>OW285240.1:81275233-82475233 GCA_935421215.2 Melolontha melolontha
TTACACTAGATGACTGTATTTTATGTCCATTTATGATCGGTCACCTTTGTCTAATGGAAATGTTACAATTAAGAACTTGCAGTAGGTATTAGATAAATTAAAGAATAACTTATCATCTAAGTTTCATACCACCTATTCGTTGTGATTCGTTCTAATCTTATTATAGTTCATATTTTATTTCTCTAAATTATTTGTTTAATTTTTGCAAATCACGCTCTCGTTATAAGCACATACGAGGGTTGCTATCTATGCAACCGGAATAGCAAATAAAAGCAAAATATTTATCATCTTGATATTTTGACCGGTCAAATGTTGAGGTGTTTTCGCGGATGTGTCACGACTGCGATGCCCGTATGGGAGCAAAAGCATTATCGCAGTGGAAGGGGATTCGTTTGCACGCGCATATATTATATGTACCAATTCGATCAAAATAAATGACTACGGTTAAGCTTGGACGCCATTGGATTGTTTTGAAAATATGTCAAATTAAATTTCATGCAATTTCATGAAGTAAGAAGACATAAAGTTTTTATTTGCGGCATTTTCAGTTGTCACGATGACGTTAGTGGCATTTTATAAATTAATGATGTCAGGTTTAAATAGCATAAATTTCTAGTGTAGTCGTTTATTTTGATAACAATGGTACATATTAGTGTGAGTTTCGCTTGTAGAATAATATTATATAAATGAAGTAAATTGTTGTGTGTGGGCATATTTTTCTTTAAACTCTGTATAATGTTTGTGCGTCTCAGGGCTATCGTTTTGGGTTCTATTTAACTAGACCTAACATCCAATGTAAACACTGGGCACAGGTAATTTGCACGCTATTGGATCCGCTTGAGCTTTACTTATAAATCCGGCGCCCTAATCTCACATGTAAAATGCACTCTTGCACTCTAAAATCATTTGCATACTCATTATGCGTAAGCGGAGAGATACAGAGACATACCTTCTTAAAAGTTATATCTTACCATAGTGCTCCCAAAGGATAACTACATGATCATTTCTATGTATCATAGTATTTCACACATCTATTGTATGTATTTTGTAATAAACTATATTCCTTTTTTTTTCTGTAAAATTTAGTGACTATATTTTTATATATGTATTTTTATGTTGGATTTTTAACTATATCTATAAGAATAAAATATGATAGAAAATTCATTCATGTTTAGAGTGCAATTTACCGGTCAGATTAATGGGCAATGAAGAAACCGGAGTGCAAAATACCTGTAGGATTACATTGACCTGGGGGTTTGGCGTGCAATTTACGTATACCCGAACACTAGACCTAACATCCAATGTAAACGTAAAGAAAGAATACAACAAAACGTAAATTGTTAAAAGTTCTTTTATTTGTATTTTCACAAGTCATTTTATGTTCAACTTAAAATATCTCATTACTTAATTTAAGACTTAAATATCAGAAAGTTTTATACAAATTTATTTATTAAAACACACATATGCTTTTGGAGTCTTTGTCTTGAATTCGATTGAATTTCTCAAATTATCACACTTGAGTATTTCACAAGGGGGATATTTGCCCTCCTAACGTTAAACTTAGTACTCAAGGTTTGACTCTTTCAAATATGTATATCTTGCTTCTACTTATACTTTGTTTCTAAATTGAGCATGCTATTCGACGTCTATTTAAGTGGAAGTCTAGTTCCTACAGAATCTTCAAATATATAACATATTTTTCATGCTTATCAATGAATTTTTGATTGCAAAAATTATATTAAATCAAAATTGTTGGTTGTTGCGTTTTATTTAATTAATAACGATTTTATAAATTGGTTTGAATAAATAATAAGTAATAAACAAGTTTACTTGTTTTCAAATAAAATAGTGACAGTTTCAAGGCCAGTTAATAGCCTATTTGCAAATATAATCTCAAACTCCACATTTATAAAATACAGAATACTTCCAAAACTATATTGCTTGATGTTTGAAGTGTACGCAATTATACTGAACTCGAGTGTACCTATAATAGTTGCGCGGGCAACCGTATCCCCTTCTACTACGGCACTGCGGTTGCTTTCAAATGGACATTCCTAGTGATTGGCATAGTGAAGATTTATCTTACGTCGCTTCTTGATCTTTCTTATTTCTCAAAGACTTCTGGCAAACAAATGGTAGTGTAACATTCAGAATTAACCGTTCTACGTTTCTCTAGAGGCAGTGTAGCCACATGTGTCTTTTTTTCCAAACAAACGACCATTTGCTACGAAGTGCGTCTTCCGGCCTTTTTTTACCCATTGTCATATTATACGGGATCCAATGGGAACAAATGTTTTTCATAGCTAAATGCCTTAATCTCACAATATGGCAATCTTGCATTATGAGTTCATTAAAATTAGCAAACATCTTTTAAAGGAAAATAGATTATTAGATGCCGCTTAAAAATATTAATTTGCATTGAAGAACCCTTATTTATGTAATGATTAGGGACCGGTCACGAGAGGCCGATGACTCATCGCCCACGGGTATACTATTGAAAATTTGTATTTTTAAAGAGTTTTAATTTTATTTATATAATTAGAAAACAAACGGGTGGTGATCTATAAAATACGAAATACGTTTTTATTTGTTCATTTTGTAGTTCAAGTTGAGTAAAGGAGTATTAATATTAACTAGCAATACTTTCTCAGTAAAATTTTAATAAAATACATCGTTGTAGATCGAAAATGTCATTTCTACATCACAACTGCTTATAGGTGCATACTGGAAATATTCTTTTATTTTAGTGTATTTAGCACTTAGATTTTGAGGCACTGTCCTCATACAAAATTGCCGCAATGTTATTAAATCTGGATTTCTATTACAAACTGCGTCTAACTTTTGCCGAAGGCCGCATCCGAAGCCACTTGGAATTTTTTTCAAATTATTAAAAGTCACATCTAATGTGGTTAATCCATCATTTAATTTGAGATTTTGATTTTCAAAATAAGTGATTAGTTTTGGCAAATTTCCAAAGTGTTCCTGAAGAAAGAACAACTAATTTTTGAAATTTGGAATTTGTATTTGTTCCTTGCACTCAGAAATACTTCGAGCATCGTCTTTAAACATGTAACAAAATTTTGTCAACTATCAAAATTCTCTGCATAAAAATTAGAAGCTTCCAACCATGTTCCCCATCTAGTTATTACTGGAGGGGGAGGAAGTGACAAAGATGCAAGTTTTTCTCTCAATGGTGCTTTTCTGAAAACTTTTTTAAAAGCGGATACAAGTCTATCAACTTCCGGAAAGGTGCCTCTGATATATTCACAGATTCTGTGAAGAGCATGTACTGCACAAGTAATATGCAGCATATTAGGATATATTTCCTTTAATAGTCTATTTGTGTTTAACATATATTCAGCACTATCACTGAAAAATAAAAGTATTTTTTCTTTGTATTGTACTGTTTACGCATCAACTGTATTTATAACTTTTGTTGCTATTACATATGCGTTAGTTATATGGAATAGCTGGATGTAGTACACCAGCTACAACATTTACCACACAGCGTCCTAATATATCGACACTTTCGTCGGCACTTATCCATAGGTACTGATTTGAAAGATAGCTTCTAATGGAATTCATCAGGAACATTTCGACCAGTATATTTTTGAAAAAATGTTTTGAAGGTGGGATTGTTAAGTTTATTTAATGGAATATTTGCCGCCATTATAGTCTCACAGAGTTCATCCTTAAAATTGTCAGATTCCAACGGGTCCATTTTCTGTGTATGTGTTTGCGATTCTAAATAACGATTTACGTGCGATTTCTTGGAATTTTTTAACGATATTTTACAGATTTTTGCAATAAATTTCGGAATCACTGGCAATGGACATACAATCAGTTTGACCCTTTAATCCAACTCATCATTGTCTCACGATGCCATTCTCGACGTTGTTCCATGTCATATTTGAAAAAGTAACGTAAACAATGTTCTAGATCTAAATAAATGAAAATTGAAAATGTATGCGTAAGATATTGAAACTTAACGAAATTCACTAGATAAATAATTGGGAGAAGTAGATTCGATGAAACGATATTAAACAGCATATATTACAAAAATTAAGAAATATACAATGTGTCCGGGAAAATGTGGGAAATCTCTCGGATTCAGATAGAACATTAAAAAATAAGATGACAAGTTCCCATAATTTTTTTCCTAGTGGCCCTCCCTACGGAGATACGGCCTCCTAAAGGACGCCACTGGAAATCAATTTTTCTTGAATAACTTTTAAACTACTTATTATAATTTAATGAAAATTTAATATGATAAACAGTAGTAAGGACCTCTTAAAATACTGCCCTTAAATTTAAATTAGCTAGTTTACCAGGGGCGGACTAGGTTGTACATTTTAATGCTTACATTTTTAACACCCTGTATGATAAGGAGTTAAAAAAAACAAATTTGGATACCTTGAACATTAAGCTAAAGAAAAGGTACTCTTGTTCATTGTCGATAAAATGAACCATTTTCGAGGAAAAAAAAATAAAAAATTAATGTTTTATTTATTAAAAAGAACCATGTTTCTTATTTTTCGTTGTCTGCAACAAAGTGTGATACAAAAGTCATTCCAGGAACAAAAAAGTTTTAGTTTAGGTTATTTAATACGACAAAATTAGAAAGATTCTTAGAAATGCAGTTTTGTCCCAGAAAGGCACCTTAACAAAAATTATGTTTAGAAATGTACTCACTAAAGCTTGCAACGATTGAACCTAAATACGCTAATTAGAAATAATGAATTAAAAACTTCATAAGTGGGTTCAACATGGGCACCGTGAACTCTGATACACTCGCGGGCACGACGAATAGAGGACTGCTGTACTCGCCACAACAACCCAGCATTGTTTCTTATCACATCACAATGAAATGTGATTCTCTGTAAAAGTTCCTCCCTAGTATCAACCGGAGAGGAATGCACCAAGGTTTTGAGATGACCCCACAGGTGAAAATCCATTGGCGTTATGTCGAGAGACCGTCTAGGCCAGGCAATGAGACCTCCTCTGCCTATCCAACGGTTTGGATAGACGTTATTCAAATGTGTATCCCATTATCAAATTAAATTTACCAAGATATTTAAAATTCAATAAATTAATATCGAAGTAAAGGATCAACGTGTTAACAATATGAAAGATTACAAGATTTAAAATTTACACGTCAATGCAAGATATTTATTAATTCGTGGGTACCATAGTAACGTTTGTAAAAACAAAGCGGTTTTTTAGTACTGAAAACAGTTTTATTTCAGACTTTTGTATCACACTTTGTTGCAGACAAAAAAAATAAAAAACATGGTTCTTTTTATGGAAATAAAATATTAATTCTTTTATTTTTTTTTCCTCGAAAACGGTTCATTTTATCGACAATGAACAAGAGTACCTTTTCTTTAGCTTAATGTTCAAGGTATCCAAATTTGTTTTTTTTTAACTCCTTATCGTACAGGGTGCTAAAAATGTAAGCATTAAAATGTACAACCTAGTCCGCCCCTGGTAAACTAAATAAGCTAATTTAAATTTAAGGACAGTATTTTAAGAGGTCCTTACTACTGTTTATCATATTAAATTCTCATTAAATTATAATATGTAGTTTAGAAGTTATTCAAGAAAAATTGATTTCCAGTGGCGTCCTTTAGGAGGCCGTATCTCCGTAGGGAGGGCCGCTAGGAAAAAAATTATGGGAACTTGTCATCTTATTTTTTAATGTTCTATCTGAATCCGAGAGATTTCCCACATTTTCCGGGACACATTGTATAATTAACATTTAAAATATTGAAAAAAGGAAACTAACTCGCCGTACTTTATTTATCTTACGAAATATGTATAAACTAATAAATAAAATAAATTATAAAAACTTCTCCCGCTTCTATCTACGCCCATGAAGAAAGGAATTTATCTGTAATATTGTAGTAATTGCGTCATAATTCAACGACGAAAAACGGATGTGCGTTAACCGAATGAATAGTGCTATTCAATAACTGCGTGTTGTACTTAGCGATGCTAGAGGCTATTTATATGGTCGATCGTAATTTCGATTTCTCGTGTTCGATCCCTAGTAATGATATCTCAAGGTCACCATCTGTTTAGCAACTTTTGTCAGGTCTGCCAAAGAACATAAATCCGAACTTTCCAATTGAATAATTGTACTTTTGATTATTGGATGTTTTACATCTTAAATTTTTTGTTTATGTGTCTTGTATATACTACATGTATTATATCTGCCAGTTGTGTCATACGCTTAATAAATAAATGTCTAAAACGTATTTTGTAAATTCAACAATAAAAAAGCATCCTTATGTTAATGCACATTTTAAGTTGTACAGGTGGCCCAAAATGACCGAAGGGGTTTGAGTTCATTATAACTTCTTATTTAAGACATAATTATTAATTTTTTTTAATTTTAAATACAGTATATTAATGGAGAATATTTTTAATTTAATTATGAAAAATTATATCTCGCAAGTGGTGGCCATTTTCTGCTTCGCATATTCGTGCTCTTTCCAAAACATTTTCCATAACCTTTCGCAAAACTTCAGGTGTTATTTTGTTGATTTCGTCGCGTATATTATTTTTTAATTGCTGTATGGTTTGAGGCTTATTAATATAGACTTTTCCTTCCAAATAACCCCAAAGGAAACAGTCTGAAGCGGTTAAATCCGGTGAACGCGGAGGCCAATTAAAATCGCTTGTACGGGAAATAATTCGTTCACCAAAGATGTCGCGTAAAAGAGCCATTGTGTCCCTCGCAGTGTGCGCTGTGGCTCCATCCTGTTGGAACCATACTTGCGGATGGTTTTCCACCGCTGGCCTTAAAAAATTTTCCAACATTGTCCGATATCTAACACCAGTGATGGAAACGGCGACACCGTGTTCATTTTCAAAAAAATATGGGCCAATTATCCTTTCCGACGAAACACCGCACCAAACGGTACACTTAAGTGGGTGTAATTTTCGCTGTTGAACTACTCTTGGATTTTCCGTAGCCCATATCCTGCAGTTTTGCCTATTAACGAACCCATTTAATTGGAAATGGGCTTCGTCGCTCATAATTAAATTATGAATAAAATAATGATTTTCTTCGGCTTTTTGACGAAAATAAATTGCATAATCAAGTCGTTGCTGGTAATCTGTCGGTTTCAATTGTTGGACAAGCTGAATGTTGTATGGAAACATTCTTATTGTATGCAAAATTCTCTGCAGCGACCCTCTTGAGAGGCCAAGTTGTGTCGAACGTCTCCTGGTTGATGTTTCTCCATCCATCCCGAATACTCTCCTGTACCCGTTCAATATTGTCATCCGTGTGCACCGTTCGTCGTCTGCCGGCACCAGGAAGGTTCCTTACTGCCCCTTGTTCTCGAAAATTTGCAACCAGACGGTTTATTGTTGACTCTGAGGGTCCAACCCGTACATTAAAATAACGACGATATGCACGCTGAGTCAAAACAATGGATCGTTGATTTGAGAAATAAAGTTCAACGATTTTGGCACGTTGTTCAATTGTGTACTGTTCCATTTTAAATTCCCCAAGTCTTCTTTACATAATACTGAAAACAAAAAAAAAATATATAATAAAAATGTTATAAGGAATTAAAACCCCTTCGGTCATTTTGGGCCACCCTGTATAAAATAACTACTCGAAAATACCCGTTATCAAGTTTTATAATTATTGTCGTTCAATTCAAATTACCATAGCTTCAAAATGTCGTTTTTTCGACTTACAGATGAAATTTACTTACAGATTAAATGAAAATATCGCAATAGTATTTATCTCAATAAATTCATGGTCGACTGGTTAGGTTTAATATTAAGAAAATATCTCTGGTATATCTTCTATTGTAAAGTAATAGTTGTGATTTATTGTATTTTATTGGCAAATCTATACCATTTTTTTTTTTACATAAATCAGAATAATTTATTGAAATTCAACTATGATTTTAATTTAATTAAAATAACTAAAGAATCATTCACTATTAATAACCTGAAATTGCTAGCCACATTATTTCAATTATAATAAATATTTCGTCATGAAGTGTTATGTTTGGGATTTTTTTCCCATTTATTAAATAATTTTAAATTTCCCAATCTTTTTAATAATAAGCATGCATAAGTATGATATTATTAATTAATAATTAATTATAATATATACGAAATAAATAAACACCATGAAAAAAAAAATTACATTAAATAGAGTGTTATTTAGAAATTTATGAAATGAACAATAGCAAACGGTGCATAATAATGTGCAAGAAATTAAAATATGATATTCATTTGTTGTCACTGCATAATATTAAAGGTCGGTGACCGGAGCATCATAACAGGAGTATTGTAAAACACTGCTGGGATGCAGGTCGAGCAGCTCTGTTGTAACAAACATAGAATGAGTGAGATTACCAGCATTAATTATACCATTTATTAGATATTCGAAAGCTGTTTCCAGTATAACACATTCTACAGGATGTTTAAATTATAAATATAATAAATTTACTTTTCTAAACACTGCTTTTAATAAAAATAAACACAATATTTGGGCGTTTTAAAGTAAATAATTTCTAGAGATTGTCAGGAAGTAATAGGTCGCATGGGAGATTTTAACGCAAGTTGTACAGAGCTTTATAACTATTATCTGCAACTACTTTTTTTTTAATGTATGAGGATATTAATCAAACGAACAAATTTTAACTGAAATGCAATTTAAAAAAAATAAATATGAATATGAGCTTAACATGAAACAATATTAGCTGGTACATATAAATAACGAACAACATTTCGCTCTTGTACGATTTGTACTATTACATCATACTAGAATGCAATAAGTTGAGTCACAAATAATTTACGTTTCAGTAGAACACCTTTATCTATACAGGGCGGTTTAGGGTTATATGAAAAAAATTACAATTTGGGTTCAGGGCACCAAAATAAGAGAAACATTTCCTATGAAGCTGTATCCGAAAACGATATCCGATAATGAATTCAATCATGGGAGATCGAGGCATTCCTGGGCATTAGTATGACAGGCATACACAAGATGAACATGAGCCGTGAAAAAGATTTGATCGAATCGAATCCCGCATAATTTGACAATCGTTCAAAAATGGCTGACACGAGCCTTTTTTGAATGGTGCAAATAAATAGCAGTGGACTGTGTGGGTGTTCAATGATGAGCCAAGCCCAACAAAGTTCTTCACGCAAGAAGCACTTCTAAGCAAATGATCGCCTTTGGGGGGGGGATATGTGGCTACAGCGCCACTAATGGATCGTAGAACGGTTAATTCTGAATGGTACACAACCATTTGTTTGCCAGAAGTCTTTTGGGAACTAAGAAAGAACAATCAACAACGCAGATTCACTCTTCACCATGGTAATCGAGCTTTCACACATTCCCACAAACAACTCAATATTTTACCGGCAAAAACATCTAATTGATGGGCATCCACAGTACAGTCCAGATTTCATACCCAGTTATTCCTTTTCGTTCGCGTGCGTGAAAAATAAACGGCGTTATCAATACCAGAAAGAGCTGTTGATGCGTTTAAAATGTATGTTTTGGAAATATGTACCTTCATTCGAATGGAAAACTGGTGTGAAAATTAGTTCAAATGTATGCAAAAGTGCATCAACATGCATAAGATATTCATCAGTGATGATATTCACGACGATGAAGCATCACCGTGAATATTTTGAAAAGCAATAAAACCATTTTCAATTTTATGAATATTTGTTTTTATTTGTTGTTCCATATACATAAATAGCAACCCTGATGATGGGTTCAGACCTATCAATTTTGATAAGTTAGTAAGACTTATCTTTAGGTACAATTTATTCTCAAAAACGGTTATTTAATACTCAACCTAATACTTACATTAAGATTGTTAATTGCATGTATGTAAATTTAATACATGAATAAGACTATTTCTACTTTACAATTCTCACGCTTTAAAGCAAGAAAAATAAAAAAGAAGATATTACCAGATTCACTAATCTAACATCAATCTAACAAAATTCACTTACATTTCTATATGACACTAGCTGCCCGTAGCTCGGTGTTGCTCGGCTATATTCTATAGAAAAATTAAAACTTCCTTTGTTTAACTGCCTTTAACCGATATAAAACTTTTGCGTATTCTCTAGTTAAACAACGAATCAATGTTATTTTATTATAATTAATCTATCACTCCAATGCCTTTGGATACATAATATTCTTCGTTATTCCATCTGGTGCATAAAGAAACACAGCCGATGGTTCCCAATTTGCGATCATACTACATATGCACATGAGGATTGATAATTTCCAGCTGTTATAATCACACATTGCAATTCGATAACTGTGCTCGCAGACAAAAATGCATTGCTCACCTTAATGTCGAGGTAGTTGCCATTCTCTCGAGACAATTGCTAAGAGACAACTTGAAAACAGTATATATATATATATATATAATATTTGATAAATTATTGGAGTTTTTCGGCTTTATTATATGAAATATTTACAAATATTAAATTGGAATGTATGTAATTGCAGAGTAAGTGGGGATGTAAACATTGCTGTCTACAAATTACAAAGCAAATCATACGAAATTTTTTATTTGAAAAATATGGTCTATGTTGGGACCTAGTGGTAAAGGCGACAGCCCGGATAGCTGTAGAGTTGGGTTCGTGTCCCAACGGTGGGTGCGTGCGTGCGTGCGTGCGTGTGTGTGTGAAATAGATTATCGCTTGCATGTTGGAATATGTAAACGTGTTGGTGTAATATATGTTATCGCATAAAAACGTTGGGATAGTCTGTAAGTAATCTGAATTATTCATGTTATTTTTGTAAACAGATTTTGTTGGAGAACTGTGTATAAAATAGCAAAAACTGCAAAAAATGGTCTATTTCATTCTAGATAGACCAAATGCACAAGGACAAATACAAACAAAATTTAAACCAAGGAAATATTAGAAGAACTCTGGATATAGAGCGATACCATCCTGCACAAGAGTTTTTAGCCTATATATAACTTAATATTGTATTTGCTCATTGGAAGTCATTAGCTGAAAATAGCTTTTCGAAATTAAAATGTCGAAGAAAATTAAGGAACAAATAAAAAAATAGAAGTAGCAGACAAAATAATAACAAAATTAAAATGATTGTGATTAACGAACACCACAAATATAATAGTAAAAAGCAACATAACTGTGGATACTATACAAATCGATTAAGTAATAATAATAGACATTGTAAGAAAGTGAAAAAACACATACTCTATAAAAATTTATAGAGATCTTATTATAATGCGTGAGACTTTAGCGCCAACAGGCTGTTTTATGTCATGAATTATTAATTGGTATATAAGTGATAAAAGAAAAAAAAAAGAAAAATGTGTTTGAAATATAAAGTATGTCATGAATAAATACGTACCGGCAACTATTTATGAATAAATTAATATTCGTTGGCAAGAGTTGCGTCATTTGGGAGCGACTTATCTGGACACTCGCTGGAAGTAATAAAAAGTGTCAGGAGACAATGTTGTTTACTTTGCATAATGTATAATCGATATGCCATTAAGTACACATGACAGAATATTATTCGTTTCTTCGTCGATCCCAACGGTGATGTTAATAATAATAATAATTTAAAACCAATTCTATCACGGAAATGAAATGTCGTAAATCGCCATGTGTATATTATTTAAAAGCATAAAATTATGGGACTCTTTTTTAGCATAAAAGTCATTGACACTATGCTTCGTCTTAAACACTGATTTTCAATGCGAACTTTTTGACGTATCTACACGCACGTAAGCGAGCTCGTAAAATTATTTATAACCAAGGTCATTCCCAGATAATATTCATAATAATAAACTAGATATATTGCTACACTTACTCCAAATTCATTTAATCTGAAAGTATACATGTATGTATTTACTGCTATTTTGTAAATCAGTGTTGGCGATTTTTATTATCGTAAAATATTCGTTCCGGAATGTAAATATACATGCGTGAACTTAAATATTTACTTGAGAAACACCAGGATGTTTAATCGTTCTGAATCAAAATAAACTTTTGTCTTTTTTCTTTCCATAAGACTGCTCATTCTGCTGAAACTTATTTTCAGAGAATACCTGTTATAAACATGAGTGTGTATTCTTTTAAGTGTTCAATAACTCCAGAAGATGTTTTTACTAAATTTGCGGTAATTATTCTAATGAAAGATCGCCCCAAACATTTTGTGGTTAGAAAAATAATAAATAGTTGATAAGTGAAACCAGAAAAGCTAAAGACTGCTATAGAATCTGTTTAAACATTGACTAATCTGTTACTCCCTATTTTAGTAAGCAAAACGAAAAGAACGTGAACACATGCAACTCCAAGGTTGAAAATATAAAATAATTTCCTTTGGCTTAGCTCATGTTTAATAATCACAAGTATACACGGTTTTGGATCTAAGCAACCAAAAGCTGTTTCTATGGTTATTTGGCGCGCTGAATCCGAATCTGCACTCCGTTTTTTTATTTTGGTTCTAGTTTTCGAGATATTAAATAAACACAATTTTTGACAATTAATCTCCATTTTATTCATTAAAAAGTGTTAAATTAGAAATGAAGAGCAGTCGAACTGAGTCGCTTCTACTGTTTGGGATCTGTTTCACGCATTAAAGTCCGACAGTAGTCGCTCATCATGCCCTCGTCCCAAAATCCTTGGTATCGTTTTTCGATTTTCGCCAAATCTTGGTGTAGTCGCTCTCCTTGCTCGTCGCTTGTATCACCCAAGTTTTCAGGAAAAAATTCGAGATGGGAATGCAGAAAATGTATTTTGAGAGACATTCGAGCTCCAATCTTCCAATAATTTTGCAACAAACTGTCGATTATCTGCTTGAAATCCGGGGATTTGCGGTTACCGAGAAAGTTGTGAACAACATCTTGAAATGATACCCATGCTGCTGCTTCATTAGGCGTTAAATATTTTGTAAAGTTTCTGTCGGCCATTAATTTTCGAATATCAGGTCCGACAAATATTCCCTCTTTGATTTTGGCGTACGACAACTTGGGAAATAACTTGGGAAATAACTTGGACCGGTCCTTCACGGTCGAGCGCTTTGACAAAGTTTTTGATAAGGCCAAGCTTTATGTGGAGAGGTGGCAAGAAAATGTTCTGTGGGTTCACAAGTGGTGTAGAAGAGACGTTTTGTTTTCCTGGTTCATAATTAGTACGGCATGGCCAATCTTTTTTTACATAATGTTGGTCAGTTGCACGGCTATCCCACAGACACAAAAAACAGCAAAATTTGGTAAAACCAGATTGCATCCCCATCAAGAGACCAATAACCTGTAGGAATAGTATATAAATCATTTATTCTTTAAAATTGAATTGAAATTTATTTTCAAACCTTCAAATCGCCACAAATTTTCCATTGATGCTCTTTATATTGATGGTTTTATATTTCCATTGTGTATCAGAGCAGCTTTCAGGCTGTATTTTGAACCATCTATGAACAAACGCCATTCATTTACATCGTATGGTGTATTCATCGCATCAAACAAACCGTTGATGTCATAGCAGAAGCATATATTCTCCTCTTTTTTGAAAAACGGTAAAAGCGCCTCATTTCTGGTTCTATATACAGTGACTTTTGTTTGAGTGTCAAGATATTTCCACTCCTGCATCCGTGATGCGAGCAATTCTGATTTTTGTTTCGTTAAATCCAATCACGAACCAAATCATTGAGTTCACTTTGCGAAACTTAATGTTTTTCCTCCATGTTAAAATCGCTTCCACTGTTCGTCGGTGATGAACTACAAGTTTCCATGTAATTTGCACTCGTACCTGGACAAATTGGCAAAGGATCATTGCTCGCACGGGGAACTGGCTTAGACACTGATGATACTTCAGGATATTTATATTTTGATAGTTTTTTTGCATTTACACCGACGACATTCATCAAGCAAAAGTAACAATCAACTACATGATTTTTCGGCTCTCTCCATAACATTGGCAATGAAAATGAAAAACATACTTTTTTACCGCGTGACCACTTGTATAATATTGTGCTACACGCGTTACAAAACAATTTCGGTACCCACGGCTTGTGAGTGTTTGATACAGAGAAACCAAAATAATAAAAATATGCATTTCTGATCACATTAGTAATAACTTTGCCACTTTTTCTGATCATTTAACATCCGCAAACATAACAAAAACACTTTGAATCAACTTTACAATTCTGTCTTCGCATTTTCACACGTTTTGGATTCAAAAAAAAACTTTAAAAATACAAATTAAATATTGTTTCTAGCGACGCCAACATGCGCGAACTCACAAAGTAGAACCAATTTTGAAAAACGAAACCCGGATTTGAATTCAGCACCTCAAATAACGTCAAGATTTGTTCTCATCTGCTCTGATCCAAAAGTTGACCGGAATTTGTAAACTTGTGTAATTTTAAGTTATTTAAATTTTTAAATTACTAATAATTCGCTGTGAATGATTTCTTTCCTGATTCCAGACTGGAGCTGCATCTTCGACACTGCTACTTCTTTTACAGACGTTTCGTCCGCTCTTGCAAGGAATGCTGCATTGTAATTGAGTTTCCGTGCAACAACTTCAACAAGCAGTTCTGAGGATGTCCTTGCAAGAATGGACAAAATGTTGGCAAAGAAAGTACCAGTTCCAAGAACGCGGTTCAAGTCCAAAATCAAAGAAGAAATTTTATACTATGTGGAAAAAAGCAAATCATTCAGCACTAATATATATTTTTAAAACAAAAGTACAAATATTGTGCTAAAAGTAATAATTATATTTTCATTGAAAAATTCGTACCGTTTATAACGGGTTTTTCAATAGGGATGCTCAAAGTTTGTTAGGTTATAGAGGCCATGTTGTTAAAACAAAACCGGTCAAATTTGTTGTGGTCCTGTGAATTGTTAAGTAGTGTATGGCAAATAACCATGTTATAGTGTTGAAGAACGTGTGCATATCATCAAATGTTATTTTCAAAATCAGTGTTCCGTTCGAGAAACGTTCCGCGCATTACGTGATTTTTATCCTCGCCACAACCGTCCAGTCGAGTCGACTATTCGACTTTTGGTGGTTAAATTCGAGTCAACCGGTTCAACCAAAAATCAGCCAACATCCGCACGTCATCGAAACGCAAGGTCTACTGAAAACATCACTGCTGTGCGTGAAAGTGTACGAGAAAACCCGAAACAGTCAATTTCTTGTTATTTACAAGAACTCGGCGTTTCTGCGACTTCAACTTGGCGAATTTTGCGTTTCGACTTGGGTCTGCACCCGTATAAAATCCAACTGATCCAGGAACTTAATGTAACCGACATAGATAACACCGTGTGTTGGACTCTGGAGCGGTTGAAATTTGACCCAAATTTCTCAAAAAAATCATCTTTAGCGACGAAGCCCATTTTTCGATGAATGGATGTGTGAACAAGTAAAATTGTCGGATTTGGGATGATACCAATCTACACAAGATATACCAGCACCAAATGCATTTTGAGAAATTCATTGTGTGGTGTGGATTTTGGTCTGGCGGAATCATCGGTTCGTACTTCTTCCAAAACAAAGCTGGAATTGCCATAACTGCCAACGGCGAACCCTTTGGATCAATAATAAGCAACTTCTTGTGGCCTATACTGGATGATATGAATACCGATGACATGTGGTTTCAACAGGACGGCGCTACGTGCCACACAGCGTATGCCACGATAGACATTCTGCACGGGCGATTTGAGGGCATGGTTATCTCGCGCGGCGACGACGTGACCTGGCCACCAAGATCGTGCAATTTATCACCTTTAGGCTTCTTCCTTCTTAAATCGCAGGTGTATGCGAATAAACCGCAAACAATTGACACCCTCAAAGTTAACATAACGAACACTATCCAGCAAATTCAGTCAGATTTATGCGACAAAGTGATGGAAAATTGGCTCCCGAATACCTGCCACCAAGCAAAGCCGCGGCGGACATTTAAACGACGTTATATTCCATACTTAATGCCATAAAATGTCCTTTGAAAGAAAAATAAATTGAGTGGATGTCTCACACACAATTCGTTTTATTTATATTTAAAAATCGAGCGCTCTTATTGAAAGGCCCTTTAGATAGAAAAAATTTAATAATGAGTTTTCGCTCTTCGTACCTGAATACATTCTGCTATTCGCCTGAGCATGTTTCTATTAAGATGATCTAATGACTCTATTTCGTCATAAAACGAAATTTATTACATTGTATATATCTTAAATATAAGTAAATCTAGGATATAGAATTCGACTATAATATTTAAAATTTTATAAATCGTTCATTTTCAAATTTAAACCACTATATACACAGAATTTTATTATATTCAAATTGCGAAACTTTTTCTAGATTCTTAAAAAGCAGCATCTTCAATATTTGTAAATTAATACTTTATGATTTAGATCGCTTGTTTTACTACATAGTTTTATCAGTGAACGAATTCAATTACACAGTATTAAATCTGACCATCTATTCTTTAGCTGTCGTTTCCTAAATAGGTATCAATAAATTATTTCAGAACTATATATGTACTTAGATTTGCAACTAATACTTAATTAGTAATAATATATTAAGAATCGATCACAAGTTAATTCGACATTATATTAATTAGCACTATTAAATTTTACTTTAAGTTTAACATTAAGTGTTTCATTTAGGAGATTTACTACGCCCCGTGAGCAATGGGTCAAAACACACAAATTATACAGACTCCTATGAAAGCCCATTCCAAGCAACTGGCAGGACATCGTGTAGCTGTTGCAAGTTTATTGGCGGGCCAGGATGCAATATCAACCCTTTGATTTATCATATTCCAGACATGTTCTATAGGCGAAAGATCTGGTGACCTTGCAGGCCAATTGAGAATATTGATGCTGGCTTCATGCGGGAATCGTAATGTAACAGCTGTAACATGAGAAACAGGCATTGTCTTGCTGAAATGCTGCTACAAATGTTCTATACAATTCATAGACATTATAGATTGTACTTGATTTTTGCTCTTTGTCGATTAATTCTAATTGACTAATCAGCAATTTTATGTTAATCTAAATGCTATTTTAATCTAAAGTAAAGGAATACTTTGACTTCCAAAGGGTATTACTCCTTTTAACCCCCTCCAAACTCCTTTACTTAATACTTTAATTCTGTTAACTTAAATACTTAAACTAAGATATCACACATCGACGTGCCTCAGATCCTATTTATATTCGAATACTTTGTCTGAACACTAGGAGGTTTTATTCTCTTCAGCATTCTTTCGACCTGAAACATCTCAATGTTCACATTGTGGTGAATCTTAGTTTCGTCCTTTCGAGCAATTTCTTCTTTAATGGTCGCACTTTCGAGGCCTCTGTGCAAGTCTACAATCCGAACATATCATCGCACATGCACAATATTTTAAGTATGTACATATCTTGTTTTGGAATTTTTTGGGGAAACTTTGGATGATACCTAAGTTGGTTTGGCAGAGATTCAGAGCTGTATGCCATAAGTATATATAGATTTTAGAACTTGCTAGTAGACAGTTAGTTTATTATATTTTGACAATTACGTCTTCCTACTAGTTCTTATATCTACGATTGCTTGTTCTTTTACATCAGTATTAAAACGCTTTATTTAGATCTTTAATTGGGGCAAGTAAAGACCCACTTCTTGGACTTGCCTTGTCAAAATGAGCCAAAACTTTCACAACGATTCTTTTTCGGTAATGGTACTTCAGATTTTTTATAATTTTCTGGGGCAAAAGGTTAAAGCTTAGTTTAGGAGAAAAATATTCCAGTCTATTTCTTAGTTTTGCTTCTAGAGTTTTGGGGTGCGCGGAATAGTTGACAACAAGCAGTAAAACTTTTTTATTTTGGGCCACAGAAATTTTGTCAAGCTTTAACAACCACTTTTCATAAATTTCACTGGTAATCCACGCTTTTTTATTGCATTCGAGTAATTTTATGCCCTTAAAACAACGTGGATTTTCAACTTGCCAATAATAGGCAATTTAAACTTTTCGGAACCACGTATGTCACTCCCAATCAAAACGGTAATCCTCTCCTCTTTATTTTTGTCGCCAAAGCATTTTTGGCCTTGAAATGTGTTTTTTTTTTTTGTCAAACATTTAAAGAAAACTACCGTTTCATTGCAAATACAATTTTTATCGTATTGACTCATTAACCTGGGTAAATAATTTTTTAGGCATTCCTCACTACATTGCAAATATGCAGTGCACTTTCACTACAGTGACATTCGTTATTGTCTCTGTTTAAGCTTATCTAACATTCCTGTGCTAGTTAAAAAATCGTCACGCTCCAAAGTAGCGGCAAATTCTTTAGCCTTTTCTCTAATTACCGTTCCCGAAAGAGGAAGATTTTTAATCACATGCGTGACCTACTTAGCCATTACTTCATCAAGAGTTGTCGATATAAGTTGTAAGCCTTTTTACTTTGCTGTTCAAAAAGTACATATCACGTTCTTTGTTTTTCTAAAAGTGCGTCCTTGTTTTTCAAAATGGTCGACAATGTGTAAGGGAGGTCCCAAATTGTTTCGCAATATCTTTCTTTTTCTTTTCATCTTTTTCCACCTTCGTTAATTTTATTTTTCATTTAGTGTTAAACAATTTAAATTGAGCTTTGACATTTTTACTTTTATAACTTAATTACATTATACGCGCCAAGAAACTGTAATTCCAGTAGCACTCAACAAAAGATTCTTTCTGTCGGGTGCTACTGTCTGGTGAATCTCTCCAAAGTAGTGTAGGAATTTCCCGAAATATTCGAGTTAGGTTTGACTACGCGCGTAAAATATTAGATTGAGTAAGAGAAAAATTCGAGAAACAGAAATTCGACTTAGAGATAAAAATCTATATAAAAATTCCTTTAAAAAATTTTCGATATATAAAATATTTCGTTGTTGAAGTTCGACTTAGAGAAGTTTCACTGTACTCAGCATTTAATATATCGAGTGTCCTTGAGATAAAAAGACAGCGTATGAAAAATGGAAATATTAGAATTAGATTATATAGAATATATACCCAAAATTCCTTCTCTAAAGGAAGAAAAAAAATGACAAAGCTATTTAAAAATTTTTTGTCACGCCACTGTGCGATAGACTATGTTATAAAAGATAATACCTTAAATTGAACGCCAATAACAAAAAAATAGTCTTGTTATTGTCCATCTCGCTTCAAGTTTCGTTCAGCTATCGATCGTTACGTACGTTCGATACAATTTTTGGATTAAATGGATTATTTAGATTTTTTGGATTATCAAATAGGGCGTTAAATTCCCGTAGAGCACACATCTTACATGTTCTTTTAACATATAAATTTTTCACATCTGACTCAGGTTATCGATCCCTTACCATAACAAAACTTCGAGACAATGTTATTTTCTAGCGTTCTTATAAACATAAATATTGCCGCCTTTAAATTCAATGGTGGCATTCTCTTTTTTACTTCTCCTAACAAAAACATTATCGTAATACACATGAAAAATGATGCAAGTTCTAAATGTCCACAAATTATTTTTAGTAAGATTTTTAAAATGACTTTGTAAATTAATGTAACACACATCTTAATTTTTAATAATTCACTTAGCACAAAGGATGTTATAATTTTTTTAACATCGACAGCTCTTACGTATGTATACATACGGTGTGTGTGTGTTACTTCAACAGAGGTACATATTTATTATTTATGAATTCCGAATATTTTGAATTCATAGGTGGAACTTGATACAATTTTCAAGGTGTTTTAATTTTGGGGTTCGCGTCGTAATTAACTTTTGAATATATATTCTATATAATTACATATTTCCATTTTTCATACGTTGTCTTTTATTTCAAGGACAACTGTATTTTCTACTTATAGTCATTACTTAATTTCGATATTTTTTCAACTTTATTCTCAAAAATTCACTCCGAGAACGCCTATCAATTTATATTCTTAACTAGATAAGGTACCTAATACTGTTAGTTGCTCTAAAAATGATATTAAATTATATACATCTACACTTACATTTACAATATATAGTATTAACATGTTGAAAATATTACAAATTATTATATTTCGTAAAGTTATTCATTCAAAAAGGTTATAATTACATACAACATAAAAGAGAAAGAGATAAACTAGGTTTTGTGTTGGTCATCACGTGAGCCGATTCGGACCGGTTGTAGAAAGAAAATGAAGAAGAATAATTACAACAACAACATGAAGAAAGGACGTCGGCCAAGACAAGAAAACATGTACTGGTGAGACGAGTTTCTAGGAACGTTCAGATTCAGCAAGAAACCGTAGCCGTAGTCCGTAACCATGACACGACCGTATCTGGATTTAAAACACCATTATTGGCAAAAACTGGTTTCTTGTTCTGCTTGCTCAGCCATATATGGGAATGGACGGGGTGTGAGAGGATGTGCGTGTCTGAATGCGATCTTATATGTGTGCGTGCGTTCCTTGTCTGTGAACATTAAGTTACGATACAAATGTAGTGATGGAGGACACCAGCTGAGTCATCATTTCATCAATATTGTCATAAAGATATTAAGGAAATTCCTGTGTGAATATTTATACATCCGCATTATACTTTCAGATTTATTTGATTACATATGTACATATGTTTATTGATATCCTATTAAAGAAACACGATTATTAAAATAATAAGAGGATAATATTATTAATTATATTAAAATATTGTTTTTATTTACATTTGTAAGCTCGACTATATTTACGCAAAGTATATTGTAAGTATTATGGATTACTTGTAAAAAAATACATGATATAAATGTTAAGATATTACTCTGACATTGTGAGATTGCCTTTCATTCAGTTAATTTAATGTAATCCCAAAAACAAAAATCACAAAAATATATTCCAATATTAAAAATCTCTAGGAAATGTTTCTGCGAAAAACATTTTAGTTGATTTATTCATAATATGTTTCTTTTATTAAAATTCTTAGCTAATTTCCTTTACACTTCTAATGCACATTTCATACAGAGTGTCCTTGAAATAAAAACGTACGAAGAATGGAAAGATTAAATTATATAGAATATACATGGTGTAAATGAAGTATGCGACGTTCGCTAATATATAATAGATACAATAGACAGTAATTCAAATTTTCAAAAAAAATTATTCTATTTCACATTTCGGTAATGTAATACGTGTTCGTATGAAAAGTTTATAAACATGTATTCATTCATTTCGTAGATATAAATTTTGCTATGCATCAGCTGTTCTGTTGTTATTTGTAAGTAGGTCAATGGCCCGACCTGTGTAATATCCCGAAAAAATGCAATATCGAGTTTCATTCAATGTCTTAATATTAAATTCGTGCCGAGAAATAGAAATAATAAATTACATGCGTTTAATTTTTAATTAAATGTTCATATTTTTTTCTGTGTTCTATTTGCCCCTTTTTTAATGACAATTTCTTTGCCCTAAAAAGGACAAGAAACAGTGTGTGAAGCAGTGGAATGCTTAAAGGAGATGTTCAATGTCGCTGGCCTTTGCATAAATACAAGCTTCTAACCGATTGGTAAACTTTACAAGTACACGATTTAATACGGCTTAGTCTTCACAGATATGGGCCGCGCCTTAAAAAATACGTTGCCGAAGATCCTCTCTCACGACCACGGCCTTCATCACTTGGATGCGATTTCTCAATTTGTACACGGTTTGTAAAATTAAAATTATTTGATAAGCATCTCCGGTTCGGAAACCGGCCTTCATAAATACATCTAGTAGCTCTAACATTTCCACCTGTTTCACCGTATCCGTATAGTAAGACGATATCTATTAATTCGTGATTTGAATAAGCTATACTTCACGGAAGTCGATATCAGACTGGCTTCTGACTTGCAGTATGCATCATTGCATCTACAACTCCCAACATTACGCTTCAGTAAGGGCAGCGCTGCAGTTATAGAAGAATACTAAATTTACCAGAGTCGGGTTTTTTCTTTGATCTCCTTCAAGATAGAGCTATTACATACTAACGTATGTCGGCATATTTCATTTACACCCTGTATACCCAAAATATTTTTCCAAAATTCTCTCTCATAAGCGAGAATAAAATACAATATTTAAAAAATGTTTGTCACGCCACTGCGATGGACTATATTATAAGAGACGATACCTTAAAGTTGAACGTCAATAACAAAAAATAGTTTTGATATTGTCCATCTCGCTTTAAGTTTCGTTCAGTTACCGATCGTTACGTATGTTTTTCGATTAAAGATAGTGTTGCCAAATCGGACGCTAAGTGCCTGTAGAGCACACATCCTACATATTCTTTTAATATAACATCTTTAAAAATTCACAAGGAAATACAACTGACTTTCGTACCTAGCTGTCGAACCTTTACCATAACAAAACTCAGACACAATGTTATTTTCTAGCGCTTTTATGAACATAGACATTGTCGCCTGTAAATTCAATAGCGGCATTCTATTTCTTACTTCTCCTAACAAAAAAAAGAGACATTCTCGTAATACACATGAAATGATGTCAGTTTTAAAAGTTAAAGTTTTAGTAAGATTTTTAAATTAATTGTAATTAATAGAGCTGAGGATGTTTGCGGTATAACCATGGTTATATCATGTAACCATAGTAAATTACTATGGTTGCATGATATAACCATGGTTATACCGCAAACATCCTCAGCTCTAGTAATTAATGTACCATACTTCCTAATTTTTAATAATTCACTGAGCATACAGCATGTTATAGTTTTTATAGCGACAGCTGTTACGTATACGGTACGTCAACAAAGGTACATATTTATCATTTATGAATTTCGAATATTTGGAACTTCATAGACGGAACATGATACAATTTTCGAAGGTTTTTAATTTTGAGGTTTGCGTCGTAATTGACTCGTTTTGATAATATTGACAATATTTTGGATTCATATTTTACATATTATTTTTCCATAGGGACATAACAATTTTTATGATCTGTCAATGTCAAAATGTCATTCAAGGTTTACATTTTTATCATGGTGAAGTTCATGAACGAGCAACATTTGGAAATTATTAAAAAGTACTACCGAAATTCTGAGTCGTTGGTCACAACTTTTAGAGTACTTACTCCAATTTTCGGTCCTAATAATCGTTCCACCAGACAGGCTGTGCGTGCTATAGTGGATAAATTCGAGTCAACATATTCACTATTGAATGTTCCTGTGCCAGTGAGAAAACGCACCGTCGAAGTACCGAAAATATCGCTGTCGTAAGTGCTTCAGTTCAAAATTAGCCAAATCAGTCGATTCCACGCGGTTCACAGGAATTAGGAATCTCTCAGTCCACATTGTGATGAATTTTGCGTAAAGGTCTTGGCTTTACACCCTTATAAGATCAAATTAACTAAAAAAGTGGATCCTCTTAATCATTTGAAGCGCTGAACTTCTCTCGTTGGGCTCTGCAAACCTTTCAAGATAATCTTGAATTTCATCGAAAAATAATTTTCAGCGGTGAAGCTTATTTTTGGCTTACTGGCTCTGTCAATAAACAAAATATGCGTTATTAGACAGCAACAAACCCACATGTGCTTCAAGAGATTTCCTTGTATCCACAAAAAGTGAGCGCGTGATGTGGATTTTTTGCCGTGTGATTGGGCGGTATTTTTTCGTCGATGAAAATGATCGCCATGTTACAGTCAATGGAGTTCGCTATCGTGCCATGTTGGAAGACTATTTTTGGCCAGTATTGGATGGACTTGACATCGGTGATATGTGGTTCCAACAGTATGGTGCCACATGCCAATCAGCTGGTCGAACATTTGATCTATTGAAGGGGAAGTTCGGTAATCGCGTAATCTCGATAAATAGCCCGGTCGAATAGCCACCTCGTTCATGCGATTTAACGCCGTTGGATTTCTTTTTATGGGGTCGCGTAAGTAGCTGGTTTATGCTAACAAGCCAACAACGTTAGAGGAGCTCAGGAACAATATCGAACGTAAAATGTTCCGATCGACATGTGTGGAAGAGTGGTGGAAAATTGTCTCCAAAGAACCGATCGCTGCAAACGCGCTCGCGGTGGTCATATGAGCGATATCGAATTCCATTTCCAGTATTTGACATGTGTACTACACCTGGAGTAAATTTCAGCCCTACATCTCAATTGTTCTGTGTTTAATGTATCAGAATAATTGAAACATACATGAGTAGGTAAACCCCACCAGTTTTGTATAATACAAAGGTATTTTTAATAATATAAAATATTACTAAAAATCTGGTGTGAAGAACACAAATGCAGGTTCACTATTAATATTTTCTGTGAACGTGTGACGTGAACGTTACAGATTTTTAGTAATATTTTATATTATTAAAAATACCTTTGTATTATACAAAACTGGTGGGGTTTACCTACTCATGTATGTTTCAATTATTCTGATACATTACACATGCGGTTAAGCCGTAGTATGAGTGAAGGCACAAACAAAATGCAGTTTTCTAGAGAGTTGGCTGTGGTAACCTTTGGAAGGGCGTCGTTACTTCACATTAATTATGTGGACGGTATGCGAGGTACTTCGGCTGTCTGACAACAGGTAGCGCCGAATTTACTTCTGCGCTCGGTCTGGATAATTACGGTGATAGGGCGAGGTGGTTCTTTTCTGTGAATGTGTCTGGAAATATCCTTTCTCCAGCAGGGGCGTACCGATGAGCTTGTAGAAAAGCGAAATACATATCTACGTCTCTGGGGATAGGATATATTCGGGCACGTTCACAGAAAATATTAATAGTGAACCTGCATTTGTGTTCTTCACACCAGATTTTTAGTAATATTTTATATTATTAAAAATACCTTTGTTCTGTGTTTTATTTAAATACAAAATTTCTTATGTCCCTATTGAAAAACCCTATAATTACCCGCTTCCATTCTTCTACGTTGTCTTTTTATTTCAAGGAAAGCCTGTATACGAACGACCGATGAAACTTATTCGTTGGGATTTACAATTAAATCCACTGAGTACGTAAATTTGCATTATCCAAGATGTGAACAGCTATCAACAAGAAAATTTCAAAAATTATTTAACTTACAAGAAAATAAAACAAATAGAAAATTTTGTTGTATGAATATTTTCTTGTGAAACAAATTTGGGCTATTTGTGTGTAGTGTCAGATTTATATGTAGTGTATAGTCTGTGATAATAGCTTTGACAACCTATATTTCTTTTTTTATCTGTATCTAAGCATTTTTTTGTTAAAAAATTAATAATTTGAGTGTAGAGCCCTGTGGCTAGGCGAATACTGACACACAGGGCAGTTCAGGACAGTACAGAGAAGTTTAGCATAGGATAAACAAACGGACGAATTTGGACACGTCTATCTCACTAGTATACTGGGAATTAGGAATTACATCTGCTACAAAAATTTGTACTGAGCTGTACTGCGTCAGCTGTATCTCAGTATACCTGTGTCTTGTGTTTTGCTAACCCTATCTATGTTCTTAATACAATACTATTGGGTGTCCGTTAATTTTTGAAGTTGACGTTTGTAAATTTTGGAAATTTCTTTGCTTAATATTTGCCCCACTGAGAATACGTGCCTATTTTCCGTTAGCTTTTATTATTCACATTTTTTGTTCGGAACGGTCTATCCCATTTCCTAAACAATTCTAATTAGCAAATACTGACAATAAATATTTGGAAAAGTCAGGGTATTGTGTTTGGTTTTATCAAATTTTTATATTTAGGTCACAAGTGATTACCTCATAGGACGCTAATGTTAATTGTTGCGGTCAAAACCAAGTGCAGTAGTGCCAACTTAACCAAATTTGACACATACTGTCAGCTTCAATTAACGGACAGCCGTTATAAGTATCTATAATTCGAAATATAACTCGACCTGTCTCCGGAGACAATTCGTACATCACAAAAATTATCTATTAATCAATCAACTTGGTTAAAAGCTTTGGAAATGAGTGTATACTATATTGAGTTGTGTGTAGACGCTTGTATTATTTTCCGAAATATTTTTAGTATACATAATTGTGTTCATAATTGCGGCGTAAATTATTTATTTAAGATGTAATATTCAATTACAACATATATGCACCATTTACGTTACCGTGTTCTTGAATGGCCGTTGTTCCACACAGTTATGTACATTCTCACAGATATCCGCCTGTTGGTATAATTATTGCAAAACTCCAGTTAAACCTGTTATATTAAAACGGAAAAACTGGAATTTGCAACACCTTTTGCATTGCTTTGCATCTCCAACAAGTAGAGCACGTTATTTACGAGACAAAGAATCATCGATGAAAAATTACTCTAAACTGGTTTGTTTTTCTATTTGTTACAGGAATGGGATTCTACTCTTCACGGTGTGAGAGAATACCCTGAACTAAAGGCAGCCGTACGACGATGGGCAGAGCAACAAGATGGACAAAGAATTTTGTTGACTACTCCAAGTGTCCTTGTCGGATATCGGGTGGAAGTGTATCGTGCGGAAGGTACTACACAATGGTACACCGCTGTTATAATTGGTTATAATGAAGCTACAAGGGTGAGTTTATATATATATATGTATATACATATATACATACATATATACATATATATATATATATATATATAATAACTTCGTGACCTTGGTATGATATGGTAAACCTAATCAGTAGGCGATTAAAGGTCTGTATATTACTTCAAAATATATGTATTTAAAAAAACTCTACATGTTTCGGCTGTATACGCCTTTTTTTCAAGAGAATACAAAATATGAATGACAGGATATCCTGTCATTCATATTTTGTATTCTCTTGAAAAAAAGGCGTATACAGCCGAAACATGTAGAGTTTTTTTAAATACATATATTTTGAAGTAATATACAGACCTTTAATCGCCTACTGATTAGGTTTACTATATATATATATATATATATATATATATATATATATATATATATATATATATATATATATATCTTTCTATTTTTTCTTAGCCGTTCTCTTAAATATAAAAGTTTGATTTTTCTTGGAATTCTGCTTATTGATAAATTATTCTTTAAATAAAAAACTTATTTTGACGTTTCTACATTTATTATCTTCTTCGGAAACACATTGATTTAGATACTAGGTGTATAAACAAAAATTAAAAATATGGTAATTATGTATGTTGTATGGTACTTACAATTTGAATGCATTTTCTCCTGTTTTAGTAATTGTAAAATGTACACTGAGTTTTACACATATTGACTTATGAGTATATTATACATACTAAGGAGGTCAACTAAAGCTTTAAAACTAGTGTGTTTATTTTATATTTTACCGTTTACCCCAGCATATGATCTCTTATTTTTAGCATTACACGAGTGTCATTAAAATAGTTGGATGATGATATTGAAATTAAATTGATCTTTATTTATAATATAGAAAAATATAATTTTGACAAATTTGCAATTTCATTACGATCGTTTTCTTTCTTGTTTTTTTTTTAATGTGAATTAATTCTAATACTGATCTAGTTTGTAATTTTTCTCTATTTGGAGTATTTTAACATCTTTGTAATTGAAGGTGTGGCTATTTTTGTTTTCGCGTTTTTTAAGTCTGTGGTGTTTTTTGCACGTGTATGACCATTAATTCCGCCACTGCAATCATTACATGGTATGCTATAAACTACGTGTGATTTTTTTTTCCGTTGAAATGGCTGCTTTTAATTTTGTTTTGGTGAAATTTAATTTATTATAATTTTTGTAAGCTATGTGTGTATCATATTTTTTTAAAAAGAATTTGTTTAAGTTTCTCAGATAGATGAGGAATATGCGGTATTAATAAATATTTTTTCGGCGTGTTTGTTTGTTCATTTACTGTGTATTGTTCGTGATTATACATTTTATGCACTTTTTGTTTTGTTATTCTATTATATAGTGTGGATGGATAACTATTGTGTGATAAAATGGTTTTTATTTTATTTAATGTGTGTTTTCTGTATTGGCGGCTGGTCAATTTCATAGCTCTATCTACAAGATTTATAATACCACTTTTTTTATTGAAAATGTTTGACACTATGATAGTTCATGTATTTTTCTGAGGAGGTAGGTTTAGCATACCAGGTAATGTAGATTTTATTATTTTTTACCAAGGTCATATCTAGGAAGTTTATTTTGTTATTCATTTCTGTTTCTATTGTGAATTGTAATTTTTTATGGTAACTGTTAAATAATTCTACTATCATTTGAATTTTGAGGGGGATAGCTAAAATTCAATTGTCAACATATCTTTTATAAAATGGTAGCTTGAAATAATTTTTTTTTTTGTTACGGCTTCTTCAAGATCTTCTAGAACTAACTGTGCTACCACACTGGAAATTGGAATGCCGATTGCGCATACATGTATTTGTTTGTAAAATTTATTTTTTATTCAAAATATGTAGTTGTTAATGTTAATTCTATTGCTTCTAAAAATGCTTCTAGAGTTAAATTTATATATATATATATATATATATATATATATATATATATATATACATATATATATTTAGTGTTAATAAGAATGCAATTTCTTATTTATTTTATTGGACGTGTCATACAAATGTAAACGTATTTTCTTACCTTTCGTTATATTAATTTTTTGTTTCTAGTCACTTGAAAAAGACTCAATAATAAAAAGAGTCGAAACGTCGTACAGAAAAACATTAAAATTCATTAAAGGTCGCTAAACCAATAAAAAAGTCTATTATTTTAATACATATATATATATATATATATATATATATAATTAATTTAAATTCGGGTAAGCGGTCAATTAAGAAAAAAAACTCCTTTATTAAATAACCCTATATTTCGCAACAGACTTTGTCGCTTCTTCTGGGGTAAAAAATGTAGAGTTGAAGAAAATATAAAATTGACGTACAAAATATAAAAATGATTACATATAAAAAATAAAGTAACTATATAGTAAAGTAACTATATAGTTACTTTATTTTTTATATCTAATCATTTTTATATTTTGTACGTCAATTTTATATTTTCTTCAACTCTACATTTTTTACCCCAGAAGAAGCGACAAGGTCTGTTGCGGAATATAGGGTTATTTAATAAAGGAGTTTTTTTTTCTTAATTGGCCGCTTACCCGAATTTAAATTAATTTTTTATAATATATCACGGTCGATAATTTCGTTTCAATTAATTATATATATATATATATATATATATATATATATATATATATATATATATATTGATGTAGGTCAAGCCTACACATAAGAATGCCTTAGTTAGCAAGAGACAGAATTTTAAGGTGTATATGTAATCCTTAGAATAATAAAAAAATATTGAAACTGAATTCTTCTTATAAAATATCAATAAAGTTGATTTCGCGTTTCGTATTGTTTAAAATTAATTCTCATATTTGTTTATTTTTATCTTTTCATTTACATTAGTCATTTTTGTATTTCCAAAGATATTTCAACTTAATTGATCAATAATAAATGACGCCAATAATTTAGGCGAGACTGTACTAATTTAAAATAACTACAGCGGGAATTATCCCAACCATAAAATGAGCATTATGTACAATTATCAACATTCACACGTCAATTATTTGGTCACAAAAATAAAATATATTTATATTAAGCATATGTATATTTAGAGTGATTAAATTGTCATTTTCATTATAATTAAATGTCGATATTATAGAAATACATACAGATTGGACGAATCAGAAGTTAGGATTCAGAACAAATGAGAGTTGGCGTCACTAGGTAAAAATCTCCATTAAACACCTCGACGTATTTAAGTGCCTCTCTGCAAATTAAAAGAAAAATCATTAATAAAATTAGAAAACCTTTACATCGAACCTAGTCAAACCTTACCTGTATATCCAATTCCTGTTTAACGCATTTTGCGAGTCCAGACGATAACCGGTGTCCAAGAAAACGAAAATTCCATTTCACCGGGAAAACCTGCCGTTAGATCGAAGACCAAGTAGGGACGCCATCCGATTGCCCGTTCAAACTTGTATCCTGCATTTACGGATCTACCAGCCAAGTCCAGAATAACCAATTCCTGTCTATGTCCACATAAGTATTCTTTAAACATCCTACGAATTTTTGAAAATGATAAATTAATTTACTTCAACACACAAAACCATAATCAAATCATTTTTAATAATTATAACTTATGTTGCATTTTAATATTAACATAATTTAAGTTAAGTCTAGAAGAATACAGTTTCCTGTTAAATATAATTAAATTTAATAATAGAATTATTTATGCATTTAGCTTGATTCATGTCACGTTCATTTAGTTGTTTTGTTTAACCTAGAATTGATTTCATGTTTAGTTTATCACGTGACCTGATACGTTTGAATATTCCTAATCTTAATTTGATCACTTACCTGTTTTTTTTTTTCAATAACTTCATTAAAGTCTTTTACATTATCCCTTATCTCACTCGTTTTATTTAGTAGATTTGAATATAAAGAATACCATTATTTATTGCATTGGCATCAGCTGATTTTGTAAGTGTTCTATTGCAGCCACCGAATATACTTATAAGAAGTTATATACATGAACAGCTGTTTATGTTAAGTATACTTCGTTATTAACAATTATGTATCTTTGCATCATACGCAAGTAACAGATTTAACGTTATACAACCCCATCTGTGTGTAACATTTGATAGCATATTTAATATAGAGATTTATAATTCACATTTTAAAAATTTATCATACCAGTTTATTTAAACATTACATTTTGTATCAATCATTGAGCCTTTTGGCGTTATATTAATATAAATAACCTTAAATATCAATATTCTTTGAAATCAGTTATTGCCAATAGATTATATTTTTAAAAATATCCTTAGACTTTTCTTGTATATATATATATATATATATACAGGCTGATTCATTTTCGGCCCTCACCATGGGGATCTCGCTTATTATTGGAGATAGAGTATAGGTTTAAATTTGGAAAAGTTGTTAAATTTTGTGTTTGTTATAAATCCGTAAAGAAAATAGACCTGTGACAAATGACCTTCGTTATTTAAAAAAAAAACGCGAAAACCCCATTTTCTTCTTTTACCTGTAGCACCGACATTTGGCCTTGTAGAGAAAAAATAAAAACACATCCTTGTGGCCATTTCTAAACCTCTATCCAGTGGTGTACTCTAAATTTTTATACGACGTTTCGTTTCTTTCTGGCCATCATCAACTATCTAATTTCTTATAGGCGCCATATTGGATTTAGACATCCTCAGAAAGAGTTTTTTTTTTCTGATTAAAACCATGTACCACATGCTGACTAAAGTTTTTGACATTAGGTTTTATTTGAAAGAATAAATTATAAGATTAAATAAGGTAGCCATGGAATTTCAATCTGTCAAACATTTCATTTATTGTTCATTAATAATACAAAAATATCATACACTAACGAAGAGAAACGAGATATGATAAGTATTTTTTATTCTTCGAAACGAAATTCAACAGTAGCGAGTACAAGATATCTACAATTATATTCAGAACGACAACAGCCTCATCGTACCATTTTTCTAGATCTCGACAGAAATTTGGGCGAGAATGGATCGTTTACTAAGCCGCGTAATGGACAACACAACAGGAATTTAAATGAAAATCGACAAGATATTTTACAAATGGTAAATTAAAAGCGTGTTTTCAAATTTCATGTTAATCTTGTATTTTTATAGATAAATAATAATCCATCAATTTCTACACGCGAAGTAGCGTCAGAATTAAATTTGTGCCAGTCCAGAGTTTGGAGAACTTTACATAAAAGTAGGTTTAAACCATACAGTATCCATGTTAGTCACTCTTTACAGCCTGGAGATAATTTGAGAAGGCTAGAATATTGTAATTGGTTAATGGGAAGGATAGAAAATGACGAAAATTTTTTAAGCAAAATCATCTGATCAGATGAAACAAAATTTACAAATTCTGGAATGTTCAACAGAAATACGGAGCACTATTGGGCAGTACAAAATCCCCGACAAAACAGGGCTAGAAGACCACAACATCGTTTTGGAATAAACGTTTGGATGGGTATTTTGGCAAATCGTCTCTTAGGACCAGTTATGTATGAAGAACATTTAAATGGAGAAAGATATTTAAACATTTTACGTACATACGTATCTGACTATCTTGACGACAATATCCCATTAAATCAATTACAATATTTATGGTGGCAACAAGATGGCGCACCAGCACACAATGCAGCTGTTGTTAGAAATTTCTTAAATCAAGAGTTTGCAAACCGTTGGATTGGAAATAGGGGAGTTGTTGAATGGCCTGCGAGATCACCTGATTTAAGTCCGCTAGATTTTTTTTTATGGGGATATGTTAAAAATAATATTTATAAAGTAGATGCGCCACAAAACATTGAAGAATTACGAGACAGACTTCAGAATGCCTTCGATGCAGTTCCTAGAAGAACTATACAAAGGGCAGAAGGCGGGCCCAATTGTGCATTACCGAAGATGGTCAGATAATTGAACATTTACTGTAATTGTTTATTGTTTACTATTCTATGTATTTTTATTAATGTTTTTGTTATCTTGTACTCGCTACTGTTGAATTTCGTTTCGAAGAATAAAAAATACTTATCATATCTCGTTTCTCTTCGTTAGTGTATGACATTTTTGTATTATTAATGAACAATAAATGAAATGTTTGACATATTGAAATTCCAAAGGCTACCTTATTTAATTTTATAATTTATCTTTCAAATAAAACCTAATGTCAAAAACTTTAGTCAGCATGTGGTACATGGTTGAAATCAGAAAAAAAGCTCTTTCTGAAGATGTCTAAATCCAATATGTCGCCTATAAGAAATTAGATAGTTGATGATAGCCAGAAAGAAACGAAACGTCGTATAAAAATTTAGAGTACACTACTGGATAGAGGTTTAGAAATGGCCACAAGGATGTGTTTTTATTTTTTCTCTACAATGCCAAATGTCGGTGCTACAGGTAAAAGAAGAAAATGGGGTTTTCGCGTTTTTTTTTTTAATAACGAAGGTCATTTGTCACAAGTCTATTTTCTTTGCGGATTTATAACAAACACAAAATTTAACAACTTTGCCAAATTTAAACCTATACTCTATCTCCAATAATAAAAGAGATCCCCATAGTGAGGGCCAAAAATGAATCAGCCTGTATATAAAAATACACGTATGTATATTTATGTATTTCTTCGCAAAAGTAGGTGTCGTTCGAATTTACCCAGGCACACATACACGATGATGTAATAAAATTATGTTAATGCTTATGTAGAAAGTATGTTGTGAAAAGGTTATGCGTCAACTGACGCTATTTTATTTTGCATTGCCGTTAAAAAAACGAATTAATTTGTATTACATACTAGTGGGCGCTTTGAAGTTGAAAAGATAAGTCTTGTGTAATCAGATGATTCACCGTCATGAGAAATATATTGCACTTAATAACTCATTAATAAAGTGGTAGAATATTTATAAGATCAGACTTGTTTGGAAATGTAATTACATCTAATGACATTCCAAAAATTTTTCTCGGCGATTCCAGGCTTGCGTGTATATTCTGTATATTGTATAGCCTACATTCAATGTATATCAATTAGAACAGTTTATACCATACCATATAATTTAGCTATCTACGAGTAAGTAACTAGTAAATTGCGAGACGAAATATGCAAAGGCGACATATAAAGTATGTAATTACGTTGACAGTGCAACATAATCACTTTAAATAGCTATTTAGCTATATCATTCCACCTTATGCCTTCTAAATTTTAAATGAATAGTTCCAAGAACTCGATAGAATTCAGATTATAACTTTTTTGTTGAACTCTTATGCCCCCCGCTCCCACCCCCCAAGTTTAAAGCATCGGTTATAATTTATAAATTGTTTTTTAATTATTTTATGTCTGCAAAATTAATCTACATAGTATAATATGTACGTAAATCTTCATCATATTGAATTGTTTTAATTCTTTAATTTTCAAAAAGAAATCAGAGGAAGTAATAAAGAAGTAATTTTATCTCGCAAACTTTAAAGACCCGTAAATCGAATTTAAAAATTAATTGGAATATCTACTTCTTATGAAAATTCATGCATAAATTTAAAAAGAAAGAATATACATTTACATACCGGGTTCTTTTTTATTATTGCGCATTTTATTATTACACATACATTTTTCCTACGTGTAACTTTAAAAAGAAATATTGCCAATGCATTAGCAACATAGTAGGCAACAAGCCATACATTTATAAAATTTTAAGGATTAATGGAAAAGAAATTTAATATTTTTCAAGGGATAAATGTAGTATACAAACCGGAAGTTCTGAGAGTGGACTTCACCATTTACTGTAAATGTAGCTTGATCAGTACAAATTGTTTTATTTAAAATCTCTTCGTTTTCAATTAACATATTAAACAGATATAATAAAACACAGTTGTATAGTTTCAAAATAATATATATGCACTACATATGTTTCACCACACTGTGGCTTCATCAGGTGGATGAGTATATTCATCCACCTGATGAAGCCACAGTGTGGTGAAACATATGTAGTGCATATATATTATTTTGAAACTATACAACTGTGTTTTATTATATCTATATAATGAAGTTTCAACAAGTATCTCCTTCGTCGATTATTAACATATTAAACATTATTTCACAAAAATCAGTTCGTTTTACTTCATCTTCCTCGAAAAGCTCTTGATGGTTTGATATCTTGTATGGCTTATATTTGAATTCTTTCAGGGATTTGTACCGCGAACTTTACGATACTCCAAAATGATTGGCTATATTTAAACGCGATCCTACCGACCGTTTCTCAGCATAACACAGGATATTCAGCTTCTTGTGGAAATTTAGAAAACAATTCTTTGAACTTGTTAAAAATATTTAAAATTGTTTTCGCATATATATGTTATATGCCTGTCAGAATAATTAACGGAAAACATGTCTCTGAGCGTCCTTAAACTATTATTTTTCTGGTACCACATTATCATTGCTACCTTCTCATCTTTGTTGTACTTATTCATGATTTAAATAAATTATCTACTTTTCAATAAAATCTATTTAATTTAAGATCTATGTATGAATAAAAGTTCAGAAATGTTTGACATAAAAAATGTTTTTTTCTCTTCATGGCCAACTAATTTAAAAATTAAGCTATAGGTAAATCCTTCATTGGTGTATAACTAGTTGCCTACAATGCCGCTAATACATTGACAATTTTCTTATATTCTGCAGAGGACACTTCTTCCTTTGTAAATCTTTATTAGAAGCTAAGCTATTAACAATTTTCGGGAACTATCGCTAGAAAAATTTTCAAATTATGCGGGGTCTAGTGGTTATCACATCTGACTACGGACAACATGGTCCGAGTCAAGCCCACTGGGCCGCAAAATTTTTTATTTTTCAGTTTCATGTTTTATTATGTCAAGTGAGTCAGAGATTTCGAATTTAAACTTAATTTTGCTCTCTAACTAAATTTTTGTTAGACAAAAATTAATTAATCAGTTGTAATTATCAATTTATTTGAATCTTGAAAAACCCATAAATTAAACCCAAGAATAGCTTTTGAGTTTATTCTTCCTCAACCATGTGTCTGCATAAGATAGATTGAAAACTGGTAACTTTCTTTATCAAAGTGCAAAGTATTCCCCAAAAAACTTGTGGACTAGTTTAGTTTATTGCAGAATGCCTCAATGTGACAGAAAAAAGGTAAAAACTCAAACACGTGAAGCATATGTTTGAGTTTTTAGGCAAATAAGAGTGGTGGACAAGAAGGTGTCGAGTTGATAAAAGTTGTGGATTCCAGACCCCAAAATAAATCCCAAAAAGTATATTTTATCCTTTTTTGGGGGGCATCATTTATAAGATTTTTTGAAGACACAAATACATGACGTATATTTACCTCTTTTCTGCCTTACCAGAGCATTTTGCAATAAACTAGTATACCTAATACTAATTATTAGTATCTCTAATAAGTGCAGAGTGTCTTCTGGGCACATTTCTGACCAAATTTTGCAGGAATATTGTTCCATACGTCTTTTGACTCTCTAAAATAAGAAGTTGCGTTTATTACTTGCGCCCGAAATATTTTCTGATCCGGGTATACCCACAGCTGCTCGATCGGGTTGATGTTTGGACTTTGGGCGGACAATTCCCAAATAATCCCACGACCACGAGACGTATATTTCAGGTTGTTCTCTTACTAATAAATGAATTCATATAAATTGATTTTTTCAGTAGTCATTTTGCCCTCAATTCTAATACGGTTTCCCTACTTTTGTGCGAAAATATCACCATACTAAGATATTGCTAGAATCATAGTTTCCCTAGTTTTTTTAACGAAAGATTTCAAAATTACTTTGTTGGTCCAAATTGCAGTGTCCCAAAATGTTGGTGGTTCGTTAATATATTTTATTACGAATTATAGACTTCAAGTTCTATTTCGTTCGGCAATATAAAGTTTCATACGCTTTTTGGATCCGCGTAGCCTAATATTTATTGAATTTCTTTGACTTTCTTTTCTGACATTAAAACTATTGTCTTCCTAATTATTGTTTTTAAATGCCTTCCCGGTCCACTAATATTTTCAACATTAGTGTAAAGTTTTATTGGCTTTTTAATGTATTAATTTTGTCCGCCCGGTTATTTCCCGTTGTATCAAAATTTCGAGCACAAATTTATACATATATACCCAAATCGTAAAAACTCTACTATTTACCTTTAAAAGCTTTAACATTTATTGGCAAATAAGCACTACGAAGTTAAGTGCAAAATTGCTATAGTTTATGTGACTAAATTAAAAGTGTTATTGTGTATACTAAAACGTATCTGTACTTATCTGGACAATAAAATTTATTTGGTTCTAGAATTTCAGTATAATACGATAACGGTGTGAACTTGTGGCAATACCGATATAAAAGTAATAATAACGGTATGTAATTTCTTCTCTCGCCAATGGTCTTAGGAATTAGGAAAAATATTATTAAGAAAATAAGCTCTCTATCACGTTCTGGTTTATTATATTTTGTTAGAAAAGAAATTTAGTTTCGTCTTTAGAATGAATGGAATGGAATGTTAGTTGTTCCTAATATTTTTCGTTTTTTTAATTTGCAATTTCGCCGATTGAGTGGGATTATTTTTTGTAGATTTAAGATACATAGATACATAGATATCTGTTAATAAGATGGTGGCATGGTTCTTATTAAGAATTTTCAAATTTCTATTCCTAATAATACCTACATACAATTGTAGCAGATATAATAATAGTATAGGAAACAAATGCAACAAAATTATATCATTCTTAACTAATTATGATTGATAATTATGAAAGATATGTAACATCACTGCCATTTAAAAAGAAAAATGATTAAATTATTTAATTTATAATAACGGCAATGCGAAAATAGAGGGAAGTATAGCAAGCGCCAGATAAGTTGGGTAAGTTCGCTCAGGATTAGAAGTGTTGGGGAGATTTGTATTTAGTTTTACATCAATTTGCAAGATACCATAGGTGGCGTAAACTACACATCTATCACTTAATAAATTAATAATTTATTAGAGTTAAATATTTAATCTGGACGTTTATAAAAACGGCTTCTGCGCACCCCTCCTCTCGCCACCTTATTTGGCGCTTGCTATTCATAGTATAATCATTAAATTAAATTTATTAATTCATGTAAAAGTACAAAAAAGGTTTAAGTATATCAATACGTTAAGCACATATTACGCATTTGTTACAAATGAAACAGACATGCAATATACACATCTGTAACTGTACACATGGACAATACACCTCGTATTTTCCAGCATTTACTTCTGCTTAAGACACGTGTTTCTGCCATCTACTAATTAGGCGTCATCAGTTAAGCTAGTGAAGTAATTAAAGCTTAAATCGCCTATAAGGTATAGCAAATTTTGTCCTATCAGGTAGCACCATATAATATAGTGACATCTGACGGACGAAAGAGACTATGCCGAAAATGGCAACCCTTCCCTTGACCGGCCATGCCGGTACAGAATGTAAAAGGTTGAACAGTTTAGATACAAATGCAATTATTTGTACCGTAACCACGATTTTATAAGACTACATACAACGGTGAAGTATCGGCTAAATTGGTGGCAGCGCCTAGTAGGAAAGACGGTCAACTCAATTTGATAATTACCCATAATTCTTGTTGCATTTTAGGCATCTCCTCTTCTACATAAGTAGCATTATCTTCCATTATGTTTTCTATCAATTTGAGAAAAGCCAGTTGATTTAAAATATCCTTGATCCAATATGGAACCTGTCCTTAGTACGAAAACTATCCCCAAACCATAATCTAAGAACAGCCATGTTTTATTATCTGCAATGTGTATTGTGGTTTGAAAATTGCTTTTATCGGTTGCCTAACACACACTCTACTGCAACAGGACCAATATAATACAATTTCCCTTCCATCACTCTACAAGGTGTTACAACGAATATGTAATTTATTTATTAACGAATTTCTCCAGGGACATCTTACCATTAAATTCAATTCTTTGGTTGATTCTGTCTTAAGTTACAAACTGACTGATTTTTGTATAACGTGCTACCATATTGTCTTCCAGCATTGTAGATACATTCTTTTGACACCTATTGTTCCTATCTTTTCCTGACACTGTTCCATTTGAAATCATTTTTGCAATACGCCTTAAGAACTTTTGAATACACTTGGGGTCTTCACTCCCTTTTTAGTTTTCAAATGAATTCACTAACACGATTGTTTATTACAATTATTTCGGCCCATACTATGCCCTTTCCAAAATTTTTCATAACCCAAATGGTTGTTTTATAACGCAGGTATTCCAAATTTCACTTTTTAAAAACTCATTTCATTTTGTTGACAATACAAATACTGCTATTATTTCGATCAAGGATTTATGTTCTTCAAACTATAAAATCAAGCGAATTTCCAATTGGATAAACAGATAGCTAGAGTATGCTTACACAAATGTGTACTTTTGACTACAACTGTAATATGTAATACAAATTCTGTCGTATTATTTAATCAACTGTGAACAAGAAAGATAAAATGATATAAATAGAAAGTCAAAAATCAAAATGAAAATGACAGTAAGTCATATTTCTGAATAAACAGTTCAGTGGTTAAAATATTCGCTTCTTAGTTGGAGGGTCTCGGGTTTGAACCCGAAAACTACGTTTTGATCTCATGCAGTTTTGTTTAAAGTCAATCGTGTTCAATTTTTCGAGTCTTGCGCGTCTCTTTTGCAGTCTATAGTTAATTGTTTAGAGGTGCTACTTTCAGAAAGCTTGTTAAAATTGCAATTTCAACAGTGGAATATCATTTACCTCATTTTTTATTGGCAGCAACCACCGATTATATTTAGAAGGTGTGATACCAGTTGGATAATGGTATTTACCTTCCAAAATCGGTTTTAAACAATCTAGATACAACAAATTTAGCCATTTCGAATCTATGTATTTGAATGCTTAGATATACAGGCTGATTCATTTTCGGCCCTCACCATGGGGATCTCTCTTATTATTGGAGATAGAGTACAGGTTTAAATTTGGCAAAGTTGTTAAATTTTGTGTTTGTTATAAATCCGTAAAGAAAATAGACCTGTGACAAATGACCTTCGTTATTTAGAAAATAAACGCGAAAACCCCATTTTCTTCTTTTACCGGTAGCACCGACATTTGGCCTTGTAGAGAAAAAATAAAAACACATCCTTGTGGCCATTTCTAAACCTCTATCCAGTGGTGTACTCTAAATTTTTATACGACGTTTTGTTTCTTTCTGGCCATCATCAACTATCTAATTTCTTATAGGCGCCATATTGGATTTAGACATCTTCAGAAAGAGTTTTTTTTTCTGATTTCAACCATGTACCACATGCTGACTATAGTTTTTGACATTAGGTTTTATTTGAAAGAATAAATTATAAGATTAAATAAGGTAGCCTTTGGAATTTCAATCTGTCAAACATTTCATTTATTGTTCATTAATAATACAAAAATGTCATACACTAACGAAGAGAAACGAGATATGATAAGTATTTTTTATTCTTCGAAACGAAATTCAACAGTAGCGAGTACAAGATAACAAAAACATTAATAAAAATACATAGAAAAGTAAACAATAAACAATTACAGTAAATGTTCAATTATCTGGCCATCTTCGGTAATGCACAATTGGGCATGCCTGCTGGCATTTTGTACTGCCCTTTGTATAGTTCTTCTAGGAACTGCATCGAAGGCATTCTGAAGTCTGTGTCGTAATTCTTCAATGTTTTGTGGCGCATCTACTTTATAAATATTATTTTTAACATATCCCCATAAAAAAAATCTAGCGGACTTAAATCATGTGATCTCGCAGGCCATTCAACAACTCCCCTATTTCCAATCCAACGGTTTGCAAACTCTTGATTTAAGAAATTTCTAACAACAGCTGCATTGTGTGCTGGTGCGCCATCTTGTTGCCACCATAAATATTGTAATTGATTTAATGGGATATTGTCGTCAAGATAGTCAGATACGTATGTACGTAAAATGTTTAAATATCTTTCTCCATTTAAATGTTCTTCATACATAACTGGTCCTAAGAGACGATTTGCCAAAATACCCATCCAAACGTTTATTCCAAAACGATGTTGTGGTCTTCTAGCCCTGTTTTGTCGGGGATTTTGTACTGCCCAATAGTGCTCCGTATTTCTGTTGAACATTTCAGAATTTGTAAATTTTGTTTCATCTGACCAGATGATTTTGCTTAAAAAATTTTCGTCATTTTCTATCCTTCCCATTAACCAATTACAATATTCTAGGCTTCTCAAATTATCTTCAGGCAGTAAAGAGTGACTAACATGGGTCCTGTATGGTTTAAACCTACTTTTATGTAAAGTTCTCCAAACTCTGGACTGGCACAAATTTAATTCTGACGCTACTTCGCGTGTAGAAATTGATGGATTATTATTTATCTATAAAAATACAAGATTAACATGAAATTTGAAAACACGCTTTTAATTTACCATTTGTAAAATATCTTGTCGATTTTCATTTAAATTCCGGTTGTCTTGACCATTACGCGGCTTAGTAAACGATCCATTCTCGACCAAATTTCTGTCGAGATCTAGAAAAATGGTACGATGAGGCTGTTGTCGTTCTGGATATAATTGTAGATATTTTGTACTCGCTACTGTTGAATATCGGTTCGAAGAATAAAAAATACTTATCGTATCTCGTTTCTCTTCGTTAGTGTATGACATTTTTGTATTATTAATGAACAATAAATGAATTGTTTGACAGATTGAAATTGCATGGCTACCTTATTTATTTAATCTTATAATTTATTCTTTCAAATAAAACCTAATGTCAAAAACGTTAGTCAGCATGTGGTACATGGTTGAAATCAGAGAAAAAAAACTGTTTTTGAAGATGTCTAAATCCAATATGGCGCCTATAAGAAATTAGATAGTTGATGATTGCCAGAAAGAAACGAAACGTCGTATAAAAATTTAGAGCACACCACTGGATAGAGGTTTAGAAATGGCCACAAGGATGTGTTTTTATTTTTTCTCTACAAGGCCAAATGTCGGCGCTACAGGTAAAAGAAGAAAATGGGGTTTTCGCGTTTTTTTTTAAATAACGAAGGTCATTTGTCACAGGTCTATTTCCTTTACTGATTTATAACAAACACAAAATTTAACAACTTTGCCAAATTTAAACCTATACTCTTTCTCCAATAATAATCGAGATCCCCATGGTGAGGGCCGAAAATGATTCAGCCTGTATAACCTACTAGATTACCATATTTATCTTAAATTGTTATACTCCGTAAGATTTCGGAGAAAACTTTCTATTCAAACAGTGTTTATTGAAAGTAAGTAAGATAATTTTCGCTGCAAGGTCACATACATTTGGATGTGTCCCAATATTTCATTGAATAATGCTATTTTCTTGCTATTTCTCAAATGACAAGTACGTGCTAGTTGTTATTATTTTCTATATATGTATACACATTTAAAACTTCAACAAAAAAATAAAAACACTTGTCATTAGATTTGTATACCGCATACGTATTATTTCTGCTAACAATACTATTTACTGAAATTATGCGTCGGTGTTATTTATAACTGCAAATAAAGATTATAAACATTTTTATGCGTAATTTTGTCCGTTGACTTTTTAGCGTTGAGCTTTTCTATTACGTATGCATGTACATACATATTGCATAGTACTATTGCAACATGTGCTTAATATTTGTTATATACTAGATATAATCTAGTTACCGTTATCTGTTTAAATGTAAAAATGTAAGTTGCTAAGTAATTATTAACAGGAGAAAAGATTACTTTTAGATATGCCCTCTCCAAAAAAACAAATAATATATTATTTAGTCAATATTATTACTCAGCATTGAGACATAGTTTAGTATAGTCAATTAATTCGTTAAGTGAGTTCTTTTTATATTGTTTATGATATACTGTTAGGGGTCCTGATCACGTTTTCAATGGAATGTTATCGTTTTCCTTTCATTGACAAGAGAAGCCACAGGCTGCTAAATCAGATGAGAACGGCGAGCGATCCAACAGACACGGTTTATGATCACAATAATCGAACGATGAAATGACCAGCTTCCTACATCATGTGTGTATTATCTCAAAACTTCGAGACAAAACACGTCATTAGTCGCAGTTATAGTGCTAATTTAGACTTCTGAGGAACAAATCTAGCAAAACTAGCACTCACACTCAAACACATTTACGATTTAGGGTGTTCTTCGATTAAATTACGCACTTTTTGGATGTTAACTTCACTATGTTCAGTTTCTGGATATCACGATTTTTCGTCAAACTTAAACATGTGTCAAACAATTTAACATCGCTTAAATAGCCCTTAAACTCGACTACGGAATAAGCATTTAGCACCATATGCTTGTGAATCATTTAATGTTTCGGTAAAATTTTCATAAAAGTCAATCGCAATTCTTTTCTTCGAAATTATTTTTTCAACCGTTCTTCAGAACGTCTTTCTGGGTTCTTTTAAATAAAAAACACTACATAACAATTTAAAAACTAATATCTAATAATAATAATATTTATTTCACAATAAGTATTTATCTATATTTATATAATATCACACGACGGCGATTACTCTTTGAATTAAGTTTCCAGTTCTTATATATAGCATATACACCTTCAAGAATTATTCCGCAACTTCTAGACTTTTCTAGCGACAGCTTGTATGTTCGGCGCATGATGTCATCGCCAGATCGTCGCCTGACATATTGCTGATGATTCACATTACAGTATTTAGGAAACGTACCACCCACCTGTCTGATTCAGTTACTGAATAGCGAATGATATGCAATGACACGCAATCTACCGTTCTTCTATCTGCGCGAACTCACTCCTACCCTTCGCCAACTTATAATGCGAGAGCTGTACATCCACATAAGAAGGGTTTAACAGAAAAACTATAACAAGTATGTAATACATATTCTCATGTAATAGTGCATTCACATCCAAGCAAGACTACATAATACAGTCTTATTAACGAAGGCTTGAGATACTACTTTGATCGTAAAATACTAAAACCGCAAGCTGGATTTATTAAAGGAAGACGAACCCGTGAACGTAATAACAAACGTCCGACAACTAATAATAGACAACAATTTAGCATATGCTTTAAGAAATCCTAGTACCTGGGTGAAGCTTATCAAAATTATCAGTAAGATACAGTAATTAGGATTGAGAAGTAATTCAAGATTGTATAGGCGTTGGTCAGGGTTATGTACTCTCCCTGATTGTCTCTTGCGTTTATGGAGAATATCTAGTAACAAAATCTCTCGAGAAGTTGAGAGGAATTATGAAAATAGATGGGAATCTATTAAATAACTTTCGTTTCACAGATAACAAAACACCAGGACTCACCAATGGTAAATGGATATTTAAATTACTACATCAAGGGTAACATGTGCCTGTTGACTTAAACTGACCATAAATGTAGAAAAAGCCAAATCTTTAACATAACCGAAACTTTAAAGGAATGTTTTGAATCTAATCACACAGTTAATAACTAAAAATTGTATCTACCTGAGCTCATACATAAATGACAATACCAAGTTGCGAAACAGAGTGGCACAACAGAAACATTACAACAAAAACAAAATAGTAAATGCTTTGGAACTCTCAATTTTTTTTATACTATTTATATCTAAACAATAAAGACAAAGAAAGACGTATAATAAGCAATTTAGAAATGTTATGCTACCATCGTATACTAAGAGTACCGTGAACACGATTGTCAGAAGTTAGGTCACGATTTCAGAGAGAAATGGGTTACGCCTTAACAAAATACTATGCATTGCATTCGTAAAACTTGAACTTGAGAACAACGGTAACGGTTTCTTCTCAAAATATATGTAATTATTCGCTCTGTAACAACATTATTACAGTACCTGACCAAAATATTAGGGTCACTTTATAACAGATATTTCTTAAAAATATCGGATTTATATGCATAATATGATTATGAAATGTTTATTTAATACATCTAATGTTATTCTTATTAGTAGAGCAGACCAATTTCCGTGCGCGCCATGAGCGCCGGTTGGGAGTGTACCGATATAAGTATAGAAATAGAGACATTTATTCTATCAGAAATAATTAAATATACATTTGGTTTTCTGCTATTAAAGTAATATGCATAAACACACGAAAAATAAGAATAGTACATATTATAGCAGCATTGTATGTACCTATAAATAAAATGGAAAATGTATGAAATCAGTGATTGTGTGCACGACAGAGGATTTAAAAAAACACTTACCGTTTTAAGCGTCTTCTAAGGTTATTTCTGAGAAACATGTCCTCCGTGAGGAAAAAATATGTTTATATTCGGAAAACGAGCGTTCTACATCTAGTGATGTTATATTCGCATAATCAAAATACTTTTTTAAGCAACTTAACGCATCTGTAGACGTGTCCTCACAAATACGTGTTAAGGTGTCAAAATCTGCATTTCTGTCCAAAACACTTTCAAATTTAATTAGAACACTTTCACTTTTTGCGTCTTCTACAGCACACAGTTGTGCGTGAACATCTTTAACGATTTGCAGTGATTCCTCTAACGACAGCGACGAATTTTCTAATTTTGTTATTGCTTCTTCTAGTCCCAAGTACCTAATTCTCACGAATACTTTCTAAATCCATTTTAATCTGGGCATCTTGAAATTTTTTCTGGCTTGTATTGATAGCTGCACTTTCTTTCGGATCGAATGATAAAACGACGTCCTTAATTTTTTCAAAATGTTTATGATAGTAAAACCCCGCCCGCAACCATGTACCCCAACGTGTCAGAATCGGCTGTGGTGGCTCAGGGGTATGGGGACACAATTCGTGAAATTTCCGAATACGTTTTGGAGATTTCAAGAATACTGCCTTTGTACTCGATATTAAAGCATCTACCTCTGGATAACTTCTACGAACCTGTTCTGCCACAAGGTGTAGAGCATGGAGTTTACAAGTAATATGTAACAAGTTAGGAAAAAACGGTCGCGTAAATTTAGAGAGATCGGATAACCAGCCGTTGCGTAGGGCCGATCTCTCTAAATTTACGCGACCGGTTACTAAACACACGCACGAGCGCACCGACATACAAAACCCTACACTTACGCGCTCACACAAATACAAAACCACACACCCAGAGAGAGACGCAAGCTGCCAGCAGCAACCAACACACAAATTCATACCCAGAAAGAGACACAAGCTGCTAGCAGCGAACAACACATATGTTCACACCTTGCTATCTATTTTTTGGAATACTAAGGCATGATTTATTATTATTATTGGAATGTATCTTTGAATAATTTAAACCATAGCAACTCAATTATTTGGCATTTATATTCTGTCATTTATATTTTTTATTTCCTTGACAAAGGCATCATTCCGAAACATGTAGGGTTGTTTTAAATATATATACTTTGAAGTAATAAACCAGACCTTTAATCGCCGGCTTATTAAGTTTACTATATATATATATATATATATATATACACATATACATACCTATATATATATATATATATATATATATATATAAATAATTCTTTGGGCTAAAATAATGGGACTTTCATAATGCCACTTTTTATTTGAACGTTTTTGTTTCTATATACAGGGTGTCAAAGATAACTTTTTAAAAATAGCCCGATCGTCAAAAAAAATCATAGTCGGAGGAAGCTGACCCCGTAAAATCCGAATCTGGCATCAGAATTTACTTACTTACCCTGTATAGTTTCTAATAATTTTTTACATATAAACTGTCCATTATTTGTTTGTAATGTATGTCAATAAAATAAACATATTTAGATGATTGTTTCTGGAATTGCGAGTCTTTGGACCCGCTGCCTTTTTGACCGACGTTTCGCTCACTGGTACATTTTCACTGCTACTACTACTATTGCTGCACTAAAACTGAAAGTCTTAATTTGCAACGGGGTTATATAAGAGCTGTTTCGGGTCATTGGAGCGTTTGAGTTTTTAAGATAAAAGGGTATTATTGTATAGAGCAGAGGTCTCCAAACTTTTTTTTGTCTCGTAGACCACTTGCCATGTTTCAAAATAGTGCTACTCACTTTGAAAGATCTAAATTTGTAACTATAAAGTGAAAACAAAAAGACACATATTAAGTTTTATGCATTTATTAATAGAATTCAGTCGACCCCTGTGGGTCGATTGAAGTGGCCTACATCGATCCTGGGGGTCGATATAAAGCATGAATTTACGAGTGTAGAAGGTATGTAAAGAATTTAATAAAATATTTAGATGGGGCTAATATTTTTGACCAGATACTGTAATGAATACTGTAGTCAGTAGTGAATATGTGTGAATAAATTCGAAAAATTATTTCGTTCTAATAGTGATTTTAAAGCATACCTTTCTTTCTCTGAATTTCTAAAATATCTTGCTCTAGATATGTTACATATATATTATTCCTATAAATTTAAAAAGGTATATAACCCCTTACCACAAATTGATAGTCGTATCCTAAATACGTATTTCGACAACTAAGTTGTCATCATCAGTAGGTAAAAACTACTAATTAAAGTCACACGGGGCACAATAAAGTAAGATAAACGCTTACGCACAACTACTATACACTGCAACCCTGTAAAGAGTCTTTACAGGGTTGCAGTGTATAGTAGTTGTGCGTAAGCGTTTATCTTACTTTATTGTGCCCCGTGTGACTTTAATTAGTAGTTTTTACCTACTGATGATGACAACTTAGTTGTCGAAATACGTATTTAGGATACGACTATCAATTTGTGGTAAGGGGTTATATACCTTTTTAAATTATTATTTAACCACAGTCTCCATTGAAAGAATATTCCTATAAAATTAATTTATAATTGCTAAACTCGATTAATTAAAATTGGATGTGAATGTTAATTATTTTCTTCATTGAATTTTAAAACTCTTATTATGTCAGCACATAAAGTGTACGTTGACTTATAAAAGCATGCAAATGGGAAATGGTAGGAGCTGGTGTTCTACATACATACATAAATGTATTTATGTAAATGAACCACATAACTGTTCGAAAGTAATAACTGTACGTATGTAAATAGAGAAAAGTATAAGTCGTTGGAAGCATTTTTATTAGTTTATATTCATGTTAAAAATAAAAAGAAGGTATTTATATTTCCTATTTTATAGTGTCGGAATTAAAAATATGTTACATGAAGGCTGCAATTTTGTTAAGAAAGCATTTACAATATCTGGGTAATTGAATTAGTTCAAAACTTATTTATGATGAAAATCCGGTTTTGCTTAACAAAATCTGATTTTATTCTACAACAATCGTACAATTGTGGGATTCGCCAAGTTTTTATATTTACATTTTAATAAATATGAACATATAGTTTATTTCAAATTATAAGAATATAACTTTGAACGGCTCTAATGCTTTTATTTCACCACCTGCGGCAATAACTACCTGGCCGCTCAATACGATTATCTTTTACGCAAACAAACTGCTGAGGTCCGTAATGACAAAATTTAAGTAAATTGTAATTACTGCAATTTAGATGAAATAAAATTTAATAATAATATAAGTACCAGCAGTTGTTAATTTGAATATATAGTTATTATTAGAACTGAGGATGTTTGCGGTATAACCATGGTTATATCATGTAACCATAGTAATTTACTATGGTTACATGATATAACCATGGTTATACCGCAAACATCCTCAGCTCTAGTTATTATATATAGTTAAATAGTCATTAAATTACAATTTAGATGAAATAAAATTTAATAATAATATAAGTACCAACAGTTGTTAATTTGAATATATAGTTATTATATATAGTGACATAGTCATTAAATTACAATTTAGATGAAATAAGTGCTTATATTTATTAAACAAAATTTAAGTAAATTTATTTAGGAGAGTTGGTATATATTACATCTAATATTGAGTCTATTTATCATTTATTGTTAACCTTTACTGCTGTATACATATTTGATTTTTCTCTCTTTACTTAACGAACATGTGGCGACCTTTTACTGAAAGTGTTAGTGATTATGATGTGGATAGTGATAATACTCTTGGAGCACGACAGAGAAAGCATATATCAGAAGATGCAAAACAGATCATTTTCAATGTCTATCATACCCTGATGGAAGAAAATAACGAACTACAAACCCAGAACATTCAACGAACGTCGCAATTAACCAAGGTGCCTTTTGGAACAATATATAAAATAATTAAGAATAACGCAGGGCCTCGAAAGCAAAGAAGTGACAAAGGAGCACCGAGAAAAATTGAAGAGTATGAAATTGATACTATTAGGCAGCAAGTATACTCCTTCTACAGAGGAAATGCTGTATCTACACTTGACTGCTTACATAAAAGAATCAGTGATGAGCCTATAAATATTCAGTGTTCTAAAGCAACCTTGTGGCGGACGCTAAAGAAAGCTGGTTTTAAGTTTGGCACTATAGACAAACGTCACACAATTATGGAAAGCCCGAGGTTACAGAAACTTCGATATGAATACTTAACGGCAATTAGAAGGTATAGACAGGAAGGACGATTCATATGTTATTTAGACGAGACGTGGTATGACACCCATGACACAATTTGCAGGTTGGGTGGATAGTTCATGTGTGTGTCAGTTGGACGCGCCGGTTTCGAGAGGGAAGAGAATAATCATTCTTCATGCTGGGTCGGAAAAAGGATGCATCGGACAGCCGCTATTATCTGCTAAAAATGTTAAATCCTCAAGTTTAGATTACCATGAAGATATGACCTCATCTTTATTTGAAGAATGGTTTTGAGACACTTTGCTGCCAAATTTACCAAAAGATAGTGTGATAGTGATGGACAACGCTCCGTATCATTCTCGACAGCTAACTAAAGTTCCAACAAAATGTAATAATAAGAAAGATATTAAAACGTTTTTAGAAGCAAATGATTTATATTTTGAGGATCATTATACAAAAAACCAATTAATAGAGGTGATGAAGACAAAAGAATATTTAAAGGATTATTATGTAGATAACAGAGCCAAAGAAGCAGGACATACAATTTTGCGTTTACCACCATACCATTGCATTTTCAATCCCATTGAATTGATGTGGGCCCAACTGAAAAATACCATAAGACGAACAAATCAAACACCGAAATTTAGTGAAAGCAGTGTAACACACATAAAAAATGCTATGGAACATATAACTGCTGTAAATTGGAAAAATGCTGTTAAACACGCAATAGCAAAAGAGGACGAATATATGCGCATGTACAAAATAGTAGCACCTTTGATTATAAATTTGCAATACGATGCAGACACAGACACCGATTTGCAAGAGACTCAATCACAGATGATTTATGAAATGCTGTGACACAAAATTTTATTGTGTATTACAAATAAATTAGCTTTATATATCTATATGTATCCACTACACATGTTACCACACGATTTGTAATTTTTTCTTTGTATATAAACCCAATGTACAGATATTTTTTATTATATACTTGAAATTAACAGCGTTTTATTAATATATTAGAGGGCCCTAATTTATAGTCAATACGGCGCCTAGATTCATACGTTGCAAATAGGTAAACCGTACCCGTTCAATAAGGAGACCAGGTATAATAATTATCATCACAAAAGGTGGTGCAATAAAAGCATTAGAGCCGTTTAAAGTTATATTCTTATAATTTGAAATAAACTATACGTATTTATTAAATTTGGGTTTTCTTTTTCAACAATATTTAAATAATTTTAATGAAAAGGCAAATTATATTGTATAACTCAAAAAAGCATAAAGCTCCTTATCACACCAATATTTGTAACCTCAATACGCAGTTCGTCAACTTAAGTTGCGAGACAATATTGGTTTGATCTAGGAATACTTAATAAATAAATTGAGTACTTTAAAAACGACAATCCCCGATTCCACTTGTCTATTACCTCAACAAAATCTCCCAAAATCCAAATTGCTTTTCGGTTCAGAAATCCAAGCAAATTCCTTTTAGGAATTATAAAATTGAGCAGAATCGGAACTCTGGTATATATGAAATTAATTGCCGTGATAGTAATTTGAAATATGTTGGTGTTGGTCAAACGAAGCAATTCAATGGTAAAGCCGTTCTAAAGGACATATATCCCATATTAAATCCAGTGTGCCCCCTATCCCAACATGCGTTAGAAACAAATCATAATATAGCAACGGCTTGTTTAAAACTAATTAAACATATAAATAACCCAAGACAACTAAATAGTTATGAAAGTATTTTTATTATTTAATAATATATAATATTTATACATAAGGGTCCAATTCGATATACCTACGTACTTATATGATTCCTAGAATATATACAACGAGTGTCCGGAAGAGAACATGAGTGCTATTTTTTGAAGAGAAGTAAGTGACCTAAACTTAAGTTTTCTAAATTCAGTGCATACATGGACGTCTAGAAAAGTGTTCCGCGATTTTTGTGTGTTAGCTTTACTGTGAGTCAACGTTTAACACTGTTATTACTTCCCACTGATCATGACAACCTAGTTGTCGAAATGCGTATATAGAATACAAATATTAGTGTGGTAAAGGGTTTTATACCTTTTTTAAAATTTTACCTAGTCACAGTCTCCAACAAAAGATTTTTCTTGTATTTTTACTGCCTCTTAATTCTAGAAAAGACGCCGAAAACGTGACGTGTATGCATGAAAGTAGAATTTACATACAAACAACATAATCGAAAATGGAAATTATTATTTTTGCCATAATGTTGTAACAAACATATTCTGTTAATTTCAATATAAAATTGCAAAAATTGAAAATGAGAAAAATTAGTTAGCTTATATGAGATAATTAGACCTCAGTGTTAATTAAAGATCTGATTAAGTAACAGGTCATATTCAGTGACAAAGCACGACCGCAAAACTCACCCTTTCATTATGATATGGTCTTCAATAATTTCAGCAAGAGTAAAACGCTTATATCTTCTCGAGAGCAGAATGAATCTACACCAATTTAAAAAGTTAATCCAAACAATTTTAATTCAGTTTGTTCATTCTTTAGTCTCAGAAGATTGTCCTTATACGCTTATGTAGCATGGTACTCGTACATCCCGTTTTCAAACATAAGCATAGGATTTAATGTTTTGAACGTTTTCAATTATGTATTGTTGAAATCATACAACTGATACTTTAAAAAAATAGACTTTCAAAACATTGTCTAAAATATAAGAAATTACAAGATACCACCATGATGGTGATTGATAACTAGCGATCGGCGATCGGGGTACATGACATTTCACACGCAAATCAAAATACGTATAGAGGAACAAGTACTTACCAAAAAAGAGTAAATACATCTTCTCCAGAAGGAATATTTCAGAGTTTATAAAACATATCACATATCCTGACTGTTCACTGTTTATATTCAGAGTTCAAGTGATAGTAAATCACCAATAATTCTTCCATAAGCTCATGTAATAATAATTGTCGTCACCGTAAATCCGTTTATACATTGAAAACGCTCGTTCAACATCTATCAATGAAGTAGAGGCATATTTTAAAGTGCATAAAGGTTTTTACTAACGGCACATTTATCCTTAGTTCAGAAAAATTTACTTCTTTACCATCAAACAAGTCAACAATTCGGCCTACAGCACGAAATCCTGGATTGTTATTTAGAACTGCTCAAAATTTTCTTTTTACGTTATCAGCAGAATCTCCAGATAATTGGGAAAGGAATTGATGAAGATCATATACAATATTCATGCCGTTAGTTATAGAATATTGTGGGTTGGACGAGGTAACCTTTAGATGGCGAATGATTACAGGTATTCTGGAATAATGTCCATGAATGTTGCCTAAATCTAGCTAAATAGACAACAATACTTGTTGAGCGTGTGAAATACAAACAGTATCATTTGGATCCAGTAGCAGCATTATACTTTTAACGTCGTCAAAATACATATGATAGTAGGATCCTGCTTCTAACCATGTGCCCCACCGCGTTGTAATAGGTACTGCTGGTAATGGTAATGTGGCAGTTTTTCACGAAATGAATTCTTGCGCGCCTTCACAAAAACTTTCTTGACAGAAGATATCAATTTATCTGCAGCTCCATCTGTTACAAATACTAACACTTTTTTAAATTTATATCGTGCTTTCCACCCCACAGCGGTTTCAAACATTACATGATCTAAATTCTGCGTTAGTTGTTTCGATTCTCTTAGATACAAGTAACGGGTAGGCCATCTGCTGGTTTCTTTTTAAATCGCATGTTATTTTGACACTGACAGGTATTTCGCAGTCAAAAAAAAGTAACAGAAACTTAGTATCATACCTTCGCGGTAATATTAAATATAAAAGCTTACTTCGAAAGTGGATACTGTGTTTACGAAACAGTGCAAAAAAAAATTTCGGTCGAGATAATGCACCAACCGCGCCTTATATACGTAAATTTGTGAAGAAAGAACACAAGCATTCTCGTATTCGTCCGATCTGTTCAACCGAGAATACTAGTGTTGTTGCCGATAGCGTGCGCATGAACCCGAAAACATCAACTCGCCGCAGATTTCAGCAACTCAACATTAGCCGCACTAACAAGAGAATAATTCTGCATAAAGACCTCGGCTTATTCGCTGGTTCAGTTAACTCAGAAATTAAAGGCAAATGACCATCCGTATCGATATCATGCGGTAACCAAACCGGGTCATGTATTGAAAACACATCTCCTTCAAGGTACGACCCCGGTCTTGTTTCGATTGAATACAAACACGACCTCGGTGCGTCCAAACACGACCTCGGTATGTTACAATCTTTCACCTCTTTGTTGATCTTGTAACTAGGCCACTAGGCTAAAGGAGGACACGCTCGGATATATAATCAGATCCTACTAGATCTCGAGACAGAGACACACAGAGCCCGACAGGGACTAGTCCGAGAGAGCGTATCATAGAAATCCTCCTTAAGACTAGTGTCTCATCTTACCATGTTATATTATTATTGTTAAATCTTTGTTATGGTGTTAATTATATATCGCCATGATCGCCAGGATCGCCATGTGATGTGACCTGGTCCCGGAGGGCACATCGCTGCGTTAGTACGCAGGTTCACCAATATAATAAATAATAGACGGTCAGCGTTTGGATAACGATTTTTGAGTTATAAATCCACAACAAGCTCAAATACTAAAGCCTGTATGGACTTATGGCATCCAACTCTGGGGATGCACCAAAAGAAATCAAACATAAAAGTCATTCAGACGCTCCAGAATAAAGTACTCCGAAGAATCATTAATGCGCCGTGGTACATCCGAAGTGAAGACATCCATGTCGACCTGAAGATGCCCAAGATTGAAGACGATATCCAGAAGCAAACACCAGAAGAGGTTGGAAAACCACGAAAATGTCGAAGTGATCTCGCTACTCGACAACAACGGACTTGTTCGGCTGCTTAAAAGACTAAAACTGTTCGAACTAGTGTAGTGATAGCGATAGTTCTAAGTGTGTTAAATTTCCATAGTTAGATCTAATCTTCACATTTTTTGTCGAGTTTTGGGAATATGGTAGAAATGTAGCTGCAGGAGGTCCATCGGAACCAGCAAAGCTTTCAAAGTGGTCTATGAGAAAAAAAAAGTTTGGGAGCCTCTGATTTAAACGAACACCAAACTCTCCAGAAATAGTTTTAAAGTTATTTAGAATATTGTTTAAAATTTTAATTCCTTCTAACTTTATCGCTTGCGTTTTAAAGTAAAGTGTAAGCAATACGCACGTAAATCTGAAAGGCGCTGGCCTGCATTCACCTTCTGCGTTCGCTAGGGCATTTACTAGCAGAATGTTAAAGCCGACTCTGTCTCTGGGCCTGCATGACTCACTAGATGATAGCGTCTGTTCCGCAGTCTAGTAATAAATCATTGAAAAATATTGAACGGTGTTTTTTTATAGCATTTTTATAAAGAAACCAGTTGATGGCCCAACTGGTGTAAGCATTGCCGTGTCGCTCTCCGTCACATATTTACGCAATGGAACTCAAGTAATTATTAAAACAAACAATAACTCGATCCACTACAAATTTATTATTATTACTGCAAATGGTTGAAGCTATTTTATATTTATAAATAAAAATATTTCAAGCTAATATTTCATTGCTAGATTCCGCGCTCGTTAAAGTTACAAAATTATGAAGTGAATACTATATTTTCTTATGACAGTGATTAAAATATAAAATCCATTGATTTCTTTAGAATCATGCTTGAATATTTTTATACTATTAATTTTAAACGAAAATTTCCTAACAGTAATAAATTATAAATTTTAAGTAAAATAACCCAAACCGCAATCGTTGACGTGATTATAAATAAAACTGTTGGCGTAAATAACTGAGGACTGATCAATTTTGTAGAATTGCAAAAAAAAAGAAGAGTTTATTTTTAGAAATAACTCATTCAACTTTACTGTTATTCCTTATTGCTAACTTTAGCAGCATTCCATGTAAATATAATGTGGTCGTTGTATTTAATTTGGCACAGCAAATTGTAATATTTTTGACGTTGAAACCATTTTAAACTACATTCTTTGGACACAGAAAAATACAAATTTAATCCAGACTGCCAAGATTCCACCGACAACACTACAAAATATTAAATAATGTATGTTTACGTTTTTTTTAAATTTTTTTGTATACTGTAGTCAACGAAATTAGCATAAAAAATCAAGTGTAGGTGTGTAGGTATATATTTAAATTTAGATACGAATAAAAATAACTGTTACGTAATAAATCAGAAATACACATATCTGTTGGATGTAAATTTTTGAGATAACGCGATAACACTGACAAAATGATTTATAAATCACGCGTGTTTTTGGGAGTGGTGCGATTTCGACTTAAATTATATACATCTACACCTACTCGCTGTAGTAAGATAGATAGCATTAATCCTTTGATTTTAATTCTGTGCTAATATTTTCGTTAATGCTGTGCTGTTTTTAATTCTGTGCTATTATTTTCGTTAAATGGACATTTAATGAATTTCTATTTGAAATTAGTTGGGCATATACAGACATATAACATATATTCTTGTATTTGATTTCTTTAAGCATTATTAGTAAAGAAGTTCATTAGAGTAACATCGTATTGGCGGCTCGTCCTCGCGCGTAGTCATGCATATTTTGTCAGTCGTTGCCCGACAACATTGAGCTCACTTCTCTCGTTTAGAGTAATAAAATTGTATTATTGTTAGGAACCGAAGCGCAACCTATATAGATAAATAATCAGGTATACCTAAATTTATAAAAGTGGTGGAACACTTTCCGTTTTAAACACCTTCCGTGAAGTCAAAAACTGGATAAAATCGCTTAAATATTTTGCAATAGATAGTTTCCACAGCAATTTCCCAAACCGAGCGCGTTGCGAGAGAAAATGTGCTTATATTCACAAAACAAGCGCTCTCTACATCTACTGATGTTACATTTACATAATTCAAATAATCTTTAAAACAAATTAACGGTTCTGTTAACGCACCTTCACAAGTTTGTCTTGATATGGCAAAATCCGAATCTTTCTCTAAAACACTTAGAATACAAATTTTTTGCGTCTTCTACCGCGTGAACATACTGAACATGTTGCACTATTTGTAGAGATTCCACGACACCGAAGAATTATCGAATTTTTCTATTGCCTCCACTAGTCCGACATAATCGTTCTGAATTGTTTTTAAATCTCTTTTAACATGACTATCTTTGTCTGGCTTTCCTTGACAGCCGCAGCTTGTTAGGTATCGAATTTAAAAATCATGTTCTTAATATTATCAAAATATTTATGGTAGTTAAATGCTGCCTGTGATGCATGTTCCCCAACGTGTAAGAAGCATCCGCTGTCTTTCCGCATCTTTCAGAAACTAATTTGTTCTGTAGAAAGAATTTTCGATTTTTTACTTCTAAATCCATCCGATTTCCGCTTCAGTAGGGCGATTAGTTTTGGATAATCTGCTATGTTAATGTTATTATTAATGTTTAGTGTAGTTCTTAACATCGAATAAATGGCCCATAGAGAAGATGGCTTCATAGTTTTTGATAATTCTTCAAAATACGCAAGTAAAACATTCTCCGAAAAGGATTTAACGTTATGCTTGTGTCGCCAATCCATTAATTTTTTATAGGTAATTTCGTACCTTTCTTTGGATTTTAGCGGTAACAAATTATGTGTGGCAGCTTGAGCTTTTTCTAAAATCTCCGGTGGAGTACTCATAATTTCATAACTTTCACTACTATCAGACATATTCGTAGATAAAGTTGAGAAAATGTTCGGATACAATAATATTTTGTTAAAGAAATTGACAATATAAATGACATGACATTTATTTCCATAGCATGTTACTTAAACAAACGTGTCCTATTTTTAAAGAAATTGCATAATGTGCTGCCTACATTTAGTAGGCATCACTCTTTTAATCCAAAATATATCTCGCTAATGCTAAAAGTTTTTATGTTTTTCAATTGACTAAATTTGTGTAAATAGACCAAATAAAGTTTTACGTAGATAAAAATTTGCAATTTGATTAAACCAAGGAGTTTAAGTTTTCTTCTCAAAACGCACGTGTATGTTATGAGATCTCATTACGTGCATGTTATTGTTAAATGTCATTTACAAGGAATGTTGACAGTGCGATTTTTGACGTTTACAGACATGGTCGTAGAAAAACATATATAATTTATTATTTTAAAAAGTATTTATATACATATTATCTTTTTCACACTTAAAATGCTATCAACAGTTTGTCTATTTCATTTAATTGTTGAAATATTAACGGTCGAGATCCCTATATGCCTTAAAAATAAAAACTAAATGTGTTATACACTATTATTTTTGTTTCCAACAATAAAACAAAACATTAACTGTATCAATTTATACAGTTCAATTTACTCAATTTTCCATTTACTTTAATTAACACAAGTAGTTTCGTAATAATATCTTCTTGTTAGCACAATTAGGTTTAATATTTTTCGTTTCTAATAAGAGGACGGCGATAATAACAACACGAAAGGCCTAGAGTCTTATCAAATAAATGAATTCATTAATTATCTTAATAACTATTGACCTACATTAATAACGATTAAGTCTAATATTTTAACAATGAGTATGCACGGAGGGGCAATAATCCATAGCATACAATTAAAGATTACATGTCGGTTAAATATTTACTGAAAAATTCCCAGTGATAGGTATTGAACTAATACAAAAATAAACCCGACATTTGTTCAAACAACTGATAAGCGATAACCTTTCCCATCATAAATCTCGAGTAATATTCCACGAATTTTGAACGATTGTGATTTAAATCAATGTTCGTACATGTAATTTAAAGTAGCTCTTGTTATCATTCGTTTTATAAATCAACACAAATTTAAAATTTATGACATTTTTCTTCCTCGAAATTGGCTATGGAGTAAAATATGGTATTGAGTTTTGAGTTATGATGTGCTTAATAAATAATTTTTTGACAAAATTAATGAGTCATAATTTTTTAAAATATTTTCCTTCACAGTCAATCCATTTTTATATTTTTGAAAGTCAATCTTCAAAATATTTTAATCATTCATGTTAGGCTATTCATTCCGTTTTTAAATGCGTCAACCGCTTCTTTGGCCAATGTAAAATGTTAACTTCGTAATTCATGCTTTTCACATGGAAACAAAAAGAAATCATTTGGTGCCAGATGCCACTGTACAGCGAATGACACATTTTTTTAATGTTTTGGGCATTCAAATATTCAATTGTTCGAGCAGCAGTTTGAGCCCGAGCAGTATCGTTTTGCAAGATGACACTTTCTCTAGGACAATTCTCGGCGAGCCTATTGAGAACTTGAAGTAAACAAACTGTAGTGTACCTACTAACCTGTTATTACCTCAACGTGCACGGGTTTTAAGGCTGTATACACTTTACTTTTTAAATCTTCGGTGACTGTTTGTTAAATCAATAAATATAATTTAATCTAAATATATTTATTTACATTATATACATTTATTTTGGATCTACAACGACTTATACTAACATAAAACTGCTGTTGAGACTGGTGTCTCTTGTCAAAGTATGATTGCTATGTTGTTACGAAGAAGATTGTGTGTCTTGTGCTGTTGCTTGTTATGGTGTTTGAGTTCATACTGTTGAGTCTCCTGTTGCTAGTATGAGACTCTGATTGATACTGTTCCATTGTGTTCTGTTTTACAAGTAGGTAAAAATATACCAATACCCCTAACTATTACATATTAAAATCGTATTGGTTGAATAGTATATCCTTTGACGTCGTAACGGGGAATTTTTCTTGAGTTATTTCGTTGAAATTATGTATGCCTGCGGAAACAATACCAGATTAACGATAGAGTCTTAAAATTCTAATCTTAACTAATAAATACAGAATAAATCATTATTAATGACGTATTAGTAGGTGTAATAAACCTAAGTATTTAGTTCCAGATCATCCCTTGTTAAAGTAATAAAATTTACTATACATATCTAAGAAAGGATATCTTAACACTGAATATCAAAATTAAAGCCTTTGTTCACTAATGGATTTTTATGGTACATAAATATTTTGGGAATCGTGAGCCTATTATACATATTAAATTAACAATAGATTATCATATTAAGGGTCTATTGAAATCGTTCACCAATAACCCTAGGCAATAAACAAACGGTCTGATGTATGAAGCAATAATTAAATTTGGAAAAAATGCCGATTATTAAGTAACCCTAGGTAATAAACAGATTTTCAAATGTAAAGGATATCGCTTTCTTAGAATTTAAAGAACGTTTTTATAATGTGCTAATAAAAGTATGTTATACAGTGGGTTTACTCGAAAATGAACGTTAAATATTTTATGAATTGGAAATGGTTATTTTCGAATTCTATATCGTAAATCTACTTGTATTTAACAATAAAAAATGTTTTAAATTAAAATATTACAAAAGGATAGTAAATATATCCTCAATAATTACGTATGTAAGTTAACGGAAGTGTTAATTTTGTTGTGTTAACGTTACTGCTTTTTATAACGTATTTCGATTTCTAACTACGTATTTCTTTTTTCATGCCTAGTTTTTTTTGTAAATTCTCATCATGTACACATTAACTTAATAAACACAATAATGATTCTTTAAAAAAAGTGTTTCTATTCATTCAACGATCTATTCAAAATTCGTTAATAAATATTGATAATTGCGTTTTGCTGCACAAATCTTACCCTCGCGATTCTGACAAAAAAATATTAACTTTCATATATATATATATATATATATATATATATATATATGCTTTCTTAGACATTTATTCTGTTATTTCTGTAATAGGATGACCTTCCAAATTCACGACAAAAATGTAGGTTGATATTTAAATATTTGATATTGAAGTGACCTTTACTTTTATATTATATTGTTTACAATGAACTACATATTTGTAAAAAATTTGATGTTTTAAATGTGTAGGTAAATCATTGGCTTATTTTGCCGGGGTTACCGCGGCTAAGAAAAATAGAAAAAGTTATATATACATATATATAATAATTTCGTGACCTTGGTATGATATGGTAAACTTAATAAGTCGGCGATTAAAGGTCTGGTTTATTACTTCAAAGTACATATATTGAAAAAAACCCTACACGCTTCGGCAATGATGCCTTTATCAAGGATATAAAAAATATAAATGACAGAATACAAATGTCAAATAATTCAAAAAATTATTTGACATTTGTATTCTGTCATTTATATTTTTTATATCCTTGATAAAGGCATCATTGCCGAAGCGTGTAGGGTTTTTTAAATATATGTACTTTGTAGTGGGACAGACCTTTAATCGCCAACTGATTTAGTTTACCATATCATACCAAGGTCACGAAAATATTATATATATATATATATATATATATATATATATATATAAATATATAGTAAATTCAATCAGTTGGCGATTTAAGGTCTGGCTTTACTTTAAACTATATATATATTTAAAACAACCCTACATGTTTCGACAATGATGCTTTTATCAAGGATATAAAATATATAGGTCACGACATAATTATATAAATATATATATATATATATATATATATATATATATATACATATATATATGTATATATGTATATATAACTTTTTCTATTTTTCTTAGCCGTTCTCTTAATTATAAATCGTTAATTAGTTCTTGGAATTCGGCTTGATAACAATTCATTAAATAAGAATGCTCATTTTAACGTTTCGACGTTTTATTTTGTCTTCTTCAGAAATAAATTTAATTACATACTAGGTGTTTTCCTACAAAAGTAAATTTAAACTAATAATAACTATTGGTTTTTCTAACATGTAAATTTATATTTATTCTTGGTACCTACTTACAATTTTTATTCTTCTTTTTTATTTTTATTTTTTTGCAGCTTGAACTATTTTACTCAGAATATAAAGTTGTCACATAGTATATTCAACATATTTATTTTAAATTTACATTAAATTTACCTTTGTAGGAAAACACCTAGTATGTAATTAAATTTATTTCTGAAGAAGACAAAATAAAAAGTCGAAACGTTAAAATGAGCATTTTTATTTAATGAATTGATATCAAGCCGAATTCCAAGAAATGATTAACGATTTATATATTGTATATATATATATATATATATATATATATAATAACTTCGTGACCTTGGTATGATATGGTAAACCTAACCAGTAGGCGATTAAAGGTCTGTATATTACTTCAAAATATATGTATTTAAAAAACTCTACATGTTTCGGCTGTGTACGCCTTTATCAAGAGAATACAAAATATATCCTGTCATTCATATTTTGTATTCTCTTGATAAAGGCGTACACAGCCGAAACATGTAGAGTTTTTTAAATACATATATTTTGAAGTAATATACAGACCTTTAATCGCCTACTGGTTATGTTTACTATATATATATATATATATATATATATATATATATATGTATATATATTTTGAAGTAAAACCAGACCTTAAATCGCCAACTAATTGAATCTACCATAACATACTAAGGTCAAGAAATAATGATCTATATATATATATATATATATATATATTGTATATGTGTATATATATATGTATATAGTAGATTAAATTAGTCGGCGACTTAAGGTCTGTTTTACTTGGATATGTATATATTTAAAACAATCTTACATGTTTCGACACATAGTGCCTTTTTCAAAGAAATTGAAAATACAAATGACAGTATATCAACGTCAAACTTATATATCTGTAGTTGTCATGGATAAAATTAAAATATTCAAAGATACATTCAATAATAATTCATGCCTCAGAACTTCGGACAGCAAGACGTCAATTACGAAAGTTTATTTCCATTATTTCTCTCCTGTAATAGCGTAGCCATTTGAAAGAAAACACTTATAACGGCGAGCCTTTCTTGTCCGTCAGATGTGGCGAGATATCTCTTGTCACCCGACGGAATAAATTTGTGATCAAGTGATTACTTACAGGAGCGAACCATAAGACGTGAACTCACACTGACGAGATCATTTACATTGAAACGCATGTGGCTGCGGTTAAAGTGACCAGTGTCACAAATACGCGATATATGTCCATATGTACAGACACAGATACATATTGCTGTGTATAGTGGGTTTAATTAGAAGGATAGTCCACTATTCACCACAATATGTCCGAACTTGAACTCAGCCAGCTTTTCTTTTTAAATGAGACTCCTCTTCATCCAGGGTTTCCCGTAAAGGAACGTGGAAATAAATATGAATTAATAATGATACAAACACATTCACGTACTCTTTTATTAAAAAAATTTTTTTAAAAATCTTTACTAAATGTAAAGACAGCTAATGCATCATTTATACAGAAGCACAGAGGGAAAAGATTGTATGATAATTTACACGCATACAATGAAAACCTCAAATGACACGCGAGCAAAATTAATCCTAATAGATTGATTAGAAAGCTTTCAATTTCATTAATTACTGTAACCCCAAATAAAACGTAAAGAGATCCAACTGTCAGACGCGAAAATAACATTCACTCGTGCGCAATCTCACGAGCATAAAACTCCCACCAACCTTAAATTCAAAATGTTCTAGAACAACGTGACAATAAAAAACTCCCTTATAAAAAATGATAGTTTTCTTCACCATCTATCTATTAAACTAAAATAGATATAAATTCATAAATCTAAATCATCAAAATTACAATTAAATTACAATGAAAAGCAATAAAATAAAATAGTATGAAAAAATACTTACGCTAGCGTAAAATTTTCACACACAAAAAAAATAGAGATATCGAGTGGATTAAATTAAACAAAATACGAGATACAAACACTCGTAATTAAATCGATAATGACTTTAATCACAAAGCACTATAAAACAAAAGGAACCCGAAGTTACAAAAATATAAAAGATAAAAAATAAGTTTTTATCTTCAGACTGAACTGACCCACTCGAGCACAAAAATATCTCTGCGGAAATATGCATAGCGCACGATCAACATAAAAAATATCATTATACATCAAAATACGATCCAGGCTCCAAAGACATCCGGGAACGCCCTAATCAAAAGTACACATACAAAATATACAGTCATGGTTATAAATGTACATAACTAAATTGTTAAATTTAAAATTTTTCTTAGGGGAAAAAATCACTACAATATATTTTAACAAATTTGTATTAATCCTTATTTTTATAATTGATGACCTTCTATTACAAAATTCATAGATATTCATCTTGAAGCAGAAAAAAAATCACGAAAATCTTCTCAGACAGTAAGCGTCGAATTCGGTCGCGATAACCCCGGCAAAAAAGCCAATAATTTACCTACACATTTAAAACTTCAAATTTTTTAGAAATATGTAGTTCAATGTAAACAATATAATATAAAAGTAAAGGTCACTTCAATATCAAATATTTAAATATCAACCTACATTTTTGTCGTGAATTTGGAAGGTCATCCATCCTATTACAAAAATAACAGAATAAATGTCTAAGAAAGCATTATTTTTATTTATGTACATGAACAAAACCTAAATAGCAAGTTAAATTAAATTAGCTGTTCAAAATGGAAACCAATTACTACCTGACATTTACCAAGCCAGTAATAGAATTCTTGTAAAACATTGTAATTACTGTTATTAAATTAATCTTGTTTAATTAGATCTTTCACTTACTTAATTAAGTAGGTCCAAGGATCCAATAATATATGTAAATTAGGATTATATAAATTTACATGTTTTCGTTTTACTGACAAGAACTCATTTAATTTCCAGTTGTCTTAATTTTTAAGTATATTATGGAAAATTTAGAACAAAAACTACCGTAAAAATACGCTCACATAATTCCACGTAATTGAAAACAAATATGTACTATTTAAATATATGTATATGACGTACATAAGATAACGCTTCAAGTATAATAATGTTTTCCTAAGAGTTTTATATAAATATCTTAGAATTATAGACGAAAGCTAAAACATTTTAATCAATTACATGTGAAAGATGTAATCGTATGATTAACATTATTAAATTGTGCAAGGCTTAAAAAGGATTTATGAGTTATTATGCCTCTTATGCGTCAGTTTCTCGCAGGTTTGGATATTTTACAACAAATATAGTTATTTTACAATCATAGTTAAGCACCGTCCTTACATAATATATAATCAAGTTGAGTTTATGAATAGACGTACTTAATAGCCGGGCTGAACTGAAGAAGTTTAGCGCATAGCGACTGCATTGCAATGAGGGGTCAAAGTTGTTCTCTGGATAATACCACCTGCATGTAGATAATTATATCAGTCATTTCGTCATTATGGTGTTCCGCTTGAATCTGAATTTTATCCGTTAGAGCATTAATAAGTTCCGTATTTTAAGCTTCAGATTTGTAAAACTTAGTACAATAAATTCTTGCTTTAGTTCTTTATATTTATTTGGTTTTCACACAACACTGGTTAACAAATTTTATTTTTTTAAATTTTCTTTAAAAACTATATATAATTTTTGTTCCTTTTATAGTTCTAACAATAGTAACAACAACAAATTTATGGTATCGCCCTGTTTAAAATGTTTTTCTTTTTACTTTTATTTTATACTCTGTTCTTCTGCACTTTCTGATGTCAATGCCCAACAATAATCAGCAAGCACTTCTCTAATCCACCATATTCTTCACTCGAAACAAATGGTCTTGGTACTGGCAAAGTTTCCGAATGAGGTACTGCACGAGTAGCAGAGAGCAGACTAGCATAACTAATATTTTTCTTATTTTCTTAATTTAAAATAGCACCCTGTATATTTTCTTCAAAATTTGAATTCTACTGAAAATTCTCTTTCCCATGAAATATTAAACTTTGTATTTGGACTTCAAAACACAGCTGAAATTGCATTTTAAATGTTCAAAAAATGGGATCGTAGAAATCAAAGCGATCTATGGAAACTAAAGCAAAATTTGGCATTATTTGTTTGTTAACTTTGATAGTTCATAAGGTGTTATTAAAAATTGTCTCAAAGTTGCTTCGAACAAAGTTGTATTTGAAATGAATAAGGACAATTTTACAAATGAAAAAAAATTGCATATGATCCTCATTTATGTGGGATTGTAGGAAAAACAGGTTTGATGCCTTAAGTGTTTACAGAGAGCGGTATCCTGACAGACATATGCCAAGCGCTATGTACTTTACACGTCTGGCTTCAAATTTGGAAACATGTGATGCCTTTTCAAAGAAAAAAAACATTTTCAAAAGAAAGACTGCTACTGATGAAAACCACAGTGTTGGTGTTTTGGGAAGTGTGCTTGATAATCCGTTTATTTCAATTCGAGAAACTGAAGAAGAATACCATAGGTATCTCTCGTTCTTCTATTCAACGAATCCGCCAAATTTAGGCCTTCCAAAATTCACATGCATCAAGGATTAGAACCAGGAGATTATGACAGAAGACTGGTGTTTCTTGCAGTATTTGGTAAAACAATGTATGGTGCGGCATGTTCGATGGGTACATTATTGCACCAAAGTTTTATGAAGGAACCTTAACTGATAAGGGATATTTAGAATTCCTTCAGGGCGAATGTCCAAGTTTTCTTGAAAATGTTCCCCTGAATATACGTGCCAACACGTATTTTCAGCATGATTGGGCACCCACTCACAATTCTAGAATTGTGACTAATTATGTTAATCAGATTTTCCCTAATAAGTGGATAGGCACACATGGACCAATAAGATCACCCGATCTAACGTGGATAGATTATTTTCTATGGAGATATTTGAAGGATAGAGTAAACCACACGCCTCTTGCAGATTTGAAAAATTTAAAAAATAGAATTAGGAATTAATGCGCAGCCGAGCTATTAACAAGTGTTACCTCTGGTGAACTTTTACATAGAGCCGAATGTTGCATTGAAGCAAATGGACATTTGCTTCAGTGTAATATTTTCTTTAGCATATTTTCTAGCGCTCACAGTTCAATTTTGGTGCTACTAAGAGATTTATAAATACCGTTCTTGTATAAATAAAATTAATAAATATAATATTTTTGTGATTTATTTAACATTATTTTTCTATTATTTGACTTTCAATAAAATGTTTGGAAACCTCTCATGTCTAAATGAATATTCTTTCTAACAGAGATCTCAAATATGCATTTTTGGGAAGTGTATTTTTGCTACTTTAAATTCAATTACGAATTAATGAACATGTTTTCATAATTTTCTACAATCCCAATTTTTGAATATTTAAAATGCAATTTCGCCTCTGTTTTGAAGTCTAAATATAAAGTGTAATACTTCTTGGGAAAGATAATTTTCAGTAGAATTCAAATTTTGAGGAAAATATACAGTGTGCTATTTTAAATAAAAAAGTTAGGGTCGTTTCCGGTTAAATCAGAAATGAAAGAATATGAATGTTAACAGTAGTATATATGTTGAGCACTTGTGAAATTATTACACTATTAAACTTAAATAAAACACCTTATATTTCACAAACAATAGTATATTAACTATATGTACATTTCATGTGCCCTGCACACATCATCAGTAGTAACTAAATTTAAAAGTATTATTTTTTAAATACATGTATAGTAAAAATATCTATCTATTTTTTTGGTTAGGGGTGTAAAAATTACAATTATAAATGGTCAACAAATGGTCAAAAAACATGCATATAAAAATATAAAACTAAAAATAAAAATAAAAAATTTTTTTGGTCGTATATTGTAATAGTGTCTGTTAACAGGCACTATTACAATATACGACCAAAAAAAATTTTTATTTTTATTTTTAGTTTTATATTTTTATATGCATGTTTTTTGACCATTTGTTGACCATTTATAATTGTAATTTTTACACCCCTAACCAAAAAAATAGATAGATATTTTTACTATACATGTATTTAAAAAATAATACTTTTAAATTTAGTTACTACTGATGATGTGTGCAGGGCACATGAAATGTACATATAGTTAATATACTATTGTTTGTGAAATATAAAGTGTTTTATTTAAGTTTAATAATGAATGTTAACCTCAGTTTAAAGAACATTAAGTGTATATCAGATGCCCCAAATTTAAAATTTGTATTTTATTAGATAACGGAGGTACGCAATTGGAACAACATAACTGACACACCCGGTATATTATATATATATATATATATATGTATATATATATATATATATATATATATTTAGTGTTTATAATAAATTAAAATTTATTTCTTATTTATTTTATTGGCCGTGTGTATAATATTAAAATAATAAGCTTTTTTTGGTTTAGCGACCTTTATTGACCAAGACATTTTAGTTACACGGGTTCCGAGATACACGGTCGGACCCTGTAATGAAGGGTCGACATTGTTTCCGACCATGCATATTGCACTGGGCATGTGTTTTAACATCGAAATAAATTTGGTGGTTTTTGTATCCTTTAAATTTTAAATTTTATTTTTCTTTACTCATTTACTTTAATCATTATTTTAATTTTAACTCTTTCATATAACGTAAATAGAATTATTACCTTTCGTTTTGTAATTTTTTGAGTTATAAATCACTTGAAAAAGACTTAATTATATACAAAAAAGTCGAAACGTCGTTATTTAAATAAATTGAATTTCAATAAAGGTCGCTAAACCAAAAAGAGCTTATTATTTTAATATATGTATATATATATATATATATATATATATATATATATATGGTAAACCTAATCAGTAGGCGATTAAAGGTCTGTATATTACTTCAAAATATATGTATTTAAAAAACTCTACATGTTTCGGCTGTATACGCCTTTTTCAAGAGAATACAAAATATGAATATTTTGTATTCTCTTGAAAAAGGCGTATACAGCCGAAACATGTAGAGTTTTTTAAATACATATATTTTGAAGTAATATACAGACCTTTAATCGCCTACTGATTAGGTTTACCATATCATACCAAGGTCACGAAGTTATTATATATATATATATATATATATATATATATATATATATATTTAGTGTTTATAAGAATTTTATTTTTATATATATATATATATATATATATATATATATATTTAGTGTTTATAAGAATTTTATTTTTCTTATTTATTTTATTGGCCGTGTCTTAATATTAAAAATAATAGATTTTTTATTGGTTTTAGCGACCTTTTATTGAATTTTGATGTTTTTACGACGTTTCGACTTTTATTAATTCAGTCTTTTTCAAGTAACTGGAAACAAGAAATATTACAATGAAAACATGAGAACTGTGTTGGTTTCGTGTGTTATGTCTATCACACGAAACCAACACAGTTCTCATGTTTTCATTGTAATATTTCTTGTTTCCAGTTACTTGAAAAAGACTGAATTAATAAAAGTCGAAACGTCGTAAAAACATCAAAATTCAATAAAAGGTCGCTAAAACCAATAAAAAATCTATTATTTTTAATATATATATATATATATAAAACAATTGATAAATTATTGGAGTTTTTCGGCTTATCTAAATACTTATATATATATATATATATACACGTAATTTTTAGTTATATAAAAGTTAATTTCAAATTTTGTTAGATTTAATGCGTTGTTTGAAAAACTATTTAAGAAGATGTCTCAAAATCCTGTAGTAATGGCGCAAATTTTAAATCAACAATGCAAAAGACATGAACTACACGTATTGATGTATAAGAAAATCAAATTGTGTTGACCAGTGTAATTAAACCATGATAGTCTAGTAGTAAGAATTCGGCGAATTGAGTTTAATCTTTGGAATAGCCTCAAAACGCGCAATTTTTTTATTTAAACTTACATTAAGTTGATAAAAATCAGTACCTACCTGTAAGTCAAATCCACAATAGCAGCAGCACTACTTTTGGACTCTAATTGTAATAAATAAGCATTGCCTTTCAAGGCTCATTACTGCCAATTTCTATTAACACGCGAATAATTAACCAATTTCTTAGAAACAATTAAAAAAGTACTTAAAGTCGCACAAAATTTATCAATTATTTATATTATTTTCTAAATTGAAATTATCTCTTCATAGCGATATCTTTATCTAAACACTTAAATGTATTTAAAGAGTTACCTGTTTACTATACTTGTTGGTAATTAAATAATCATCAGATATTCAACAACATTATAAATAACTTCCAGGTTGTTCCAGAAATAATTTTGAACATTATCTATTTTAAAACTCTAAAATCTAAATAAAAACTCTTTATGAACGTTTTCGAATCCCAACTATTATTGACTAATTGCGATCTTCTTGCTTTCGGAGTTCAATTATAAAATAATATCTAAAGAAAAATAAATATTGAACTATTAGTGGAATAGTTAGTGGAAATTAGCAGATTTTTGAAATGTATCTAATATTGTCCATAATATGCTTCAAACAGAAATGAATGAATTAATATAAATAGAAAGTTGGACAATCAAGATTGATTCAGGATATAAAATAGAATCAAACGATTGTATAGTAGCAAATTAAATAAATATCCATCTTCCTTTTCATTTCTAGATATTATTCTATACCTAACGTTTTTAATGTATTATAGTAAAATGTAAACTATTTTATATACTACATGACTTGCAGCTTGACAAAAACATGTAACTATTTAAAGGTAATAATTGATTACATTTATATATAACATTTTATAATATATTTAAATTTTTTATTTTTATTTTCTGATTTAATTTTGTATAATTCACATTCACTTTTTATTTATTTACCCGGATTTTATAGTGTATATATGTGAATCTCTGTAGTTATGCTATCATCTGCATAACTTATCATTTTTCAAAGCCACTATTTATAACTGGTTTGCAGAATCCAAGCGTAAACATAGAAATCTTAAGTGACGAATTTTATTAAGGTCGTCCAACAAGCTCTATTATTGCAACAATCTAAAAACTTCCGCAGCAACCCTCGTATCAAATGAAACAAATGCCTACAAACTTTAAATGATTCTTAACTACATTAATTGTAAAGGAACCGAACAATTTAGGCCAATTTAACTTATCGAAGGCGACAATTTCTTAAGCAGTACTGATTCAAAAAGTATACTAATAACTACATGGAAAATGGACTTGGAAAAGGAATCGAAACCTTGCGCCAACTATAAGTTACTGTATTGTTTTTCAAAGCTTGTTATAAGGAATGTTATAGGCACAATCATTTGACATAAATATCATTATAACAAATAAAATGGCGTTTTGCTATAAATATTTGTAATAAAATTTTAGAAACTATAACACTTGGAGTCTAAAGCATTTAGCTTGGGATTTACATGCAAACGAAAATAAAAATTTTTAGAATATTTATCTCCGGATATTGTCAAAATCATAAGTACCTATTGCTTGATACTTAGATATGATGTTTTAAATAAAAACCTTTACAATTCGAAATGTAAGTACTATAATTTTTTTTATTTCTTCTTTTGTTGTGTCGATTAAAAAAGTTGCTTTTTTTGTCGAACAAAAAGTTAACGTAAATATTACAATCTTTAAATTTTATCACTAGATCTAGTAGTTTGTGAAATTTAAAAGTGTCATTAAATAATTGTTGTTTATCAATAACGGTTGAATTAAATGAAAGAGAAAGAATAACAATATTGATGATGATCGGTTTTAGTGATAGGACAAGAACTCATCAGGAAGTATATAATCTTTTTAATACTATACATCCCAATCGGCAGCCAATTTCACGTTCTGTTGTTACTAAAACTTTAGGAAGGTACAACAGAAATGGGAGTGTTCGCAATTTGCAAAGAATTTGTCGTACAAATTCTGCTACAAATGATATTAAAGCACAAGATATTGCCATATCTGTAGAGAAGAATCCCCATTTATCTACAAACGAGCTGGCGCAAAGACATAATACTAGTTAGTCGTCGTTCAGTAGGAAGAATTTTTAAAAAAGAAAATACCATCCTTTTAAAATTCGACTCGTTCAAGAACACTCTGATGATGATTTCGACAGAAGGCAAAAGTTTAGTGAATCAATGATAAACATTTGTAATCGTGATAACAATTTTGTAGTAAGTAATGTAGTATTTTCGGGTGAGAGGCACAGAGGAATCCTCATTGAATATAAGAGGCGCGTACGCAGTAACCTAGAAAGCTTATCGTTTGGGTTGGTGTTTGTAGAAACAGAATAATACAGCCTTTTTTATAGAAGAAATTCTAAATTGTCAAATATATTTAGAACTTTTAAATAACGAGATAATTCCTGCATTGGAGGAAAATGGCCAACTTCCACAAAACATGTGATTTCAGCAGGATAGAGCACCCTCTAACATTCTGTTATCGTGCGACATCGATTAGATCAAACTTTTGCCCAGAGATGGATTGGAAGGGGAGGCAAAATTGAATGGCCCACATGTTCTCCCGATTTCAATCCACTAGATTACTTCTTGTGGAGCTATCTAAAACAGAAAGTGTGTCTTACCCGACCTAGAAATTTGCAAGATTTGGCTGAAAGAATTAATGAGGAGATGCGAAACATTTCATGCGACATCATAGCGAGGTTTGCAAGAGAATTTACAGACAGAGTGGCTTAGGTGACATCCATTTTGAAAATCTAATAACTTAAGATTAATTTCGTTTATATGACCAGTTTATTTTCTTTTCCTTACCAATTAATAAATCAAAAAATACTTTAGACCCCAAGTGTTATAATTTGTTGAAATCGTGTGATCGAGGAGAATCTGAAAGTGTAAAAAATGCAAGGGCATTCAGTTTAAAAAAGTATAGTACATACTTCAAATGATGGCTCTTCATCCCTAATTTTCGTGTCTAAAATTTTATTACAATGTCTTTTGTTGAAGCCTCTCTGGTTTGTGAATCAAAATATTTTATACTGCTATGTACACAACTATTAATTATTTAATCAAAGATACTTGATATTTATTTGAAGTTTATTTTGAATATCTGAGCGAATGCCGAGTTTTTGTTAAGCTCGATGCTTTATAAGTTCTTGCTAGATGTTTTCCCGGTGAGTTCTTCGTAGATACTAGTCTCGACTGGTCTTTTGTGCCAGGTAAATAATGGGGCCACATCCACAATTATTCCGACACGGTAATAAAATTAAACTAAAACTTATTGTAAGAAATTTGGAATATTAATCAATAGACATACGAAAAAACTCACAATGAATAGACAAAGAGGGCTACAAACTGTAAACGTAAAACCCATAATAGATCTTTACATTTAGTTACGCCTTTGCCTATTTAACAGAAATAACAGGCACGTCACGGGACACATAATTACATCTATTATATTAAATCAATTAGGAAATTTCGGTAATATAGCATTTTGCATGGATTACAATTGTAATTAATATTGAATGGTATGATCCAAATGCAAGATCTTTTAAGTATATTATATACATTGATGGGTATGAATTTAAAGAATGTAATTAGCTAAATATATATAAACTAAACTAAGTCTATGTAAAACAGGAAACACAAAACAATTATGAATATTATTGTTTTGCATTGAATATATGCATTTACGGTGTCATACAATGTTCACCTTTGTTTTAAGCCTTCTTAACATCTTTTTTAATTTAACTGATACTTAGATGGTTCCACACATTTGCCCATCACTGTAGATAAAACATTACAACATTTGATTAAATGTGTTTAAAGCTGATTATTTGGTTTTATTTCATATGAAATTCCAAGTATGTACATATATATGATTCTATAGATGGGGTCATATACTGACCACCTCACATAGCCGTCCATATTTTATATTTTACCAGGTCATTAGAAGGTTAATTGATTTTTGCCTTATTGTTATTATTGTACTTGTTTCTCCATCTGTACTAATTTTCTTTTTTGCTGTGCTCACTATTTTGTATTACGGAATTAATAATACAGAATCTTACACTATTTTATTTAAAGAAAATGTATGTACAAATATATTTTTTGCAATTTATATTTCTCGACCTAAATATTTGTTTAGCGTATAAGGGGGTAATTCAATATGTAATTATAAACGGAGTCAAGAAACTGAAATGTTACAAATATTGATATCATTGACCTTTCTAACTCGTAGATATACATATATTCATTTTAATTATATTGTACTACGATACACGGTCATAAAGAATTCATCGGTCAGGTCATCGCTACAAGCTACACGAGAATTTCATTCCCCGATAGAACAGAGAGACAAAACAAGATTTCACTTTATCATGAAGTAATATGTGTTGTGCGTGTTTCATATATTTACATACATGTATTATTTACTGCTGATAATGTTGCTGTAATAATAGTCCCCTCTGAAATTATTTATTGTTGCACTTGTTATACACATACTGTAAATATTGGTTGTATGACCTCTAAACGTTCCTGTATTAATAACAAGACAATAATAATATATTCGTGCATGCATGTGATTGTGTGTGTGTACATATACTATCCATGTATTCAATCGATTGGCAAACAGTTATTTGCATTTCATTATTTTGCTTGCTTATATCTTCATAATTTCCTAACGATTGCCGTTTCAGGTTCTCGCATAATACTTCCGTATTGTTATTAGTAATTTATTTGCTACTTTCGCCATTTACTACAAATTAAAAAAAACATTTTCTATGTGCATTTTAATATCAAGGAAACAGAAAATTTGTATCTAAATCTTTAGATACAAGATTAACTTGACACTGAATAATTTCAACGCATTTATAGTAATCTAATGTGTTACGCAATATTAAATTAAATATTAAATTTTTCAAATGAAGATTCTTGAATCTAGGTCGCTACATTTATTCACATGTTTTAATATTGGCAAATGGCATTTTTTGTTATAACGAGTTATTCCTGCAGAACATGGCCACGAATAACCACCCCTATATTACAACAATAAATAGTTAATAGATAACAAAAGAAATGTATCGTTTTTGCTCGATATATTCTTATTAAATTAATTCTTGTCGTACATGAGGCCTTAAGAAACATATTTTTGTCTCTTCGACGCTGATGTATGTACACTTGTAATTAATTTAATCTCTAGTATCTCCAAATCATGCATCAATGCTCCTTCTGACATCGAAAATCGTTGACATGTTGTTTACTCTTATTGGATGCCAAATCAGGCCTGTACGGCGGATGACCCTTCAATTCGTTGTTTCGACCGATTAAATATTGAGCTGTCTTTCTTTGGAGACTATGGTTAAGTAAGGACTCAAAAAATATATAAAACCCCTTACTACAATTAATAATCGTATCCTAAATACGTGTTCGACAACTAAGTTGTCATCATCAGCAGATAAAACCACTAATCAAAGAAAGGGTAGAATATGCGGTACAGTAAAACTAACAAAGAATTGCGTACTACCCCTTTCCCCAGAAACGGCACACGTATTTATTCTCACGCCTCCAACTTTTTCTACTTCTTTTCTAAAAAGAGACAACTACATATATGGGATATACCATTGTCCGAGTTGATAATATTAATTTTGTTTTTAATGATATTAATGCTTTCGTATGTATAGAGCTCTCTCGGGTTGTTTATATTTTTGATAAGCTGTAACCCTTCTACCATGATATTATGATCCGTACTTAATACATGGCATGTGACGCTAGATTTTTATGGTCTATTAAATTTAATATGCGATATATGGTCTTTAAAACAGGTTATTATTGAGCGTTTCGTTTGACCTATATATTTCAAATTACACTCACCGCAATTAATTTCGTATATACCAGATTTCAAATTCAAATTGACTTTATCTTTGGTATTACCAAAGTCTTCTAGGTAATACTAATAATAAAGTAAATTTAAATTTGAAATCTAGTATATACGAAATTAATTGTCAGATTACGGTTTATCACTGCAATGACACATGACACAATAGATTTTCATTCCATTTATCATACGCTGTCCCTTTATCACACACGGGTCAAATCGGAGGACCTGGCCGGCCATTCTATGTAATTTCGTCGACCGATCCAGCCTGGAAAGTTTGAATTTAAAAAGTTACGAACAATCATAGCATAATGACATGGTGCACCATCTTGTTGGAATATAATAGGTTTTCCCGCGAATAAAGGGTTGGTTTCTAGTTCAGTTTTTAATTCATGCAACATTTCGAAATAATCCTCACCATTTACAATGCCGTCAAAAAAGTAAGGGCCAACAATGCCTGCAGAACATATCCCTGCCTATACTATAATAGCAAGTGCATTTAATTCTTCTTGAATAACTAGGTGAGGGTTTTCGTGAGCCCAGTTATGTTTATTGATACGGCCATTTAATTTAAACGTTGCTCCGTCACTCCATAAAATTGTTTGATAAAAATTTGGGAATTACGTTCCATTCTAACTCGAAGCGACAATCATTAAGCGCCTGGAATAAACTCGGTCGATAAACTTCATTTCAACGTTTTCACCATAGTATGCAAAATACGATCGGAAATGTTGAGTTTACCCGAAACACAACGAGCTGACTGAGCGGGATTTTCTACAAAAGCTTCAGCCACTAACTGCATGTTATCTTCTGTTCTCACAGATCTTGGACGACCACTTCGAGATTTATCAATAGCAATCAATATCAATCAATTTATCCCGTTGTTTGAAATTTTCTATGCACTAAGAGCGTTGCGGTACGATTGAATTCCGAAACCTTTTTCTAAACTGCGTACGAATTTCTTCGTAATCGACATTGTACTTGTAATAGGCAGTTACCAAAAAAAACGTTCCTCCAAATCTATTTATTATTTATTATATATAACGATCCATTAGAGTTTGACGATAAGTACAAGCTCGAATCCAATAATACTATAAGAATGATTATCCAATGAAGCGATGCCGTGCCGCTATTGGTTTAATGCTATATTTGGCGAAAAAATACGAATAGTGAAGAGTGTGTACAGCGTTACCTGAATTATGCCGCGCCCGGTATACTATATCTTGTAACGATACTACTTTATTCAGTTTATAACCGTAAATATGGAATATCACAAAGTAACTGACTAAAGTATTAAACATTTTTATGTAAGATACAATAGAAATGAAGTTACATAATACTTTCGAGAAGAATTAAAGTCGTTTACATACTGTTTTTCAATTAAACATATATAATCAAGAATAAATCATAATAAAGTTGTTGCGTAAATATTTGGATGATATTCATAGACGGAAATGCAACGGGGTGAAACAACTCATTCCAAGCGCTATATTATTGTTCGTATAGCTGTTTGATGTTCCCTTTCAGTTATATCACAACCTGGAAATTTGCGAATAATATTTATAAAACAATGGAACTAAATTACCATCTTTTGACTTCAAAACTTGGTCAAATTTATTACAGCGCTCCGGAGTCTAAAGCCATTGTCGACATAAGTAAACTTTTTGCTCTCTGTCTGTTTCTCTCTATACACTATGCGTGTTTTCTTTCTTCGTTTTCCCTTCGAGCCCAAGTTTGAGGAAAGTTAGTTTAATGAAGATAGTTTGGCGTACACGTGCGTACCGTGGAGGGCGACTCCATTTTAAGTTAAACCGGGATTCTTCTCTCATTTGCACCGTCTAGTTTCGAAAGTTAGCCGACTACCGCAGCTGCTAGCTAATCAAATCGTTTTCCATTGCTAGTTGCAGCAACTTTCTTAATGTTAACTCTTATAATCAAAGTTTGCTATATATAAAGTAGGTAGTTCAATTATAACAGCAATCACACCAAAGCCAACTTTATATATTAATTCTAAATATACAGGATTATTCAAAAAGATTGACTCAATTTAATTAATTTGTATTTAATGCAATATAAATTGAACATGAACAATCTAAATACAAATGAAAAGATAAAGTGTCAAAGTTTTTGAACACATGTTATAAATGTTCAATTTGCCCACACCCCTTGTTACACGGCAAACATCTAAGCGATAGCCAAATTCATCCCACACGCGAAAAAGGATATCTTGTATTACTAAGTTCACCGCAGCAGTCACACGATTCCACAACAACCTCCTTCAAGAAAAAGTCACAAGGCGTGTGATCAGGAGATCTCGGTGATCAGAAGTGTAGAGCCAGGTCTTGATTTATGCGACCTATCCATCGCTGAGGATGGAATTGCTTTACAAATCCTCAGACATTACGGTGCCAATGTGGCGGAGCTTCATCCTGTTGGAAAATAAAGTCTTGTGAATATTCAGTAAGTCGAGGAGAAAGCCATTGTTCCAACAATTTCGTAAAAAAGAATGATTCACAAACTTTTATCCATGATAAGGCATAGAACACGTCTTCGCAGAGTCTCTCCCCATATGCGAATATTGGGTCAAGTCACTTTTCCACTAAGATGGAACGTAGCTTCATCGCTAAAAATTAAGCGCGGTAATAACGCGTCATCCTTCATCATTTCTAGCATATCACCACAAAATTCACAACGCTTTTTTGTCATTCTCAAGGGGAACCTGCCCAAGTTGTAAGCGGTAGGACTTGTACAGCAAACACTGTCCCAAAACTCGCTATATAGATGGTTGAGGTATTCTTAGTTCTCAACTACCTCTATTGGTTGACTTTGTTGAGTATTAACTAAATTGTCTTCTATTTTTCTGACGTCGTCCTCTGACATACGCGGTCGGCCCGGGCTTTTTCCTTTGCATAGACATCCAGTTGGTGGAAATTGCTTAAATCAACGGCTTATGCTTTCCTAGTTGGTGGTTCAATGCCGAATGGGAGACGAAGAAATGCCCGTCGGCGTGCGTACCCTAGCGGCCGTTTTCGCAACTATCACCGTCCAAGCAGTGGTAAACAAAACTTTGGCACTTCCTCTTTCCTTTGGTATGGAGACTGTTCATGTCCGTCTTTTTGAATAACCCTGTATTATATTTATAACGTATCATGAAAGCAGCAATTATAATGGTGTTCTTAGTATTTTACATATCATAATCTTATATATAAGCCACAAAATTCATATATATGAACGAATCATGCTCTACACTTAAGACAAATTAGATACACGAAGTTTACAAAATTTAGATATTTCTTTTGACCCAGAGTATTTTTGAAGGCCCTCAATATTTTAATTTTCTCTATAAAGCAAATAAGTTATGTTTAATTTACTTATACTTTAATTCTTAGTAATATAATATCGAAGTAAATTTCACTGAAGCAATTTCGTTGGGAAGATGTACTAGTTGTAAAAGTAATGTAGAATGTACAACAATCAATTTAACATATATGAAAGTTCACACGGAAAGCATGAAACTATGAAAACATTTTGTTACAAGTGAACATACATACTCTACAGTTCTCATTTACTTGTAGGTGTCATGAAATCCCTTGCTACTTATTGTTCTCTGTAAACACACCACTGTTTCTTGCTCAAATTTTCGCTGCTAAGCACGCTTTTCCCTAGTCCTTTCAAAATTTCAGCAACACTATTATTCCACGTGTTTCTATTACGTCCTATTCGGTTGTTATACGTCTTATGTTGTCCATTCTTATCCATTTTAATTATTTTTTTCTTCGATTTGATATTTTACTGTACAATTTTCATTATCTGCACAACCTGAATTGGGCGACGTCGCGACGTGTTGTATCTACATTCTTCAGCAGAAGTAATATTGCCAGATTGTAGAACCAACGCAACAACTTAAGCGACAGTTGCATGTGAGACGAGATTTTAATGATCATGCAATAAGTTCGATATAATTCGTATATATACACAAAAATATACAAATGAAAATCATGTCTGTGTCTGAATATCGTGTACTGATGATCTATAATGACTATAGTGAAATATCGATATCTGCACGTTTCGGGACAAAAAAGGTTTTCATACATATTTTAATCACTTTTATGACAAAAAAGGGTCATAAAACTAACTAATTGATATACTAATATCTAAATTTTTCAACCAGTCCAGAACTGTAGGAGTTACCTTGCTCAGTTCGTGGATGCCACCAGAGAATCTTCTTCTGGGGCAATTATTTACTATGTGGGCTATAGTTTGTTCCACATTTCCGCGATCGCAGAGGCTAGTATCTGGTAGTTTCCATTTATACAGCATTGAAAATTGCGCTTTCCGTGGCCTATGCGGAACCTATTTAATTGAGACCATTGATTACGTGGGAGGATTACGCCCGGCAGAGGTTCTGAAGGACTAGAAATTAAATCTCTATTCTTTAATTCAGGGTGTTTTTCGAAGAGGACTATCAAGCACTCATTCACATTGATGGGATGCTGAACTTCTGTATCCAGCCAAATCGGTCTCTTAGACTTCAGTTGGGTTTTAAAAATGCTCTCCAAATCATCGTGTATGGGAAGATCAATTTTGTTGGAAATCTTAGCCCATTCATTCTGTCCTGCAGCGAGACCTTTGATATTCGACGGGACAATGTTAGAAAGAATCGGTAACCAGTGACTAGGAGTGGATCTAATAGTACCGGTGACGATCCTCATTGTATCGTTAAGTTTAATATCTACTATCTTAGTGTGAAAGCTTCGATACCAGACAGCAGCACAGTATTCAGCGCGAGAGTTAGCTGGTGCAATGGCTGCCGTTCGCAAGATCTCCTCATTCGCTCCCCATGAATTGCTGGCAACTTTATGTAATATATTATTGCGAGTCTTCACCTTTTGATTAGTTACTTAATCTAAGAAAAATGATTTTTTTTAAATTATTAATTCTGATTATTTATTTGAATATTTTTAGTTGATTGTGATTGTTTAACTACTTAGTAGTGTAGGTTTATCATTGATCTTTTTTGCATTAAATTTGGCGGCGACCCCTTGATCCGTTCAAATAAATAATGAAATAAAATAAAGAAAAGAAAAAAATAAGCTATTTTTTCTTTTTGGAGCAAACTTATTGTCCGTTGCTTTTTTGTTTGCGGTCTTTTTTCCCAAATTTTTTTAAAAATGGAACTGCAGGGATATTAATAGTATATTGTTTACTGAATAAGAAAAGCCTAACATTCCTGGACGACTGTGAAGATTGCTAAGTCGAGGCGCAAGCCGAGACTTAGCAACACAGAGTCCAGGAATGTGGCTTTTCCTACGAGGTAAACATACTATTTTTCCGCAAATCGTTTAAACTTCGACAGATATTAATTAATTTTGAAAAAATCGCGAATAATTTTATTCACAAATAAATGGTGTTTTGGAATTCGTAATGTAATTGGTTGCGTTACTATGGAAACGTATTAATGTTGAATTGTCAAACTTAACGCATATAAATTTAACTGCTGGTGGTTTCGATAGCAAAACAGTGTAAAATGATAAGTGATGAGGAATTTTCCATATCTGAGACTCCTCCAGAGCTGGTTGAGGTAGTGAATACTGCTTCATTAGGATTATTGCCAACTAAATCAAGAGAAAAGTAGGAGTATGTATAAGAAAAAGTCAACATTTCCTAACAGTTAGGAAATGTTGACTTTTTCTTTAAGAAATTTTGTCAGGAATGTCAAAATTTCCTAACGATTTGCGGAAAATTATATTTTTCACTCTTTTTTAATTTTACAAAATTTTTCATGCTCCATATATTTAAATAGATCCCACGTGCCTGTCTACTCCTACATATCGTTTCACTAATTATTTTAGCATAGAGTTTTTCTGTCATTTCTATCTAATGTGAACTTTCACATTCAAATAATGCAACTAACAAATAAATATCACATTTCCGATTCTACTAGCTCTATCCTTTCTTTTTTTTCAATTAGATAAATTACGTATATAATATAACCGAGACTTACTCGTATAATTACTCCTGAAGCAACTATGTTTACTACTATATGTAATATTAGCAGTAATTACTTATACATCATAAATTATCCATACACTATAACTGGTCGTTAATAACACGTTCGTACCTGTATTCTTTATTGTTTGATTAATGGAGACGAACATGTCGAACGAATAACAGCGAATATAAAATAACTAAAATCAAGTTTCCATAAACGTAATTTAATACGAATTCATTAACCTTCGCATTTAATAGGTCAAAGCATTTGCGGTGACTTAGATCTTTACCTGTTTTTTCCACATTCCTATATTTATATTTTAATTAATTAGTATACATATGCACCTAAAACAAAGCAATAAAGTGTTTTTATAGATATGCACGTAGGCGTAATATGTTATGAAATAGACTTATATTGACGTGATTTACTTGAAAACGATTAGCCTTGATACAAGAAACAAGCACACATATTATTTGTAAATTAAGTATTTACATAAATGTGCAGTGTCTTCTTAAATTAGTCATACAGAAATAACATTCAATTGTGAAGAAAGTATAGGCTTTATTGAACTGAATAATAAAGCTAATAATTCAGCAAAATTTACAAGTTACATTTAGAAATGCTTAATATGGGTTCCCCTCGTCACATCGCATACGTATACTAATCTGTAAGTGAATTCGTTCCAAATTTTGCATATCACATATCATTGATCAATGGTTGCAACTGCTTCTGTTATCCGAATTCGCAGGAATTTGCAGGAGGAGATGGACATAATCTTTTGCTTTAACATAGCCCCACACAGAAATTCAAGGCCGTCAGATCAGAAGATCTTGGCGCCCAAGCTCAATCCAGGTTACTGTGAGATTGAGGCAAGACGTAACTTCGTGATGAAAATGCGAAGGTACACCACGCTGTTGAAAAATAAACTGTTAATGTCGTCTTGCAATTGTGACATGAGATAATTTTCCAACATTAAAGATAAGTAACCCCAGTTACAGTTTTCCGGTGAAAAAGAATGAACTGTACACTTGAGTAGAACTTAGTGAACAAAAGATATTTAAATTTATTGCATTTTCGCGAAGTAATGTAAATGTAAATATGCTTTCTATACTTTACGACGCTAATTATTCGATTTTTTTTAGTAGGAAAGAAAATTCACCCTTAAGCTTTTGCTTTAACCACTAAGCTATTAAAGACGGTGACTTTTCAATTTAAAAAAAATTCGAATAATTAGCGTCGTAAAATATAGAAAAAAATGCAATAAATTTGCACGACTGCCTACTACGGGCAAGATATATATCATCTGTTTCCTTGATGTGACTCAAGGCGTTCCCACAAAGATTCGAAATGACGGCCTTTAATAGCTTAGTGGTTAAAGCAATAGTGCGGCAAACCATGAACGCGGGTTCGATCTTATTTAACCCTAGAAGGTATACCAAAATAACACACTTGAAAACGTATACTTGGGGTCACCAGTTACCCCAGAAATTAATTTTGGAAAAATAAAAGAAAATTTTTTGAAAACGTTTATTTAGTGAAGCCAATAGCAACTTTAAGTATTTCTCTTACAGTTTAGACAAATATCAGTACGGTGTTCGTTACATACATTGTTGGAACACATATAACATACAACTCTGCATTTTCGATCACGTGAACGAGGACATACATAACATCTTGACGATTTGAGTTTTTTTGGCCCTGGACCGAGCTGTTCCTCTTCTGGAATATGTGTTAGTCCCAGTACTTCTCGTATTTCACTTTGCTGTTTACCGGATATCTTTTTGAAGAGCCTACTTTCCATCCAAGGTTTAGCTAGTTGCAGTCCGAGTGATTGCAAAAATTTATTTCGGGTAACTTTGCTAGCGTTACCCGACACATTATACAAAGAATTCAAATAAATTTTACCTCAAAGTAGCCCTTGGAAATTATGATTATGTCTTAGCTTGTTACTAATTTTAATAGGAATTTTGTTGGTTATGAGATGAGATATTTGATTGAAATGACAAATGTCAAAATAATAAAACGAACATTTTTAAGTGAATGAAATATGTTTATTTCCAACAAACAAGCAAAATTTTATAAAAATTGTTCAAAGTGTCCACCACCTTGTTCGAAACATTTCTCACATTTTCTTCTAATGGAGGAAAAAGTGTTTTGTAGTATCGCATTGTCAATTCCATTAATTCTTTCAGCAATTCTGATTTGAAGGCCTGCAAGATCAGGTATCTGTACTTGATAAATTGAGTTCTTTAAGAATGGCCATAAAAAGAAATCACATGGGGTAATGCCACAAGATCTTGGTGGAAATTCATGTTCAGTGTTTAAACTGATCAATCGATTTTGAAAAAATTGCTGCAGAATATTAATTGTTTCACCTGCTGTGTGTGCTCTAGCTCCGTCTTGTTGAAAGTAACCCTGTGTTATTTCTTCGTCGTCAAGCTGTTCGATAAATGGCATAATAATTTCTTGTCGATACCTTTCTCCTGTTAAGGTTCCGTTAAAAAAAATAGAGCCAATAATTCTCCTTCGACTAATCGCACACCATACACCAATCTTCTGCGGATGAAGTGCGGTTTCAACAAAAAAATTATGTGGTTTCTCATTAGTCCACATCCTCATATTTTGTGAGTTCACATATCCATTCAGATAAACCCATGACTCATCAGAAAAAAAGGTTTTGTCAAGTAGGTCATTATCAAAATTATTTAAGAACCACTGACTAAACGTTATTCTTCTGGTATAGTCGATTTCCTTGATTTCTTGATAACAGGTCATGTGATATGGAAATAAATGTAAGTCCTTTTTCAAAATTGTATGACATGTGCCAATTGACACACCCACTTGTTGTGATAATGCTCGTACGGAAGTTCTTGGTGCATTATTTATAATTTCTCTTACATTATTAGCTAGCTCTTCTGTACGCTTTTTCGCCCGACCTGCGCCTTCTTTCTGTTTAACACTCCGTCCGTCGGATTGTCCGTCAATCTTACGTCCGTTTCGAAAATAAGATTCTAGCATGAATGATTTGTGTTGTATAGTAAAAACCATGTTAAATCAATTTTAAATTACAAAGCAATTTTTGTCAACTATGCATCTGTCTAATTGACAACTAATGCAAATTTAAATTATTAATAGTCATTCGTTTTTAAAGGAATGCCTACTAGAGGCAAAGCTTATTTGAACGCTTTTTATAACACAAAGGCATTTATTATATGTAGGATGTACGTATTTCATACCTGGCTGGTATTTGACACCTTGTCTTTCTATTTCTTCATTTGTATGAGTTATAATTTCATTTAAAATTATAGGAGTGAATAAAATGGCCCAAGCATGTATTTCTGTGGTAATTACACGTGCACTCTTTATTCCAGGTACCTTTACCACGATGTTTCTTGAAGGCGTTCTGCTTTTTGCAGGTTCTCGTGAACTCCATGCAAAACCATTTCTGCCCTTCAAAATTCCTTCACGTTGAAGTGGACGTTCTTCAAACTCATCATCTTCAGAAGAAGTGTCATCGTTGTGTTCCGACAACTCTTCCACCTCGTCCTCACTGTCACTTTCTGCAAAAGTGTCTCCAATATCGCTTTCTGCTTCATCGTACACACTGTAAGACAGTTTTTTCAAAGTCCGGATCTAGAGCAGTAACGGTTTTTTTAGACATGTTTCACAAATATTCTGTCACACGAAATTACAAACAGTATTATTTCACAATACGCAAACGTATCCTGGGGTCACTCACAACCCCAAATAATTTTTATTGAGAAAACGATAACCGACAACGTAAGGTTCACTGCACGTGTTTATACTATTCACAATCGACTAACCTTACCTAAATTATCAGCGCCACCAAGCGCGAAATAAGAATATAAGTGGGAAAATTCAATTCTGTTGGGGTCACTCGTAACCCCGGTATACCTTCTAGGGTTAAGGACGAATTTTTTTCTATTAAAAAAATTCGATTAATTTGCGTTATAAAGTGTCGAAAGCATATTTACAAAAGACATTTAACTTAGGCGAATCTCTTACATGTTCAACTATCTCAAATAGCTTTGAAGTACCCCATATTCGTACATTATGGCGGTTTACTTTTCCACTTACATGGAATGTAGCCTCATCACTAAACACAATTTGATCAAGAAAATTGTGATCGTTCTTCATTCTATCAAACATTTCAACACAAAATTCAAGAGGTACTTCTTTATCAGTATCACTTAAATCTTACAGCAAGTGTAAGTCTGATAGTAGATGACAGAAACACGTGTTTTAGGCAGAAGTAAATGTTTGAAAATACGAGGTATATGTCCATGTGTACAGTTGCAGACGTGTATATTGCATGTCTGTTTCATTTGTAATAAAAGGAAGAAGTTGTAATAGACATTTTCATCCTAAAAAATTTTTCTTAATAATTAAAATACAAATATCAGTAAATGTATTTATTATAAAAATAAATAATATCTATTCTTCAGTGCATAAAATAGCAGTAACATAAATAAATACTGTTCACGACAAAACAAAGGGCATTGCAAACCAAAACCTTATTAAATATGCAAATTGTAATACTTTCAACAACCTGAATTAGAAGTAAGAAAATTTCCATAATTTATGAGATATAAAATAAGCTCACTGTACTCGCCATTGTGTTCTATGCAGTACTCCTAATGGATAAGAAATTTTTTTGAACATTTTTATAAAAATAGGTTACTGCATTCTTCTGTCACATCTTTTCACGAAGACCCTGATGCGCTCTCTCAAAAATCGAATTATTTTAGCGTACCCCAAACGTAAAGATTAGGAGGAGCGAGATCAGATAAATGAGCAAGATATGGAAACTCTGTACCACGAGAAATTTGGCGATTATCAAAATTCTCAAGCACACTCTCTTGTCATGCGGCACGTAGCCTCCTGTTGACACAATTTAGTACCGAGTGGAAGGCTATGTACAATCTTCGGAATTCTTCTAGAGAATTCTCTATATTAGAATCTATTCACAGTAACAGCGTTTCAGTTTTTGTCTTCAATTAAATAAGGACTAAATAAGGTATGCCGTTAGCAAACTTTGCACAACAAATTACTAGGTGTTTACTATGGAGTGGTTTCTCTACAATTACGTCTGACCGTTAAAATCCAAGAAAACAAGTTACTCGTATCTATCGATTAATACATCCATTGAGATTGAGATGCAATTCATCAGAAAACCATACATTCGAGAGGAAAATTTTATCATCGGAAACTATTATAACTCAATACATAACTCTCGCAGGCTTATCCGCATTATTTTCTTGAACATTCTTCTGCTAAACTAAATTAATTTATTTTTAAAGACTTTCACCGATGACTTCTGTTTAGAGACCTATTCAAAGGGCCTTCTTTGATTTCCATTAATTGTCACTATAACTGAACGACCACTGCAGCCTTTACATTATACGAGATTAGAATGCTTCCAGTGTATCCTCGTCCCATAAAAGCAAAACTTATTTGATCAACAAGAAAGATTATGGTCACAATATTTTGGGATTGTAAGAGCATTTTATTGATTGACTTTCAAAATCGCAATACAGGTATCAACAGCACATAACACTTCACTGTTGCATAAATTGAGAGATTATACTTGTGAAAAATGTAGAGGAAAATTGTCGAAAGGTGTCCGATTACTGCATGACAACGCTCCCGTTCATGCTGCTGCAGTTTACAAGCTATAATTCGCGAATGTGGCTCTGAAGAAATTAAACATCCACCATTATTACTAACTATAACTATTATTTATTGACCTGTTTAAAAGATCTTTCATGACGATATTGTGTTGGAAGCAGCCGTAATGCAATATTTTGAGGGGAAAACATCAGATGATTTTTACAAGAGTATAGAATTATTAATTAATGTATCAGAATAATTGAAACATACATGAGTAGGTAAACCCCACCAGTTTTGTATAATACAAAGGTATTTTTAATAATATAAAATATTATTAAAAATCTAGTGTGAAGAACACAAATGCAGGTTCACTATTAAATACGAAATACGTATCTACGTCTCTGGGGATAGGATATATTCGGACACGTTCACAGAAAATATTAATAGTGAACCTGCATTTGTGTTCTTCACACCAGATTTTTAGTAATATTTTATATTATTAAAAATACCTTTGTATTATTAATTAATGGTTGTAATAAATGCATTTTTTGTGAAAATTATATTGAAAGATTTTCAAAACTTTATTTTTTCAATCAGGACGAGAACTATGGCAGTTACCTCCTATGTATCTATAAAACATTAGAAATTCCCCTTTTTTATACAGTTTTGGAAAGCATGAGTAATACATACTTTCATCTTATTATTTGATTCATTCTAAAATTTTTTATTGAAAGTAAATGTTCGTAACTATTGAAGGGGTTTGTACAACGTTACTATAAAGAAAATTCACATTTTATGCTTTTACGTAATACTTTATATGTTCACAATCACAAAATTTTTAAGATATTTTCTTTATTTTTTTTAAATTTTCATCGTATTTTCGGCGTATTCGGAATATTTTAGAGGCAATCTTCGTAGATTGAATAATATAAGAGCAACATATTGTTTTAGCTCTCTAATAATCCGCTGTCGAATTTCATTTCCTAAAATGTATCGAAATCGAAAGCCATAAAAGATTTTATATTTTTTCAGATATATTTTGAAGTATATAGCAAAATATGTTCGCATCTTTTCTAGTAGAGAGGAGGAATATAAAGGCGTACGCGTCCTCTTCAATTTTCGTAATTAATCAGTAAAAAATAGATAAGGTGTATAACGCCCTGCTGACCTGCCGAGAAGATACATTAGTTTCATACAAGAAAATGTTAATTTATAGAACTAAAAATAAAATTGACCTAGTCTGTATTCTAGCACGAGTCTATAATAAAAAACAAGGATACAAATATATAATCGTTAAATATTTTCCTTATTAGCTTCTTGTTATCTGTTTTATGTTAACTAAGGAAAAATCTATTTAGTCAGAAGTAAAACGCAGCGTGTTCTTGAAATAAAAAGACAACTTATGAAAAATGGAAAGATGTAATTATATAGAATACAAATCCAAAATATTATGAGTCAATTACGATGCGAAGCCCAAAATTAAAAACACTGAACATTGTATTACGTGACGCCTATGTATTCGAAAGATTCAGGATATAAGTACCCCTCAAGTTACACACACACGTACGCTACAACGTATGTTTACATACATAACAGCTGTCGATATTATGTATTAGGAAATTTTATCCACTCAATTTCTACCTTTTCCTTCATCAATTATATAATTATTTTTGTTATTTTCTGGTTATCCTATTTAGATTTCTTAAGAAAACTATAATCAACTTCAGTATTAACGTGACTTAAAATTCTTTTTTGAAATTAGAGTTTTGAAAAACAAAATTTGGTATTTTTGCCTAGTAGACGTTATTTGAAAATTTTTATTTTTAAATTGTTTTAGGACCTGACAGTTACCGATGACACGGTACTGGAAGAACACAACGAAGATCCGGCTCTGGTACAAATGCGGTTAATAGGCGATGGAGGTAAGTAAGAGCAATTTTATGTATACTTTTCAAACCCATATTGGTTCAGACAAAAATATAAATAGCTTTAAACTATAGTTAGTAATCAGTATATGCGCTGATTCTCCTAGCTCTTTCGTTCTAGTAAATAAATCATAACTTCTGTGCTAAGAGACTTAAAGTTGATCATCCTCTTCATTATAAAATCGTTAATTGTTTATTCTTTCATTTGAAAATTATATTAAACCTAGAGGATCCAACTGGATAATATACTAATAAAAGGTTATCTAAAACTAAAAGTAATTGTTCGCGAATTTCAAAATATAACGTTATCAATATCTGCAGGATCCGCCTGTGAATCAGGAAAATTAAGAGAACCATTTCTGAGTAAACATTTTTCTAAACTTGATCGAAAATTTTCCATCCCTGCTCTTCAGATAACCCCAAAGAAAACAGTCTCACACGGACAAATCTGGGAATCTGGCAGGCCACAAGATGTCGCCGTGTTTGGATATGAGTCTGTCTAGGAAGAAGTCTCTTAAAGCAGTAATGAACAGACGAGCAGTATGACATGTGGCCCCATCCTGCTGGAAAAGTTAATTTCTGGAAACCTAGGGAGTAGTTGTGTTAAAAACGGCCTGACTATGTGTGCGAAGCGGTCTGCATTAACGTTATGGTGTTTTCTCTACAGTCTTGGAAAAAATTTGACCTAATAATGTCAGATGGTGAAAGTGCAGCACACCACACCGTAACTTTCGAACTATGTAATGACTTTTCATGCAACTCACCTGGGTTTTCATCATTCCAATATCGACTATTTTGTTTGTTTACATATTCATTCAAATGAAAATGTACTTCATCTCATATAAACATGCGGTGAATAAAGTTTTCATTGTCATTCACACATCGCAATATTTCTTCGCTGAAAATCCTGCGAGTCAACATATCGCCATCTTTCAAGTCTTGGACTACTTCAATTTTGTAAGGGCGAAAAGTTAAGTCTTTCTGCAAAATTCGGCGTAACAATGTTTCACAAATGTTCAGTGCGGATACTTGTTTTATTGCAGAACGTTGTGGTCAATGCTACTCGAACTCTTTCAATGTTTTCCTCTGACCTTACAGACCTTGTTACTCCTCTATGTTCTAAGTTTAATGTGAAACCAGTTTCTTCAAATTCTTTCACGCGTGATATAATTACATAAGCTAGCGCTACTTTTTCATGTCATGGAATATTGAAATGATTACGAAACAACGTTGTACACCAGACCACTGCGCCATGTTTAACAAATAAATGTCAAACCATAATCTAAAAGCAGCACGTCCTATTGTGAGCAGAAAATGAACGATTGTACTTTCAAAATTTTTCGCTTCACTAGCAGTTCCTGTATGAAGAAATCATTATTATATAAAAATGTTTAAATTCAATTATATTCATAGAGATTAATATAATTCTAAAACAATAAAGGAAAACGTGGAAAATCAATTTTTTTAATAAATGAAATGGACAATAGAATGTATAGAAATTTATAGACTTCAATTCTCTTGCTCACAGAAAATTTAGTTTTACAAGAATGTTTGTTATGTCCAAAACTTGACGGGACATAGAAGATGACGTTACAAAATATATGCTTTATGTTATTAATACAACTTTGAGTTTCTCTGGCTTTAGAATAACAAGCGTGTCTCTGGAACGATGATATTTATACCTGCTGCCAATAACAAAATAAGTTATGATGACTCATCTCACTTTCCTTTGTTGTTGAACCCTAACTTATAACCTTAACCTACAAAAGAAATAAAGAACAAAAACTATAGTGCAGCAAGTAAATAAAAGAAGAGCTGAACGATATCAACCCTATGAAGACATGTGACTAGCATTTGTCGATTTACAATTACTTAAAGTGGCTGAAGTATGACAAAAGATACACATTTTTGAAAAAGTCGGATGTGTGTCCTCGTGTTTGTGATTAATTTTAAACACACGAAAGCAGTAATTTAAAACTCGTATAGGCGATTCCTATAAATATTAAAATAATAAGAAATTTTGTAAATTTAATTATAGCCATTATTAAAACATCTTCATAAAATGAATTTTTTTTAAATTATTTAGTAATAGAGGAAAATGCATTAACTAATTATTACCAAAATTAATAAATGGGAAGGGATGTATAAAAAGTTTAATTTATGTACAAGAAGTAGATATATTGGTGGTGTCAGAGTTTTAAACAGTGACTTAACTGTGATTAAAATGAGAAAAGAATATACATATTATAAGAAATGGGTTCATAAATATATGCATAAAATGAAGGTGCTTTGACGGAAGAGTGACTTTTTAAAAGTTGGCACATTTTCGCCGTGGTGAATATATTGCCGACTTGAACCAGCTTTTAGAAGCCTACTTTTAAAATTTCGCCCAAATCTGTCAGGTAATTCATAATTCAGATTCATAATTGTAATGGTAGTGCTTTTTCAGATCCCACTAGGTTGATGCCTTTGCGAATACGTTCTCTATTGTGTTTATCTCATTCTCTGGTTTCACATGTGATTGATCGGACTACAGTTTCCTACCCTTTTCCTTCTCACTATTCTCTGAGGACAAGTTAATTAATTTGAGATCACTTTTCCTAATATAAAAACACCGCTGAAGGCAATTCTTTACCGAGCTTCATGATATGCGACTATGGATTCGTCCTGGCATATCACCTTAAACTACTTATTAATCTATCCATAACAATGATTATCTTTCCTAATCGGCGGAGAAACATAGGAATTATTCCCATGCATAAGAAAGGAGATCGTGTGTTGATCAGTAATTAGAGGTCAATCTATTATACCAAACTTTCGCCAATCTCTATAAGAAGGTATTATATTCTAGATTTTTTAATGGCACACGCTCTCATATCTCACCGAACCAACATGGTTTTATCACGGGTAGATCTACTGTCACCAATCTGGCATCGATTTCCCAGGAAGTTGAACAATCGAGGAGAGGTCGATGTAATTTATACCGACCTGTCTGTAATTGATCACGAGATTTTGCCTCATAAGCTAGAATCTCTTGGTGTCGTTCTATCAGCCTTCTTCGGTCTTATTTATTTAAAAAAAAATGCTACGACGTACAATGTATTCTGCTCCAATGATTTTTCTTTTCCTTCCGGTGTCCCTCAGGGATCAAATTTTGGATCTTTGCTATTTGTTTTCTTTATGAATGACCCCTTTCTTAAATTAAAATGTCCCATTCTCGCTTACGCATTAAATATAGTACTAAGAAACTATCTCAAGTTGCATACCTATTAAAGATTTTAGCGCAAACTGTTAAGGAAGAAATGCTGATTCTGAAATATGACTGTTTTATAAGGTAATGAACTTTAGAATTTTGTTTTTGGTGATTCAGCTCACCTAAATAGGATTCTAGTTTTACAAAAGTGAGAACTCGGTATTAGAATTAATGTTAATAATATGGAAACGTGTAGACCACTGTCTTGGAATTTTTACTTGCATAAATCAGTATATTTATGAATGCTTTATGTATCCATACAATCATAAAAATGAGCTTCCCGCATGACACTGGCCATTGGCCTGAGGCCGCACCGCATTTCAAACTTACCAAAATCGGTAAGGGCTTTTTTGAAGGAGGAGGCGCTTATTTTAATATGTTGAGATGACGTATGCACTGTATGGGTTAAATATAATGATTTAATGTTTTTATGTATGTTTTGTTTATGTAATAACATAATTTAATATTTGAACAGTGACAAGTATGTGTACACAATGCTAAGTTGCCTCACACCAACAGATCTATATATGTATCTATCTTTCTATCTACCTATTTATCTATATATATATATATATATTATTACAAATACAGGGGGGCTGCTATTTATAATAATAAGGAAATTATTCTAAGATAAATAATAAAATTATACTTTAGTTATTTTGTAATAATTAAGATAATTTGGTGTGTTGGTGAAGTTCCTTCAAAGGTCCAGGACGTGCGTGGTGGTGGTTAATTAAAATAAATATACAACAACTTAATACATAAAATAAAACACAGCGGCGTCCTTAAATTGATATATTTATATTTACATAATAAGGATTTGAAATTCATATATTTAAATCAAAACAGTTGATGTTTGTAAAAGTCATTAAATTAGTAATATATACACAAGGGGCGATAAATTAGTAATCGAGAAGTTAATGTAAAATAACTGAAATGGAAAGGTGAAACAGTAATAAAACAAAGTACTATATGCACGTGGAGTGGTGAATAAGTAGATTAAAAATTAACACAAAAAATACTCTGAAACGAACATTCAACGGGGTAGTAAATTAAGGGTTAATTAATATGTATATAAAATAACCTCTGTATCGAAGAATACAGAGCTTACCTTTTGATTTGCGGCAATGGTAGCCACGTGGTCTCGAATATATACCTTGGTCAAGTATATGCAGAGCGATGTTTTACCGGAGGAAAAGAAATTAGTTAAATTAATATAAATTCACTTAAAAGAATAATATGCATAGAACAATGCAGTTTACCTTAGAAGCGAAAGAGGCTGGACAGCGTGGTGAGTTCCCTTGTGTGCTTGAACAGCACTAGGAGATGTGTTTCTTACGAAGGTTCGAAAGCGAAGAAGGAACTGTTAGTTTTCGTCGATAGAAAATGTCTAGAAACGCTTGGTTTTATGATGTATCGGAGAGGGGGTCGATATCTCGAATAATAGTTAATTAAACGCGCGGCCTGAAGACGTCGCCTTTCAATGTCATAATTAATCTTAAAATCACCCTTGTGACATAAGTTTCCTAACGATATCAAACAAGACATATAAAAGAAGATGTAAATAATATTAAATTTAAACAATTTAAGAAATAGAATGTTCTAGAGAAATTCGATATTCTAAATTCAACATTTCGGTCATCGCTTGACGGTTCAGGTAGAAAAGGGTCGTCGGTCAAGATAAGAAGGTGACAAAAGAAATAGAAATACTTTCTCTTTGTAACGAAAATGAAAGTTTGTACAAATAAAGAAAAATGTCTTAAGTTTAAATATAATTAATATGAGATATTTAAAAACGAATATATATTTAATTAAGTGAATTAAACTTCTATACGCTATGTGTAACAATTCGCCCACCCTTTGAAAGACATTTTTTTTTGTCTATGAGTGTCTTGCGTAAGAATTTATTAATTAGTCGTTACGTTATTTTAAGGACAATAAAAATAAAAAAGCGCACCAGGAGCGGCTTGTGCTATACTGTACCCACACCACGTTACGTATGGCGTACGGGGAAACCTGGAAACCCGTACTAGGCAAGTCTGCGCTCTTAAAAATCAGAGGTACAGTTTGAATTAATTGACTTGAGTAATTAATCAGTGTTCGATTAATTAAATGCAAAAGAAAAAAACTGAACTGATTAGTAAGTCGCTAGGTGTTAGTCGCGACACAATGTAGTATAAATATGTAATATCGAACGAAAACAAAAAAGAGAATGGGCCCTAATCTATCATTACATATCTAACTAATTTGATTAAATTATTATTGCTAACATTTAATTGAAATACCCGTTCGCGTACTATTCACCCTGTAGCGGCGGTCTTGCTGTTGATATCTGGCGTCGGTTCTTGTATATTCGATGGCGTGTTTTGTCCGTTGTCGGTCGGTTGCTGTTGACTGTCCCCGGTCTTGCAAATCGACGGCGGCGAAGAGAGGTATGCAGCGGCGTCGCTCGAAGGGGGTCGTTTCTACCTGCTCTTGATGCGTTGTGCTTCGATGTCGATTCGGAGAATTCTTTCGCTGTAGCTGCGTTGACCTAGTTAATTTAGGCGATTTTGCTTTCTGTGAAAAATAAGCAGACTCGATTGTGCGTGGAGGTGGGATAGGGTTAATTGTAGGATTACATTTGGTTTCATGGCAAGATTCGGGAGCTGGAAAGAATTTAACTGTATTACGATTTTTCTTACCAAAATGTAAACAACGTCGTCCTATATTTAATACTGCGTCTTGCGTCTCGAAGAATGGCATTCCTAATATTAAGTTTTCTCGCAAATCCGGTGCAATTAGTACAGGAACTTCTATTACTTGATTCTGGATGCGTGCACTTACGATCCCAGTTCCGGTAATAGTCATGTGTGCAAATTTGTGTCCTAATGATGCTGTACTGACCTTGTTTGATGTTATGCGTCGAACAATTGCAGGAGCGGCAAAATTATTTGTCGCTGCGGTGTCTAAGATGGCGTCGACAGCGTGTCCTGTGACTTCCACACATATACGAGGTGTTTTCGGTGATGAATTATGCTGTATATAATTCAGCGATGGTTCTTGTTTCTTTCGCAGAACTGGGCAGTTGCGATGCCAGTGATTATCAGAACAGTAATCACATGGCGGTAATCCTTTCGTCGTTAATTGCTTCACTTTGTTGCCTGAAATTGATTTAGAGGATAAAGACGATATCTTACTTGCGTAAATGTCTGCTGGATCGCCATGAATGTAGTTGTCTATCTCCATGCATGCTTCTCTTAACGCTTTCGATGTTTCTAGAGGTTTCGGTCCTAACATCACTTTGTATTCGGATCGTAATTGCCTCTTGATTAAAGCTGCGATCTTCGTATCATCCCAATTTGGATATAAACGATTGCACAATCGTTTTTTCTTTAAGAGAAAAGGAACTGCGCGTTCATTCTCTTGCTGAAAATGTCCGTATAAAATTTCATGAAGTTTGTCCTTACGTTCGTTCGACTTGTAACGTTCAAGAAATAATTCGCTAAAACATTCAAAAGAATCAATTTGATTATCGAATTGCTCAAACCATAATGCTGCTTCTCCGTGAAGATATGTTGCGATTTCGTCTATCGTTCGTGCAGGGCTTAGCGTTTCTGCTTTCAGATGTGCTTCTAGTTGTTGGAGGAATACTTCAGGGTCCTGGAAAATATCTCCACTAAAAACATCTGGCTTTGGAGGTGATACACGTGGTGTTGCAACTGATCTACAAAATTCTTGTAAAACATTGATTAAACATTGTATATCGGATGAGTTTTCGTTAGGCGCCACCAAATCATTCGATTTGGAATTAGAAGAGTTTTCCTGTTGTTCCTTTGGCTTCACCATGTTGCTGTGGATTCGTTGATTTACACTAAATCAAATTTTTTGCCTCACGTTCCGGGCGTCACTTATTACAAATACAGGGGGGCTGCTATTTATAATAATAAGGAAATTATTCTAAGATAAATAATAAAATTATACTTTAGTTATTTTGTAATAATTAAGATAATTTGGTGTGTTGGTGAAGTTCCTTCAAAGGTCCAGGACGTGCGTGGTGGTGGTTAATTAAAATAAATATACAACAACTTAATACATAAAATAAAACACAGCGGCGTCCTTAAATTGATATATTTATATTTACATAATAAGGATTTGAAATTCATATATTTAAATCAAAACAGTTGATGTTTGTAAAAGTCATTAAATTAGTAATATATACACAAGGGGCGATAAATTAGTAATCGAGAAGTTAATGTAAAATAACTGAAATGGAAAGGTGAAACAGTAATAAAACAAAGTACTATATGCACGTGGAGTGGTGAATAAGTAGATTAAAAATTAACACAAAAAATACTCTGAAACGAACATTCAACGGGGTAGTAAATTAAGGGTTAATTAATATGTATATAAAATAACCTCTGTATCGAAGAATACAGAGCTTACCTTTTGATTTGCGGCAATGGTAGCCACGTGGTCTCGAATATATACCTTGGTCAAGTATATGCAGAGCGATGTTTTACCGGAGGAAAAGAAATTAGTTAAATTAATATAAATTCACTTAAAAGAATAATATGCATAGAACAATGCAGTTTACCTTAGAAGCGAAAGAGGCTGGACAGCGTGGTGAGTTCCCTTGTGTGCTTGAACAGCACTAGGAGATGTGTTTCTTACGAAGGTTCGAAAGCGAAGAAGGAACTGTTAGTTTTCGTCGATAGAAAATGTCTAGAAACGCTTGGTTTTATGATGTATCGGAGAGGGGGTCGATATCTCGAATAATAGTTAATTAAACGCGCGGCCTGAAGACGTCGCCTTTCAATGTCATAATTAATCTTAAAATCACCCTTGTGACATAAGTTTCCTAACGATATCAAACAAGACATATAAAAGAAGATGTAAATAATATTAAATTTAAACAATTTAAGAAATAGAATGTTCTAGAGAAATTCGATATTCTAAATTCAACATTTCGGTCATCGCTTGACGGTTCAGGTAGAAAAGGGTCGTCGGTCAAGATAAGAAGGTGACAAAAGAAATAGAAATACTTTCTCTTTGTAACGAAAATGAAAGTTTGTACAAATAAAGAAAAATGTCTTAAGTTTAAATATAATTAATATGAGATATTTAAAAACGAATATATATTTAATTAAGTGAATTAAACTTCTATACGCTATGTGTAACAATATATATATATATATATATATGGTGTGTATAAATTGGCGGACCCACTATACGCGGCGATGTTCTTCGTTAAATTCGGAGTCCAAAATCCTAATACGAAAATGTTGTACCATGCTCCATATCTTTGCACGAGGTTCCTAAAGTTCGAACTTTCAGTCTTGAAATAAGCATTATTACTCGATATTTGTTGACAGAAAGAGCTACAATTTAGAAGAAAGAAGAATTGTTGTTATTATCGTTTCGTTAAAGTTTCCTTTTTGATTTTAAAGTTTGTTTTTAATATTTGTTTATTAACTTATTTTGACGAAAAACACATCTGACAACGTTGTAAAACAATAAGTAGGCAGCCTAATGTTGTTCTAGTCAAATACATTACTACTGTCAAATTCTTTCTGAAGACAAAGGAAGCCTGATACATCGTTTTAGGATTAGGACTTTCAACTCAAAATTTGACCAAGAATGTCGCCACGTGTAGTGGGTCCGCCAATTTATACACACCTTGTATATATAACAATTGATAAATTATTGGAGTTTTTCGGCTTTTATATGAAATATTTACAAATATCAAATCAGAATGTATGTAATTGCAGAGTAAGTGTGGATGTAAACATTGCTGTCTACAAATTACAAAGCAAATCATACGAAATTTTTTTTTTAATTGAAAAATATGCTTTCATTAACTGACATTTGCTTTCACTAACTGACATCTGCTATCAAAACTGACATGAGCTTTCAAAACTGACTTCTGCTTTCAACTTGACATCTACATTCAATAACTGACATCTGATTCATTAACACTGTTACTTTATAATGCATTTCTAAATAGCTTGAACCTGGGTCTATTGTGGCTTAGTGGTAAAAGCGACAGCCCGGATAGCTGTAGACTTGGGTTCGAGTCCCAACGTAGACCATATTTTTCAATTAAAAAAAAAATTTCGTATGATTTGCTTTGTAATTTGTAGACAGCAATGTTTACATCCCCACTTACTCTGCAATTACATACATTCTAATTTGATATTTGTAAATATTTCATATAAAAGCCGAAAAACTCCAATAATTTATCAATTGTTATATTTAATAAACGGCTAAGAAATTATCTAAACACACACACACACATATATATATATATATATATATATATATATATATATATATAACATTTGATAAATTATTGGAGTTTTTCGGCTTTATTATATGAAATATTTACAAATATTAAATTAGAATGTATGTAATTGCAGAGTAAGTGGGGATGTAAACATTGCTGTCTACAAATTACAAAGCAAATCATACGAAATTTTTTATTTGAAAAATATGGTCTACGTTGGGACTCGAACCCAAGTCTATAGCTATCCGGGCTGTCGCCTTTACCACTAGGCCACAATAGACCCAGGTTCAAGCCATATAGAAATGCATTATAAAGTAACAGTGTTAATGAATCAGATGTCAGTTATTGAATGTAGATGTCAAGCTGAAAGCAGAAGTCAGTTTTGAAAGCTCATGTCAGTTTTGATAGCAGATGTCAGTTAGTGAAAGCAAATGTCAGTTATTGAAAGCAGATGTCTGTTTTGAAAGCAGGTGTCAGTTATGAAAGCAAACGTCAGATTAGAAAGCAGATGCCTATTTTGAAATTAGATGTGAGTTACTGAAAGTAGATGTCAGTATTTTGAGAGCAGGTGTCAGATTTGAATGTTTAAAAATGCTAATTATTACTCCATAGCTATATGAGTGTTTAGATAACGTAGACCATATTTTTCAAATAAAAAATTTCGTATGATTTGCTTTGTAATTTGTAGACAGCAATGTTTACATCCCCCCCACTTACTCTGCAATTACATACATTCTAATTTAATATTTGTAAATATTTCATATAATAAAGCCGAAAAACTCCAATAATTTATCAAATGTTATATTTAATGAACGGCTAAGAAATTATCTAAACACTTATATATATATGTATATATATATATATATATATATATATATATATGTATGTATACAGATAATTATTTCGTGACCTTTGTATGTTATGGTAAATTCAATCTGTTGGCGATTTAAGGTGTGGTTTTACTTTAAAATATATTTATTTAAAACAACCCTACATGTTTCGGCAAAAGGTGCCTTTATCAAGGAATATAAAATATAAATGACAGTAGTTTAATGTATGACATTAATATACTGTCATTTATATTTTATATTCCTTGATAAAGGCATCTTTTGCCGAAACATGTAGGGTTGTTTTAAATATATATATTTTAAAGTAAAACCAGATCTTAAATCGCCAACAGATTGAATTTACCATTTTTATATACATATTGCTATGAATAGTGAGTTCGAGCTTGAATGAATCACTATTCACATCAACTCTGTCCAGCTTAAATACTCAGTCGGTAACTTGCTTTAAATGGAACTGCTTTCCTCTCCGGGTTTCCAATGGAAAACGTGGAAAACACAATAATATCAGTTAACTATTCTTATAAGGGCGCCACTCAAAACTTGTTTGAGAAAATATTTAATAAAGTCTTTGAGTTGTATAATTACACAAACGAAAAAGGTAAAATTCAAATACACAATGAAATTAAATGAAATTTTATTATATAATAAAAGAAAAAAAAATGTCTTTATAGAATATAAAGACCAATATTGCAAGAATAAACAATATTGTTAAGGCAAAATATTGTATGAGTATTGACTAGGCATACAATCAAAACACCTTAATGACTCCGATCAAAATTACAACTAATAAATAATAAAGAAGTGTTCTAAATCTCTCCCACAATATAAAAATGTAAACACCAAATGTGACAGACCGATCTAAACTCTACGCATGTGTGAGATACCACATGTACAAAAACTAAATGCACTTGACACCAACGTGCAAAATTTTATCGTTGAAGAAACTTTTTCACTTAGAAATTTTTAAAATACATTCTTTGTCATCTAATACAAATATTAAGATTAAATATTGAAGTTCGTACACACAAAAATACAATAAAATGCATACAATAAAGAGATATTAATATAATAAAAATTTTATCTTACAAAAAATATATGTATATATTTTTTCACTACACGAGACACGCACCTCGAGTAAAATTTTAATTAAATCAAAATCACGAAGTGAACAACCTCGTACAAATTCGATAATGAGTAAAGCAAACAGCCACTATGAATTCAAAAACAAAAACCGTAATTAATATGAAATTAATAGATAAAAAGTTTATCTACAAATATACAAACACCTTACTCGGGCATCAAAACGTGTCTGAGGAAATAGGCCGGCCACATGGCGAACCACATCCCCGGTCAAAATCAAATCAAAAGCAACTCCAAATAACATTAATATTCATACAATATACAGAGTTTTCGGAAAATATAATTTAATATTAAAATAATGTTTTTCACTAAAAATTGCGGGGAAAAATCTACTGCAATATGTATATTGAAAACCCACATTCCACTGCCCATTTCCGGATTATGACATTGGCTTTTCCTTTCTAAATTATTCACAGCAAACGTGGATTACAGATTAGTATTCAAAGTAAGCCCAAGATATTTAATTTACCGAGTCATCTGCAATTATTAATTAAAGAAGTTTTGCGTTTATAATCCCTCCAGCTTCTTTTTCCCTCTGAAATTTATTAATACAGTTTTAATAACATTAACTGGTTTTACTCGCATAATCCTCTGATTTTTCCTTATTGTCCTTTACGCAGCCTTGAATTTTTTATTTAGATCTAGGTCATTTCATAATATTAATAATTATAATACCGTCTTAACAATTATAGTAAAGTTAAACTGTGAAAAGTCAGTCACCCAATGTGCAATCTCTTTAAGAACTGTATCTAATCCAAGAACATACCCGCCAGAATTGAACAATACAGCAAATATAGTTACTTTATACTCGTAGAAATATTAATTTGATTTTTATTTCACATTTAGAATTTTAGAGCCGATATGTCATTAAATATTTGTTCTGAAAGATCGCGTCTAGTGTATTTAACTTAATTCAAGCATAACTAATACGTATTATTCTGGCTACTTATGAACCAGTTTTCTTTATTCTATATTGCAATTATTACTCGTATTTAAGCTGGACATGTTTGGATAATCGTTTTGTCCGCGTTTAGTATCGCGTCACTTTTTCAAGTCAATAATTTATGGCTAAATAAAATTTACATTCTTATTATTTAATGCAATTTCGTTCAATATGAAGTAGACTAAGGATAATTTAATTATAGTGAATGAGATACTTATTAAAACACTTTCAAGGCAAATATGGAAATAGCATTGTTTATCTTTTGGTTGTTTACATGACTACATCTAAAACGATTGAAAATTGATATTATTGGTAAATTTATAGCTAATATAGATATTTATAAATATTTAATAATTTTACTTTTGTAATAGCCTTTACTAGGATTGTTAGTTCAGCTAGCACAAGGATTACTTGGAAAGTTTACAGAAAAAGTATAAAAGAACAAATCTCTAGCTATAAATGGCATTACTAGATATCATTATTATTACTACTACTAAAAAATTACCTTACCTAAAGTGTGCACAAAATACCACGCCTTCAAAAACTTTCCTGATTATCTTCTTTTATGTACGACTGCATTATAAACCTCCGCTTTATGATACTGTTTTGCGGCTGCAAAACGATACTTTATTTTACTAGTAAAATAATATAATGCAAAAAATACTCTACTGTCAGTGTCAAAAATTAAAGTTTATCTTTTGAACACCATTTGTGTTATATACTATATGTCTCTCCGTATAAGTGTTTGGACTTATTTGACAAAAGTAATTGTTTAGCATTCAACGCTGTTTCAATTATGTCGGCAGAAATTATTTAATCGAACTCTTTCACTTTAAATTTACTTTTACCAAATGTCAAAATTATTAAATTTGACATTAATATGGGTAACTAATAGCAACAGCAAAAATCATTAACCTACGCAGGGATTTTAAAAAAATGATTACCTAGTTTTAAACAGTCGAACATAAAACTATATATGCAACTCACACTAAATGGACTTTATTGACTCTCCTTTTTTATTAGCCTCGCTCGCAAAAGCTCGCTCGGCAAATAAACTCGTCAATAAAGTTCTACATTATGTACTTGTTACATAAATAGCTATAATAAAATTTACGACACTGCGAGACTTTTAAATTGTGCTTTAAATTGTGACAGCTGTCAGTGACAAACTTAAATTAGAAAACTTTACATTTGATTATTATATTATTTTATTATGTATGTATTAACAAAAAGTTTCTGCTCGAAAGTTACTTTAGAACTGCTTGTAAGATTTTCGGCAACAGTTTCCTAATCTCCCAGTTACTTATATATAGCTGCCATGCTTCCGTTGATAAGTTTCGTGAAACAGGGACAATAACTCGTAAATCTGATAGTAGAGCACCTAAAAAAGAAACCGCAGATTGCATAGAGGATATTCGACGTCGAATGGACAACGCACCGAAAACATCAACAAGCAAAGCTTCCTCAAGAAGTTAATTTATCAGTTTAAACATGCAATACCGTTTTAAAAAAAAGACGTAAAGTTTTCATATAAAAGTATCATATAGATTTTGGTACGAGAATACAGTACTATCAATAGCTTTTACATAACATACATAATGACAACATTCTCGACAAATGCTTTTTTTCTAATGAGGCTTGGTTCCATATTTCTGGCTGTTTAAATAAGCAAAATATGATAATATGGCCGACAGAAAACCGTCACGAATTCATATAAACTTTATTACATCCACAAAAAATAGGCTGCTATTTCAAGGAGACGAATTATTGGGCCTATATTTTTTAACCAAGCTGTAAACTGCCGAAATATACCAAAATAAATTATTACAACCTTTTATTAATGAACTTCGTGATGACGAACCTACAGACCACATAACAAAAGTAGCAGAATCTAACGGATACGATAAACAATTGGTGGATAAAATCAAAAACAAACTAGAAAAGAAGAAGCTAAAAACTTTTAAAACCAGATTAACTCCAAATACAAAGAGTAATACCAAAAAATATTGCAAAATTACTTTTCACAAAAGTTGGCAGAATAACGTAACTAAATTGTTAAAAAAATATAATCTAACTCCTGCTTTTTCCAACAGTCATAAGTTACAACAATATCTTCAAACAAAGTTAGTTAACACAGACCCACTGAAAGAATCAGGTATTTACAGAATTAACTGTAATTCCTGCCCAAAATTATATATCGGCCAAACAAGAAGAAATATTCAAACCCGTTTCAAAGAACATTTAGCTCATGTAAAACTTCACAATGTAGATAAATCAGCATTAGCTCTACATCATTTAGATACCGGACATAATTTCAGCGTAGATAATGTTAAATTAATTAAAAAATGTAATAGCCAAAATTTAGACATGTGGGAAGCCATACATATGAAAAAATACAAAAATTATCTCCTAAACAATGACATGTCACCTATTAATAATAAACTTTTAAATTGTATACCTACAGTATCTAATAACTAATAGATCCTCTTCACGTTACTATATTGTTATTTAATAGAACCCGACATGCCAAACACAGTCAGATGTCTTGTTTTTCATAGGTAACGGTCTTTCCCATAATTGTCCTTCTTGGAATTTCAATAGATTTTAGCAGGCACTGTTACAATATACGACCATAATTTTTATTTTTATTTTTATTGTTATATTTTTATTTGCATGTTTTTGACCATTTGTTGACCATTTATAATTGTAATTTTTACACCCCTAACCAAAAAAATAGATATTTTTTACTATACATGTACTTAAAAAATAATACTTTTAAATTAGTAACTACTGACGATGTGTGCAGTGCACATGAAATGTACATATAGTCAATATACTATTGTTTGTGAAATATAAGGTGTTTTATTTAAGTTTAATACTACAGAAAGATTTTTTTCAGCAAGATAATGCACCAGCACACAAATCTTGAAATGCAATAGCTTTATCGTTAGAATTTTTCGACAATAGAATTATAAATTTTCCTCCAAGGTCTCCGGATCTCACAAGATTTATTAGATTATTTTATTTTTCCATATTTAAAGAATACCATTTTTAACATGGTATTAGGTATTCCTGTGACAACCCCACAACTCCTGGTACATGATTTCGAGAACATGAGCGTAGAGTTCGACTTTGTCTTCAAAGTAATGGACAACACTTTAAGCATAACATTTAGTACTATTATCTTTAATTTAATTTAACTAATACAATAAAAAATTTCAATAAAGTTAAATTTTTAATTTTGGCACACATATTGGTGACCTACAAACTGGCAAAGTGATTATCGATTAGTGCGTGCATGCACTGAAATTACTGAAAAACGTTCGCCACAAGTTTTATTTTTGACAAATTGGAACAAAAGAAATCACAAGATAATAAATCACGAGTATACTGGCAATGAGACATTAATTTCACGTTTCTTGTCTTTAAATATTCGATTATCAAGATGATACAAGGATTTCGGTTTGTTTTGCGCATTTCATCAATAATTTCTGACAAATTATTACATATCAATCAGCACCAACAGACCTTCAATCTTCTAACGTAGCAACAGACACATGACCAGTAATTGAGAAAAATGCAGCGATAATTTGTTTTTGAACTTTTTTGATACTTACGATGTTGTTGACGGAATTAGAAGTACCTCGGTTGAATCTCTTAAGCATTTCAGCATGTCTCAGCAGATCTTTTGAAATAAAACTACTACGTGCACGTATTTTCGCATGTTCTCTTTCTCTCTTAAACATGTGGACAGTAACCGTAATGGATATCAGACTATTCGACTTTTTGAATAAGCCGTCGAATTGATTACTATGTATCTCATTTGCAACCTGCAATTAATAAAGGAAAGAATACATGCGCATTGCAATGCGCAAGTTACCATTTTATTTCAATAATTTCTCCTAGTGGTCTTACTACTTCAGTTTATACTATGCTTATTGTATGTCACATCACTTAATTTAACTTCCCATGCTTGAATTCTGCAAACGAGTTGTAAACAGTGCTATTTGACCCCAACAGCTAGTCGGTCGATGCGTTGTTGTTGAGTTAATCCACATAAAAAATAGTATAAAAACATCGTTTGAAATTGTTTATGAGGACATTCCCTGGTCTCTATTAGTTAGCTTCGTTTTGATTTATTAATGATGTTTAAACCTAGAATTATGAAAATCATACTTTTAATATTCAGTTGCGCCACCTTATGCTACCTTCTAAAAACTTTCACAGCAACCTACGTATTATACACCTTTATAAAGATATTTAATCTTGCACTTAATAGAGGTTTTGTGTAGACATAAGTATTTACGCTTGAATAGCTTAATATAACATTTATAAATGGTATACAAGCCACAGTGAATAAGAAAATATTCTGCTTTGTATGATATCACAAAGACAGATTTAACAAGCTTTTTATAAAAAAGAGCCGTTACAGAATTCTTTTGTTAGTAATATAATAAACACAATAATACTCGTACTTACCTGAAATTCAAAAGAATAGTAAGAGGAAAAATGTAAATAAATAAAGATACAAAGGAGGGTATTCATAAATAGCTAGATCTTAATAAATTGCAAATAAAATTAAAAAGTATAAACTGTGTATATTATAGAATCTACATAGCAAAATTGAACTTTATTAATTCATCTAATGTAAACGCTTACTTTGATCAAATTAATATCTTATACTAATATACTTTTAGATTTATTTGTAGATGTATTTACATTAAAATATAACGGTAATTTGCTTGAAAGCAACAATTTTGCACTAAAATTACTATTGTGTGCTGTTCTCATTAAAAACAACATAATCTAAAAATATATACCTGTAACATAGAACTTTAAAGCAGTTTGTATATACATAATACATAATAATGCTATCATACAAGGCTTGACCGTGGTCGTAGTATCATCTTTTCAAATAGAAATTTATCTCTCGTGAAAATAAACAATATGTTATTGCGGAATGACTGCTCCCCTGTGGCGATTAGGCGAAAGGCCATAAAATTTTCAGATGGTTGCGGTGCGTGTTCCGGAAAGCGATAAGGCACCTGCAACTAGCGCACCAGTACAATGACTCCAAGCAACTGCTCAGGCACTAAAATAAGCGAACGGACGATTCCACTTAGGCGCCCACACAACATAAACACACAATACACACACACTCAACATAAACACACACATGTTTCGAAATGACGATAATTGTTACATCAACGATTACATTTATTTCATTGCTTTGATGTACGTAAATATAATATTTCCGAGATAAATTGAAAAAATATGTTGGAATGCAAAAATTTTCAACCATCAAATAAATTCTGGCAAAATATGAATTTATGAATTAAAACATTTTAATTGATTAGAATGGGGTTTATTTGAAATAAAGTAAAGAGTTCGGCAGTTGGTATGTTACATTTTCATAAAGCTCTAAAATTGTTGAAAAATGACGACATTAAACTAACTTGCGATATATAACAACAATTTTACATTTTGAGAATAATACCTTTTAAGTACTCCTCCCCCATTGGCTTATAAGCAAAACCTTAACCTATTTTAAACATTTTTCATAACTCTGAACAGGATTTGAACATTAATACCCTGGCGTTCTTGAAAAATGTCGTCTTTCAATGCCTGAATAGTTTGTGGTCGGTTCTCATACCGAGTTCTTTTGTTGTTTGTCATTGAATAGTGTTATTGAATAGTGCTACTCAATAACTGCATGATGTACTTACAGATGTTGTAGACTATTTATATCGTCCGTCGTAATGACGTCCATTTCAGCCCGATGTGTCCGGTCTCTAATCATTACACACACATCGCCCTATGTGGTAGCCCTTGGTGGTATAGTAGGCAACCAGTTATACACTAGTGATGTATTTTTCCAATTGTCAAATATTTCTGATTTTTCATTCATACTTAAATCTTAAATTAAATACATTTGATTGAAAAATAGATAATTTATTTAAAACAGTTAATTATCGTAACGGGCGTATACCTTGTGCGAAGACAACTTTAAACATTTTTAACAAATTCAAAGATGATATATTTTTCTAAATTCCCACAAAAAAATTAAACCAATCACGTGTTAACAGAACTCATGAAACTGAATATCCCGTGTTATGTGGAAGAACGGTCTGTAGGATCGCTTTTAAATGCAGCCAGGTATTTTGGAGTATTGTATAGTTCGGTGTTCAAAAGCCTGAAAGAATTCAAATATAAGCCATACAAGATATCAAACCATCAAAAACTTTACATGGAAGATAAAGTAGAACGAACTGATTTTTTTTTGGGATATAATGTTTAATTTGTTAAATGAAAACGAAGAAATTTTAAATAAAATAATTTTTACTGATAAAGCAAACAGTTCCATAATAGACTTAAAGAGTTTCATGTACATTCTGTATAGCAATCTAAATAATTTTCCTTTGAATGCTTAAACATTCATATTGTGATGACTGAGTCACCGACGATCTCACACGACAAGTACCGTCTAGAAAATGTAAATGCGAATGAATCGCGAGATCGAACAACACACGAAAAATATAGGCGAACATCGATTATGCCAGAAGTTTTCCCGTTAATATAAATAGCAGTCGAGAGAGATTTATTCATTCCATACCAAATCATCGCCGAGTGAACTTACATAAGTATAAATACATAAATGTTATTATTGTTAGTAATTAGTTTTTAAATTGTTCGTCGTTTTCATTATTAATATAGTGGTGTCTAAATAACCATTAGTTTTATTTGAGAACCCCGCCGAATAGACAAAAACGTTACGATATCTTTAATAGTTAGAAAGCATCGTATATTTAAGAAGTAGATATGAAATGATTGCTTCTGGGATTCCCGGCTAGAACCGCGTCCTTGGCTTTGTCTACTTTCAGGAAGAAAGCAATGCCAAGAACGCGGTTCCACCTAAGCAATCGTGAATAATGACCGCAGAAGTATACAGGCCGAGTAAATATGAAATATTCATACATAAAGGTCATTTCTTAAATTACATGGAACAGGTAAGATCCTAGTTCCTTCTCTTTGAATTCAAAAGGGCTTTTTTTGAATAATAGAGTCTAGAAATATTGATTTATCCGTTTAAGCAGAAAATTGAACTCGGTCACCGTTTCTTTCATGTGAACTCATAAATCATTCAACACCAAAGCGCGCTGTAGGTAAAGTGATTTATTCCTTTAAAGTCACATGCCATACTAGAATGTTTTGCTGCTCTTAAAATGAATTAGCATAATTCTCTTAACATTACAAAAATACCATCATCATCTATTTACTTGACCTTTAGAAATGGCAAGGCTTCATCTCTTTCAAACGATAATAACAATGGATTATCTAATATTAATTTTGCACTAAATACGAAAGCAGAAAAGGATTGTTTAACTCAACAGTTCAATATTTCAAGAAACATTAGATAAGCTAAGCCTAATCTATGTTTTCTGCTCGTAGCTTTGTCCCTCTGCCCCGATTTTCGTCCCGGAAAACTGCAAAAGCACGTTATTTCAATTTTCAGCAATTAAGACCCTAATTGCATTAAGCTTTTTCAGTATATTATACATACATAAATACATAGCAAATATCGACAGTGACCACCAACTACTACTATGCAATATAAAACTTGAATCGTCAAACTAACATAAAATACACTGAAAAAGTCAATATAAAACAAAAGCACAAAATATTTATCCTTTACACGGCTGGAAAATAGAATACAGAAAAATCAAATTAATGAAGATGATCTTAACAAAGTTGTAAATCCCCTTACCACAATCAATAGCCGTATCCTAAACACGTACTTCAATAACTAAGTTGTCATCCTCAGTAGATAAAATTTATAATCACAGTGTTGAACATGGGGCACAGTAAAGTTAACATAAGGAATCGCCACTAATATACACTAAGTTTTAAGAAACTAAAATTACTTACATTTTTTCAGAAATAACACACATGTGTTTATTCTCACACCCTCTTCTCCTATATGTTTTAAAAAACCGACCATGCAGGTAGCTGGAAATGGACTTTGTCGACGTTGTATGTATTTTTTTTTTTTTAATAATATGAATACTTTCGTATATGTCCAGCTCCCGCGGATTGCTTATATTTTTAATAAGGTTTGAAGAATCTACCGTGATCTTATGATCAGTTTCTAATATGACGGGCACCACTCCAATTTTTCCGGTCTATTGAATTTAATATGCGATATATGTTTATTAAAACGGGTTATTATTAAGCGTTTTGTTTGACCAATATATTTCAATTTACAATCACTGCATTTAGTTTCATATATACCCGATTTCTCGTTCATATATAAATTATCTTTTGCATTGCCCAGAAGAGGTTTTATTGAGTTTTCGGAACAAAAAGCAACTTGGAGGTCCGAAATAGCTTGAATAAAAATAAGAGATAACATCACAGATGCGACAGAAAAATATTTAGGGATTTGACACAAAAGTCAAGGTAAAAATGTTGGAAAGAGATAGGAAGCCAGTGGGAAGAAGAAGCCCGGGTAGATCTATGAAACAATGAGCGGAAAGCGGGATCTCAACATCCACCGAAACACCGTAAAAAAAAGAAAGCATGAAGAAAAACAGGTTGCGACCTACATAAAAAAGAAGAAGAAATACATAGAAGCTAATAATGTGTACGTTTAAGAGATGCTTAAAATATCATAACATTAAATGGTCAACATGGGGATTCTGTTGATACATCATAGTAGACGTGTAAAGGAAGTTTTAATTAAATATTCAACTTGTTTTACACAAAACTCTTCACTTGGGCATTGCCTTCAAATTTCATACTAATACACTTTTCAATGGCCCAAGCAGGTGGTAATAATACGGGCAAAAATTCAGCCTATAGTGATGATATGAAAATTTTTCTGAATTAAACTCGGTGAAAGTATTTCAAGTTCAACTGAAATTTAGCATTGTTTGTTGAACATTCCTTATTATTGGATTCCAACTATGTATGTACTTAATTTAGCACACAAGCTTTGCTTGCTTCTTTAGCAACGATTAATAATAACACATAAATTAACACATACAACATCTTGCATATCCCAAAAAACAATCAGCTTTACTTTTCCAAATCTGCAAATACACCTGCGTAGACTCAAACAATGGCTAAACAGTTGGCGCATCAAAGCCAACGAAGCCAAATCTAACCTTGTAACTTTCACTATCTACAGACCAGCACCAGTCACTTTAAACAATATGCCTCAAACAGAAACTAAATATTTTGGATTACACCTCGATCGCAAACTCACATGGAAGGAACATGTATGGACTAAAAAGAAGCAACTTGGCCTAAACTCAGGAAAATATACTGGCTGATGCTCATCACAGCTGTCTGTAAAAGACAAATTTCTACTCTACAAAGCCATACTGAAACCAACGTGGACTTATGGAATCTAGCTTTGGGGTACGGTTAATAATTACTAACCTGAGGTTCTTCAAAAGTAGCTGAAAATATCAGGATTGGTTAGATATTCATCCAAACAATGAACAAAGTGAACTTGCTAGACAATACAAGCGCTTAACTTAAGACTTAAACGATTTAAACCTTTAAACCTAACCGTTAGATTTAACTAATTGTAATATAGTGTAAATTAATGTTATTGCGGAGTTATTGCCATAAACTAAACATAAGCTACGAATTATAAGGATGAGTTAATGGACAAAATCCTATCATGATACGCGCTTATTACTATATAATTTGCTGAATATCTTAGTGGATAGATTGCAAAATACATAGAAGTTAAAAAGAAAAAAAAATTTCCAGACGATAGCAGTTTTTATTATTTAGAATGTCGATATTACTTTTTTACTTTTATTGCATACTCTTGATAATAAAATGACTGCCCCAAGGTTCATCGTATTGATTCTAGAAACTTGGTCTTCCTCTTTCATACTGATTTAAAAGCTCCCCTGATTAATCTGACATTATTTGTGTGCCGTGGTAATGAATTGCGAAACCAAACGAGTACACTTATTCCAAAAGATGCAGCCGTAACTTTAACGTTAACTCAATGACGATAAGATAAGGTCATTAACTTCTTGAATATTGGCGTCATTCACGGCGTAAAGTTCAGAGGCGGCAGATTTGCCACTGTATCTTTGAGAAGGAATCATTTTCAAATAACTTTGTAAATTAGAAGGTTCACATTTTCATTTATTAAAAACTTGATTACTTTTTGTTTGACAGAAAGAGTTGTTCTCATGTAATGATGATTACTGAACAAATATAAAGAGCGTGAACACAATTTGACATGCGCCAACTAGATACGGCAAAGAAATCTATCCGGTATCTAGGTATCCTTTTATAGGTAATTTCTAGGTCATGTTTTAATTATCTTCATATAAAAAAATATCAAGTTATCGTACTTGTAAAACATGTGGCAACTATATATAAACCAATACATTCATTAAAACACAATTTATGAATTACGACAGCTTTTATTTGGATAAATGTATGTACGAGGTAAGTCCAAAAAGTAAGTTCCGTTTGGTAATCATCAGAGATACAGAAAAACTATTTACTGCAAAACAATCTACAAACCACCATACAAACCACCAGTTCTCACCATTTTGTAGACATTTATCATAGCGTGGCTAGTTTTTGTATGCCTTCTTCATAAAAGGTTGTCGTCTGTGTTGTCAACTAGGTGGTAACGTGTTCTTTGGGTTCATTTTCGAGGTGTTAAGATTTACTTGGATCTAGTCTTTGCTGGTGAGGAAGTGTGCCTACATTCCATCGATTGTCGTTTAGTTTCGGGGATGTCATAAGTAATCCAACTCTGATCCCTGGTCACTATCTGCTTCAGAAAGCCATCACGTTGTTTTTGTATTGTTCCGTAAGTGTTTTGGGTACCGAACGGGCACAAATTTTTACAGAAAGAACTTAATGAGTAAATGATCTTGAAACTTGCAGAAAGTCCATAGAAAGAGCAGAAATTGTAAACTTACGCTTTTCTTAATCATTCATTACATTTTTTCTATAAACCTCGCAGACTTGTCGATGAATGTCGACTAGTTTAATGTTCTTGACATTTAAAAAACGAGTTACAGATTTAATTTCACAAGTGGCGGGATTTTCAATCAACGCCGCTATTCTAAACAAGCGCTACGAAGCGTACCCAACAAACAACTATCTCAAAATGGAATCATCTCCTTCTCTTTGACTTAGAGTAACTGCCGTGCATGCACGAAACTGCGTTCGCAGCGCTGCCGCGGCAAAATAATACAAACCGAATTTACTTTCTGGACTTACCACGTATATACGAGTATAATAAAATGCTTTTCTATTCTTCAAAAGGCCTTCAAATATCTTCGTAGTACGAGAGTACCTATTTACTGACAACACTCGTGTTTCTAGGCGCCATCTGACATATCCATCGTAAAGTTTGGCGGTATACATACTGTGATAGTTTTGTCATACGGACGCTATTTGTATTGTTTATAATCACACTAAAATCATCTTAGTCAAAAAATAGAATTAACAGTGCACTAATCAACTTATTTCGAATTTTGGTGCTGAAGGACCATCTAAAACCACTTTAGATCGCTGGTTCCGGAAATTCAATAGTAGCCGTCCTTCGTTTACGGACGAATCTGAAGAAGGTCGTAAAAAATCGATTGTGTTAAAATACATAGATGCTGTACGCGAACTGGTAATACATGGTCGTCATGTGACATACCGTGAGATTGGAATGCCCATCGCCATTAGTATGACAAGCATACATAAGATATCGCATGAACATTTGGGCGTGATAATCTGATAATTGGCCAAAAAAAGGGCTACACAGGTGAAGAATTTCAGATCTACGTGTATGAGCCTGAAGGTGTGGATGTTTCAAGATGTTCTTCGCGCAAGAAGCATTTAGAAACAAATAGCCCCCCTTTTTTTGGGGGGGGGGGTGGATATGTAGCTACAGTGCCACTAGAGGATCGTAGAACGGTCAATTTTAAATGGTGCACAACCATTTGTTTTGCAGATTTTTGAAGAACTAAGAAAAGACAACCAGCAATGTTGAATCTTTCTTTACCATCGCAATGCCAGCTCTCACACATCGGCCCAAACAACTCAATATTTGATCGGTCAAAACATCGAATTGATTGGCCATCAGCCGTACAGCCCTGATTTACTACCTAATGATTGCGTTTTGTTCCCGTACGTGAATAATAAACTACGTGGCTCACGATTTTCGACGCCAGAAGAAGCGGTTGATGCGTTCAAATTGCATGTTTTGGAAATATCTCAAATGGAATGGAAAAGGTGCTGTAAAGATTGGTTTAAAGGTATTCAAAAGTAAAGTCTGTTTCAAGATATAGTTCGAACCACTAGCTTCCACCACCACAGGTGGTTTGCAATAAAAGTAATCGATATGAGAAACACGCTGCAGGTCCGTATTATCAATATGTATATTTATACGAATACAAGAATACATTTTGCACGCTAATATATTCTATAAATTATGTGACAGTTAATTTATGATAAATCATTGTACTGTAAACGCCAAATAAGATGGCGAGCGGTGGGCGTAAGTCTGCGCAGATATTAGAAGTAGTGGGAATCTTCGTATTTGGTTTTACATAAAGTTGCAAGTAAGCAAGTGTGCGCGTTTTTAAAAACGATTAAAACGACTACGGCGCATCCCCACCGCTCACCATCTTATTTGACATTTACTGTACTTCGTTTCAATTTTTGCAACATGATTAATTGCATTGCGCCATGCGTTTGTAGATATGTTTTTTATTTATTTTTTATTAGTTGTATAACACTCCTGAATTTCGGCGATTTATTTTTTTTTCCTATGTTTTCTTTGAGTTGTACCCAAATCAATTCAATAGGGTTTAAAACGTAATGATACGGCGGCAAACGTTATGATTGTTTTTCTTCCGATGGTATCTACCACATATTCCTTTGAGAATTCAAATGACTTCATGCATTCAAGTAGTTACTTTTTTGTATAAGAACCTTCAAAGAAAATGTCATATAGAAACTCTTGTATAGTTCCCTTGCCACTGCTGCTATTGGGTATTTTCTTTTGTAAGCGAGTGTGGTAGAGAGCATTATCAAAAACAATCACGCTATTTATACTTAATTTTGATATTAAACTATTTTCAAACCAATCTTCGAATATTGATGGCGACTTGTCTTCGTGGTAATCTAGGGAACAATTTTTTATGTTTTTTTGCAGACAAGAATGGAGCTCCTTCAACCCAACCATTTGTAGATCCACAATGCAGTATTATCAATCTTTTTCCTCTAGATGCAGGAACTGGCACTGATCTGAATTGCCACGCCAGCCCATTTTTACAATATCTTGCGTATCATACCACGTTTCGTCTAGGTAATAAATACTGGCATAAAAGACATAAAACACAATAAATAGTGGCATAAAAGACATCCCTCGTACTCTGGTTTCTATGCCGATCACTGTTTCCATTTCTCTGTCCCTCGCCGCAGGGTGCCTAATTAAGGTATTTATACAACAGCTTGTCGTCGCACTATATCTTGAAACAGACTTTACATCAATTATCAATTTTGGTTTCGTATTTATAAATTGTTTTGCCACAATTAAAATGGTAAATAAATATTGGAAAGTTCTTTATAATTTAGCATTTATTAATTCTAAATATTCTTTAAAATTGTTTAAATTAAAGCAAATCTGATTTATATATGGGCATATATGAATATTAAAATTAAAATAGCAACATACCGCTTGACTAACCGTCGAGTCAAATTACTGTTTTAATTTTCCTTTTACGAGATCGTCCGTCATCCCAGAGGTATTAAACTGGGAACTTGGAAATTGCCCAAGGTTATCAAAGGTCACGATTCAGACTTATCCGCCGCCAGATAAACCGGTAATCTATTGAACCTTTGTGCTGGCACAACAAAGTAAAACGAGTGAGATAGACGATGCGACGGGAACGAGAAAGGGTAACGCTCTTTTACAAGCGGGCAAAAGAGAAAGACTGGAAGAGATAGAATATTGCCATTTAGAAAGTGAACTTTCCCGTCGGGATGATGCGATAAAATTAATGAATAGGGCGAGCCCGCACAACCAAGACAAATTTTTAAACGAAAACGGACGATATACCCGACTGGATGAGAATTTATTTTATTTAGCCTATGTGACCCAGTTTTTGTTTGTTATAACTTACGTACAGCAAAAGCTATTCGCTCGCTAGGATGCGAAATGGGGAATTCCAACACAAACATAATGGCACTTTTCCAGTGAAAAGTTCTGCACTTTAATTTCTATCGTCGACGAACTTAGTGGCAAGTCGACCGACTCGAACTTCCCAGGCACGGTTACGTAAAGTGTTTCATTTTATTGGTTTGTATGCGGAGTTTCCTGCTTCTATTTTTAGTGTTTAGTCAGAAACTGGATGTAATGGTGTAATTCTACTCCGGAATTTGATAATAATCACACACTTTCTTTTAGATGTCGTGGAATTAGACAACTAACATTAAAATTATTTTAAGTATAGGCTATTATCTTATTGAATTATTGTTTGGATTTGTTGAAGACTAGTTTTCAATTAAAACCTATTCATATTTTTAACAATTATTTAATTGTTTCATAAAAGTTTTAAATTAAAATCTAACCATTATTAGATTAGTCTCTGCGATGTTCACTCGTTTTTAATAATAATAACAGTAACAACGACAGTGTTTGTGACAATTTAAGTTTAAAAAAGATACGAGGGCAATTCGTAAAGTAAGTTCAGTTTGATTATAAAAAAACACCAATAGGTTTTTATTATATACAACTAAAGCTACTCTACTTTCAGCTATTTTTCTACACAGTTGCCGTTAAGATTGAGACATCTGTCATAGCGATGCACCATCGTTCTATTGCTCTCTTCATAGAACTCTGCCGTCTGTGAATTAAGCCATGGTGTAACACTGTACTTCAGTCTTTATTGTGGTCCCTCGTTCCATAAAGTCTACGAGAAGCATGCCTTTCTTCTTCCAAAAGACATTGACCATGACTGTTCTTGCAGAAAGAATTTGACGGCACTTGTGTCCTCGTAGGCGAGTTAGAGCGGCCCCACTACACTCTTTTCATCCCAACGTTGAGATAGGCGACCCAAGTCTCATCACCTGTTACCATATGCCTGAAGATATCTTCACATTCAACATCGTAACGTGTTAGGAAACTTAGTGCCGCTCCTATTCTCTTTGTTTTATGGTCTTCGGTAAAAAGTTTTGGCACCCATCGTGAACAAAATTTGTAGTAATCTAAATGTTCAGTAATAAACCTCGTACAAAACTGTACGTGAAATTTGAAGGGAAAAAGGCACTCACTTCTGTGATTGTAAATCACCCGATCATTTCTGTGATTGTAAATCACCCAATCAGTTCTGTGATTGTAAATCACCGATTTTCACAAATTTTTTCTTCGACGTTACGCATGAGTTTGTTCGTCACAACAGCTAGTCTTCCACTCCGTTCTTCATCATGGACATTAGTTCGTCCTTCTGGAAAGATACGGCACTATTGTCTAATCATACTGTCACTCATGACATTTTCACCATAAACAGAACAAAGTTTAAACGACAAAAATAGCACGATAAATGTCCGAACGATCCTCTCATCAGCACTGCCAGACTTACATTGAACCAGACTACACCGCACCACTGCAATCAGGCCGATATCCCCACTCCTTTGCTTACTAGGCGAAAACGGGAACTTTACGAATCGCCCTGGTATAATGTAGACACTACATATGTTTTGCCACACTGTGGCTTATTCAGGTAATGGTAGATACAATTTCAGTTTACAAAATTGGTGCTTATATGCATACAAATCCTGAAAAACAATTATTAGGGGAGAGGTTGTGTATTACAGATTTAGATTTAATATTTAAAAAATTTAAAAAATATTAAAATATTTAAATTTACATCTAACTGATGATTTAAAATTCTACCTATTTTATTAAATTTATTAATTTACAAACTTTTCAATAAGTATTTTTTTTACGTTTCTATTGTATATGTAAGATTTGGAAATGGTTATTAAATTTTAAATAGTGGTTAAGAAAGGTAGAATCTGATTTTTTATCCTTAGAACATGTTTCATGTTCCTTCATTCTGTCTTCAAAAGTCCTCCCTGTCTGCCCTATGTAGACTTTTTAATTTATAACAGCTAAGTTAATGTTTTTGTCCATTTTATCTTTAATGGCTTTTATTCTTAATGGCTTTAACCGTTTCCAAATTTTATATATACAAAAAAAAACGTAAAAAACTTTTATTCCAGAATACATCGCTGTCCACACATTTTTTGTTTCACAGTTGGGAACAAAAAGAAATCATTCGGCGACAAGTCAGGTGAATATGGACAATGAGACATTATTTCAACACATTTCTCCTTCAAATAGTCAACTGTTAGACATGCTGTATGGGAACTCGCATTGTCGTGATGAAGAATAATGCGACGATTTTTGTTGTTTTTCCTGATTTCGTCTATAACTTTTGGCAAAAAAATTACAGTATACCATTCAGCGTTAACAGTTTTTCGATCCTCTAAAGGAATTATTGCGATGTGTTCTGTACAGCCGAAGAAACATGCGATCATTTTCTTGGAAGTGCTCCTTGCACGAACAACTTTTGTGGGGTTCGGTTCGTCTTGGAACACCCATATAGTAAATTGTTGCTTGGTTTCCGGCTCATACATATCCATGTTTCGTCACTTGTGACGATGTTGTATACGGATTTTTCGGTTCCTACGTCAAATTTTGTGCGCATCTCTTTAACATCAATTGGAATGAGCTGCTTTCTATGCTTCGGTCAAGTTATGTGTAATCCATCTGGAACATATTTTTTTTACAAATAAATGTTCATGTAAAATCGATTGAATTGCAGTCTCCGATATGCCAAGAGATGCCTCAACCTCACTGTAAGTCACATATCGATCGTGCTCTACTATTTTCACAGCATCGATGTTTTTTTGGAATCACAACAGTTTTTAGTCGATCTTTACGTGATTCACCACTCACTGAGGCACGATTATGACGAAATTCTGAAAACCAATTGTATACCGTCTTCTCGGATGGTGCTTCATTAGTCATTACCAAAAGTTGACCGAAGCGATATAATGCATTCTCGTGCAGTTAGGCCTTTTCTATAATCGTAAAAAATCATTCAACGATAATCTCCATTATTTTACAAACTCACTGTCTTAAAACTGTCACTGTCAACAAACTACTGACTCATTTTCTAAGCTATCGCGGCTTTCTCTTTGACAAATGTCAAACTTTAAGAATATAGTGACTACATATGTCAAAAGCACTATCTAGTGGTCGATTGAGAAAATATAAAAGGTGTCCCTCATATAACAAATCATTTGGTCACATAAACAAAGCCTTATATTGAACCGGAATTTAAGCCAATTTAAAGGTGTGGTATTTTTCTAGAATATATCGTAGTGAATTTATTGCTCCGTAATTATCCTCAAATAGTTTTAACCTTAATATTTAAGTTTTATTTATAAAATGGCTGATTTTAGAACTTCTGCAACAAAACTTGTACTTATCTTTTTAACAATTTCCACCAAATATCAATTGATATCAATTTTAATTGATTAATTGGTTATTGATGTGTACATATACTCGTTATATTGTTTTCTTCAACTGATTATTATATAGTTATTTGTTTGGTAGTCACAAGAAGTATCACAACTTCATGGCTTCGGATTGGTTATTTTCCCATATGTGCATTGTATCTCCGTTGGCCTCAACTATTTATACATTTACATAAAATTTTAAGCATTTATTACAAAGCTAAAAGTCGTCACGAAATTTTTATTCATACGGAAGTAGCCACATATATTTATTTGGATTTGCATTGTAATCATATTTATAGCATTTTTATTGTAGTTAACATGCACGTATGAATTAATTGTTTTTTGTTATGTTTTTACAAAAACGTCCTTTTATTGGATTTTAATTTATTTGCTTGATTTGTTTTAATAAACGTTAGCAAAAAATTTAATTAATTTCACATAGCCGCTCCAAAACAAAAGTACTCTGCCCAATCGATATATACCACATAATATATGTACATTTCAGTTGAATAAATATTATTCTATATTTTTTTATTGAGAATAAAGGACATACATCGCATTCAATTTTATAGACAATATTATTTTTCTTTCTTGCATGTGATTCTTCTAAATATGTGTGCCGTTTGTTGATTAAAATTTTCTTATTGAAAACCGTATTGGACGGATGAGGGCGAGTTGATTAATTCGCGCGATCGTTCTGAAACATACATCTTGGTCCATCTGCGTTCAAGCTTCTTTATTCAGTCTTGAAGATAATTTTTTACTAACTAATTAGTTAATCCTGCAAAATAATCGTCCACAGTTGAAATTAGTTCTTCATTTGTGCAGAATGTTTTGGCTCCGAGAAAATATTTTAATTTATGGAATAGATGGAAGTCAGATGGTGCTGGTCTGGCTAATATGAGTGGTATGGTATTAATTTAAACCTTAATTTTTCCATTTCTTTTTGCAGCAACCGTACTGGAATGCACAGGTCTTCTTAGTAATTCCTGGAAGCTTTTCAGCGATAGCCATCTTAAAACGATCTAGAAGATTTGCGTCATATTCGCCGTTTACGGTCTTGCCCTTTTGAAGATAGTCTATCAACAATATTCCTTTTGCATCCCAAAACACCGATGCTACTTTCCCGCCGATAAAACTCTTGGCCTTCTTTGAAGTTGGTTTTCCGCGTTTCGTCCACGTCTTCGATTGTTGTTTAGATTCGGGTATATAATAATGAACCCAGTTTAGTCCTAAGTAACATATTGGCGTAAAAAATATGTTGTGTTGCGTTTAAATATATCTAAATTCTGTTTTTAAAGTAGGTAAAAATATACCACCACCCCTAACTATTACATACATATTAAAATTATATTGATTAAACACTATATTGTTTGTTGTCATGACGGGGAAATTTTGTGTTTTATTTAATTCGTGGAAATTATACCTACAAGAAATAATACCCAAGGTTTACCGGTAGAGTCTTAACATTCGAATCTTAATTAATAAATACATAATCAAATATCATTACTAATTAAGTATTAGTAGGTGTCATAAACCTATGTATGCATTTCCGGCTGGTCCTTTGTTCAATAATGGATTTTAATGGTACATACATATTTAGGAATCGTGAGCCTATTATACATATTTAATTGACAATGGGGGTCATATTAAATATAGTCTTTTAATACGTTCAGTAATAACACTAGGCAATAAAACAAACGCTCTGATGTATAAAGCAACAAATAAATTTGGAAAAAGATGCCGATTATTAATAATCACAGGTAATAAAACGAGGATCTAAATTACAAAGTAGGGAATAAATATATTTAAAAATGTAAGGGATATCGCTTTCTTAGAATTTAAAGAAAGGTTTACCACTTAAATATGCTAGTAAAGGTTATGTTATACACTTAATTAGTGTAAATTGGGTAAAATTTAAAAAACACTAACAGTAAACTAACCAGGCATCGGTTGTCAAAATATGATGTGTATTTCTTTACTTTCACGACCTACTCTAGGCGATCGCGCGAATAAATCAACCCGCCATCGCATATGTTCGCGGCCTGACAGAAAAAAGTTTGAAAACTCTATTTTCTATTTTTCAATATAATTTCCACTAATTTTAATGCATTTATTAGAACGATTAAAAAATTAAATAATTATATACCTTTGCAAAATAATCTTATATGTTCCCCCCATCGCGACTGTTTGCAACTTAATATCATCATACAAATTACGTCCACTAAGATTTTTTATATAGGAAAATAGGAGCCATATGAGTACTATACGATGGATCTCCAATTTCTTGAAGGTCATATTCGCGAATTCCAGCCAACTACAGCAGTATCAATTATTGTCACGCAGAAATCGAACGCCTTTTAACACTTTTCCTCTACATTTTTCACAAATATTGTCTATCAATTTATGCTCTTTATAGGTGAATTGCGATTTCTAAAGTCAATCAAAATGCCCTTGCGATCTCAAGATACTGTGAGAATAATCTTTCTCGTTGATTGAACCACTTTTGCCTTTATGGGAGGAGGTGCATCTAGTTGCAGTCATTCCATCAACATCCTTGAACAGGAGATCATAATACAGAACCATTGTTTCATTTCCTGTGGTAACGGATACCAAAATCAGTTTTAAAGCGTCTCCACATGTCTTTAAAAACGAGCGCGCATATTCAACGCGACATTGACATCGAGGAGCAGAAAATTCTAATTCATCAATAAATCAAATATTTTGTGGGGTTACCACTTCAATTGACCAACGGAGATGCTCCAAACGGAAAAAATTGGCTCATTTCGTTGCGGTAAAATAAGAATGAGATTAGAACCGCCTAAACGTTGTTTGATTTGATTAGGTGTAGGATTAGGTCCTTTGTTAAAAATTTAATGAACGCGCAGTATTAAAAAAAAGATATTTTCATACACAAGTGACCTTACTGATTAGCCATTATTAACATTGATTAGTGCATGTGCAAATATGACACAGCAAACTTTGAATACGTTCGAGCAAGCCTGTCAGGACGAGAATATATCACGCTTAAGTGGAAGAAGTTGTACTTCTAATGAAAGAAAGCTTATCTGCCAGTAAAAATCTTAAATCATTATATAAGCTTGGACGTGCGCATTATAATCTAAAATCAATACTTAAAATATAATAAATTTACAAATATTAAACTTGGTATTCGAATATGTTGTAATAAATATTTGAGCATGTTACTGTTCCCGTAATACTTCTCAGAATATACCCAAAAGGGCTCTATTCTCTGCATTTTATCAGGCAAACTTTGCAATTTTAGCAATTTTATAAAATTCATTATTATTATAAAAATCGATCGTTTACGGAAAGAGTATTATTTTTCAAAATATGTTAATGCGAAAGAAGTTGAATTTGATACAAAACTAACGATTTCACCATACCATCTATAACAATAAGTAACGATCAACAGATCGGTGTCTTTACGAAATCAGAAATTTGCAGCGTTGGAAAATACAAGTGAATTTAATCTTCAAATGTTAAAGTTTACATAGTGAAATGATGTTTAGTTGATGAAAGAAATAGACTTAATTAGGCCAAGGAACATCTGGTGTAGAATATACAATAATGATAACATGTCTTATAGTAGCATGAAATATTCAAAAGCAAAGTCGTCTAATATTTATTCGTCGCAGAGACCTAGAGATAATTAAATAAATGAAGAAAATTTAATACATGTGCTTTGGGCTCAACGGTATAGGGAAAGCAAGCTGGTCAAGAAACTTTATTGACAAATAACAAAAGAACAACTGCCTTAACATCTTTCAGTAAAAAGGCTTATGATTAGTAAGTAATAGAATATTTACAACATTGGAAAGTACAAATCTTCAACATGGAAACAATGGTAAGATTTACACGGTGAAATGGTGTTGATAATAGAAATACACTTAATTGGGCCAAGGAACATCGGGTGTGGAATATAGAAGAACGGAAACACGTCTTATAGTAATATGAAATATTCCAAAGCAAACGTCTAACATGTGTTAATCGCAGAGACTGACAACAGGCGTTGATCTAGTTAGGGAAGAAATAAATTTCCAACAGTAGTATATATATTATTATATATAGTATACGTTACCACTGCAAATAAAAATTATACTTAGCTTTCACGGAAAATACTTAAAAAAATAAATGCTCTTATCTTCTGTAAAACTAAAACAACAATTATAATACAATAATACCAAAAATGCTAAAAAACATTATCGATATATGTACACATGTATATACTTTCTAAATGAAATGTAGCATACAAGATTGTGCATATATTAACAGAGACCCAAGTTTACACCATGCTGATATATTAAATAAGTCCGACTTAGCATTATTTATCGAACAAAACATTATTAAGTCGTCATCAAAGAGACTCTTTTTTGATGATATTTCAGAAAGAATATCATTCACGAAAAGGATGAATAGTAGTGGTCCAAAATTTGGTCACTGTGGAACGCCAGAACAAGCAACGAAAGATTTAGGAAAGTAGTAGTCGTTGAAAATGCATATTGTGAGCGGTTGCTTAAGATACATATACTGAAACTACCAACCATTACATTATGTAGTAGTAAAGTAGTAAAAAATAATAGCCCTTACAAAGCACAAAAACATAATATAATTACATATATATCAGAATAATTGAAACATACATGAGTAGGTAAACCCCACCAGTTTTGTATAATACAAAGGTATTTTTAATAATATAAAATATTATTAAAAATCTGGTGTGAAGAACACAAATATAGGTTCACTATTAATGTGGCGATGTGGTTCTTTTTTGTGAATGTGTCTGAAGATATCCTTTCTCCAGCAGGGGCGTACCGATGAGCTTGTAGAAAGGCGAAATACGTATCGTCTCTGGGGAGGGATATGTTCGGACACGTTCACAAAAATATTAATAGTGAACCTGTATTTGTGTTCTTCACACCAGATTTTTAATAATATTTTATATTATTAAAAATACATATATATATATATATAGTAAATTCAATTTGTTGGCGATTTAAGGTCTGGTTTTATTTCAAAATGTCGTTTAAGGCGAATGCCGACAGCTTAACATCTTAAGTCGCTCCACGGGCGCATACGTAATAATAACTCATGTCTTGTGTTTCCCTGTTCTTGTTGTCTATCTATTTTAGAATACTAAGGCATGATTTATTATTATTATATTGGAATGTATCTTTGAATAAGTTTATCCATAGCAACTACAAATGTATAAGTATGACATTAATATACTGTCATTTATATTTTATATTCTTTGAAAAAGGCATCATTTGCCGAAACATGTAGGATTGTTTTAAATGTATACATTTTGAAATAAAACCGGACCTTAAATCGCCAACAAATTGAATTTACCATAACATACAAAGGTTACGAAATAATTATCTTATGCGTATATACAGGGTGTCCAGAAACTCTCCTGACAAACGAAGACCGGAGATTCCTCTGATAATTTTAAGACAATTAAACCCAAATTCACCTAGTCCGAAAATGCTTCCTAAGGGCTAGAGTTCTTTGAAGATGGCGCCTTGTATTTATTTCTTTTTAAATTCCTCCAGAACGCTTCTATTTAGAAAAACAAAAACTGGTATGCTTATTTATCCTCCAGAGATGAATCGATTCCATCAATTGCGAATTTCTAGTACCGGTCATAGGCGTCCGTTTTGGGTAGGTCTACGGTTATTTTAAGGCATAACTTTTTTGTCTTTAACTTTTAAGCATTTGTGACACTAGATTATTAAATTTTCAGGTATTCCAGTACTAAAATGTACTCTTACTTTAAGTCGGTAGGATACACCGTTTTCTAGAAAAATCGATTTGTAAATTTTTCGTTTTTTCTTCATTAAAGTTCAATTTATTATGTACCTACTTATTTTTAGCGACGAAGTTGGCTTGGACTATCAAGGCATGGATGAAAATTAATTTAATAAATTAAAAACAAATTATTTATTAGAATGAAACGAAACTAACAAAAAAAGAACAAGTATCAAAGGTAGATTGTTACAAAAGTTGCTCGATGTGATGACCATTAGTCTCTATGCATAAGTTTACCCTTTTGCTTAGAGAACGTCGAATTCTTGCAAAAATTCCAAAGTTATTTCTAAATTCGTTGCAAGCATCTTGTATCCTTAGCCAGAGTTGTGCGCGATTTTGTATCGGAACGGAATAAACAAATGCTTTTATGTATCCCCAAACACAATAATCGCAAGGATTCAAATCCGGCGACCTTGCTGGCCAAGCAACTGGACCGCCTCTTCCAATCCAATGGTCTTCGTAGTTATTATCTAGAAAGTCTCGTACATTCCTGCTAAAGTGGGCCGGACAGCCGTCCTGTAGAAACCATAAGTTTTGCCGAATATTTAAACGCACCTCATCTAACAAATCAGGTAAAATATTTTGCAGGAAATGTAAGTAATCAGCACCATTTAAACGAGCAGGTAATTCCACAGGTCCAAGTAGATAATTGTCAACTACTCCTATCCAGACGTTTATGCTAAACCTATGCTGATGCTTAAATTCTTGAACAACGTGGGGATTGTCACCAACGTACGAATAATAATGTGCATTATGTACATTAAAAATTCCATTTTTTGAGAATGTAGCTTCATCACCAAACAAAATGTTCCTGAAGAAATCTTCATCTTGATTTTTCTGATTTTGTAACCATCTAGCGAATTCTACGCGAGCAGGAAAATCTCCTTCTAGCAGTGCTTGCACCTTTGTAAAATGAAAAGGATATAAATTTTCTTTGTGTAAGATATTTCCTACGGAAGATTTTGAAATTGTGGGGTACATGGCAGATAGTCTTCGAACGCTAATTTCTGGATTTTCCTCAACTTCCATTAAAATAACATCTTCATGTTCTGCTGTTACATCATTATGTCTCCCTGTTTCATTATTTTTTGGGACCACTGAACCTATTTCTCTTAATCGTTGATGAAGAGCTGTAAATGTTGAGTGAGTGGGATGCTGACGATTGGGAAATTTTTCAGCGTATCTACGTTGCGCCGCTCGAGCGTTACACCTCATTTCGCCATAAACTAAATGCATATCGGCGTATTCCTCATTAGTAAAAACCATTTTTTTTTAAATTGAAATCGTTGTTTGAATAACACAAAGTAAAAAATGAAAAGATAAACTTCGCGAACTGACAACAATTTGACAATGAAAAACGTAGGTTTTACTTCTGTTGGCAGTTCAGAGCTAACTATTGCAAAAAATAAAAAATTGAACTTTAATGAAGAAAAAACGAAAAATTTACAAATCGATTTTTCTAGAAAACGGTGTATCCTACCGACTTAAAGTAAGAGTACCTTTTAGTACTGGAATACCTGAAAATTTAATAATCTAGTGTCACAAATGCTTAAAAGTTAAAGACAAAAAAGTTATGCCTTAAAATAACCGTTGACCTACCCAAAACGGACGCCTATGACCGGTACTAGAAATTCGCCATTGATGGAATCGATTCATCTCTGGAGGATAAATAAGCATACCAGTTTTTGTTTTTCTAATAGAAGCGTTCTGGAGGAATTTAAAAAAAAATAAATACAAGGCGCCATCTTCAAAGAACTCTAGCTCCCTTAGGAAGCATTTTCGGACTAGGTGAATTTGGGTTTAATTGTCTTAAAATTATCTGAGGAAACTCCGGTCTTCGTTTATCAGGAGAGTTTCTGGACACCCTGTATATATGTTTAAAGTAACATTTCTTAGAATAAATTTCTAAATGAAGTGGTTCTAATTTACTGACTATGACTAATGACTATATAACGAATGTTTACTCTTTAGTTTCATATATTGTCTCATTCAAAATATTTTTTAACAAAATAATTACATTTTTGCATTCATTGATTAGTATGTTATACTAGCTACAGGATATTAGACTAATTTATCAATTTATTACAACAAAACACGAATATAACTCTCTGTCCCTGTTATTTAAGCTTTCTAGAATTTGTGGTCGGTACGAAATAGCTTCCACTCCATATAGTTTAACCAATTTATCGCAATGCGTCTCCTATTCAGCTTGATTTATGTTACATCTCCCGCAAAGAAGCGCAGTTAGAGGGAACTACACTTAAAAATAACCGCTTAACAAAAAACAAATCGAAAAAATAAAAGCAGTCTTTGGTAAAAATCGTACGTTCAACCTTTGTTTTTTGTTGTTGTGCAGTTGGCTTTATCAACAAAATATAAAAAACACATACGTACATCGTCTGAACTAATAACTACACTTCTATTTATGTGAAACTAAACATAAAGCTAGGAATTTTATGGCCTAGTAAAATGGTCGTGAAAATGTATCTTTCTTATTCGTATCCACAAAAAATACTTCATGTCTGAATGTGTATATGTGTATATACGGGATATATTGAGTTTTGACCGGTCTTTTTTAAGCCTCTCATTTTATTTTTCAGTCGTTGAATCGATCATGCGTGGCGAAAACGTAGGCATAACACCCCGAAGGTCACGCTCTGCAGTTCTACACACACATCACCAACCGGTAAGTGTCGGTTTATAGCCTCTTAACAAAAAAAAATATAAATGTGTGCAGTGGCAAGCACACCTAATTAGCTCACTCATCCATTTGTAGTATATTAAGAATATTGGTGGTATTTATAGATTCAATTCTACATTTGTATTTCATATTTATAATATAGATATACAGAAACATAACTAATTTTTATTGTAAAACTGAGCAAGTAATTAGAAAAATTAGAAATGCTATTCATTTTATATTTATTTGATTAATTGCGTGTCAGAAGTAATAGGAATACGTACAATTTATAATGAAGTAATCTAGAGTTTGTCGACATCAATACCGTTTGGTTTTGTCAAAATCAGGCCTTTTTCAGTATGTGGCGGAAACCAAAGAGAATATCTGTACACATGTTCAATGGTCTGTTCTCTTCCATAATCAAATAAGGTTGATTCACATGAACGAAACGATTTTCTCATTTGAACTTTAAATCTGCTAATACTTGTGTGAAATCTTATTACAAGATTTCCAAGCGAGGTCTTGCACTAATTTGTTTACGAGTTGAAGCTAAAATTTGCCACTAGAGCCACTAGAAAACTAGAGCTCTCTATTGCGGTCGGTAGTTAATTATTTAGACGTATCAATATTCTTAGTAAACTTGTAGATTTCAATCTTTATAATGAAATTTCATGGCGGCCTAAAAGATGAATTTGATTCGCTGTTGTCTCTATTTTTGGTTATAACTCCTGACAATAACTTCAGAGGCGCGATACCAGTTAGATAGTTCAATTTATGTGCCTTTGTAATAAGACATTTTGTTTAATACTACCTGCCTATGCTTGTTCTGGACTTTCATACCCACCAAAATACAAATAATGCCAATACTGATACTGTTAGCTCGAAGCTGTGAAGGTATTTTTCTTTAAAACTTTCTGTTATAATTACATTATTGCAAAGGGACTATGTAAAAAAATAAATACCTACTTTGAAAATAAAACTCGACTTGGCTCGATCAGACCTAAACATTTCAGTCTACCCTAGTGTATGAATAAATTTTCTTAAAATGGAGAATTCGATAAACTAAGGTCCATACATTAACTACAATTCGTCAACGAAAAAATATATATGCGAGGTGGTACCTTAAAGTTTTTGAAATTTGAATCACGCGCACTAACGGACGCAGTTACAATCAAAGGCCGCTATGTGGAGTTGTCTACACCGTCTATGAGTCAGTATGCCAAGCAGTATTATTGTGAAAACGTTCTCTGTCGGTGAACAATTTTTCATTGTTTTGCCTGCTTATGTTAGCGATGTTTCAATAGCTAATTTAAGGAACAGCATAATCAAAAATTTAAAAAAATGTTAAACGAAACATTTGGGGACGACATTTTGGGTCAAATATAAGCTTATAACTGGTTTAAATGTTTCAAAAATAACAATCAAGTGAAAAGCAACATCACGTCCTGACTGATCTATTTTCTTGATATTAATGGGATTATCCACAAAGAGTTCCCCAGGTCAGACGATTAACGGAGCATTCTATTGTGATGTCCTAAGGGAGGCTATCAGAAGGAAGCGTTCTGAAAACTATGGCTTACATGGACTAAAATCTACACAGAACAGAGTTAAATTTTAAAATCAAAGCCATTGATCCAGTCCAGTACGGGGTCAGTAACTTCAAAGAAGTCGCTCATCTCACCTCCAGATGCTGTAAGGGGGCATTCAACTGTAATATGGTGATCTGGCGAGGTTCTCCGCATTCGCAAGTTGGTGTCTCTCTCAGTCCACATTTATAGTATGAGCCACGACAGATGCCGTAGGATATTGAGTGTCTTGCATTTGTGGCGAGGCAGCTCCATTCCTGATAAGGGTACCGTAGGATTCACCATGACAACCGCTTCTATGATACAACAGTTTTTAGTGAAACGCAACATGGCCGTAGCTGCTCATCCAACGTAGTCGCCTATTTCCAAAGATGAAAATCTAGTTGAAGTTGTGACGATTTGACGAACACATTAACAAAACAAGCCTTTCACAGTGGCTTCTTTTACAAAGGCACTTGATGTTTGCATTTCCAAGGGGATTTCTTTCTCTGTGTGAATAAAACCCAGAGAGTCTACAATTTTATTTATGGCAACATTTCAGGAACTTTTGGGTACCACCTCGTATTTGTACAATATGTACAAATTTGTACAAAAACAAAGAATATCAGCGACCTCATTTACATAAATGAAAATATCCTAATGATGTTAAGAACTGCACGAAATGCAAAGCTATTGCGTAAGCATATAAACATCAAAAGATTTATGAACTAATTTCGTACACAAGGTTAAGGCTTATCGTTTTGTTGGCACTCGTATTGAATAATAAATTGTTTTTAATCTTGTAAATGCGTATGTCTCAAGTCTAACAAATATAAGTGTTGCTTTAAATGCATATTTACTTTATTCTATTTAATTTATTTCCATTTACATATCTACTTGTATATTATGGACCAAAAGGAATAAAACAAACACTAACTACAATAATTTTTATACAATTTATTTACATAATTTTAATGACTATCAATTTTGCTTTATTGTCAACAGAAATATTCTCATTGAGAGGAAATATCCTTGTTTTTAAATATATTTCCTCAAGTTTATTCTTATCACATTAAATTGTGTATCTTTCCGCAAACATTAGTTTTCTTGATATTGAAATAATTTAGAATTAATTCTGTTATCAAATAAATAAAATTACATCGAACCATATTTATCAAGAATGTACAAATTATATGTTATTTGTGATGAGGATAAAAAAAAACATCTCAATTGCGTACGAGGTTGAGAGGTTAAAAAAGCACTTCACTGCCTGAAATATCACCATTTTAATTAAAATTTCATCAAACATAATTTGATTGATTAGACATCTGCTTCGCTTAGTCAGCAATCGTATTTTTAATTACTTATTTACAGCAATTCTTATCATTACTTAGATTAAACAGAGAGAAGGATAGATAGAAAGAATGAAAACATACTGATTTATTGCTGTTAGATTTTATTTATATGCGTATACACATAAATATGTCAATTACTTTTATTTTCTTCGACCTAGAGACATACATATAGTTGTTAACAGATCAAACATTGTTACAAGCCATATACACTCTATGCAACTAAATTTACCGATCTTAAGATCTTTTGTATTACTCAAGGACTTTTCAATGTCATTTAAAGGAATTGGGATGTCAGTAGATAACAAGCGCAAAATTCCATGTATCTTCTTTTGAAGCTTGATTTTGCAATTCAAGGTCATTTGAGCTCTGACGTTATAGCTGAGCAACGCAGGTAATTTCACGTTAATTATTACGTAGATGCCCACCGAGGCCATTGAATTGCCCCTCCTTTTCACTAATAAGTAGTTTTCGCCCATTTTTATATTTGGTTTACGTTTTCTTGCAGAGTTGTTGCTACTATAATTGGGTTATGGTTTTCAACCAAGATAGCAGTGTCATCTGCAAAGGTCGATGTAGTTGGAAGATCAGCTGTGAAGATTAGGTATAATATAAGTCCAAAGTCTCTACCCTGAAGAACCCCCGATCTTATGGGACGTAGTCCTGTTATTTCTGACTGGTATCTGACTCTAAAATACCTTTCTTTTAAATAGGACTATTATCGTATACAATATTTTTTTCACATAATTCAAATAATTCGTAATAATTTCGAATATCTACAAAGGAAGCTAAAGGAATTAATTTTTGTAATATCCATGTCCTCAAATATATTGTTGCAAATGGATTAATTTTATCATGGAACAGACATTTGCTTTTGACATTAATTTTCCCTCCCTCGCAGTTTAGAAGGTGTTGAAATTATTCAAAAGCTGTTTATTACTTCAGAGGCTGTTCAATAGCAATTTATTATAATGCTCGAGAGCTGTTCTGCTAAACGGCTCATAAACAGATGAACGAAGCAGACAAAGTACTATTGAACTGTTTATAAACATGTCTTAACAGCTAATAAACAGTCTCTGAATAGCTTTTTAACAGTTTCAACAACTTCTAAAGTGCGAGAGTGGGAAGGTCAATCCAAAAGGTGGATGTTTATATTATAACAACCGCTCGGAAATTTACTGTGGTCTCAGTGAGCATTTACATAGTAACTAACGTGAAGTTAGTTAGCTGCGTTACTCACAGTTCAAATGACCTTGAATTGCAAAATTAAGCTCCACAAGAAAATACATGGGATTTTGCGTTTGAAACCCCGTTGCTTACCTTCTTATGTCACTATTTAAATTGCAGTAATAAATATCATTTTACTATGGTTCTTGTCATTATTCAAAAAGTACAAGCAAGTAATAGTTATGATTAAAGACCACTATTCTTGGTCGATTCACAGAGGCGTGAACAAGGGAGACTCACCTAACCGCCGGTGCTTTGCGTGCTATATGTATATAGTACATGAATACATGCACAGCTATCATAGCCTATCATAGTGTAAAGTTGTTTCTAGATGTATTTACGAATACGCGCAGATATAATTCGAACGGATATCATTTTTCTAAATACCGCGCTCATTTATTTTAGTAAAGCCAACGTCGTGACGCCGCTGCTTGCCTTTCTAAGTGGCGGTTTTGAGTTATGATTGCTTCTGGGCTTTCGCTGAAACCGCGTCCTTAGCACTGCTTCCTTTTTGGCCTACGTTTCGTCCACTGTTGCAAGAGACATCTTCAGGGCTGCTACTACTGTTACTGCACTGAAACTGAGAATCTGTTAGTTTGGGATGAGGTTGTATAGCAGCTGTTTCGGGTCGTTGAAGCATCACTGTAATAATTGAGTTTTTCCATCTAGTCCGAACAAACTTCTATCATCTCTAAAACTCATTTATATTATATACAAGGCGTCACCGATCGTGTCAGCAAAATCCGTATTAAACATAACATCAAATCCAAAGTGTGGGGCTTCAACCACACCACCTTATCGGCTCCATTTTCTGTTAACGACCGCCATCTAGTCATCCCAAGTGTTTACAGAATTACATGCTTATGTGGCAGTGTTACATCAGCAAGTCAACGAGTTCAATAAACACTCATGTTGCTGAACACGAGCGTTATACTAGGGCTATACCAAGTTACACGTCTACGCGTAACCAAGTTTGCACTTCTCGAGCATAGAAAACTGGACTTCAGCTTCAATCTGGCCAAATTCCATCCCACAACCCTTGTTACTTTAACCGTAAAATACGTGAATCCATATAGATCTTAAAATATCTGGCAAAGCCTAGTATCTCAAAAACTCAACCACAATCGTGATGCTTCAGCGACCAGGAATAGCCCGTATATAACCTCGTACTAAATAGACATTCAGGTCCAATGCAGCAACAGTAGTAGTAGCCCTGAAGATATCCCTTGCAACAGTGGACCAAACTTCGTTCAAAAACGAAGCAATGCCAAGAAATTCCAGGAACAATCATCGATAACAGATTGATCGAACTGTTCTGGGGTTATTTACATATAAACAATGTAAGCGTTTATGGCGGTCATATAAATGATCGAGCAAAAATATTAGAAAACGCCACTTCTTTGAAATTCTTGTGACAGTGTACGTTATACACATTTGATAGTATCAGCCCCGTCTTAGATTGCATTATAGTCCAAAATTGTCATAGTTTCTTCCTATCTTGGTTAATGCCATTCGACTTTGTCATAAATTGTTGATAGACGTACATATTCCGTTTTTTTTTCTTTTGGTGCATATGATACATATATAATATCCTTTTAAAACCCGAATATTGAAGATTTTATTACCCTTCTGAAAATATATCAAGCAATATGTCAAGTGTATCCAAAAATTTACTAGTCAATACGAGGGACACCTTTTATATTTTTACAATCGACCACTAGATGGTGCTTTTGACATATGTAATCACTATATTCTTAAAGTTTAACATTTTTCAATGAGAAATCCGCGATAGCTTAGAAATTGAGTCAGTAGTTTGTTGACAGTGACAGTTTTAAGACAGTTTGTAAAATAATGTATATTACTCGTGAAGGTTTTCGTTGGATGATTTTTTACGATTATAAAAAGGGCCTAACTCCACAAGAATGCATTATATCGCTTCGGTCAACTTCTGGTAATGGAGCACCATCAAAGAAGACGGTTTACAATTGGTTTGCAGAATTTCGTCATGGTCGTGCCTCAGTGAGTGATGAATCACGTAAAGGTCGACCAAAAAGCATCCATGCTGTGCGGAAAATGATAGAACACGACCGACATGTGACTTACAGTGAAGTAGAGGCATCTCTTGGCATATCGCAGACTGCAATTCATTCAATTTTACATGAACATTTATTTCCAAAAAAAAATATGTTCGACATGATTCCACATAACTTGACCGAAGCATAGAAAGCAGCTCGTGTCAATTGGTGTAAAGAGATGCGCAAGAAGTTCGACGTAGGAACCGCAAAATCCGTATACAACATTGTCGCAGGTGACGAAACATGGATATATGCGTATGAGCCGGAAACCGAGCAACAATCTACGGTGTCGGTGTTCCAAGACGAACCGAACCCAACAGAAGTTGTTCGTGCAAGGAATACTTCCAAGAAAATGATCGCTTGTTTCTTCGGCTGTACAGGACACATCGCAACAATTCCTTTAGAGGATCGAAAAACTGTTAACGCTGAATGGTATACAGTAATTTGTTTGCCAAAAGTTATAGACGAAATCAGGAGGAACAACCTAGAACGTCGCATTATTCTTCATCATGACAATGCGAGTTCCCATACAGCACGTCTAACAGTTGACTATTTGAAGGAGAAAAGTGTTGAAATAATATCTCATTGTCCATATTCACCTGACTTGTCGCCGAATGATTTCTTTTTGAAACGAAAAATGCGTGGACAGCTCAAGAAGCAGTCCAAGCCTTTGAAAACCATGTTTCTGAGATACAACCTTCAGAGTGGAAAAAGAGAACTGGTTCGTACGCATGCAAAAGTGTATAGACCATAAAGGCGAATATTTGGGAAAAGAATAAAATAGTTTGTTCGCAAAAATTTGGTTTTCTTCCTAGACTTTGTAAAAATATAAAAGGTGACGCTCGTAGTATATAAATTTTCACAAAATTCATATCAATTCTTATCTCATAAAATTGTATAACTATCTCGTTCAATGCGTAACATAATTATAAAATTGCATATCTTGTTCAATACGTAAAATTCTAGTGAAGGAATATCTAAAGTAGGCTGCATATAATTATTATAAGTATATAACGCTAACGCAATGAGAGCATTAAAGCGGCCGGTCTTGGGTTAAAGGAAAAATTCTCAATCGCCAATTCAAATTACCTTAAATTGGCAAGTTTTACATAAATCTTAAACACGCCACTATGAACACGGAAGAAATATGTAATTATACATATATTTATTATTTAGACCACCGAGATATTAACATTATTTTCAAATGACCTCTGTGTGACCTCTGAATAAACGATCACTTTATGAAGCACTTCGAATTCGTTTTAATTTTTCCTTCAATATATTTAATTCGTACATAGATAACACTCAATATTTTTATCACAAAATCAAAATTCATGTGACTGTACAACAACACTCAATTAACAGAATGTTGAACAATGAAGGTTTCTTTAACGCAAATTGGGCTACTATTTATGTAAGTATATTACTGTAAATGTGTCCATGCAACGATTAAAATTCGAAAGAACTAAATGCGCCTGGAGAAATAATTATTGTTAAGAAATAATGGAAAGTGTCATGTCAATTCCAATCTCCTGTCAGGATACATTAACATGCCGATTGGAGAAAGTTGTTTCATTGCTATACATGCAGTATACTTGTGTAATTTCTGTGTGATTGTATGCATTCGATAAAATATGTGTGCAATACTGCATTTTTATACAATTACATGTAAGAGCAACGGTAATAATGTAATCAACCAATACTGATCCGTTCGATGACCTTTCTTTGTCCTCCAAAACGAACAGACCGTTACACCTGTTAGATTATTTAGGTTTTAAATGGCACCTCTTTGTCAGCTCGTTATTTGATAGGGGACAGGATCTCCTGCTGCCATGTCAGGGTCTACGTGTACTCCCCTCTTTCGTCCCCTACCTTCTCTGGCTTTTGTAGTTGAGTTTTGTCGGACGCGTCACGCTTCAAAAGATTTGTGGCTATAACGTAGTTAGAATGTCTTCTAATCTACCCGTAGCATGTCTGTTTTTCTTATTTGCCGCTAATTTATTGCATAGCGAATTCGCCAACAATGAATAATCACTTTCATGTCGCTTCCAGTGATTGCAAATTAACTGTCGATCGTGTTTTGTTCCTTTTTTAATTTTTTTTTTTGATTCACCATACTATTATTATTTTCTTATTTGTTTTTGTTTTTTTTTTTCTATAAATACGATCTGTTCAGCATTTTCGCAGCTGAGAATAGCTTTATTGAAAAATTATACTGAATAACCTCTATTTGACCTTTCTTTATATTTTATATTCATCTTTCAACTAATTTTACTTTTGTATTAGTTTCAATGCCTAATGACTTTGCAATATTATAGACATCAAATTTTCTAACAAATGACTTTTATTTGACCTTCAGGCACTTCAGAAGCATTTCTAATTGTTGGCAATTACTATTAAATATTGAACTGATCTTATAGATGTTCCCAGATATTTATTTATTTATTTTATAAATTTTGTATTTTTGAAATATTTCGTTCGACTTTTGTACGACCTTTAAATATGTAAACTCGTGAAGGTCAAATGGAGGTCATTTTAGTTTGATTTTTTTAAATTAGTAATATGTTTCGATATATATACAAAATGGTAATTTATTGATAATATATCTGTTTATGCTGTAGAAAATAATATTTTTCGATTTAATTAAGTTATAAATTACATTTTTTATCTGTTATTTTGTACTTCAAAATATCAGTACATTTCTGTAAATTTCCATTTCTAAAAGAATTTCTTTAAAGCAATGTAATAAAGGATGGATCATCGGCTGGTTTCTTTTTGAACTATGTGTTATTTTGACATTAGTAACATTAACGGGCTAAAAATTTTAACAGATTTGTAGGGCCGAACTGTTCCCGAAACGAAATAAATAAATCTACGCTTGACTAACGTACGGAAATAGTGAAAATTTTTTTCCAAAGTGAGAAACAGTGTGAATTTTGCAAAGATTTTTTGGTTGAATTAATGCACTAACCGCTGCTGTTGTTCGGAAGTTTATGAAGGAAGTTCATGGTAATTGATAACACAAATTATCCTTGTGTTCATCCAAGGCGCTAAGTCGAGAATATTGCTATTGTTACCGAAAGTGTGCGTTTATACCCGAGAGTCTCACCTCGCTCCAGATCACAGCAGTTGAACATGGGTTGCACTAGCCTGAGTAGAATTTTACATAAAGACCTCAGATTATTCGCTTACACGGTCCAGCTTACTCAGGCATTGATATAAAGTGACCACCTGCCTCGTTATTACTTTTCTGCTTGAGCTATAGAGCAACTGGATATTGACGTGATTTTGCTAAAAAAATATTTTCGAGTAAGACGCGTTTTCATCTCGGCAGCAATGTAGAAAAGTGAAACAGCCGTATTTGGGGCTTGGAAAACCCACACGTGGTTTGTTGTAGTATGGCGACATTATTGGTCTATGGTCAACAGAGAACGATGCAGAATCACGCTAACCGATTTTTGGGCATAAATTGATGAATTGGATTAGGAGTGTCTCTGGTCTCCAGCAGAATGTGTGCGCTAAGTGCTACCAAAGTTGCGCAACAATCCATCTTTTGCGCACTAAGTTAAATAATCGTGTAATAAGCCGTTTGGGTTGATCCTGCTTGGTCTGCGCGAAGCTGCTTCTGAAAGGATTCGGGCACTTAAGCGCAATATTGAACGAGCTATTCGTGAAATAAGGCCTCAAACCATCGAAAATATACTCCAAAATTGGTTTTACAGGATGCTCTGCAAAGCCGGACGAGGTAGCCATTTGAATGAAATTGTGTTCCATAAGTAATCGGTAGAAAGTTCAAGGTAGAAAATTCCAAAATGCACTTTCAATTTTTAAGATCGATCTGCAGCACTTAAATTAGGATTGCTTCTTTCTGAATATTTTGTTACGTTTACTCAAAAGTGTATATGTATTTTGTTATTCTTATTTGGCTTTTTAAAAAATTTGCGCTTACTGGTTTTCAAATTGCCCTGGAGAAAATATAAACCAGACTGGCACGGCACGACTCACCAAATCAAATTTTAAAAAATATTTAAATTTAATTTTAGATCAAATATTTGAGGAAATCGATGGTAACATATTTCCAAATGAAATAAAGCTTTACAGTTTTAAAAGTAAACAAAATGTTCAAAAATCTTATATAATTCAGTTATATAATTTGTGAGAGCAAAAATAGGTAAATGTCTAAATTTAAATTGAAAAAAGATATTAGATATAAGATATAGATGTTAAAAATATGAAATATGAAAAATTATGAAAAAGAATCTTGTGTAAGTCCTTTGAAAAAAAAAAATTTTCTCTTAAAAATGTTTCCTTACAGCTGCTATAAGTTCCTCATCATCTCTAAATTTTATCATCGTAAGTATTTTTTTGAGATTAGGAAACAACAAGTAGTTACGGTATGCTAAATCTGGACTATAATGTGGGTGATCAATTTCTTCAAAGTCACAATTAGCAAGAGCGGCTTTTTAAAATCATGACTTGTGCACTGGTGCATTGTCGTGGAGCAACACGACATCTTGCGTGAGTGTTCCTCGTCTTTTCATTTTAATAGAACCTCTGAAATGATGCATCAAGCTTGCATAACATTCTCCATTTATCCTACTACCCTTATTTAGATAATCAGCAAAATTCCTTGACAATCCCAATAAATAGTTGCCATTATTTTTCAGCATTATTATGCAGAAGAGGTGACTTCAAATTTCTTTGGCTGGTTGGAGCCCTTAACATGCTAGTGCATCGACTCTTGTTTTAATTCTGGATTATAATAATGGGCACAAGATTCATCCCCAGTTACATTTAAATCTGATTCGTTCCCACAAAACATTAAGAATTATTCACACGTCTCTACCCGGACACGCATTTGCAATGGTGAAAGCATTCATTGAACCCACATTGCACTAGCTTTTGTAATTCCAAGGTACTTGTGTAGAATGCTAAACTTGCTTACTTGTCTTTATCTTGCATCTTCTAGTATCAAACACCTGAGTTTTTTTAACCTCTGGAGTGATCAAATCATTAGGGCGACCTGGACGGGGATCATCATTCAATGATTCTCGACCATGTTTAAACAATTTTGATCATTCGCAAATAGTTGACTTGAAAGAACAATAACTTCCATGTACACTTAACATTTGCTCCAGAATAATTTTTGGAATTTTTCCTTGTTTTTTTAAGGAACTCTATGATGGCTCCATATTTGATTTTGCTCAGTTTTACATACGAAGCCGATAATAATGTTGCAAATGTTTTGTAAATTGGCACACAAATTAAAAAGGGATGTGATTTTAAAAAAAACATAATGAGAAATTGTATTAAAATTGAAAGCTGCTTAGTCCGCGAAGATATCGTATGTAAATACAATATGGCTATTAGTTTACAGTACTGAAGCGGTAGGCCTTCTAGTGGTTAAACCTCTAACAATTGACACTGTTATTTGACATAAACATTGACGTTTTGGTTAAATGTACTGATATGTTTACAAGTTCGTAAATAATGTTAACTGAAGACAAAGTCTCTTTACTTGAGCATTATTTTCGCTCATACGGTTTAGTTGGCCCAAAATGGCCCAAGCATTAAATTCGTCCGCGATCAACTTTCGGAGCATTTCAATAAATACGTACCAAGTAATGCTATTGTATTGAACATTATAACCAAATTTAGAAGAACTGAAACTGTGCTACATAAAGGAAAAGGTAAAGCTGGACGAAGAAAAACAGTGGGTACCAACGAAATTTTCGAACAAAAATTCAATCAAATTATGGACTCACCACATCGTAGTCAACGGAGGTCTGGTGCAAAATTGAATATAACAGAAGGACTCTTCAGGAGATATTGAAACAACTTAATGCCCATTCATACGTTATTCAGACGACCCAACAATTGAGAATGAGTGATTATGCTGCAAGACTTGAATACTGTGTCAGAATCCTTGCTCTGCAGTATGATAATCCCAGTTTCATCAGCGACACCTGGTACAATGGCAAATCTCATTTTCATTTGTCGTAATATGTAAATAGGCGTAACAATAGATTTTTAGGTTTCCAACGGCCAGAAGAGGAGCAAGAAATACCGTTGCATAGAGAAAAAGTGAGCGTCTGGTACGCAGTTTCTGGACGAGAAATTATTAGGCTTTATTTCATTGAGGAAAACGGACGTCCAGTAACTGTTAATCAAGAGCGTTATATTGGTCAAGTTCTCACACCGTTTGTAGATGACCTTCAGAGGTTTTGCAGATCAAGAAACTTACTCTAGGGTAGCCAGTTCTTTCAGCAATACGGGGCAATGTGTCACACAGCACATGCTACAAGAACCCTTCTGCGGGAATCGTTTGGAAACAATGTAATTTCACATTTCACCGATTTTTCTTTTTCATCTCACTCTCCGGACTTAACATCATTGAATGCATATGCTTGGGGTATGCTGAAACTATGGGATTTTCGAGATAACCCTTCGTCTACAATACAACAGTTAAGAGAGAAAATTACAGAAGCGATGCGACAGATGCAACAGCCTCTCTTTTCAGATATAGTCAGAAATATGCGAGAACGATTTGAACTGTGCGTTCAACGTAATGGAGGGCACTTAGAACCGGCGATTACAGTTTCGTCCGATTAGCAGATTTGCGTAAATTATGAAATACACTTTCGTCCGGTCAGTAAGACAGGCCTAAATTAGGGATATACAGTTTCGTCCGACCGGTAGGTACAGGTAAAGGAGAGGATTAAAATTGTCCTAATGGTATTATATTCTAACCAATACTTTCCTTGTTAATTTCTTCCTAGTTGATACTTATTATTTGTGAAAACCAACCTATATCGTATTCTGCTATTGGTACCACCACCCACCAATAGAAATATGAATTATATACTTAGTTAGAAACATTACATTTCAGTTAATTATTACATGTTAAAAGTCCTTTAAAAAGACAAATATCTTTGTCTTTTTAAAAGTTTTACGCCAGTATCAAGCTGAAACTTATATTCAAATACAAAGCGTAAATAAACAAAGACAAGTGAACACACACAAAAAACCGGAAAATTTTCTCAAGAAGAAAATTGAACAATATGATAATAAAGAACTGACGAGACTACAATATGTACAATTAGTTTCACATTATTATTCTTTTTAAGTACATAATTTTAAAAATATTTGTTTGTAATTGTTCTACTATTGAAGTATTTCTTTTCTCATTTGTTATTTTATATATTTTTCTTTTGTAATAGAATAAATTCTTAAATTTTAACTTATTGTGTGTTTTTATATTCAACACATAACCTACTCTGCTTGTTTCTGTTCAATATATCGAAAGTATCATAACAAAGATGTTATTTCCACTAAAACCAATATTGCAGATACACCTCTAAATTAACCTAAAAGGATTAAGTACTTAGACTATCGGACGAAACTGTAACACAGTGAAGTGGTTAGCATTATCAGAAAAGGATTAAAGAAAGATAATCGGACGAAACTGTATCTGCCCCTTAGAACATGTTATTCCTAACGCTAATGCTTAAGTGTTAATTTATTATTACATATTATTTTAATTGAATAAAATTTGAAAGTTTCAGTACTATAAATTAATAGCCATACTATACTTACCATACTAAATTGTTGAAGTATCTAGGATTTTAGTTGCTTATAGTACGTATATAAAAATATTTTTATTACATACATACATGAACACACTCACATACGTGCACATATGTGCATTTTATGTTTATTACTTCTATTAGACAGAGTCTAATAAACTTATTTACGTCAGGAAAATTTAACGAATCGTATTAGCTTTAAACTCTCTAATTCATTGAATAAATCGACGTCTCAGCTACGCATACATAATTCGCCATATTTTGTGGTTTATTTAATGAATCACGCAACAACCGTCGTCTTATGTTTTATGCAAACATTTATATGTATTATTCTAGTGGCCTTGGTTTTTTTTCGCTACTAAGCGCACAGTACGTGTCGAACCATCAACTTATTTATTTATACTGTTATTAGCTGTTCATAAACGAGATAGATTGAATAATTAGCATGATTAATTCTCATGTTGCTAAATTGGACAGAATACTATCTTGCTAATATTGCTGCTAAATTCCTCACAATGTTCACACTGCAAAACGTGTTATAAAAACATTGTTATTACTGCAACAGCTTGGAAACTGTCTTGAACAAACAAAATGTTTTCTATTTGGAATACTATTTTGCAAATTTCTTAATACTATTATAACAGTATATCACGATAATGATCTAAGTATGTAAATATGTATAATAAAAATACTAGATAGGCAAATTTGGTAAATAATTTTTAAGCTTTTACGATAATTGCATCTCTTATTCTTCGAGATAAGGTCCTCCTGCGCATGTAGTTTCGCACTAAGCAGGTAGTTGACACTAATCCTATCGGTAAGTTCAACATTGAGATTTAGGGTCATGCCTAATCCTACATGTGTTTTATACACTACACAATAATCCCCTTACCGGATTTGTAAAATTAAGCATAATACATTGTAATAAAAATGTTTCGAAAGTGAATAAAATAAAATAAAACACAAAATTTGAAAAACATAAAATATAATTGAAAACTGATACATTTTAAAAATTAAATATAACATGGACAAATAATTGATTTTTATAGAAAAGAAAGTAATTGAATAAAATAAAATAAAACACAAAATTTTAAAGAAATCTGAATCATTTCAAAAATTAAAATATGATATATATATAAAAAATAAACACAAGCAGGTTTTACACAATATTGATATTAAATATTTCTAGGAATTATTTATCCTAAGTACCTGAGAGGAAATTAACCATTTTATACTTCGTGTCGAAATTACACGCAGGATCAACAATATCCTTCTCTTAGTCAGGTAATAGAAGGGATTTGGTGTCGAAACTACACCTGCTGAAGTCTTCAAGAAAGATATACCTATTATCAGGATAAAATAAAACAAATTTTAATGAATTTCACTTTTTATATATTTTAAAGATATACCTACCTGTTAGATAAAATACATTTGAATTTCGTCATCCTTAGCCGGCAAATAAGTATCTAGTGGATAATGCATATGAAGTGGCAAAATTATTTAATAGTGATGTACCAAATTTCTGTCTATTTGCAAATGATTGAAACATTTTAATGAGGTGTGTTCATGAATGATTGCTAAAAACTATATTTATCATAAAATTTCGAACATTCATAAAAATAATGGAATATTCTGTAGCAATACACTTGAAGCTGTAACTAAGTGATCTCAAATTAACTGGAAGGTGAAAAAAGATATATGAACACAAATATTTTCACTCTATTTACAGATTGCTTAGATTTGTGAAGGAAGATTTATTAAATACGAAAACGAAAGAATTCTTTGTACATTTTATTACATATTATAACGTAATATATATATATATATATATATAAATATAATATTTTCGTGACCTTGGTATGATAAGGTAAACTTAATAAGTCGGCGATTAAAGGTCTGGTTCATTACTTCAAAGTATATATATTTAAAACAACCCTACATGTTTCGGCAATGAAGGGAATAAAAAATATAAATTTATATTTTATTTTTTATATTTTTTATTCCCTTGACAAAGGCATCATTGCCGAAACATGTAGGGTTGTTTTAAATATATATACTTTGAAGTAATGAACCAGACCTTTAATCGCCGACTTATTAAGTTTACCTTATATATATATATATATATATATATATATATATATATATATATATATATATACAACTTAAAATAAATTATCGACCGTACTATATTGGTTAAAATAAATTAAAAACGGACAAGCGGTCTGACAATTAAAACTCATTTATTTATTATCTCTATATTTCGCAACGAGTTTGTTGTTTCTTCTGGAGATACTACAAGATTAATGAAAAAATACATTTTTATTAATAACAAATGGAATGCTAACAAACACCAAAATTAACCCTTCAACAATATTTCGAGTCCTAATGTGTCCTGTCTGTACTTGTGTATTTAAACCTGGTTTGTAATAATTGCAAAATTGCTTTAGGTAAGTAGTTTGTCTCCAGCTGCGGCTTTTTTCTAGAATTATTGAAAATTGTAGCATTATGAGCAGAACCAGGCTACTAACAATATCCTTTGCTTTTAATTGATGGTCACACATAACAACACATTTGTATAACAAAAGCGTTTTCTATTAGAAAATAACTCTGCCTGGTCTACCCTTATAAAAACAAAAGAATTTATGTTGGTGATAAATACATATGCACTTACCTGGAGATTATGTTGCTAATATTGGTACAATCTATAGATTCCAAACTTTTTGTATAATTTGCTATTCCTTGAAACCCTTTTTGGTTCTCTTGAATTTTCCGGAAAGAAACCAATGTCAATAGATTCATTACCGCGGATTCAAGTCATAGTTTTCAACATAAGACAGCTTCTTTTAATTTCTTAGTCAATCGGTTACTAAACTTTCCGTTAAAAAAAAGAGAGATACGAAATAGAACTAGATTTTATTAAAAACATCGCGAAGTATAATGGCTTTGACATGGGAATAATGAATAAATTAATTGGAAAAACGAAATTAAAAAAGACAATGCGCGAATCCACAAGCTTGATATCTCAACGTAACCAGGAGAAAAAGTACATGTGTTTACCATACCATCCAGTCATGAAAAACATTAATAGACTTATTAAAGAACAAGGTCTCCAAGTTGGTTTTCGGTCCAAAAACGCCATCAAAGGTCTCCTAGGCAATACCAAAGATAAAGTTAATTTTAAATTGAAATCAGGTATATACGAAATTAATTGCGCCGATTGTAATTTGAAATATATAGGTCAAACAAAACGCTCAATAATATCCCGTTTTAAAGAACACATATAGCGTGCTTGTATTGGACACGGATCATAATGTCACGATAAAAGGGTTAAAACTTATAAAGAATATCAACAACCCCAGAGATTTCGACGCATACGAAAGCATTCATATTGTTAAAAACAAAATTAATACGTTTAACTCGGACAACGGTCCTATTCCATACAGTTAGTTGTCTTCTTTCATTCTTAGAAAAGAGGTAGAAAAGGTTGAGTGGCGTGAGAATAAACACATGATGTTGCCGTTTTCTTAAGAGGGGTAATATAGAATAATTTTATCAGAACCTATAAATATTAACAAACATTAATCAACACCGATTTGAACAATCTGTTTATTAATGACAGATAAATGAAAAATAAAAACATTTACCTTACCTTTCTTAAACTAGGAAGATGCGCGCGAATCGAAATATCTAAAGGATTATATTTATCAAGTCAACTTTTACCTCTAGACAAATATGTCTTGTGTGTAGGTAGAAGTGAAGAAACCCATTTATGTATTTCTTATATTGTTATCTAGAAGACGACTTTATCCGCTAGGTACACTAAGGCGAAGAAAATGAGTATTAATCAAGTTTAACAAGTCCGTTTATTTAAGTTTTGCTTAACGTACAAAATGGTTCTTTATAGGACCAATCATTATTATGAAATATATGAAGTTCTTCGAAGTGAAGTTACGCAAGTACTCTCTCTTCCACATTTACGTTAGCTTGACTTGAATCGTTTCCTTATATTTTTAATACTTTGATCATTTTAATAAGTAAAAACTAACTATTTTCTTTATTATTTTAAATCTACCTCTTATTTATTTGGGCTATTTCCATCGTTTGTAGGATATACAAATAACTACTCAATCATCCATCGTCAACAACTTCTCGTCACGACTTCATCTCGTGTAGACTGCTTTAAAGTTGTCGCTAGCTTCTTAGCTAGCTTCAAGGAATATGATCCGCCTTGTCCAGTCCGTAAGTCCACTTATTTCTCTTCCTGGTCAAGTTTTCTACAGACTCGCTGCTGTCATCATCAGAACATAGCTTGATTTGAAATTAATGGAGCTCTTTGCTACAGTCCTATTTCTACTGCTTTCTGACGTCTACAAGACGTCGCTCAGGTGGTTGAGCTGGCGTTATTACTATAAGGAGTATTCAAATTACTCTAAAAATTCTTGACAAGGTACAAGGTACGATGTTTTTTATGTTTTGCATACTGGGACATAGAGGGCGCCACTAATCAAATGTCAGTACTAAAAATGAACCTCCATCTTTAGTTAGTCTAAATTCAAAGTTTTAGTGTGATGTTGTAGCTACAGCGAACTGTCAAAGTTGACAAGTCAGTCGAAAAATGGAATTAAGTCGTGAAAATTTTCAGGCAATATTTTTTTATAATTTTCGAAGACAATTATCTCAACAAGAATGCCTCGCTAAGTTGGTTTCTGGTTTCGGTAATGAAGCACCACATCAGTCAACAATTTCTCGTTTGTATGGAGAATTCAAATGTGGACAGATTAGTCTTAGCAACGATCCAAGAGCAGGTACACCAAAAGCGGTAGTCACTCAGAAAAACGTCGATGCCGTGCGCAAACTTATCAACGAAGATCGTCATGTGACATGTCGCGAAATCGATGCATCATTGCGAATTTCAATGACCTCAATTCAAAAAATTTTGCAAGAAAAATTGTATGTAAAAAAATAGTTTCCTGTTGGATACCGCAACTGTTGATCAAAGAACAGAAAACAGCTAGGGTGAATTGGTGTCAAAAAACTCTATATCGCTTCAACGCAGGAAACTAAAAGCGCGTTCAACATCGTGAGTGGTGATGAATCTTGAATTTACTCATACGAACCAGAAAATAAACGCCAGTCGTTTGTTTGGGTGTTCCAAGTGTCTCCAAAAAGATGGTCGCGACATTTGTCTCGAAAGCAGGTCATGTAGCAACAATTTCTCTACAAGATCAAAGAAGTGTTTGTAGCAATTAGTATACAACCATTTTTGTGCCGCACGTCATTGCTGAGCTTTTAGAAACCAACTCATAACGATGAATCATCGTCCACCAAAACACTGCAAGTTCGCACACAGCTCGCAAAACAATTGAATTTTTAACGCAACAAAACGACGAATTGTTAAACCATCCTCCGTACAGTCCCGACCTAAGTCCCAACGATTTCTTTACTTTTTCGAAAATCAAGGACGGACTGTGTGGTCAAAGGTTCTAGTCGCCAGAAAGAGCAGTGGATGCCTTCAAAAACGCAATTTTGACTGTACCAACAAACGAGTGGAATAACTGCTTCCAGAGTTGGTTCGAGCGCATACAAAAGTCTTTAAAAGCTATCTACTTTTTTATTCCAGCTCTATATGCAAAATATAAAAGACAACCCTCGTAATTACAATCATCTTGCACAAACATTTCAAGGTATGCAAACTTTGTTCCCGTTGAATTCCCAACAATTTCGTTCCATTTCACTCAAAAAGACGTTGTAAGTTGGTGTACATCTACAGTAGATGACTTTGCCAATGGATCTTGTCATCTGCGTGCACAAACAACATCGTTCCAGGTTCCAATTAAACTTTGGTATGTTGCTGTGTTACCGAAAAAAAAGAACAACGGGTAGATTTTACTTTTATTTATTAGTTTCCATATTTGAAATTTTATTTTTAACTTTGATTTCATCTGATATACATAATTTTAATATTTAACGTAATTTCCTCGTCAACTCTGATAAGAGTGATTATCTTTATTTGATCAAAATTGCGTTCTGATACTAATTAAGGATCCACTTATACTTAAAGTACAGTTAATCATGTCGGTATAATATATAAAACAAAATAACTAACAATAATAGAATATCCAAGCGTCTAGGAAGTCATTGAGTTCATCTCATAAATATCAGTTCGTAAGCGCTGTCTTATTTTCACATGGATGATTGAGGAAACGCAAAGGTTTCTTTTCAATAAACGTCAACAGCCGCAATACATACAAATTCACAGTAATTTATTTAACTTTAAACGCAGATTTGTACACAGCATAATCTATTTCTAGCGATTATGCGCAATGCAGTGCTTCGAACTCAAATAGTGAACCATAAATAGGACGCTAGTCGCAAACAGTTCTCCAACTTGTACAAGATCATTGCGTGCCACTGTTTATTGATGTATAACAGAAACAAACAAATGATCAACTAACACGTTTAGAAGTAAATAACATTACATATGCAGTAATTCCTAACACAAAATACATTCATATATGTATATTGGCTTTACCATTGTCGTAGGTATCATATACAGGGTTTCCGCTGAAAGGCGCCCGAGCTACGCGAATCTGAAGAATACGTATAAATGTCTAACTGAAAATCAAAAAAGGAATTTCTTTATAATTAATCAAAAATTTCCAAATTTTTAGGGTCAAAATATGGTTAAAGTCGGTCCAAATCTTTATTTATTCGTTACTTAGGGAAATACAGCTGTAATTCAGATTCATTGACCTTCAAAAAGACGATAACATTCCTAGACAATGGTTAGGCGATACGTTTAACTTAAGTCCCCTATTTATAAAATTATATTTGGATATCAAAACATTTATGCACAAACATTTAAACACATATTGTGCTTTTATTACGATGATTTTTTGTGGATATCAACAATAAGCCTTTACGTCGAATATGTCCTATTAATTAAAATGTGATTAAAATTACCGTTTCACCATTCTTTTGAACGTAAAATTATGTTTATAATAAAACAAAAATAGTCATCAAACAAAAAGCTTTATGTAGCGTGTCCATGGCGTTTCTAATAATAGATACCTGTTTTTTAATTATTTGTATGAAATTATTTACATATATTTTTTTTCTTTAAATTTGTGACGATACTGACAAATACCTATAGAACAATATAATTCGTCGCTAAACAGAATTACTGATGAATTTGAGGTGAAAGCCCGTATATTTACCTGCCACAGTGCCTGACTCGAATAAAGAAATCATTTTCTTGTTACTACGTAAACATTGGACTGCGATTTTTGTATGAAGGCATTACTCACATATACCTTTTACCCCTTTTTTCTTTGTCACTATACATATCTAGTATTGTATATACGTGGGTTATTCTGTAAAGTAATACACATTTTTTTTTACCATTTCTTCAACATAGTCTGCTGAACAGACTGCATTTTTACGTCTGCGAATTTTCTCAAACCTTTCCGCGTTAAGTTGGTTATTCAATGCGTCAATCGCTTCTTCGGCCAAAACGTAAATCCCATAACTTATTCTTTACACGTGGAAACAAAAAGATATCATTTGGGGCTGGATCTAGACTATATGGCCTATAGCCCATAATTTAAATGCTTTGGGAATTGTAAGGACCATTCACCTTATGGACTTCGATGCCCTAATTCTACATAACAGAACCGGAGTTCGCGATTTGTTTTAGTTGTCGAGATATTCGCGAAGAAATCTTGACAGGTGAAAACCGTAAAAACAAAATCGCGAATTTACAGCGGAAAAATCAATCAAATCATTCAATCACTCAATTGTTCGAGCTGAAGTATGAGATAATTCTTCTTTTTGAAAGAATTTTGATACTATGGAACATTTGAGGCAAACAAATTGTAGCGTACCATTCTGCATTAACAGTACAACGGTCCTTCAGTCCTACAGCGGAAAAATATCCCTAAAAATGTTGAAATCATCTTTATATTTCGAGTTTTTTCTTGAACAACTCCAAATTGTCGATTGTTGCTTTTTTGTAATCATAGCTGTATATCCAAGTTTCATCACCTGCAATAATGCTGTACACTAGACGATCCAATGGTGGGCGATTAATTGCAGGTATGCACCATATCACGGTATTCTGTTTTAAGTCGAGTGAAATTGTGGAGAATCCAACAGGAACAAAGCTTGCATAGGATAATTAAAAATTCGTGAAAAGCCACGTCTATCAACGGATCGTATAGACGCGTTTCGCTGTTATTGGACCTTGTCAATGTACGGTATCCTGAAGACAGACCTGACTTTATACTTCTATACTTTACGTATATGTAGTTAAGATTCTGTACTTACTGCAAATAAGAATTAATGAGTATTAAATCACATTTTTTGTGTGTTCTACATACTGGTACAAAATAAGTTTGTCGAATTATAGTAATTAACGCGCCACATAAGGCGACATTAGCATGTAAAAATAAGATTTTATTACATTAATTCTCATTTGCAGTAAGTTCAAAAGCTTGTATATATTCTACTGTTTGTGTAAGTTGGTGTTAATTTTAATTATCTTTACACCAATTTTTAGAATTGCTTGAATATTCCTTACAGTAACATGCTGATCCTCATCAATCATGCCTCGAATAAGAACAATATTCGTTTCTGTGATAGTCGTTCTGGACTTAGAAACTAGAAGTATGCCATAAGAAAAGTCAATGCTACGTTAAAATTCAATATGACAGAGATTTATAGTAGGTAAAGTACGCAGCATGTTACCAAATACCTAATTGATTTTTTCAAAGACTTTCTTACAACTTCTACCACCGCTAAAAATGCTCTTTGTTCAATGCCATGATTTTTGTACAAATGGTTACTTTAAATAATTGTAATTTAGAAATACTCAAGTATGTTTTTCAATTTACACTGTCATTAAACTTGTTAATAACTAGGTTATCTTGTCAAACAAAATTTGTAGCAAAATATCACGCTATAGAGGCCCAGCGAAAAGACAACAGCCTTCCTACTTTGTAGGAAGCCATTTTTTACAGATATTGTATAATATTTGAATAAGAGGCTGTACAATAATAATTTATAAAATTAATGTTAAAATGGCAACAGGAACCTTACGATATATGTTTGTAGCTGTAAACGTAATCATAAACATTTGCCTTAAATATTTTGGCAAAATTACACAAAATTCAAGTAAGGCAAGAAACGATTATACCAGTTGAACTTTCTTGCTTCAATAAGTAAAATTGTTTGTATTTCAAGAAATTTGGAATTTTTTAAATAGTATTTAATCCAATAATTGGAATTAACTTGGTTATTTATCCAAATATTGCCTAATGTAAGTAATTTTTAACATATATTGATACTGACGATGCAACGTGTTGTACGGGAAACCTTTAGTGTTTTCTTCAAAAAATAGAAGAAAACAAATTACAAATTTAACAAATATTTTATTCTAGAAAATACCCCAAGAATACATTATAAATTAGTTGCTACAATAAAGAATTTCTTGATTTATTGAGTGTGGGTGAATATTATGTAAAAAATAAATATGTAATGATTTATTTTACCGCACGTCCCACGAAAATTAGATAAATTTAAATTATGAGTATCTATTTTAATACAGTAAGCAGTTATTTCAAGGCCAAAAACTATAGGTAAATATAATTTTCACTATAAAATATGATGAAACACAACCTGAGTTTACATTTTTTAAATAAACCACCCGGATGCCAAATTTGCAATAAACATTATTTAAAGTTTATGTTTATTTGACTGCCAAATTGCGTAGGTTAAACATTTCACTACAATGAAATTCGCAAACTAAGAAAACGCAAGCATTTCTATTTTCGTGTTTGGGAACATTGCTTTTTGCTTGGAAGTTGAACAATGTTATTCTTAATATTTGTGCCAGAATAAGAAAGATGTTCTGATTATGTCGATGACACGAGATTTTTTGGCAACTACACTGCATTTTTATTCTACGCATATCAGACCTCATATCTTGTTTTAGACATTATACAACGCACGCATATATGCACATACAATATAACGACTGCAAAAGTATTTTTACAGGTACAAATTACATTTTTTATCTCAAAAATGTATTTAATTAGAAAACACTTGCGAAATGTCCTTAACAAAAACGAAGATTAATCACGTAAGATAAATATAATTATAGAAAAGACGATACTCAGTAACTTTCCAAATCTTTTATCTTAACCTATAAAAGCATACCTTTTATTTATATTATTTGAGTTGTGACTGTCTTATCTAACGAAAGCCTTAAATAACGTGATTTGTGTGTTTGCATTAGTTAAGTAATGGGCTTTATCAAGTCATACAAACTTGTGAAATTCATATCAATTTTAGGAATTTTGCCCGTCACATGTCGAACAAGGACGCGTTCCATATTTTATTCCTCTCTAATGTAAAATCGTAACTTCTATATCGTGTAATGCTAATTAAAATACGTATTGAGCATTTTTAATTCTGATGCTATTTAGTAGCATTATCTCCTTAAGTATGTATATGTAGTAAATACGGTGATTTGATTACGTGACAAGATATTTCGTTATTTGACCTTGAAATGTTCCACTACAATTCGAACATCAGAATTTTTTTATTTTGATTTTTTAGCGGAATTATAAGCACACACTTGAAATAGACTCAATTAACGATTGCATCTGTACAAACAAAATTTTTACACAACGTTGATTTTAAGAATGATCAAAATCGTAATATTTTTTCTCTTTAATATGGCACTTATACACTTCGCAAGGTTCTTGAAATTCAACATAGCTTCATAATTAAAAGCTTACTATTATTTAAAATTATACTTCTACACTTTTCTTTAAGCTTCGATGCATTTTATATGCATCGAAGATATCCAGCAAATTATATGGCGTTGAGCGGGTGTCAAAGAATTTTTAAGCTAATTCTTAGCTTATGCTAAGTTTGCATTAATTCGCACTATATGTATTAGGTCTAAAGGTTTGAATCATTTTAGTCTACACACTTCAGCGTATTGTCTAGTAAGTTCATTGCAAGACTATTTGGATGAATATCTAGCCTGTCCTGCAATTTTTGTGATCTCTTCCTTGAATGAAAAATTTTAAGATATCGACGGATCATGTGATTAAAAGATACCATGGGGCATTCACGATCATTCGTAGGACTTTGTACTGGTATCTTTGAAGAATCTAAATGTTGGAATTATTAGCCGTACCCCACAATGGCTTTGTAGAGTAGAAGTTTGTTTTCCACAAGTAACTGTGACGAGCCACAAATCAGGCAGTACATTTTCTTGAGTTTTAGGCCAAGCTGCTTCCTTTTGCACATATATATATCTTTTCCATGCGAGTATGCGGTTGAAGTAGCTTAAATTTCTATAGTATGTATTCTCTTTTATCAGAGGAGATGGAAGCGATGCAATCATCTACATATCTTTTAAAAGATGTGGGTTTAAAATTGAATTTTGAAATTATGATCTGTTCTAGCTCTTCCAGTGCAAATTGTGCAATAAAACTGGAGATGGGCGGTCCCATAGCACAGCATGTGTTTGTTTGTAGTAATGATTATTATATTGGAAGTATGTAACTGTAAAGTAAAGCCGGAAAGAATGATTTTTTCTTGCACCACGACAACGCCAGACCATATTGCAATGAAGACAGTGACAAGTCCGAAATTCACGGAGTTTCTCACTCCTGATCTGGCATCTTCAGATTTCGGATTGTTCTCAAAGTTGAAGGAGGTCAACATTTTTCATCAAACACTGAAGTTCGGACTGCTGTTGTAATTGTATCAACAGTAAGCAAGAAAGTTTTTTCATGCATAGAATGAAGGAATGCATTCGGCGTTTGGAGAAATGTTTTGCACTAAATGGTGATTATGTGGAAAAATAATAATACAAATATTTTGTCTTTTCTTATTCTTATTTCATAAAGACCTTTTGTATCAATTCACCCTTGTATACGTTTCAAAATTTATGCAACATTGATTTTAACAATCAAATCCAAAATTAAAGATTAAGCCTGGGGTGTTTAACTTTCTTTTTTTTCCGAAGATTGTAAGAGATTAAACAAGTATTTAAGAAAGAACATATAGACCTATTAGAAACGCGATTCTAATATCAATATGGAGAAAACTAAATATAATAGCAGAGCAAATTTGACATTATTCATTGAAAGCTGAGCATAACACCAATTCACCAGTATTCACGAATTTGTAGTTCCATATCGGATGAAAATTTTGCAAACGAAAATTAGATTTTTCAAAAGATCTGTGAAAGTTACACAAGTAAAAAATTATGACAGCGCTGAACGAAACCCGAGACATGAACGATGACGTTTGAGCAATTACAGTTAGTATTGAAAACAAAGTCCTAGTCGCCAGTGACAGCCGTGTTAAAAGGTGTATAAAAAAAAAACCAATGAAAAATTGTTTACTGGAAATCCACCAGCTGGCTAAAAGATAAGATAAAAATCTTCAAATACAAGAAGGATTGTTCAAATAAAAGAAAAACGTATGGTAAGAAAATACGGATTTCTAATAAATTTTGTACCATTTGCAAAAGTCTAGAATTAATATTTTTCAAGTTGTTTTACAACAATATTTTATCAAAGATAAAATTTGACAACTTGAAAACAATTATGTGTTACCCTAATATGGTCTTATCGTAGTATATGTTATTACTTAATTACATACTTAATAGAATTAAAATAAAATCTATCATGCCCTAAAGATTGATATTTTACATCTTCCATTGGTGGGTTAGACTTTTTTTCTGAAACCTTAATCAGCAATTAATTATTGGTCTTTAAAGACCATGTCTTGGCAAATTTCACAGTTTTGCACCAAATTTACCTCAATCTACAGCTTGACGAAAAATACGCTTGCATGCTTATATACAGATGTCCTTGAAATAAAAAGATATCGTACGATAATTGGAAAGGTTAAATTATATAAAGTCTATATCCAAAATATTGTGAAACAATTACGACGCGAACTCCAAAATTAAAAATTCTTCGAAAATTGTATTACGTGACACCTATGAATTCAAAATATTTTGAATGTAAATATCTCTATTGAAGTTACACACACACACACGTTTACGTAACATCTGTTAATACATATTATAAGAACTATTATATTGTTGTATGCTAAGGGCAATAATCACCAGAGAGCGGACTCGAGCGATTGATGATTCATAGCCCATATGCGTCTGCCTTGTATTCGCAATAGGTTTGTTTCCGTAAGCGATCCGTAAGTTTTGAACAATTTGATAAGTGTGGCCCCACTGCATATGTGGCACATACCTACATATGCAGTTAATATGTATCTGCCAATGCGTAACAGAGCGAATGTAATAAACGGTTTGGTAACCGGCAGCAACTACTGCTGAAGCAAAAGTAATGCTGACAAGCGAATTGCGTATCGAATTTTGAACATATAACAATATAAAACGGATTTTTTAAAATACTAAATGTTGTAACCAAATAACACTGAAAGAAACGAAACCAGAAACAATCCCTTATAGAAGAGAATAGAAAATATACTATCTCAAGAACAATAAATACATATATGTATGTGCATGTATAACAGCATGTAAACACGACAATATACTTTGGAAATTAGCGGATATAACGAAATAATATATAAATGTATATTCCGTCTTACACGCTACTGTAAAATAAAGTTTATGAATGAATAGACACAATAACGACGGAAATAACGTCTGCTCGACAAATGCAATCGAGCAGGCAAATATTGGGGCTGTTATAACATCCATACTATACCTGATACCGCCACAATGTTTTATCGCGGCAATTGTTCATTTAATCGCTTCAGTCCGCTCTCTGATAATCACATACAAAATCACCTGTTTATGCATTCATGTGAACTAATAAAAAATTTAAAAATGTGTTTTACGTGTATTATCTAAATGTTTTTTTTTTGTTACGAGAAGTAACAAATATAATGGATTTAGAATATCTATAAAAAATGTCTCTAATGAATACAATGTTTTTGTTTATATAAACTAGAAGATGACATTCTGTAAACAGCTTAAGATGTGTGCTCTATTCTGTTTGGTAACTATTTATATTTAGTCGAAGACGTAAATGTAAATTGTATCGAAGGTACGTAACGATCGGCAACTGAACGAAGCTTAAAGCGAGATGTACAATAACAAATCTATTCTTTTTGTTATTCTGGGTCAACTTTAAAATATTGTTTTTAATGAAATAGTCCATCGCACAGTGGCGTGACAAAAATTTTTTTAAATATCTTTGCCATTTTTTTTTTCTCGCTTATGAGAGGGAATTTTGGGAAAATATTTTGGGTATATATTTTATATAATTTAATATTTCCATTTTTTCATAAGTTGTCTTTTTATTTCAAGAACACCCGGTATAATTGGTAGTTCAAATATAAGTACTAAATCTAGTTCAATAACACAGCTTACAGAAGTATTTTCTTGTGATTATATTGATTCCATTGTGTTTTGGAAAATGTGTGCGATGCATAAAAGAATAAAAAAAAATCAATTTGATTGCAAATCGTCCAGTGAATAGGAGTTAAATTTCCGGCCAGGCGTACCTCGCATTGGTTCACAAGCGAAATCGACGGAAAAAAATCAATATGACCCGAAAAGCTAATAAATATAATCCGATTGAACGTTCGCTTTTCATCCTTTTGTAATTGATTCCCCGTGTATCTGAATTCCGAAATGATGCGGCACTTAGTATTCCGGATCGAAAGGCGAACAGGAGAGGCCACATTCCATCGCGAATGCGGCGGAACTAGACAAAGAAAAATGACCCATGACGGTCATGGAATGGAGAGAGACGTAAAAACCAAACTCCCTTCGACCCATTATTTCCAGCCGTAGGCTCATTCACGTTCGACGGAGACAAAAAGCTCAATCATGGAAGCGGTGATGACTCGAATCGATACTCAGACATAACTTTGACGCGGATCAGAAAACGCTAGTTATTGCATACAGACAGAAACATTTGGGTGTTGGGACATTCTTTTTTTTAATGTGCGTTTTCGCATGGAAAAGAGACAACTCGTGTATACCGGCAGATGTTGACGGAGAAATGTTCAGCGACTGCGCTACAACGGTGGCCGTTGGTGCCCTGCCCTAGCCACTTGCACTCCGCCCAGAACCCGCCGCACAACTCGCCCGAGTTTGGTTGTGTTCTTTGTTCCGTGCCCCGTTTCTTTGCACTTTCTCCAGGATAACATTTTATAGGATAATTGCTCTACTCATCGTAATAACAGTTACGTCATAAAAGCGGTGCGTCAGTAGTGATTTTTTTTTAATATAAATATAATTGTTGTGATTTGTGACCAAAAGCAAAAGACTTGTGCTTTATGTATTTTATTTAGTGTAAAAAGGGAATACCACTTCTCTTGGTATTTATTCATCGATTTTAAACAATGCAGGATATACAATTTTCTTAGTGTGTAAGTACATTTTGTGTAAATATATTTTTAGATGTCATTGGCACACTATAGTCACTATACAATTAATATAAATCAGTTAATAACTCGATTGACCTTCAAATGTAATAAATTATCCAGCAGTATACATACTATTATCACTACATTAACCCGAAACACATGTCGTAATTAAACTGTCTCGAAAACAAATCGATCAAAATTATTCTATTTATGGGTGGGGTGGAAATTAAGTGAGGAAAGTTCCTCAGCCACGCTATTTTTATTAAGCTCCCTTCCCCTTTCCTTCCGCCATTCTTCTCATAGGGACAGGTTAAACACGAAGTCGTTTAAACGATAAGGCGCCCTCTATCCAATGAACTCTACATTTATGCAAATGGCTTTCACAATTTTCATTGTAGACAGATATATACATATGTATGTTTTAGTTGGTATAAAAAGTTTTTTTTTGTTTAAGTTCATAATACATTTCGAACAAAACATTGTTTTTAATCTAGTTACTAATGTTTTGTTAATTTTTTAATAAAATATAATTTTTTAGATTATTTGCCCATTAAGTATTTTAGTTCCTGGCTGTTGGATTATTTTGACAAAACAAGTATTTCTATAATATTCTAAATTACAGCAACTCCATTAACAGAAAGTTAGTGACAGCGACGCGCCTTATGTAATTATAATGGAATGTTAAAATGTTTTTTTTGTTTGATATACTTCCAAGAAATATGGAGACAACTTCATTTATATCTAGTAATAATACTTAATGAATTTTTAAGGAATTAGTTTCTTTTTCTCTGTGAGTACATAAAGAAATCGTTTAAGGCAATATTAAAAAATATATTTGTATATTAACTTAAAGAAAATAAAAAGAAATATGAAAATTATCTAATTCAGTTTTCATTACTTTAATATTAGTAAATATATAATAAGCAGTATGTTTGTTAATCACTTAATAGCAAGCAATTCTGCAGTCAGCCATTTTCTTTTCTATAAAAACGACCTCTGTTGGATATAGTTGTTCGCTGCAATTGTAATAGACTAATGCTCATAACAGAAAGCAGGCAGTTGTAAATCATTTACTTGGGTTCAAAAGTTGTTAAAATCAACTTTATTTATATTTTAGGAATAATACCAGTATTGGAACTAAAATACTTTAGAATAATTACTGTAAAATTAATTTACCTAACGAAAGCATTCAGTACAGTCTCAAAAAAGGTGTTAGGATTTACAGTGCTGATGATGACAACTTAGTTGTCGAAATATGTATTTAGTATACGATTATTAATTGTGGTAAGGGATTATATACTTTTTTGTGTTCTTACTTAACCGCAGTCTCAAAAGAAAGAACTATTCAGTACAGTAATAAATTTCCACCCTCCAAATGTCAAATATATTTATAATTATAGTCTGTCCGTATAACGATTTGACTTCAACTAGGTAGGCCTGCGACGAGGGTTTAGAGAAATGGAAACAGTGATTATAATATCAGCATAGAAACCAGAGAAGTATTAAGTATTAATTTTTATTCTATTAGAACTAACAATAAGATTCCTCACGTTTATTTCGATAATATGTTATAGTACATACCAAAGCGCATGTACGAATTAGGAATTTATAATTCATTTAAGTGATAGTGGTGAAATGAGTACTGAAAGTTCCAGAAAAGCTTAATGCATATCCCGTAGTCGACAAATTTTAATTTCTGTTTGCGTATACAGTGTATGCTTGTTATATCCAACGATGCCAGCTTTAAAAACAGTGGAGGGAGAAGCAGAGTAGTGGACATACGTACACATTTAACATGCCCTATTCCCTAACAAACACTTACCGGGTGTACAACACTTATTTCTCTACGTGCATATATTAATAGTCGATTTCAACATGCATGTTTTTACAACTCAAGAAAAGACACAAATCATAAAATGGTATTATGCTGGTAGTCACCTCAATGTACCTGTACATACCCGATATCCCAAAAATTAAATGTATGGGCTGGTATTTTAAATAATTCAATTGTCGGTTTTTTCTATAGGGACATATCAGTAATGTCCGCCAATAATTTTATTATAGGTTGGCATACTGCCAAGAGCAATGTGATGGATTATTTGAACCCTTAATTTAGAATATTTATGTTTTATTATTATCTTAGAAGAGTTAATTTATTTTCTTTTCATAAGAGTTACATTTATTTTTTTTTACATAATTTAGAATTAATATTTCATTTCATTTTATTTATACGCGGGAAATATAAGCTTTGTTGTGCATCCTCATAAAAGTAATACACCATGAAATAAATATTTTTCTGTAAATATTCTTGGCGAATTTTATACGTATTTCTAGGATGCGTTCTACAACCCTCTGAAGCAATAGACTTACTGACTAGCTATAATCTGACTGAACCTTATCGTCCTTATGCAAATATTCATTGGCAACCTCGCTATATGTCTTTCTTTACTTTTCTCTGTCGCGCTCTTTTCCTCTTCTACTTTCGTACCAGAAATTAAAATTTGTCGATTACGGTACGTATACCTATATAAAGTATTATTTCCATATTATCTAAATAAACGCGAGGAACTGTATCCGCATCTAAGTCCTAACAAAATAAAAATTAATACTTAATACTTCTCTGGTTTCTATGCCCATATTATAATCACTCTTTACATTTCTCCAAACCCTCACCTCAGGGTGCCTAATTAAAATAGTTACACATTGGAAAATTAATTTCTTGTTATTTGAAGTAAGATCGTTATATCTATGGACAGACTATACTCATTCGTTAATTAAAATCCAATTGAATAAGTCCTAAACTATAATTTCAATAAAATAATAACTATAGTCGACAACTCTTACATTCGATTAATTGGGAAACTTTGCAGATTGTGTATAAGAACCATTAGTCTTAAAATATTTTCTACAAATAACTTTCCTCGCAAAGTTAACATACGTTGACAATTATTTGTTATTGCATTTTTACCATTTTAATTATCTGTATGTGATTGCTTGGAATAATCTCAGAGTCAGTGTTAAATATAATGAACATAGTTGCTTTTTTTCCACTAGTGAGTCGACATATACTAAAAATAAAATCGCTTATGCAACCTCGTTCCGTATCTAATGAATTCAGCCTGCAACATTCTAGTTAAGAGCTATGAAAATCATGCTTAGGAAATTATTTAAGAAATGTATACGTGTGCGGACGTAAATCTAATCTCAAACGTAGACGTTTTTATTGCTAGCTTTTCATTTTCGTCATGTTTATTTATTGCGATGGCGATAGTTCCTTGCGTCACTTTTATATATGTATATGTAGATGTTAATTATTTGTGTAATCGTCTGGAATGTTATTATATTGTCAGATACATCAGATAAACTATTTTATGTATTTGTTTTTGATTTTTAGAATGTTGTCCTATGAGAGGTTCAATGTTACCTTGAAAAGTGTGGGTACATATATTGTTGAAACATGTTTTTCTAAAAAGAAAGATAACCGGTTATTGTGCTAATAAGTAATATTTATCACTAAAATTATAATATATGTAAATATGTTTTTTAGCCTTGTAGTCTACAATTCACATGAAAAGAATTTCAGAACATCTTTCATCAACTTCGCAGTTTTTTTTTGTAACAAAGAACTGTCTACATAACTTTTATTTCCGCATCATTTGAATGTATTTTAAAGATCATTTGCATCTAAATGTATAGATGCAAATCTTCATAATTTAAAAATAATCCAATTAAATCCATATAGGGCGGAGTAACTCATATTAGACCATATGGCTATAATTTTATTTACTACCAAAAATAAAATGATTAATTAAATTTAACCTTTTAATTATTTAACAGACAAGCAGTTTAAGAAATTCATTGCATAAATTATACAGTCGCCCCAAAATCAATAATTGTGTACTGGAGGAAGACATTTTACGACTGCTTGCGATCACCTTGGCATTGAACTTACGAAGTTTACACCGTACACGCATCAATAGTAGTCCATTATATACTTCAGAGACCTTTGACTTCTATCTTCCTAATTACAGTGAAACCTCTTGTTGCGGACACCTCTAATAGACGGACAACTCTCTTGAGCGGACACTTTTTCAGGGTCCCGATTTCATTACAATAAATTTCACTCAAACATCAACGTGAATGAGAAAAGAAGCTTTCTAAAAGAAGAGGGAAGAAATATAGATAGATTATGTTATGAGTGGTTCACTCGGGCTCGTAGCAAACATATTCCATTATCAGGTATGTAGTTTGAAGCTTGGTAGTAGTATAAAACTATGGAAATATGTATCTTTTTATGCGCATTAATAAAGACAAAAGCCAAAGAAATCGCTGATGGTTTAGGTTATAGGAATTTCAGTGCTTCAGAAGGTTGGCTAGAAAAGTTTCGTACCCGGCACAATATCGCTTTCAGAGCCATAAGTGGGGAGGCCGCGAGTGTAAACTCTAATAATGTAGCGACATTTTTGACCAAAATTCCATCGATTATAAACAACTATTCTCCCAAAAATATCTACAATGCAGATGAAACTGAGCTATTTTTTCGTGCAGTTCCCAATAAAACATTACATCTAAAAGGTGAAAGATGTATTCGAGGCAAATTTCCGAAAGAAAGACTTACTATACTATTTTGGTAAATATGGAGGGAGAAAAGGAATAACCGCTAGTAATAGGAAAAACAGCAAAACCAAGAGCTTTTAAACATATTAATACGAATAATTTGCCTGTTACTTGGAGATGGAATAAAAAAGCATGGATGACTGGTGAACTGATGGCAGAATGGTTGATGCAATTTGACAGGAAGATGGTCCGTGAAAAACGAAAAATTTTATTATTTCTTGACAATGCATGTTCACACCCAAGAGACATAAAGTTACAAAATATTAAATTGATTCTTTTGCCTCCTAACTGTACTTCTGTTGTTCAGCCTTTCGATCAGGGCATTATTAAAAGCTTCAAAGCATTTTATAAAATATTTATTGTTAAACAACTTTTAATAGCCATAAATACTGCTGCATCAGCACAAGAATTATCAAAGAAAATACACGTTTTAGATGCAATTTACCTCATAAAAAATGCATTGGATCGAGTAACAAAGAATACAATTCAAAACTGCTTCGTCAAATCTGGAATTACACACTCTATTTACTGTGAAAATACAAGAGACAACCTAGAAAACTCGAATAATGAAGACGATCTTCCATTGTCACTTTTAGCTGAAATATTGAGGAATAAAGACAAGTTTTGGATCAAAAATGATAATGAGATTGAGGACTTGTTTAATGTAGACAATAATTTAATGTTCGAAGAAACGGCTGACTCTGCATGTCTGGAGGTTCCCACACAAGAGATAGTGTCCGATGAGTCAGATATTGAACATACTCAGGAAGAAGAGGGTATTACTACATACCAACAGGCAATTAATGTAACCCAACAACTAAAACGTTTTGTTGAAGCTCATGGTGACCTATCTGCTTTTGATTTAATATTTAAGCTTGATGTTCATTTCCACGATGCATTAGTTAACAAGAAACGTCGGTAAACGTCTATGTTAGAATATTTTAAACATAAGCAAACCTCTTAAAGTATCTATGTGCATCTGTACATACATAATTACATATTATTAAAATCAATTTAAAAATCTTAGCACGTTGTTTAATTTCGCTCTTATGCATATTCTCTTGGACGGACAACTCCCTTGAACGGACACTTCTTCAGGGTCCCGTAAGTGTCCGCCCAAAAGAGGTTTCACTGTACTTCATTTCTGTTTTTGTTTTTGTTATAACCATTTTTCCCCTTTTACCATCTTCTACTCCATGCATAATCACTTTTATTAATTCCTGTCCCAACTTTCGAATATAATTCTTCGTACTGGAATTACTGATATAATTTTTATGTGCCTATACACGTCCGCTACTGCGCTAGCTGAACCCCTATTTTGCAAGAATTCTTTATAAGTTATTAGTGTCACAGTTACTTTGAGTGATGTTTATCATTGTTCAAGGAATTAATTTTCGCACAGGTTTGATAGAGCGAAACTATGCGGGAAGTTAAGTTTTTGTGTTTAGTATTAACTTCAGTTACTGACCTAAAACATGAGGATGTAAGCTCCTACAATAAAGCTCGTGTGCTCATAGATATGATGCCTAATTGAATTATGGACCAAAATTGATTCTACACTAGTGGTATTGCTAATGATGACAAGAAATTATATTGTAGAATACCAAAAATTGTGTTAATTAAGATACGAGTATGTTTCTATAGTTTTTAAACTATTCCAATTATAAATTGTTGGTACCCTAATCTTACGTTATTGATGAAGTTCCGACAATCCTGCATCGCCATTCTAAAATTAGCTTTTGATTGTAGTAGTGTATCCTGAAGAAAAGAAGACAACATTTGTTGCTTAAATAATCAAATAAGAGGAATCGCATTTGGTTTTCAAGTCTGCTTTTATTTAATTACTATAATACATAAATACTACCTAAAAATGCTAAGAAATTTTTTTTATCCTAGCCCATGCCAACAGATTGGCTGATAGAGTTATAGTACGATGATGGTATGATAAATACGACTTAACCCTCTTGTAGCTCTATACACATAATCCAATGATGTTCCAACCTTTTTAAGCCATCCAAATAATAAGATTTGTCGAACTCTGCAAAGTAGGCCTCTGTTTCAGCAATGGCCTTTCATTTGAACTGAACCGCTTCCAGCCAAGCCATATTGTCAATTTTAGAAAAAGTCACAGGGGGGACAAATCTGTCGAATATGGTGGATTCGTACCAATTCGTACCGTAAATCGACTAGTTTTGCTATCGCTGATCTGATGAGTGCGGTGGGGCTTTATCATGATGGTAGATAATTTTTTTATTCGTTAGGTGGAATCTTTTTATCTTTAGTTTAGCGTCGAATCAGTCCAAATAATCAATTTAGATTATGCCTTGCAAATCCCAAAATATCGCCAGCAGAACTTTTGCGGCTGATTGAACCATTTTCGCTTTCTTTGGTGCACGCCCGCCAGCAAAATCCCATTGCGCCGACTGACCTTTGGTTTCTGGCATGTAACGATATATCCATGGGTCATCTACAGTCACATAACGCCGCTGAAACTTACTCCATTTTTATGCAATCATCAACAGAGGCGGCACCCACTTCACCGATAGCTTCCTCATACTCAATTTTTCGTGAAAGATGTTTTGCATACCTTCAATTGAGATGTTTACGGTGGTCTGCTAACACCATATCATGAACTTTATTGATCATATCGTCCGTAGTCCCCAATGGAGCGACCTGGCCGCTCTTCATCAAAGGTGGATATTCGGTCACGCTTAAATTATTTAAACCAGTATCTGATGGTTGTCATCGAAGGTGCATGGTCCTTATAAACCGCATCCAACTTCTCTTTGATTTCTCTAAACGCTTTCTTATCCAAAAAGGGAAGTCCAATTGGAAAAAGAGCAATACCGGTCTCTCTTTTTCCATGATTTCACAAATACGTAAACTTGTTCACTTTAAACAGTTCTCAAAACAGCACTACTAGATGAATCTCTCCGGAATTTTGACAGATGTCAACTAAAGAATCGTACAGTCGTTAATGCAGATTTTGACACGAAGTTCACCCGCCTCCAAACACGGGTATTTTTCATACCATCCTCGTAATTCAAGAAGATTACGCACTTTTGCCCATAGCCAAATTTTTGACTTTTTTGTATGAAACATTTGGATTCCATGTATTGTCAAATAACTTCCCTGAGCGTTATGGGGATTGCAGAATGTGGTCGTTTAACAGCCCAGACATTAACCCATGTGACTTCTTTCTACGCGGTTTCCTCCTTTGCCAAAAGAAATCAGAAATACACTAAAACAGCGCCACACTTGAATTACCTTTTAACTGAAGATGTTTATCGAAAACTTATCATCAATCCAAAAGAATCTTCTTAAAAAATCAAGAATCGCCAATGTAAGCATATGGAACAAAAAATATATCGGAAAATAAATTGTTGCTAAAAGAAATAGTATAATTTTAAATTTTAAAATAATTTTATAAGTTTAATATACCGAAATAGTTTATTACTTCCTTAAATCTGAATTTTATTATATTCTAACCTTGTATTATGTTTGGTTAAATAAATTTTACGTTAAATGATTAATTAGAAAAGTAATTATAGTAATAGCATAAAGTGTCACTAACTTTTAACTAAAACAATAAATTCTCTTAACGATCAATTTTATAAACTACATGAAAGAATGTAATACGATTTTAAGTTTAGATCAAATTCTGTTTTTATTATAGTAACAGCAATTCAGTACAAAGTCGTTAAATGTAAAAATATCGCAGAACCAGCGCTTGGCTCCAGTCCAAATACAGATGACTCAACTGTTTTAGTTTATCTTAATTATTTGGAAAGTGTTGTAAGGAGCGTTTTTTTTTCTCTTTCTTCCTCTCATAATTATTTACTTTCGAATGTTTATTTGGAACACGCCGCGTTTTCGTTTTGCCTCGTCTTAAAATAAAAGTAATTTAGTTCAACCGTGTGATGTGAAAATACATTCGTGTAATAGTTATGGATGAACTGAATCGTGTGAATCATCCTTTATTACCTGGAAGCGAAACCGTTATTAATGAAAATTGGATGACTTCGTACTACTATATCAATTGTGTATAACGGATTGGAATGCTTTTATTTAATTGTGGTATTTAGAATAATTTTTCGTCTAACCGGAATGTTAATCACCGGAAATGAGATTTATCTTATGTAACTTAAATTCTTAGTATTCCAGAAATTTTATAGCGTTACACTTGCGTTTTGGAATCCCAGAGGTTTAAAAACATGTCAAGTCTAAATGATTCTACAAATTACCACGGAATTACAAAACTTTATAATCGTAATTTCTCCAACATTCAACGAAATGAAATGTTTTGGTATAGGTATACACTATACAGTCGACCACAAAAACTTCGTATGTCCTAATTTTTGCAGGAGTAACTATCCCTATAAACAAATTTTGTATATATATATATATAAATATATCAAAAATTAATTAAAATTCGGGTAAGCGGTCAATTAAAAAACTCCTTTATTAAATTACCCTATATTTCGGAACACTTTGTCGCTTCTTCTGGGGCAAAAATGTAGAGTTAAAAAATAATAAAATTGACGTACAAAATATAAAAATGATTATATATGTATATATAAATATATACATATATATATATATATATATATATATATATATACAGGCTGTCCTTGAAATAGAGACAACATATGATAAATGGAAAGATGTACTTATGTAGAATATAAATCCAAAATATTTTGACTCAATTACGACGCGAACTCCGAAATCCAAAAATTGTATTACGTGACGCCTATGAATTCAAAATATTCAGAATATGTATAAATAATAAATACTTCAGACACATATACGCTATAACGTATGTTTACATACGTTACACCTGTATGAGATGGACAATAATGTATGAGATGGACAATAACAAAACTATTATTTTTGTTATTGTCTGTCAACTTTAAGGATATCGCCTCTGATACTTTTTATAATCGCACAGTGGCGAGACAAAATTTTTTTAAATATCTTTGTCATTTTTTTTCTGGCTTATGAGAGGGAATTTTGGGAAAATATTTTGGGTTTATATTCTATATAATTTTCCATTCTTCATACGTTGTCTTTTTCCTTTAAGGGTAGCTTGTATACAGGCTGATTCATTTTCGGCCCTCACCATGGGGATCTCTCTTATTATTGGAGATAGAGTATAGGTTTAAATTTGGCAAAGTTGTTAAATTTTGTGTTTGTTATAAATCCGTAAAGAAAATAGACCTGTGACAAATGACCTTCGTTATTAAAAAAAAAAAACGCGAAAACCCCATTTTCTTCTTTTACCTGTAGCACCGACATTTGGCCTTGTAGAGAAAAAATAAAAACATCCTTGTGGCCATTTCTAAACCTCTATCCAGTGGTGTACTCTAAATTTTTATACGACGTTTCGTTTCTTTCTGGCCATCAACTATCTAATTTCTTATAGGCGCCATATTGGATTTAGACATCTTCAGAAAGAGTTTTTTTTTCTGATTTCAACCATGTACCACATGCTGACTATAGTTTTTGACATTAGGTTTTATTTGAAAGAATAAATTATAAGATTAAATAAGGTAGCCTTTGGAATTTCAATCTGTCAAACATTTCATTTATTGTTCATTAATAATACAAAAATGTCATACACTAACGAAGAGAAACAAGATATGATGAACGAGATAGTATTTTTTATTCTTCGAAACGAAATTCAACAGTAGCGAGTACAAGATAACAAAAACATTAATAAAAATACATAGAAAAGTAAACAATAAACAATTACAGTAAATGTTAAATTATCTGGCCATCTTCGGTAATGCACAATTGGGCACGCCTTCTAGCATTTTGTACTGCCCTTTGTATATAGTTCTTCTAGGAACTGCATCGAAGGCATTCTGAAGTCTGTCTCGTAATTCTTCAATGTTTTGTGGCGCATCTACTTTATAAATATTATTTTTAACATATCCCCATAAAAAAAAATCTAGCGGACTTAAATCAGGTGATCTCGCAGGCCATTCAGCAACTCCCCTATTTCCAATCCAACGGTTTGCAAACTCTTGATTTAAGAAATTTCTAACAACAGATGCATTGTGTGCTGGTGCGCCATCTTGTTGCCACCATAAATATTGTAATTGATTTAATGGGATATTGTCGTCAAGATAGTCAGATACGTATGTACGTAAAATGTTTAAATATCTTTCTCCATTTAAATGTTCTTCATACATAACTGGTCCTAAGAGACGATTTGCCAAAATACCCATCCAAACGTTTATCCCAAAACGATGTTGTGGTCTTCTAGCCCTGTTTTGTCGGGGATTTTGTACTGCCCAATAGTGCTCCGTATTTCTGTTGAACATTCCAGAATTAGTAAATTTTGTTTCATCTGACCAGATGATTTTGCTTAAAAAAATTTCGTCATTTTCTATCCTTCCCATTAACCAATTACAATATTCTAGCCTTCTCAAATTATCTCCAGACAGTAAAGAGTGACTAACATGGATCCTGTATGGTTTAAACCTACTTTTAGGTAAAGTTCTCCAAACTCTGGACTGGCACAAATTTAATTCTGACGCTACTTCGCGTGTAGAAATTGATGGATTATTATTTATCTATAAAAATACAAGATTAACATGAAATTTGAAAACACGCTTTTAATTTACCATTTGTAAAATATCTTGTCGATTTTCATTTAAATTCCTGTTGTGTTGACCATTACGCGGCTTAGTAAACGATCCATTCTCGACCAAATTTCTGTCGAGATCTAGAAAAATGGTACGATGAGGCTGTTGTCGTTCTGGATATAATTGTAGATATCTTGTACTCGCTACTGTTGAATTTCGGTTCGAAGAATAAAAAATACTTCAAAATCATATCTCGTTTCTCTTAAGTTAGTGTATGACATTTTTGTATTATTAATGAACAATAAATGAACTGTTTGACAGATTGAAATTCCATGGCTACCTTATTTAATCTTATTATTTATTCTTTCAAATAAAACCTAATGTCAAAAACTTTAGTCCGCATGTGGTACATGGTTGATATCAGAAAAGAAAACTCTTTCTGAAGATGTCTAAATCCAATATGGCGCCTATAAGAAATTAGATAGTTGATGATGGCCAGAAAGAAACGAAACGTCGTATAAAAATTTAGAGTACACCGCTGGATAGAGGTTTAGAAATGGCCACAAGGATGTGTTTTCATTTTTTCTCTACAAGGCCAAATGTCGGTGCTACAGGTAAAAGAAGAAAATGGGGTTTTCGCGTTTTTTTTTTAAATAACGAAGGTCATTTGTCACAGGTCTATTTTTTTTACGGATTTATAACAAACACAACATTTAACAACTTTGCCAAATTTAAACCTATACTCTATCTCCAATAATAAGCGAGATCCCCTTGGTGAGGGCCGAAAATGAATCAGCCCGTATATATATTTGTAGGAAACGGCAAAAATTCAAATATTCGCGCCCTGATGACAGCGACAACGACGCGAAGTGCGATGACGCCAGTAGATACTAGATAGTAGGTAAGCAAAGAGGAAAGACGTAAAGACGTAAATATACAATTAAAGTCCCATTTTTCAGACGAAACCTACCCTAGACAGCCAGATATCAATTAAAATACATAATTTGTATGTATTAATAATATCATATTATATTTAGTTTAACAAAGTGTTGTGTTAAAACCAACCTAAATCCTACAAATTTTGGGGTCTCAACCGGGATTGTCAAGAACGAATACAATTTTTAGTGAACTTTTTAAATCTAAAGTGTTTAATTGTGAAATAACCGATAAAATATTAGTAAGTACTTTTTATTATTAACAACAAAAACAATTTTTGGTAAACTTTTTAAAATTTAAGGTGTTTAATAGTGACGTAACCGACAAAACATCTGTAAGTGTAAACCTTTTTTTTGCGTATCGGCCGCTATGTTTCACAGACTTTATTCCATATACGTTGATGTTGTGTGCGCATGTGCATAGACATATATACGTATTCTTCGTGTGAATTACCCCATAAAAAATACCACTTCGTTCTGACTAGCTTGTCATAATATTTTTGATTCAAATTTTGTGTTGTGAATTAACGATTTACTTTTCGTTAATTAATTTTATAGATTTTGTAAATATTAAGAGGGCAAAAAGAAAATGTCAGATGATGATAAATGAAGACATGGACTAAATAAGACGGAGAATGATGTTATAGACGAAAATTTCGAGTGTTATCGAAACGAAGACGTGAAAGTAAGAAGAAAATACAATAAAAAAGAAGATATACAAGGTAAAGCAAAAAAGATGAGAAGAAATACGCTTTTAAAAGTGACGATGAAATATAAGAAGAGTAACAAAAGCAGACGGGCAACGAAGAATAATGGAGAAACATTGATGAAAGAAGATTTGATCAGTGAAGATGACGATGCTGATTGGGAAACTGATGAAGAAAAGGTGAGTTACGTTCAATCTACTAAACTCAAACCTAGTTCTAGTAAAGCAGCAAAACCTAAGAGTAAGGAATACAAAGATAAAGAAGTTGTGAACGAAGATAGCGACGCTAGTGTTATGATTGATGATGCTAATAGTAGTAATTCTGACGATGACGACAATCATGCACAAAATAGAAGTAAAAGGTCTTATCCTTACCCGAATTTTGCGATCTCCTTCAGAGACATTGAAGATTCAATTAATACTTTTTCCGGAGAAGATGGATACCCGTTCGAAATGTGGCTAGAAGAGTTTGAAGAAACAGCTACCATTATGGGATGGAATGGTTTGCAAAAATTTATATTTGCAAAGAGATATTTAACAGGACTAGCAAAATTGTTTATAAGAGGAGAAAAAGGAGTTACGTGGTGGAAAAAACTGAAAAAAGCACTGGAAGAAGAATATATACACAAAATAAGTAGTGCTAATTTACATGAATTGTTAATAAACCAAAGGATCAAGAACAACGAATCAGTTTTGGAATATTTTTTGAAAATGAAAGAGCAAATCGTGGCAACATCGACAGTCAATCATTAATTGATTACGTAATAGATGGAATACCTGATAATGTATTTAGCAAAACTGTATTATACGGAGCTAAGTCATTAAATGAATGTAAAGAGAAATTAGAGATTTATGACAAAATGATTAAGAAGACAAAGAAAAAAGGCGATTGGCCTCAGAAAAAAGAAGAAAGACCAAATACACGAGAAAACCAAAGGTCGCAGGTGCAATCTGCATCTAGAAGTACAATAATATGTTATAATTGCTGAACAAGATGACATAAATCTACGGATTCTCGACAAAAAAATCAAGGAAGAAAGTGTTTCAAATGCAATCGATTCGGACACATTGCTACAGCTTGTACTACAGAGAAGGCAAAAGAATCTTCAAAGTCCATCAACAACATCGAAACATACATGGAAAAAAGAAAAAGTAAAACAGTCAATATTTCCGGTAAGACATTCTTAGCATTGATAGATACAGGGAGTGACTTAAATTTAATTGCATCCGATGTTCACGAAGAAATTGGTTATCCGCAGTTATCAGCGACAAACATAGTTCTAAGTGGATTTGGAACAGATTGTGTAAAACATGTGTATAAGAATTGTGATATGTACTATAGTGATGTTTTCAGTGAGTCTGAGCACACACAAAATATGTTTAAGTAAATACGAGGGGAGTTTTTTATGTTATCTACCTAGCTATGAAAACAATATGCTGTCGTGACAATTTTCTTACGTCAAGTTTCTGTGACATTTTATAGTGTCAGCTCTAAGTTTAGTTCGAACTTCTTAACATTTGTGACTTTTACATTCGTTTAAAGCAGAGAAAATGAGTGATTAGAAACTTGATCCCAGAAGCGTTATGAAATTTTTATCAAAAGGAAACAATAGCCCCAAGAATATTCATGAGAGAATTTTGGTGTAAGCAGTTCAAATGAGGCAGAGGATCCATTCATGATAACCCAAAGTTTGGAAGACTGTTGGAAGCACGAACTGAAGTAATAATCAATAAAGTTGAAGATTTAGTATTGACTGGCCGCCGAGTAATAGTTTCAGTTATTGCTAGAAAAATAGGAATATCAGAAACGAGTGTTTTTAAAATTCTACACGAAGATTTGGGAATGAGCAAAATGTCGGCACGATATGATTCCCAGACAAATCTGTGAAGAGAATTTGGTTATTTTGTCTCAAAATGAAGACTTTTTAAATGGGTGATGAAACTTAGGTATACTACTGGGACCCTACCACGAAGCAAGAGTCAATGCAATGGATTCATAAAGGCTAAGAAGGCAAAAACGCAATTTTCTGCGGCAAAAGTGATGACCACCATTTTCTGGAACGCGAAGGGGTTTCTCTTAATTGAGTCTGTGCCAAAAGGGACTACAATAACTGAAAATGTCTACAAATACGCAATTAAGAACTTGAACGTGGCTATACACGAAAAAAGACCCCACAATTTTGCTCAGAGAACTCTGCTTCTGCATGACAACTGTGGGGTGCATAAGACACGAGTTGTTCAAGCAGTAATCAATGAATGCGGCTTTGAGTGATTACAACATCCACCCTATAGTCCCGACATCGCCCTCTGTGACTATTATCTCTTTCCAAAACTCAAAAAACACTTGAGAGGGCATGGAGTTTTATCGAATGACGACGTGGAAAACGCTGTGGGGTCGTATTTTGCGGAATTACCCAAAAGAACTTTTTTTCGAAGTCATTGCGTTATTAAAGAAACGCTGAAATAAGTGTTAGTTTTAATGGTTCTTACGTTAAAAAATTTTTGTTTTGTTTTCTAACTCGTTTCTTTCATAGCTAGGTAGATAACATAAAAAACTCCCCTCGTATATTGTATTGTATGTTTAGAAGAGAGTGAATTTCCATTTTTCTATAGGTTATTAATGAATACCTCTTTATCTTTCCACCAGCTGTGTGAATGAAGTCCTAAGGAAAAATATATCTGCTGTTAACAAATAAAGAGTTATTAATTTGACAGACTTTGATATCTTTTATAAATTTTTAAAAGAAAGATATACAAATACTGCTAAGAATGAATAGAATAAGAAGCTAAAAATTACAGTGGCAACTTTTGTTGCGTCAAAACGCGAACCAATTCCAACCATTTAAGAATGAATTTACATAATAGGTAACGGTTTAGAAGCACAGTATCCAAAGACAGTTAAGGTAAGGTTTCTTAATATTGTTGCAATTTATTACGAATAATCTATTCGTATTATTAATTAAATTATCACCTGTTCGTATCATATAAACGAGTTCTATAATGAAACAAATTCTTACAATTTGCTATAGACATATATATACACTTGTACAGTAAAAAAAAACCTTACACGTTTGAAGTTTTACGCGAACACACATATAAAACACGAAGTAACTGGTTTGCCCACTCTAAAGATTAATGAAGCATAAGTTGTTATTTCCATAAACGAGGATGGAATATATTACAACCGAGTCACATTCGTTACGATCCATCAGGCAGTACTTAATATGGAGATTACTCGCATTTTTTGTTGCGTTCTTGTTCAACGATAAACAACTGACTAGAGCTGAATGTCCGTTCGCTTTGCTTCTCTTTTTTTATTTTCGTTCTGGTAGACGACTCGTATTCAGACATACTTTTTTTATTACCTGTTTCATTGCCTGATTCGGTAATGATTGTGGTCTTTACCATGTATAGGAATAAATAACGTTAAATATGGAATATTTTTGGTATACTTTCCTGATTACTGTAATTACGATGAAAAATATTTTAGTAAACACGAAAGTTGGGTTTTTTCTTCATAAACGATTGTTAACGTAATTTAAAAAAAAATAATTAGAATTATGGGAATACATTTTGGCGTGGAAATTTATAAATATACTGACTTTCAAAAAATTAGTTATACATAATGCTTGTTTAATTAAACTTAAGAAATGATTAACATTTTCAAACTAAAATATTAGAAAATAACAATGTTATTTAATAATGAGTGGGTCTGCCGCTATTACTTATGCATTCGATAACTTCGAGACATGCTTGAAATTATATGATTTATGGTATTCTGGGGAATGTCACCCCAGGCTTCTTGAATTCGGTGACGAGGGGCAAGTAGGTTATTTGGTAGTTGAGGTAAATTACCCAGTCGAGTACCAATCATATCCCACACATGTTCGATTGGTAACAAGTCTGGGGAGCGAGAAGGCCATGGTAGCAGGGTCACGTTATTTTCTTGTAGTAACCCTTCTTTTATTAGGACGTGCGTTGTCTGGTTGGACAAGGAGTTGAATTAACCTTCGTAGGTATGGCAGTGCAACAGGCTGCAGTACATTTCGCATGTATCATTTACATTCAAATTTCTGTCGATAAAAACTAGAGGTGACCTACTACTGTATGTTATCGCACCCCATACTATCACCCCCGGTGTAAGGGCCGTATGCCGTTCTACAGCAAATTCTAAATTTTTGCGTTCTCCACCAAATCGTCTTACTCTTCTGCGACCACCGTGGACCCACAGACTGAATCGGGCTCGTCAGAGATCACAACACAATTCTATTCACCACCCCAGTTTGATCTGGCGTTACACAATTCAATCCGAACAGTACGATGTCGAGGTGTCGGTAGGAGACATAAAAATGGTCTAGACGAACGAAACCCAAAAGCGCCTATTCTGCGATATGTCGTTGTCATAGAGACTCTTTGTAGTAAAACTCGCAACCAAGCATTCCCAATCGACCGGGTCGTGGAAACTCTATCTTGTAAAGCCACAATCCTCAAATGACGATCTTCCCGTGCTGTAATTGCTCGAGGTCATCGGGATCCCTGATGGTTATGGATTTCTTCTTCGGACCACCTGGACCAACGCTGTAACACTGTTGGCATACTGCGTTCCATGCGGTCTGAAATTTGTATTATTAAAGAAACTGCTTCCGCATATCAACAATGCCCTTTTAAATGATTATAATTGTTCCGTAAACATAATGACTTAACAACTTAATAAATTGAGAACAAATCTCTACGAAATATTGCTTCAATTTGAAGGAAACGCAAATTTAAAAACATAATTTTTTGATAAAACAAAATAGAATAAAGGATTTGATTGGAATTGGTCGACTCTTTCTGGGTGTTCGGTTTTTTATTTTAATTAGTATATTTGGGAATTTGCCTTTATTAAGGAACATATGTATTTAGAAAACAATAAAATCTTAAATATCTTTTATTCTGGTCTCGTTTAACACTTTCAAAACAGTATACTTATAGAAATATAACCGATACACTCTAGGCGAACATTCTCGGAGATAGTGGTATGCACAAAGCATTGAGAAATGTGGAAAGATAGTATCTTTTACCAATATGAAGAAACTAAATGACCTGGGCAGTGTTAGACTGTTTGCCTAGGCATTAGAATGAGGTAAGTTAGTTATATTAGGCATAATACTCGATGCGAATCATGAGATAGAGGAGTTATTGGAGAGAGAAAACATAGTAAGAGTTATTAAATCGATGAGAATAAGGTGGTGTGGGCATGTCAACAGAAGAGAAGAAGGGTCAACGTTGAGACGAATTACAATATGGAAGCCATATGGGGCACGAACAAGAGGTAGATCAAAAATTAGGTCGGAGGACCAAGTAGTGGATGATATCAAAGACCTGGGGACCGTAGCAGGAAGAGCATTAATGTTAAATAGGGAAGAATGGCGAAAAGTTGTGAAGAAGGCAAGAACATATCTATAGACCACAGAAAATGGAGTGACTACCACAAAACGAGTCTTACGAGCTCAAAGAGCGGCTGCAATTCCAGACTGGAATGTATAGTCTTATATATATACTCGATGCGAAGCTAAATTGGAATAAACATCTAACCAAAGTGACGAACATAGCAGCACAGCTCTTCTGACACTGCAGACGTAGGAACAACAGACTAAAGTCCAGAATGTGCACCGTGTACTAGTGATGTGCGCTAGTATACAGGTTGGTGATAAGACCAACCTATTGCAGTTTGGTAGAGCAATTTACAGTACCAGAATTGCCTTAGTGTATCACCCTCCATTGAAACTATTTGTGAAAGCAAAGATCATAACTGCGACCCTAAGACTCCAATATGTAACGAGTACATAGGTTCAACCTATTACAGTTTGGTAGAGCAATTTACAGTACCAGAATCGTCTTAGTGTATCATGCTCCACTGAAACTATTTGTGAAAGCAAAGGTCATAACAGCGACCCTAAGACTGAAGTATTCATCGCCCAATACACACAGATAATAATGGAACGGTATTTGTGCGAATGTCAGCGAGCAATATGCCGTTTTAAATTATTTTTAAAAATAAAGTAAATGTCTCGATACCGACCAGGTATTATGAAAAAAGTCACTCGAATAATCGATATGTCATCGCTTGATTTACCGATATAACTAGAATCCAACCTCCAACCAAGACTATTATTTTGAATTCAGATAACAGTGAATGGGTAAAATACCAAACACGATACTCCAATTTATCGATTTTCACATTTGCATTCGACATGCATTCTTTCAAAATTTACTGCACAGCAAAATACTTCAACTTTTTGACGTAAGATTTTACAGTGACACTTTTAAAATGTCACTAATTGTTGCCATTCCAACAAGATTTTGTTTTGTTCAAGGAAAATGGCCTAGACTGACTAGATATCAATACCCCTAGTATATAAAAATTTGAAATAACTAAATGGCAGAAACAATCTAATTAGAAGTAAAGAATGAATGTAATTCAGGAAGGCGGTGGTTCAAATGGCAATGGAATATGTAATTACGCCTTATCATTCTGTTCATTGATTATAATTATGTTCATAGCACACCTGCATTAATGTTGAAATGCAGCGATTAATCTGAAAAAAAAGAGTAAAGTAATGCATTCCGTTTGATAACCTTTCAATATTAAATTATCAAGCTGAACCTACATATCTACATCTACACCTACATCTAACAACGATGAGGAAGCTTTTGTAATTATGAACATAAAAAAATAGATGTGTTAGATATTCGATATTACCATTTCAAATTTTTTTAGGATTACCTCGACATTAATCTATGTGTACTGTTACTGATAGAACAACCTTAGGCAACACGCACAATGCATTCACACTGAATAGGTCTGAAAATACAAAATAGAGTCACATACGTAGGTTACACTGTACATTACCAGTGCATATACAGGGTGTAAGGAGATGGCCCCCATTTTTAAAATATACATTTAATTAAATTAAATAAATTACTAAATAAATTTTTCATATACAACGGATTGGCACCGAGTATTATGAAGGTGAAGTAAGGAAAAGATGACAACGCCGCTCTCTTTCACGGATATATTGTATGTATGACGGAATAGTTATTCATTTCGACCGATTAATATTTATTGAATATCGGAAGACATAATCTAACTTCCTAATAATAATGAGTTAATAATAAACATGTATTTAGTAGGTACTTACTGTTTTGCACCGAATTTTGGAAATGTCTGCTGTTATTTTAAACACAAGCGACACAACAAATACAAATATACAAAATGTGTAACAATTAACTCTTCTTATGAATCGTAAATTACACACTGAACAGTTCAATTTATACGAATATTATTGTGAAGTCAACTGAGTAAAAGTAAATAAACAAAGCCCCAATAAAGATTTAAGTAAGCTAATTTAGGTTCTGTAACGTTGACAAATCACAAAAAAACAATTTTTTTACGGCAATGGTTAATTATACAGCAATTTGCCTTTTATTATATAAATTAGAGTCTTTTTTTGCATTCTACTTCTACATTCTTTGTATAAAAGTCAGTCAAAATTATGTATTATTATTAGAGATAAAGTACAGTTTATATTTCTTTTACGGGAACTACTGATTTTTGCCATACATTTTATTACACTTTTTATTGTTTTTATATATTCTAGTTCCAAAAGGATGGCAGTTATTCTCCTAACATATTGTATAGAAGAGACACAAAAAGAACTCTTTAGTACTTTTAAATGTAGTCTCTTTTGACTTTAATACGCTTGTTTACAACGTTTAATAATCTTTATAGTACATTTAACCCTTACATTTAGCATAGAAGTCGTCCATCATAGCTGTTTTAATTTCATTGCCTGCGTTGAAACAGCGTCATCGCGTTGTTTTTTCCTCAGCTTTAAGAATAAGTAAAAGTCATTTAGAACCATGTCACGACTATTGTATTGGTGGTCTTGCAGCAACTTGCCCAACTTTGGTCGTGTAAATACTTTTCTTGAATGCTATTATGGAATTTATGCCGAAATGTAGTATAATACATTAGCGTAGTGATTTTTTTAAAATTTAATTATCAGTATTGTGTTGTGCGCCATGTCACAGTGACCTTAGTGATAATGTCACACAATGTACACGCCATGGAACTTCCTGGAATATTCTGTAATCTAGACATGGACTAATCTAGAAACAACGACGAGTATATAAACACTCAAAGGAAGGGTGATTCATTCGACTAGTAATCGCCGTGAAATAAATATCGTAGACATAAATATGTACATAAATAAATATAATGTTTTGTTATTGTTACTTATTCTTTTTATTAATATCGTTATTCTTAATGCCTGCACGCCAGGACTGTACTAAGTTTTATGTATATATACGTATTATATTACTTATTTGGGTTTAACGCAAGTATATATCGAGTCAGAGTAATGCTAGTTTATTTATTTAATCATAAATATCATATATAACCCACTTGCCTTATTTACGTAGCAGAATTTGGATAAGATTGCTAAAATAATGGTTTATCTCAAACTTTACACACTAAGTTTGCACCATCATAATATAAATCCTGAAATTTGCCGAAAATACTTTTTTACAGTATCAAGCGATGGTCGCTTTTTGCGCTTCTGTACGCCCGACATACTATGACTCACATTTATAATGCGTAAAAGGTAGCGGTGAAACGTTCGACTATCTCGTCAAAACCTGAGGAGTGAACTAACACGAAATGTGACTGCTTCGCTATCTGCGTTGCTCGCGGTAGTACGTACTGAATTCTGTCCTGATTTATTAATTACCGTAAGTTTTATTAATCAAACCCGAATTGAAGATTTGTCACAGTATTGTCTCACAACTTTAGAATACTTTGCCATTATTCTTTTCTGCGATTGAAACATTTACCCTTACGTGAATCTTCCTTGATCGGTAAAGAATCATAATAAAACACTATCGTTTAATCACAGTAGCAATCGACTGCAACATTTCTTTTCTATTCGCTTTACAATATCCAAACACGAGTACGCACGACCGATGAGATACTGGCTAAGTGGCTTAAAAATGCGATTTAACCATTTCGGTAGAACGTCCTGGCCTTGCATAATTTTCAAGGGATGCTTGCCCCATATGAAATCTCTTTGCATACTTTTTTGTAGCAGAAAAGAAAGGATATAGTTCTATCCAAACTGTGTTTAATTTGAGAAGCGATTTAGCCCTTCTTTTTCTTAATTTAATCATATCTATATTTAGTTTTTGAGATTTATGATTATGTTAAAGGTATAGGTATCCCGTTTAAAATATTATTCGATGGTACTAGAAAGTTCTACTACATACCTATACCCCGATACCTTGTTCCGTATTATATCTTAAGTCAGGAATTTATGTCGCTTCCTACGTATACCCTTCGACAAGCAACGCAAAATAAGAACATTACAATCCAAGGAGAAATAACTCATAGACGCCATAAAGTTTATAGAAGCAGACGCAATTAATATTTATAAATAGAATAAATTATAAAATTATTATTAATACAGTTTCGGAAGATATACATATTTTCTAATGTATCATCATAATATGTAACTTACTCTTATCATTTGTAATAAGAATTCGTTCTGTTTGTGTGTTTAGAAGTAAATCCAGTATGGCTATTAATTTATAGTACTGAAACTTTCAAACTTCATTCACTTAAAATAATGTGTAATAATAAATTAACACTTAAGTATTAGCTTTGTGAAAACATATCCCGAGTGCCTTCGGTTACGTTGAACTCAGAGTTCGTATCTTGTTGCATATTTGTGACCATATCTGAAAATAGAGACTGTTGCATCTATCATATCGCTTCTGTAATTTTCTCTTTTAACTGTTGTGTTTTAGACAGAGGGTTATCTCGGAAAACCCATAGTTTCAGCAAACCCAAACATATGCAACCAATGGTGTTAATTCCGGAGAGTAAGATGGAAAAGAAAAATCGGTAAAACGTGAAATTACATTGTTTCCAAACATCTCCTGCAGAAATATTCTTCTAGCATGTATTGTGTCCCGTTGACCCATCTTGCTGAAAAAACTACCGAAGGGTGAGTTTCTTGGTCTGCAAAACCTCCGAAGGTCACTTGCAAACGGTGTGAGAACTTGAGTAATATAGCGCTCTTGATTAAGAGTTACTGGACGTCCGGTTTCCTCAATGAAGTAAGGCCCAGTAATTTCTCGTCCAGAAACTGCGCATCAGATGGTTACTTTTTTACTATACAACGGTATTTCTTGCACCTCTTCTAGTCGTTGGAAACCTAAAAATCTATTGCTACGTCTATTAACATGACCCGACAAATGAAAATGACATTCATCACTGTATCAGATGTTACTGGTGAAACTGAGATTATCTTATTGCAGGGCAAGGATTCTGAGACAGTATTCAAATCTTGCAGCAAAATTACCCATTCTCAATCCAGCTTCTTCGTCCAGCTTTACCTTTTCCTTGGTGTAGCACACTTCCAGGTCTTCTAAATTTGGATATACTGTTCAGTAGAATAGCATTACTTGGTGCCAGTTTATTGAAATGTTCCGAAAATAGATCGCGAACGAATTTAATGCTTGGACAATTTGTCTACCTGAACTGTATGAGCGAAAACAGTACTCAACTAAAAAGACTTTTTCTGCAGTAGATATAGTATATTACATACCGAGCGGGGAAGTGCTCTATTACAGCCGAGCGTCAAGGTAGCTTACCGAGGTGCAAAGCATCGAGGTAAGCTGCAGACGCGAGGCTGGAATGACTTCTCCCGAGGTATGTATACGATTTTACTCACAATCTACTATTAATAATTCTATATAAGTTTTATTTTAAATAATAATAATAATAATAATACATGAGTATCGGTATTAATTTTTATGATAATTTGATAAACTATTTTAAGGAAGATACTTGTAAAATCGTTGCTAGGCAATGTAATAAGTTTGTTGAATCTGACAGTTAGGTAATTATTTTGCCAGTTACAAAATATAGTACGGCATTAATTAATAAAAAATCTTTATACGTGTATACTAAGAAATATGTCCGACAGTGAACTTGAATGCACCCCACCAGAACTGCGAGTAGTTGCAGAAAAAGCTACTGAAGGCATGGTTCCGGAAAAAAGCAGGGAGAGGTACGAGAAGACTTACGAAGCATATAGTAAATGGTGCCTGATTAGGGGTGTGCAGCATACCTCTGAAACGGTACTCCTTGCTTATTTTGCTGAATTAAGTAAACAAAATAAAGTTTCCACATTATGGTCAAGGTATTCGATGTTGCGAGCAGTTCTTAATATTAGGCAAAATGTTAATATTTACAACTCTAAATAGGTTTATTATTGTTTCTTTACTAAATAAATACAGAGTTTGATTCCAATTTATTCTTAAAAACATGTTTTAATGCCAAAATGACAATGATGTCATATTTGTGACTAATGAACTGACACTTGCTAGCTGGGAAAATACTTTTCCGGCTATAGCTGGGAAAGTGAAGTAGGTAAGCAATAAGTCGCTTCCCGACTGTTTCGAAGGGTACAAATCTACAGATTACTAACCGATTGTGAGTAAACATTATTTACGAACCTGCAAACATATCAGTATATCTAACGAAAACCAAATGTCAATGTTTATGTCAAATAACAGTGTCATTTGTTAGAGGTTTAACCATTAGAAGGTTTACCGTTTCAGAACTGTAGATTAGTAGCCATATTGTATTAAAGTTATCAATACTGATATATAACTTCCTCCTACCAGAAGTTGCTGCGCTTTAGCTGGGTAAACTATTAAGTTTCAGCTATATTTATCACTTATGTATTACTACACTATAAAAATATAATCAAAGCCCTGACTGTCTGAATAATTTCATTGTCAACACAATATCTACAAATATAATATAAGTATCAAACTCTTGCATTAAAGAAAATTATAAAATATAAACCTAAAATACTGCCTATACTTACTATTTAGAACGTATAACAATCTAATTCACAACTTTTCTCATAAATTCGTTGAAGAATTTCTAATATTTCCGTATTTAAGGATTTATTTTTTGCACTTGTAGATTTGTATCGACTGTGTACATCCTTATTTCTTTAATTAGACCTAGGAGCTTTGAGAGAAAAACCTCCGTTTCTTTATGTGGATGTACCTAGGTCCTTTTGTATATGCCTGGTGAAGTTGGCTTCTTTTAGCCTATGTGTAGTATTAGCCCTGTTTCAGCAGCTTTTGCGCTTTAACCTTGAAACATAGCTGATTGAATCATCCCACTGGACATCAGATCCACTTCATCTACGGCGCTGACTCTCACAATCTTACGTATTCACTTGCGTAGATGTCTGTAGTTCATCCTTGTTTTCCTGGAATAATTTACTGATTGGGGCTTCTACATTCTCTGCATTCTCTAGCATTATTCTTTTAATTAGAGATCTAACAGCTTCGAGGAAAAGCTGACGTAGGAATTCTTTATCTGGAGTAAGCCTGGCTTCGCATATAATAATAACATCTTCTAGTTCTTTGGGTTGGAGGCTAGTAAGTCCAGACACTTGAGCACTGTGTTCTTTGAACTACTAATAGATCGCTCTGTTAGTATTATGTCCTCAATAAAAGCTATTATCTTCCTTAGGGGAAGTTTAGTTACCTTCGTAGGATCCAATAGATCTCTTCCGAAATGTTTTTGTCCCTTCAGTTCCTCACAAGTGCATATTATATAAAAGCTTCCTCTTATTTTCCACATCTCCTACATCAGGGCTCGCTAACTAAACCCATGTTGTACAGATGCTTCCTTAAAGGACAATGTCCTTTAAGGAAGCATCAAACCGGTAATAGTCCTTTAAGGAAGCATGAAACCGGTAATAGTCTTAATTTCTTTTTTATTACTAGGAATCAGATTGGCTGAAAGCATAGCGTCCAGCTCGTCTAACATACTAAGACACTAGTATGGAGTCGACCTTCTGTTAGTCTCCATTTCTTTTTATGTTCTCTTTCTAGCCATAACCAAATCTCCCTTCTAGCGGAATCTAGCGATTCCACAGGTTTTGGTGCTATGACTAACAATTCTTTCAGCACAAATAAGCCTTTTATTTCTATTCTGTGACTTTTTAGTTCTTTTCCTCATATTGTTTCAGTTATTATTCATGTAGTTGTTTTAGGATTAAATATACTGTTGTTGCTCCAAACAATTTATTATTCAAATAGGACTACAATGCAATTGTTATTTTTGTTTAATCACAAAGAAAAATGATTTCATTTCGATTGAATATAGATTTTTAGTTGTTGGACTATCATTAGTTGAAATATCAGAATGCAAGTCACTCTTGATAATAAAATATGTTCATATTGTAGACGTTCATTTATAATATACATACATACCTAGCAAGTGAAACCATTGAACCATGTCACACTCACTTCATGAATTTCTAAGTCTGTCGCAGAAGCTACCTATTAGAGAATGCATTTATAATAGACTGAATATTTTTTGTATTACGAGAACACAGTATGTAATATTTATATTACAGAGAATGTTTAACTGTTGTTAACTTTCGCAGTATTTGAAAAGTCGTCCGTCGTCAAAATTTGTATTTTACATTTTCGTTAAAACTTTAATTCATTCTATCTTTACTATAAAATTTTGACAATATGCTTTGAATACAAGACAGTGTTGGTTCTTTATATTAAGTAATCTTTTACAGAGCCGAATCGTTCGCGGTTTATCCGGTGTGACCGCTAGTTCGACACTAAACACTAGAAGACCGCGTTTGGGGAAGTTGCATAGTAACACTGAGATAATAATCGCTAACAACAGTTCTCCTGAATTTGAAAAAGGTAAGTAATAAATACTATTACGTCTTTTATATTAAGGATAATCTATTTAGATTATTTTTCACTTCGGTGATAAACTTTATTGTATTTGAAAATGTTTTATGGAGGTTCTTCGAAATGACTGAGCTTTTATGTCTACTGATGATTGATTGTTTCCTGACCCGGTTCAATCATTGTCTCGATCCTTTTGACCTCTTGCTCGTCCTAGTTCGAGAACGCTGGAAATATTACTAGATGATATGTGTATGATTACACAAACACACATATATAAACGTAGAATCTTACTGCGATCTACAGAATAAATTTAAGAGCACATCGGGATTTCTAATTTAGTTATTCAGTATTTATTTTTACATTCATATTTTACATTTACTTTTATTCTATTATTTTACGTACTGGTGACGTTGAAATAAAGAGACAACGTATGAGAAATGGAAAGATGTAATTATATAGAATATAAATCCTAAATATTTTCCCAAAATTACCTCTCATAAGCGAGAAAAAAATGACCAAGATATTTAAATAATACTTGTCACGCTATACTGTACTACCGTCTAGATCATAAAACGATACTTAAAGGTGAGCGACAATAACAAAAAAAGTAGTTTTGTTATTGTCCGTCAGCTTTAAGTTTGTCAGTTGTTGATCGTTACATGTGTCCATGTGTACGTTCGATATCATGTGCATTAACGTATTAGATTAAAGGTAGATTTTTACTAAATTGGACATGAAATGCCCCCATCTTGCATCTTCTTTTTCGTATCAGGCTATTGAACCCTTAACATACAAAGCTGTCGACACAATATTACCTTCTATAATATTTATATAGCTAACATTGTATTCAATAGTTGTATTTTTATAAGCATTCTGAATCCATATTAATATTTTATATTTATTATTACTCGTAACAAAAAAAAAATATTCGCATAATACACGTAACACTTTTTAATTGTTAATAATTCACTTAATTGTTTAAACAACTAATTTTGTTCGTAATATTTAGAGGTTATTGACCTTATCACAACAATGTTATAGTTTTTATAACATCGACAGCTGTTACGTATCTAAACAAACGCTGTATTGTATGTGTGTGTGTGAGTGTGTAACTTAAATTGAGCTATTTGGTATTTGTAAACATTCTGAATATTTTGACATCATAGGCGTAATACAGTTTTCAGGAGGTTTTTAATTTTGGGGTTCGCGTCCTAATTAACTCACAATATTTTGGATTCATATTTTATATAATTACCTCTTTCCATTTTTCTTACATTGTCTCTTTATTTCAAGGACAGCCTGTATGCTGTAATACTTTATTTTAAAAAATAACTGAAATTATTCCAAATATTGAAAAATAATTCAAAAATGTTTGTTTTTATAAAATATTTAATTTCAATGCACATTGTTTACTTTATGCGTTATTAGTAGGTATAGCAAACGCCAATTAAGTTGGCGCGAGGAGGGGTAAGTTCGGCAGGATTAAAAGTAGTGGGGAGATTTGTATTTGGTTTTACATCAAATGTCAGATAATTCTAACCTCTGAACGTGTATCACTTTATGATCCCCTAGCAAAGACATTATGTTCCGTCAAACGTCAATGACAAATGTATTCTGACAATTACTTGAGTAGTGGGGCTGGACGGATTCTACGCACCCCCTCCTCGCGCCAACTTAATTGGCGCTTGCTATACCTAGATAATCACAAAATTTTATAGAGATTTTTCGGAAATTACATTCAACATTCCGGAATTTATAGCTAAACGAAATGTAAACTTGATCTATCCAAATTACATTTTTCGATCGAATGGATTAAAACACAAAATAGGTGTTTCCATAAATATATGGAAATTATGATAGAAAAACAAAATCACTGACTTATATGAATTTGAATACGTTGAATGGTTTCATACGTTTTGTGCTACATTAAATTTTAAAATTGATTAATTATATCAAATTACATACGTAAATTCACTCAAGTTGTAAGATACAGCAGATTTTAATTACACAATATAAAAAACCTTTGAAATTAATATATTATAATATACAGGTTATCCTTGAAGGAAAGAAACAACGAATGAAAAATGGAAAGTTCTAATTATATAGAATATAAATCCACAAAATTGTGAGTTAATTACAATGCGAACCCGAAAATTGTATTATGTGCCGCCCATGCATTCAGAATATCTATAAAATATACTGCTATTGCATTTACGCACACACACGCAATGTTTATGTTTATAAAAACTCTAGAAGATAGCCTTGTTTAAACAGCTTTGTGTGCTTAGCATCGATACAATCGATAACCTGATACGAAAACTCAGCAAATTATACTTGCATGTGAATTTTTAAAAGAAGATGTAAGAAGATTAAAAGAAGATGAGGCGTTTCATGTCCAATTTGGTAACAATCTACCTTTAATCGAAGACGTAAATGTACATAACGAGCCATCGAAAAAATTCATAATTGGAGTAGACTGTGAAATTGGGTTGGTACTTTAGCCACTTCCACATAATGACACATTACCTGATACTTGACAGTTTCAATTGGTTTCATTGTAAAAAAAGGTTATGGCATTGAAATGATACTACAACAAAAAAGAAAACAAATAATTTATTTAATATCTAAATCATAATCAAAATTTACATATAGCTACAGAAGTTGAAAATGTTGTCCATTTACATCTAAACAAATTTAATTTTCTTAATAAGAGTTTTGAAAAATTTGACACAAACTTATAGTTTCAATGTCAAATAATAAATGTCATTATGTGGAAGTGGCTAAAGTACCAACCCAATTTCACAGTCTACTCCAATTATGATTTTTTTCGATGGCTCGTTATAAATGTTTTGAACGTACACATGTACATTTGTAACGATCGACAATTGAAAGAATCGAAGACGATACTTTAAGCTAACCCGACAATAACAAAACTATTTTTTTGTTATTGTCGGTCAGCTTTAAGTATCGGCTTTGATACTCTTTATGACATAGTCGGTCGCACAGTGGCGTGACAAATATTTTTTAAATATCTTTTCGTTAGGTTTTTCTCTCGCTTATGAGGGGGAATTTTGGGAAAGATGAAAATTTATTTTCAATATGCAAGGTATGCAAAGTATTGTCTTTACTCAGTCATGATTAATCAAGTGTCTTCCTGGTGCTTAGAAACATGGAAGTGCTTCTACTATTAGAAAATTACCAAATGCAGAAAGGTGCTTCTTGTGACACAAACTGTAAACGAGGGCACTGTCAGGTTTTTGATAAGGTGTAATTCAGCATTCTATTGCAAAGGTGTCTACCTTCAATTAAGTAGGTTGCTCGATTTATAAATTAATTGACGATTACCCAATTCTTTCTAATTCCGAATTTACAAATTAAAATTAGGAAGAAGTCCTATGAGTTGTTAATTGATTCAATGTCATATTTGCTCCAATGGTAAATAGTGAAGGTTGTAATTACCTCAATGTATTACCTACCTACAAATAACTAACAAGACATAATGAAATAGATTTAAAACTAGGAATACGTATTTTATGACAAAGCTTATTAAACATTTAATATTCACACATAGTTACTATCAAAAATTCCTTTAACCAATTACTAAATTATTCAATAGAAAAAAATGGATTGCTTGTTTTGTCACAATTTCGAATTCAGTGCTTCCATAATTTTAATTTGGACTTCAAAATCTTGTTGTGTGTATTTCTTTTCACGCATTTACATGATTTTGAAATATTTTGGATCTCTAAGTAGTCTCCTAGCTTAAGTTTACGTAAATTCATTATTATTTTATAATGTTAATTCACTATGATATAAATATATTATTCTTTCAAATTGTAGTAGTGCCTCGATCTATACACAAATAATTATAAAACTAGCTAGGGTCAATCACCTACCTAACCAGCAAGAACACCTGTATATATTTATTCTAATATTCTCTAACACCTGCTACACAACACGTGTCGTCAGCATTATTAAATTGTATATCACCTTACTAGCAGTTAAACCAAAATTCACATATTTAATTAGTAAAAGTATGCTTTACATATTATTACAATGCGTACTAAATTATTAAACAAAAGAAAAGATAATAACATTATGAAACATAATTTTTACATTGTTGTAAATGATATCGAAAACAATAAAAAATGGATAATTAAAGTAAAGTTATTTAGTCTGTAATACTTTGTAAAGTGAAATCGTTATCGTTTAATTATCACAAAAAGCAATTTGATTACACAAGTTCTATAATTAGCTTGTCGTAAACATGTTTTATGTCATTAACCTTTATTCTCTGATTTATCGCCATTCTATTTTATCAATAGATATAGCGACCGTTACGTAATGCTCATTTAGTATCTTAATTATTTGAATATCTTCACTATAATCGGAAGATTAAGACACTTGAAAATGTTTATTCGATTTAAAAACATATTTTAATGAAGTATGCGTTTGTATTATATAAATAATCTAGATTTGTAATTCATTCCACATTTTTATTGTGCGTCTTGCATATCTAATGTATTATTTTTATTAATAATCGTCTCAATGGATTATTTAAAAGTCAGATACAGCATTAGAAGATAATATTTTATTCAGATAAAAATAAAAATATTACTTTAATTAAGTTTAAAGACTACTCATGGTAAAATAAAATTCTTATATATTTAATTTTTGAAATTTCTAAAGTTTGAAAAGAAAACAAGCCATGTTAATTTCATGTTCACGTCTGCATATAACAAACTATAGTGTTTGATTTTAAAAAAAGAAATCAATCTAATATAAATGATAGCTACATATTTGAGTTAATTAGACTTTGCCTGGTGAAGATTCATTTTAATTATTTCAATTAAAATACAATAATATTTATCACTTAACATTTATTTAAAAAAACTGCATGCAAATAGTACGAAGGTAACGTTAAGATTGTGTGATCAAACCTCCGGATATTTGCAAGCTTGTATTTCAATAAACTTTCCCTGGTCATCCTTTTCTAACAACAATATCCATAGTAATTTAAAATAACAAATAATTCATTAAATGCTTTTCTAACATCAATATCTATGTTACTTTGAAATAACATAAATAATAATTTATTAAATGCTAATTCTAAATATATTTAAAGAACAAGAAGATGTTGCTATAAAGTATACAATACAAGAGATCAAACATAATACATGAACACAACAAATAATGGACATTTGACAACTAGACACACTATAATAAATGATGCAGCTAATTTCGCTTTATTGAAACTGTTCAACAGAATCCGGGCCGACATTGCTCACTAGTAAATGCGAGGGTTATATACGTTAATTCTATAATTAAGAAGAGATACACAGAGCCTGTACTGTTCTAAGGTACGAACAGACTATAGGTGTTTCTACTTTATAAACATTTCATTTAGAACTAATAATAATTTATATAATTTCACTAAAGATATCGAAGAAGATTATATATCGTAACAGCACAAATCAAGTATTTATAAACGTCTGTCACTGGAGATTGTGGCTAAGTAAAAACTATCGCATTAATATTAGCACATATCCTGTATACTTATTTCGACAACTAATTTGTAATATTTACCTACTACTGAAGATTACGACTTAGTTGCCGAAATATGTGTATAGGATACGAATATTAATATGGTAACGGGTTTTTTACGCTTGTTTTAAGTTTTCAACAGTTTACAGGTTAACTTGTAGTATTTACTCTATTTACGTTAGTTAATCAGGAATGTCATTTGAAGCCAAATATAAAAATAAATGAATACTTTGTCTCCTTGAAAGACAAAAGCAGGACTCGTCTTACTCCTGCCACGTTAACGAAGAAACGAATTGATTATATTCTTACAGAAAGTAAATGAATTAAATTTATTGGAATCAGTGGAAATTAATAGAAGAAAACAATCAAGTGACCTTAATGACCTACATAATTAATAAGAAATTATAATTCAAAATTACTTTATTCTTCTAAAAGCAATTTAATAAGTACTCCTCCGTGCATTTCATATAAAAAAACATAAATGTTATTACTTCTTGACTAATTGGTTTTAAATTATTGAAATATTTAGTTGCACGAAATAATATTAGTGGGTATGTAATCATTTGTGCTCCTATAAATCAACCCTAACCATAATAATAAAGATGTTACAACCGGCACAAAAGTTTGCGCACACCTATAGATAACATATTTTTACAAAAATAACACTCGTCAACAAATTGTAATTTTTTCTAAGAAACACATACAATTTTCGTTTCTTTTGTAGTTCTAACAATAGTAATAACAAGAAATTTATTCTGTCGCGTCAGGTTTAAAAAAAAAAAGATATTGGAAAGTAAATTAAATAATATCAATTAGGTATGTACATGTAAAATGTTTGTTTTTCTTTTTACTATTCCTTTATATTGTTCTTCGGCACTTTCTGATATGTGTACCCGGAGCTAATGGTTTCCATCCTTGAAGTCTAGATCCTAGTATTTCTGCTTTAGTTTTTGAAAAATTCAGATTCGAATATCATTTAGTTCTAACTGATTTATTAGGAGTGATCTATCGTCTTCAAATAGCAAATATTCATCATCGCTAGTCGATAACTTGACACTTACTTCTTCTGGTTCTGTTCACATTTTTCACTCGAAACACCTTCGGGTCTTGGTACTGGCAAGGCTTTCTTCGATTGAGGTACTGGAGGAGTAGCGGAAGACAGCTATAATAAGTCAAGAGTAATTACGGAACGCCATATTCATTTGGACTAGAATTCTAGCAGACTACATACAGGACTGGAAAATATTGTGGGAAGGTGCTTGTTAAAATACATTTGCACTGTTGCAATATTCGGCCGCTATAATAGAAATATAAATTAAAGTCCGAGTCGTGCGATACACCTATGCAGACAGAAATGATCCTATTGCATCAGAAAAGCCTCAGAAATGATCCTATTGCTAGTTAGGAAGAACCACTGCATATCTTAGCTTGTACTTTATTGACTGATGTAGAATATACTGTTTTTTTCACTCATTAGAATTTTATTTGGTTCCTTGCTGTTTCTGTTGTATTATTTCATTTAATATCTCGCATTTACATTCTAAAATATTTTGTGTTCATTGTTTTTAATATGCTGTTGGAGCGGGGCCATCTCAAAAACTCAACTACAAGCATAACATTCCAGTGATGCGGAACAACTTCTATATAACCCCCTCCCAAACTAACAGACTTCCAGTGCAAGTGTAGCAACAGCGATAGCCCTGACGATGTTTCTTGCAACAGTGGACGTCAATCAATAAGAAAGTAGTGCCAAGAACCCGGTTTCAGTCCGAAATCCCAAAACCAATCTATGTACGATTACTTTTATGACTCTGATAATGGCATTTTTATGTGTTTTATGACCCCGACCGTCCGCAAAAATTTATATTATTGTAAACTGAATTTAATTAATTTCAAAATTGTAAGGTTAGAGCTGTTTATTTATATTCGAATTATGTATTCAATTGAAATTTAGTAAGTATGTTTTGAGAGTTTAAGTAATAGATATGTAATTAAATATTTAATTATCTATTTCTTAACAAAAATTGATCAGTCATAATTTCATAAAATTTTCAGAAATATGAATAAGAAATAGCGATGTTTAAAAAAGCCTTTTTGAAAAGACCAACTCAGTTTAGAACTAAGTTTTAAAGTGCATATTTAAAATACGATATTACATAATAACAATCATTTAAAATTTATGTTTTCTTTGATCTCTTTTGTACATACTTGTCCTTAAAGCGACAAATTCTTCACCGGGGAGGAAATTGTCGGTAGCCTCTTTTCCTCACATCGAAAATAATCAAATCTGGGATTTCACCAGATGCGACCTCACTGCAGGAGGCAAGCGGTCGGGGTAGGCGCTGGCAAAGAACGACGTAGCATTCCAAAATGTATGGCTTCTTTTATTACAGTTTAGTCGTCTGTCCTTGCTCTTCGTATTTCCGCTCTCTGTTTTTCTCAGAGAGAAACGTTCTTCATCTGCTTCTATATTCTTCTTGCTTTTCCTTTTCTCTCGTTATAATACCACTCGTCGTTCACGTTGACTATTCTATATTCGTCGATGCTTTTGTGTTGAAACCCAAGAGAGTTTTAGAAAATTGTTTTGAAAGGTGGGTCGATAAATGTTGTTTTTTCTTTTTCTTTCTCCTCGTTTTTTGTATAAAAAAAATATACACTTGAATACAATTTGATATCAAAGTATGTTTATTCATATTTAAAATAAAATTTACTGGACGAATGTGTTATAAAAAAATTAAGGCAAATCTACAGCTTGGTACTTAGAAAAGACATTTATTTAATTTGTACACTTAGGCCATCAGTATTTAATGTGCGCCTATTTGGCTAGAGTCCAAACGTAGACTACCGTTGCAATTCTTTATGTTGGTTAACTGCCGGAATTTCCTCTGATTCGATACGAGCTTGAGTTTATTTCTAACGAGTTCACATTAGTCCGTTCATATTTACTAAATTAGATCAGTTTACTATTTAATGATCATGACTTAACAAATTATGTCGATGTTAAGGTTGTAAATTAGAAATCGTATTGTTCAACGAAAATAACATTTACTTTTTGTTTCAGTAATGTTATTACAAAAGCATGTAATAACGTATTTAATGTTAAAACAAACCATGTTATGATTCAGACAATTTAACATTTTTGGACCTATATTCAGTACAAAGTTTAAAATTGAAATAGTTTCGAATGCCGTATGGCCCAGCTGTATTTTAACCTTCAAGACCACTGAAGTTTTTAATAATGTGTAAAATGTCTCTTGATTAATCAGAAGTAAAGAACATCTAGTTTTGTTTAAGAAAGTACTTGTTCCCCCATAATTTTTCTTCTTTATAGTTTTAAGTAACAAAAAATTAATAATAACAGTCGTAGTGGCCATACTAACTAAATATTTTAAACTTTTTTTATCACTTGTTGAATATCAATTTTTGCAATATTATATCTTTGGAAACCTATTAAGCGAATAAAAAAAACCTACTCTCCAAAATCCGGCAATAAAAAATTCAGATGGAAGTTGGGCTCGTGACAGAATGCAAAATGCATCTAGCTTTACAGGACATCTAGAGAAAACTTTCCAGACGAATTATAAAGATAATCTACCTCAGTGGAACGAACCTTCACGAAAAAATATTGTTATTAAACCCACCTCTTCTAAGAAAGTGGCTACTGAAATTGAAAATAACATCAATTACAGAAAACCCGCAGGTTTTGATTTGATTACTGGAGAAATCTTGAAACAACTTCCCAAAAAGGCTGTAGTTAAATTCATAAGATCTTATCAACGCATCCTTTAGACTGGAATATATACAAAAAATGTGCACAGTTACAAAGATCATGATGATCCTTAAACCAGGAAAGCAGCCTCCCTATGAAGTTTCATAATACAAACTTACAACTCTATGAAAAATTATTTCTAAAGAGATTAAAACCAATGATATAAGAGAAGGAATTGATTCCCTCGCATCAGTTTGGCTTTAGAAAAAATCATACCACAATTGATTGAGTGCATAAAATTACAGACATTATAGAAAGAAAAGAAGAATTATGCTATAGTTTCTAAAGATTAACTTATTAAGATTGTCTACCATGAAGCTCTTACTCTTACTCGCACAAGAAAGAATTTCATGTAAAATCCTAAAATACTTTCTCACTTTCATTTAACTGTTCTAATAACAGCTAGTCAGTCCTTGTAAACCTGAATACTGATATTTGATAAGGAAATATATTCTATATGCAAGCGCCAAATAAGATGGCGAGCCATGGGAGTAAGTCCGTGCAGCATTAGAAATAGTTGGAAACTTTGTATTAGGTTTTACATAAAGTTGCAAGCAAGTGGGTAAGTGGGCATGCGGGTTTTTAAAAACGACTTAAAAAGGCTTTCGGTGCATCTCCACCCCTCGCCATCTTATTTGGCGCTTGCTATATCTATATCAAATATATTTTTTTATTTACAAAAGATTTTTTAAATTTGTGTCGTCGCTGGTAGTTTTATTTATTCGACTTAAAAGTTTCCAGTATCTGTAATGGTCTCTTTTCTAATAATGTTTAAGCTTTTAATCATTGAAACCTGATAATATAATGTTCGAATCAATAGAACTTGTAATCACATTAATTCTTTGTTTATATAAAACAACTACAGACAAAGTTTATAGAATTTTTATTTCGAAATACCTTTGGCGGTATTAAAATCGTTGCCTCTGCATATATGCGTTCAATGTTTCACATTTTAGATTTTGTTAAATTAATTTTAGTAATGATAAGAGATTATGAGTGATACTAAAACATAAAGAAACTTATTTACAAAATGATGTGTCTCTTTTGGAATGAAACTAATATATAATTGAATCAAATTTAAAATCTATTATTTCTATACGTCTTGTATTTTCTAAATAAGGCATAAAAATACATATTGGATACTTTGACAATAAGGCATACTATACAAGGAAGTAGTAAATATTTCTGCTGGATTCTGACAGAGCATGAATATTTAACGACAGACAGAGAAATACAGTGTATTTTATGCGCTCGCCTGTGTATGTAAGCTAATATAACGACCGTCGTCAGCGGGTGACGGGTACATGTGGAAGATTGCCTAATGGTATCCAGTTCACAATAGCAAGTGCTATTAACGGCGACGTGACTGTGTGCTATCTTCAACAAAGGAACACGTCCACACACAAATGTCGGTTGAACTGTTGTTGGCCCGAGGTGATTCGAGAGATGGGCAGGCAGCAGTTTCGAGCGCCATTACTCCTATACATCACGACTAAACCATTACGTGGCGAATCCTGCGGGCTAGTCAAGGTTGCCCGTACAACAGAACAGATCTTATCTGGAAACTTTATTCTGTAACTGAAACGGACAAGGTCTGTTAAAAGTGTACTTTATGGGTACAAGTTTTCATGTCGGCCGTTAATTAGATCGGTTTTTCTTGTGACGTTTCTGTGTTACAACTACACATTCCATCTACGCAACCAAAATCCTGTATATAAAAAAAGACAGCGACGAAAAAGGTAATATTTTAATTTATCAACTCAGGAACGTGCCTTAATTCTAACGGGTATATTTTTCCATTTAATTCGACAGACAGAAAATATATAAATAATAATAATAAGAAAGAACAAATGTGCTTTATTGTTCTCTTTCAAATCTGCTTTATTTTCTCTTTTCTTTTCATAGTAATAAAAAAATAAACAGTAAAAATGAGAAGAAATAGGATCGTATTTCAGAGACCTTGGTGCAGGCTAATGACATACAATACTTACGTAAACAAACTTCCCATCTGTAATATGATTATTTATGTTGTCTAATATTTTCTACATTGCAATTTTTACATTTTATTCCTGTTTACTACACGTCACTAACATTTCTTCGTATCTTTTCTCAAGTTGCGAAACCTACGACAAGTCCAAAAAATTCCAATACAATGATGCCTTTTGAAAAGACAGGCATTACTTAATATCAGTGGACAGACGAAATTTGGAAATACAATATGGCTATTAATTTACAGTACTGAAATGGTAGGCCTTCTAGTGATTAAACCTCTAACAATTAACAAATAAATAAAACACACATAAGATGTTTTAGATTTACACTTTATTAATAAAATGTTGAATTTGAAGAAGCTACTGTGTTAGCGAAACAGCTGTCATTATTTTATTAATAAAGTGTAAATCTAAAACATCTTATGTGTGTTTTATTTATTTGTGATATGGATTTACATCAAGCAAAGGTCGAAACAATGAAAGAATTCTAACAATTAACACTGTTATTTGACATAAACATTGACGTTTGGTTTTGGTTAGATGTACTGATATGTTTGTAAGTTCGTAAATAATGTTATCTACTGAGAAAAAGTCTTTTTTAGTTGAGCACTATTTTCGTTCATACGATTTAGGTAGACAAAATGGTCCGCTATCAATTTTCGGAGCATTTCAATAAATAGGCACCAAGTAATGCTATTGTACTGAACATTATAACCAAATTTAGAAACAGTGGAAGTGTGCTACACCAAAGAAAAGGTAAAGCTGCACGAAGAAAAAATGTGAATACCAACGAAAATCACGAACAAGTATTCAATCAAATTTTGGTCGTCGTAGTCAACGGAGATCTGCTGCAAGATTAAATATGAACAGGAGGGCTCTTCAGAAGGTATTGAAACAACTTAATGCCCATTCATACGACCCAACAATTGAGAATGGGTGATTTTGCGGCAAGAGTTGAATACTATGTCAGAATCCTTGCTCTGCAATAAGATAATCCCAGTTTCATCAGTAACTTCTGGTACAGTGACGAATGCCATTGTCGGGTTATGGCGTCAATCGGCGTAGCAATATATGTTTAGGTTGTCAACGACCAGAAGAGGTGCAAGAAATACCGTTGCATAGTGCAAAAGTGACCGTCTGGTGCGCAGTTTCTGGACGAAGAATTATTGGGTTGGGCCTTACTTCATTGAGGAAAACGGACGTCCAATAACTGTTAATCAAGAGAGCTATATTACTCAAGTTCTCACACCGTTTGTAGATGATCTTCGGAGGTTTTGCAGATCGAGGAACTTACCCTTCGATAGCCAGTTTTTTCAGCGAAATGGAACAATATGCCACACAGCACATGCTACAAGATCTTTTCTGCAGGAGACGTTTGGAAACATGTAATTTCACGTTTCACCGATTTTTCTTTTCCATCTCACTCTCCGGCTTAACATCATTGGATGCATATACTTGGGGAATGCTGAAACTGTGGGTTTTCCGAGATAACCCTCTGTGTACAATACAACAGTTAAAAGAGAAAATTGCAGAAGCGATACGAGAGATCCAACAGCCCTATTTTCAGATATGGTCACAAATATACAAGAAAGATACGCACTGTGCGTTCAACATAATGGAGGGCACTTGAAATATGTTATTCGTAACGCTAATTCTTAAGTTTTAATTTATTATTACATATTATTTTAAGTGAATAAAGTTTGAAAGTTTTAGTACTAGAAATTAATAGCCATATTGTATTATTATTAAAATCTCTTTACATCATATATCTTCTATAATCACAATCATTCTTTGAAAAATTGAGATGCGTACCATGCAACGATCCATGACAAAATTTCTATCGCTGGAATGTTGCACGCCCATCGAAATTACCATTTACGAATGTTTACAATTAATGGATGTCATAAAGTAGAAACATTTGTTAAGATCTGTTTAACCAATATCGACGTGAAGGAGATTATTTTGTCATGAGGATCATAATCGGGAAACGAATCTTGGGTTTGCCATTATAACCCCGAAAACCTGCGGCAGTTAATGAAAAATGATCGTTCTGATTCTCCACGTGTGCGTATATTCAAAAGATTTCCAGCAAGGCAAAAAGTCAGACTCACCATTTTCTAGCATGCAAAGGGAGTCATACCAAATATAAGATACTGCAAAACTTTACGATCACTAAAGCATTATAGAGTAAGTCTGGAAAGGGCGAATTTTTTCATGCACCACAACGCCGGACCAAATTGCAACAACCATACGATGAAGACAGTGAGAAGTCTGAAATTCACTTTTGCTTCGCACCTTCCGTACATTCCTGATTTGACACGTTCAGATTTCTTGTTGTTCCAGAGATGGAGGAGGTATTGAAAGGTCAAAATTTTTCATCAGACATTCAAGTTCGGGCTGCTATTCACAATTGTATCAACAGTAAACAGGAAGTTTCTTCATGGCTGGAATAAAGAAATGTGTTGCTACATTAAATTGTGATTATATGAAGAAATTGGTAGTACAATAAATTTACTTATTGAACATAAATCTTCGAGCTTATATATACATAAACTTCGCTTTGTTTTGTAATTATACTCTAAACACTAAAATGATCAAAAACTATGATATGAAATTTTATGAATAGATAAATTTATTTTAAGTCTATTTGATCAAAGTTTGTTTATTCATGTCATGTTTTGCTAAAACTAAATTCCCTTCCGAACATGTTGCCAAAGTCAAAAAGTTTCTAAATGTGTGTCGAGTGCCGGCTTTTCCCCTAAAATAACAAGGTGAACCATATGAACCACTTCCTCGTTAAACCACACATTAGCGCAGTGGTAATCTCTAAGCAAATATAAAACACAGAAATATCTTTACTTTAGAACCTTACATATAATATCCGAATAATGATCCAGTGAAGTGCCTTTGTCTGAAATTTGACAGTAGATTGACATGGGAGGCATATGTCAGCGCCCTTGTACGGCGTTTATCTACAGCAATTTACAAAAGCTGTCCCAATAGAAGTTCGGAATTTCCTTTTTAAGTCGCTGGCTTATCGTGAGAAATCCTATCCGCGGTTTCGCGGTTTTTCTTCTCGTTTATGGTGAATGTCGACAGCCAAATATTTTAAATGGTTCTATGAGTGCGCGTATAATAATAATTCAAGACTTGGCAATGCCCCCTATAATTCGCCTTAAGCTGTTGAGGGGCCTAAGGCATGAAGTATTATTATTATATTAGCCCTATTCATAACCTAGTAATAATGTGTTCGCTGGTCGGGCCCAATTTGCAAACTGATAGTCCATCTCTCTATTGCAATCTTCATTTGGTTACGAACTGATATTCCTAGAAATCTCATCAATTACTTTTCAAAGTTTTTCTGATTACATAACATTAAAGTTTAAGAAGCTTTAGAATACAATTTCAGAATTAGTCCATTTTGCAGATATTATCTTGTTGTGTTAATGAATTTTTTAAGAAAACTTTTACAATTATCATTACATAAATAAATTTTATTATATATGTATATAAAATGAACAGTCGAAAGAAAAGTCTCACATATTACCTAAATGATAAATGTTTATAAACGAAACAAGCAAGCGTAAAAAATTAAAATTGAATTATAAAATATTCTATAAAAGTTTAATATGTTTAACTGTCGTCTGTTAAGTATGACCTACTTAAGCTGCCTATTTACTTTCATTCACTTCTCACTCTTACTGAAGAGAAATTTCAAGTTGGAGCTTCCGTGGTGCTACTTCTTGAGCTGTCACACCTTGCGATCGAACGTGTGACAGTAAACATTGAGCTTGGTCCAACGGCTACTACATAAAAAAACATACTGAAGTTACGCCATATCGTGCGAAAATACATTCTATCCTTCTCCGTATATAATCTGACTTCCTTAAAAAAATTCAATTTAATCATTAAATATTCAATCTCGATATTCTTGTATCTATATTACACGGATTCTTTTAGATGAATTAATGAAAAATATAACAAAGATTAAAAAAACTATTTCAATCTAAACGATTTCGTATAGCCTGCGTTGCACAATTCTTCTAATAATTACAGGGACCTATATTTTTAACCTTTTAATCTTTGCTTTCTTCACGTCGATAATTTTTAAAAATTAAATTCCATAGCCGTGTAATAACGCATTATCATATGATTCCCCGAACACGGATTTCAGACAATTATATTGAATGTTCGTCTAATTTATACAAGAATTGTATTGTATTGCGAATATTAGTAAACTGTAGCAGTAAAGCAGTAAACGTTATTATGTTTCAATGGATTTTCTTAATTTGTCACAGTTCATGAACTTACATAATTAGTCTAATATAAAACACGTTTATCATCATTGTAGGATAAAATTAATTATTTGGACCAGAAATATTGCAAAATTTTGTAAAACTCAAGACCACAATATTCTTAAAACGATTGAGCCAAAATTTTTTTGTGAGTTGACTATGAAAAGGAATGATAGATATGCAGTCATGTCTAAATTGAAATTATCTTAAAGCAATTGACAGAATCTTTAATGATGGCTTTCGATTTTAGTAAATCACAATAACGATATATGGTTGAAATTTATTTAAAAAATGCCAGAAAATAAATGGTGAATGGATTTATTCCGTGAGAAATGCATATGATGATTTTCTAGAGGAATTTGCGGACGAAGCTAAATCCACATGATCATTAATACATTTATTCTTTGTTTCGTCCAGTTATTTGGGGAACATGGAGTGTGGATCGTAGAAAAGGCAACCAGCGGTTAGAAATTAAGTAACTGTTAAAGCAGTGAGGCAAATAATTAAGGAACGTCAAGATTTCTGTACCTCATTACAGCAAGAATTAGATTTCTTTAATGGTATTAGTAGACGTATCCTTAAAAATTATTTACATTTACAGAGTTATAACCTGGGATGAGCTGACAATAACAAAACTATTCTTTTTGTTATTGTCGGTCAACTTAAAGATATCGTCTTTTATAATGTAATCGATCGCATAGTGGCGTGACAAATTTTTCTTTAAATATCTTGCTCACTTTTTCTCGCTTGTGAGAGGGAATTTTGGAAAAATATTTCGGATTTATATTCTATATAATTACATCTTTCCATTTTTCATATGTTGTCTTTTTATTTGAAGGACACCCGGTATATACATACACATACCGGTAAATAATGCGGATCATTTACAATTTATCGATGTTTTGATAGAAATTGGCTATGTGATGTAAAAATCAAGCCACTACTGATACGAGAATGTCAGGCGTCCATTAAAAAAAAAGTTTTAGTTACTTGTCATTCGTCGCATACCGTTCAAGCTACGTGTTGTGATTGGGTGTTTTCAATTGTTGCTTGCTTAGACTACTTAGAATATCGTGTTTTAGTAAATCTACATCGAATAGTAATATATTTGAACCCAACAGAATAATCCATTAAAACTTAAAAAGTAAGCGATATACATTGCATAAAAAAGCACATTCTGTATGCTTGTAAATAAAGAAAGAGAAACACTTCATAAATAATATTTATAAAATAAAGAGTATTTCACAAACCAATTCGGAAAAAAGAATATGTCGTCATAGAGTTTATTGGCATTGAGTCTTTCATAATAATATTAGTTCTAGCACTAGGCACAGAACGTGAGAACATTTCTAGACGAAAGACGCGGCACATGAAAACATATACGAGAGAACAAACACAGCAAATCAAATTAATTCTTGACAAGTTTCTTTATAAATAAAGCACTCACTGACATTCTACGTGCACTCAAGGATTCAAAGTTAGGTCGGTGCAAGAGAAGATTGTAATCAACTACGCTCGGGAAATACTCAATCCAATTTAAAAGACATAATCGATTACGTTCGGGAAAGCTCCATCCAACTTAAAAGACATAAACTTTAAAAATCTCTACACTTTCTCAACCATCTGCTATTGGATTGCATAATGGGAATACCTTACAACTGATCCATATTCGAGCTTAGAGCGTACATAGTGTAATATAAAGTTGTTAATGTTCTCGGGTCTTCAAAATCTCTGGTAACTCATGTAATAAAGGCAAGTGATTTGATAGCTGATGATGTGATATAGGTCAGTTGATGTATTATGTCACTCAAGTGAAGATGTTGCTAAGTTTATAGCTCTAGTGAAAGACGGTTGTAGCGTTAGATATGCTGCAAAGGCTGTACCCTATACAACTGTTTATCAAGCCATCATTAGATATCAAGAAACTCACACTTATACGAGAAGACCTGAATGAGGTCGACTACAACAACGGTTCGTGATGACTCATTTTTAGTAAGTATTGTTTTGCGGAGTCGTCATTCTACAGCTGTTATGGGACGAAATCAATTGGCAGAGGTGCGTGAGAAAAATATAAGTGAGAGAACGGTAAGAAGACGCTTCGAAGAGGCTGGTTTAGGATCTTTCAAACCAGCGACAAGCTCAAAATTGCTCGCACAACATCGACTGACTCGCTTAGAGTTCGCAACCCAATACTTAGTTTGGACAGAGCAGCAATGGGGCAATATTTTATGTTCAGATAAATTTAGAGTTACTTTGCGGTCTCCAGATGGTCGACGAGAAGACCAGGAATTTCGTACCAAACCCATACAGAGCTCGCTTTCATCGAAAATGATTCTTTGACGGCTCATAGGTACATCCTTTCATAACATGTTGTGCCCTACGCTCCGTTTATTTATGATAGATTTGCGTTAATGGACGATGCTCGACAGCACTCAGGGCATATAATTTCAGAATATTTGCAGCAAGTGCAAATTAATCGAATGATTTGGCCAGCGCGTAGCCCGGACCTAAATCCAATAGAAAATGTTTGAGACATGCTCAACAAACATGTAAAAGGTTGCATCGGTCACGGATAATGTAAATGACATTCGTATTGCTCTTCAGGTAGAGTTGAGGAAATATTCCTCAAACCAATATTTAATCCATTATTCAAAGTATGCATCGAAGAATGGAAGCTGTTATATTATAAGAGCAAGAAGAGGAAATACGCATTATTGATAACTTTTTAACGCAATAAATTACATTACATATCTGCCTGTGCAAAGAAAATAACGATTCATCAGTAAATATATTATTTTGGTTCGGATCTTCGAATAAATTATGTTGTTTGATTTAAATTATTTTTCTACACTATTTCTACACTCGTACACTATGCTGTTTAGGTGAAACAAAAACCAAAATTCTCAAAATCGTTAATAACGCTTACAAGATTATTTTCGAAGAAATTACAAACATCATGCACAGAACGTCCCTGATAGTATCTTTTTTTCCTCAAACTTAAACTTTGCCATTATAATATAAGGGTAACTACAATCTATTTACATAACTACAGTTTAACCTGGCTGAAAATGGAATGCTAAATACAACTTCTGTAGTTCTCTTTGCACCCGTACCATCCCTATGTTCTCATCTAAGGATTAACTTATAGTATAATAATTTACTTGTTGAATTATTGTGAAACTGATTTCCAGAAATATATGCCTTAAATAAAATAAATAAAACTTGTCATAGTTTAATAGTCATCTTCATTTGCTTATTTACATAATTCTGATGTAACTAATGTACTAACATAGTTTTAATTATGCATAATAAACTATATTTTAAAAAAAGTTGATTCCTCACGTGTAAGTACAAGGGCTATTGTCTGCAATGTTGTATTTCAAGTAGGTAAAATTTGAAATAAAAATAAATAATACTCGAAAACAAGTACATTTTACAGACAGCATACACACAAGTACATAATGAAAATCAAATAACATTGCATGACATGTAATTTTTCTGTATAATTAAGCGTAAAGGAGACTTCAAGATCATAAGTATTCATTCAAATAGAATAAATTATATGTGTGTATCATTTTTTTTTCTAAACATGTGTATGGTTTAGTAGTATGAATTTATTAATCACTGGAAATACAACACTGACTAGTGCTAATTAAAGCATATCACAATGGATAAAAATGCAAAAATTGAAATGATTCGTATTATTGTTTATGCTATTGAGAAAATATTACAATAGCTATGCGGTTACTCACAAATTAATTATAATTTTTTATTAGTACACGCCAAGACGAAAACAATAAAGTAATTTCGCAATAAAATAAAGTTCGCTGCTTTTTTTTTCTGAAATTTGTTAAAGTTAATTGATTTTCCAGCGGCGTTAAATAATAAAAAACTTAAAAATGCACACGGATAGTTTAATATTGAAAGTGATAAAATGTATAATAAAAATATCAATTAAATTAATTTGTTTATACATGGTTAGATATTAGAATAGGGACAATTAACGTAATCAATAGATTACAACCGCAACAAAACTCATTAGAATCCATTAGCATCAGCTATTAATGTTAAGAATACTCGTATCAAATGTTTCATCTCATACTAGAAATTGTTAAATTTTTCCATGCACTTTCTGCTTGCTTACCATTACAGAGTCTCATTGGTAGTCTTTTGATCAAATCAAATTCTCGTAGAATCGAATTTTGATATTCTTGATAGTTATTAATCTGATTTTTAATGATTACCTTATTAACACTAAAGCACGTCCCAGAACGACGACTTTCATAATGAATATGAAATATATTTTTACAAACTTGGAGACAGTAAGAAATTAATTATATTAATATTAGAAAAATTTCGCTTCATGTTGCTTTAAAATTTCTTTATTATCGGTCCCTATCTTTAAGTAATAACTAGAGCTGAGGATGTTTGCGGTATAACCATGGTTATATCATGTAACCATAGTAATTTACTATGGTTACATGATATAACCATGGTTATACCGCAAACATCCTCAGCTCTAGTAATAACTATATAATTACTTTATCTATTTAAATTAATTAAAATTTTACTTTTTTACTTGAAATGTCCTATTTATAAATTTTAGAATCATAGATAGCCCGTTCGCACCTTAGAAAAGAGTAGCGCTTGTGAAAATACCGTACAAAGTTGCCACGTCTTGTCGTAAAATACTTAGGTACAGTATTATACAGGGTTAGGTAAATATATAAACCATTTGAATATCTTTGATATGGCTACTTAGATTTTAATAAGACTTTCCGCAATTAATTAAATGCAAATCGGGGATTGGATGAGTGTATTTATATCCCAATCAGACTCCCGGTTTAGCCGGAAACGAGGCTAATTATATATAATAACACTTGACAGATATATTTTGATCCTCAACCTGATCAGGTTGTTTCTAATATCCGCAGAGTCTCCAAATTTAAATTCCCCAGATTTTTTCCTATGGGGTTATTTAAAATCTGTGGTTTATACTAGATGATAGCATAATCTGGTCGTGTTACGGCAAATAATAATTGAGGAAGTGCAATTAATTCGTGAAGAGGCTTTGGCAAATGTCATTCAAGAATTTGTTTACAGACTTGCATATGACGGTCATCATTTCGAAAACTTTCTTGACTGATATTGATTTTGTTCATATCTTTTATGTTCATTTTACTTTGCCTCAATAAAATTTGCATTATTGGATTTAATTAAATATCTTTGTCGTTGTTGAATGAAAGGGTGCTAAACCTTATTATTGCTGAACTCCCAGACCAGAACTTTATTGAAATTCGTAAAAATATACAGGTTGTTTCATTTAAAATAAGAAAGTTAACTTAATTTCTAGCTAAACCGAAAGTCTGATTTGAAAACAAATATGCTCTTCAATTCCCCTATTTGCATTAACTTAAATGTGGAAAATTTTATTAAAATGTAAGTAGCCATATCAAAGATATTCGAATGGATCCATACATTTGCCTGACCCTGTATAATATGCTTGCGAAACTACATTTAATTCCAAAACGAACACGATTTTTCGAAACGTTCGAACGTTCGCAAAAGGTTCGAAAAATTAATTTTAATTATTATTAAAATAGAGATTCTGATATAACTTGATATAAAAATGATTATGATTGGGAATTTCTGTACTTTAATGTTTATGGTTGGCATTTAACTGACATGGTTATGCGACATTCACAGGCGATATACTGCGATTATACACATAATGACACAACCAAAACCTAAGTTACAAAATTCTTTGCATTATAATACAGATATAAATTAAGATTCAAAAGTAATCGATTTTATTGAAGTTTCTGGGTATGATGGATATCTTTCTTAAGTAACATGTCATAAAATTAAAATATACATACTCATGTTTATCTAACGAATGTATGGAAGCGCTATCTACATAATAACTCCAGAACTTATTATTTAGACAGCGCTGAATATTCTTTTACGCTATGTCTTAAAAATTTCTGTGAGATAGCAAGGTTGTTATTTTTTGTTGAATGTGTCTCTTCTCCAGCAGGGGCGTACCAATGATACTGTAGAAAGGGGAAATACGTATCTACGTATCTGGAGAGGATACATTCACAAATTTATGAACTTGTATTGTGTTCTTCACCCACGATTTTTAATAATATTTTATACTATTAAAAATACTTTTGTATTATACAAAATTGTGAGGTTTTACCTACTCATGTATGTTTCAAATTATTTTGTTATATACAAAATAATGACTTTCGACATCAAGAAACAATATTATATATAAATGATGCAGTTAATTTCATACTATTCAAATTGTTTAACACAATTCGACAACATTGCACACTAGCATGTGAGAAAATTATACAGGTGTTCTCGAAATAAAAACACAACGCATGAAAAATGGAAAGATGTAATTATCTATAATATGAATCCAAAATATTGTGTCAATTACGACGCAAACACCAAAATTAAAAATCCCGTGAAAATTGTATCATGTTCCATATTCGGAATTTATAAAAAATAAATATGTATAGCAAGCGCCAATTAAGTTGGCGCGAGGAGGGGGTGCGCAGAAGCCGTTTTTAAAAACGTCCACCCCCCACTACTCAAGTAATTGTCAGAATACATTTGTCATTGACGTTTGACGGAGCATAATGTCTTTGCTAGGGGATCATAAAGTGATACACGTTGAGAGGTTAGAATTATCTGACATTTGATGAAAAACCAAATACAAATCTCCCCACTACTTTTAATCCTACGCGAACTTACCCCTCCCCGCGCCAACTTACTTGGCGTTTGCTATACCTTTATTGAAGTTAAACACGCACTGTATGTTTTTTACATACGTAACAGCTGTCGATATTGAACTGTATGATTAAAAATTAAGATGTGTGTTACATTAATTTATAAACCCATTTTAAAAAACATACTAAAAATAATTTCTGAACGTTTAGAACTGACATCATTGCGTGTGTATTAAGAGAATTTTTTTTGTTAGTAGAAGTAAGAAATAGAATGCCGCTATTGAATTTAAAGGCGACAAAATTTTGTTATGATAAAGGTTTACCTTTAATCAGTCGTTAAAAATTTATACTTGTGAATTATTAAAATGTTATATTAAGAGAACATGTAAGATGTGTGCTTTACAGGCATTTAACGTCGTATTTGATAACACTCTATCTTTAATCGAAAAATTGTATCAAACGTATGTAACGATCGACAACTGAACGCAACTTGAAGCGAGATAGTCAATAACAAAACTATTTTATTTTTATTGACGTTCAATTATAAGGTATCGTATTTTATAATATAGTCCATCGCACAATGGCGTAACAAAGTTTTTTTAAATATCTTCGTCATTTTTTTTCTCGCTTATGAGAGGGAATTTTAGAAAATATTTTAGGTATATATTCTATACAGTTTAATCTTTAAATTTTTCATACCTTATCTTTTTATTTCAAGAAGGTACAGTACGACCAAAACCTCGTGATAGCGATGGGCCAGTCTGCGCATATTGTATTAGAGTGGGTGGAGTTATGCGATAGCCGGTTTACAGTATCGTACAAAAGTTACAGTATTTTTATAACTCGGTTTTGCTACAATCAATAACCTTCCTTAACACTTTATTCAGGCTTAGGACTGACAGAACTATTCTGGCGTATTTATAACTTGGAAATTGTTTCCTTTGTCATAATTTAATTTAATCTTCGAATTACCGATAATTACTCGTCACATTAAAAGGTGCTTATGGTAATTGTCTATTAATTTTTTAATACAAATTCCTTCATTAAGTAATGAAGCAACGTCAATTCATGGATACAAACTATCAATAAACAAGTTTATAATAAAACTTTCCCATATTAGCCAAAATTACTTGAACTGTAAGCATTACTGGAAAATAAATATATAATAATAACATATTAATAATACGATTAAAGTGTAATTGAGGAATCGATACGTTAATTAAAATACGTTAATTAACGTTTAATTAATTTAAAAATGAAATTTGAAACTGCACAGTTACGTTATATTTTAAAAACTAAATAAAATAGTCTGGAAAAATAGTGAATAGTTAATAAATAGTCGTTCATAAACACACCGATTCCCCAATAACGCTCTAACCCTTACGAAGTACGGTCGATACTCCTGCAAATTATAATAAAATTGTATATAATAAACAAAAAAACTAAATATTGTTTAACTATTCGCAGTCAGAAGAAAATTCATCACTATCGTCACTTGAACTATGGCCACTAGAATCATCCCCCAAGTTGATTATAAACTCATCAACAACGGCATCAATATTTCCCTCGCGCTCAAGGAATTCTTCCTCACACTTTCTAGCGTGAGCACAACGTTTCGCCCATTCTACCACAGGAAAATCTCTGAAAAATTCTTCGCACAATTCTTTAACGTGGGCTAGTCGAAAACGCACATTATTTTTCGCCACGTATTCTTTCAAGCTTGCCCACACTAGTTCGATAGGGTTTAAATCTGGGTGGTAAGGGGGTAATCGTAGAACAGTATGCTGGTGTTGTAGTAAAATGTCATCAATAACGTACGTTTTGTAAGTCGGTTTGTTCAATAGAACTAAACGATACAACTCGCTTTTGAGTAAAGTATTTTCAAAGGGTATGCCTTTTCTCTGTAGCCAGTCCTTAATTTCCTGCTTTGTGGACGCAGTAGTGGGGCACTTGTCTTTCTGCACGTTGCGATATGGTGCGTTGTCTATAACTAATACAGTTCGCGGTGGTAAATTTGGTATAAGCTTCTCCTGCAACCACTTAGCATAGTTTACAAAATTCATTTCGGAATGATAATCCCCTGTCTTGGTGCTGGATTGGAATATAAGAGTTGCATTAGGGATAAAACCGTTCTCGTTACCAGCGTTCACTATTATCATCCTCTGTCCTTCTCCTATAGGTTCCTTTAACCCCTCAGAGGAAGTATTCTCGTTCCAACTTTTGACTGTTGTATGCGAGGCATGGATGTACGTTTCGTCCATATAAACGATAGGTCTTCCCTCTTGGCGAAACCTTCTGATGTCTCGCAAATAATTTGTTCTCTGGAACCTAATTTCCTGGCGCTCCATCAACACTTTTCTGTTGGATTGTGTTTTCCTCCACCGAAAACCAATACCCTGCACAATTTTACGCAAACTCTCCCGACCTCCGTTAAAGCCGCTCACATCTTTGAACTTGGGTAAAATACTTTTCAGTGTAGGCACAGTCCTCTCAGTTACATGAAAATTTAAAATCTCGCGTTTCAGAATCGCCTTATCGGCGTCGTCAATCCCAGTTATTCGCTTAGGAGTATTTATGTGCTTCCTTGGAGAACGATATCTATGACATTCACCACTGTCTATTTTCTTTTTTTCACTGACAATTCTATAAATTGTCGCCATTGACACTCCCGTAGCCTTCGCAGCTTCCGATCTTATAGTCGAGACATTTTCTTCTGGAAAACGCTCACTTAAATAGCTAATAACATTAGCAACAATTTCACGAGTTTGTGCATTAATGGCACGTCCGCCTAAATGAATAGATGTTCGTTGCATTTTGATCGACAGTACACTTTTATTGCACTAAACCTACACTTATACATACATACACGTACACTGAGCTGTTATTAGTGAGCAACCAATATCAGACCGGCAATTAGGCTTATCTAGCTTTACGCCCGCCCCTTTTATCAGCGCGCCAATACGATGCGAGCAGCTCTATACGTTTTGCTACCGCGCAACTATCACGAGGTTTTGGTCGTGGTGGGATACACACAGTCCCATAAAGAGCCTGACACAATTTTCAAAGGTGCGAACAAAATATAGTATATGTTTTTCTCAATTAATAGAAACTTTATGGTCAGATTATGTATGTAATATATTGCATAATTTATTAATTAATTTTATGAAATTTTAATTTATATGAAGTGTAATTATATATCTATATCCAAACTTAATCTTATTTGCTTATAACGTCAAATAAATCCGGAGTGAAAGTAATCTATTATATAGGAACGCATTTCGGATAACTTCTGGAATTATTGAATTTAATTTTACCCGTTACGTCTTAATTAATATTTTATGATCTTTTAATACTAAATGTTTTTTGGATTAAAGTAATAAACAAATGATGAACAAAGCTACCCATATTTTACTTTTGAAGTGAAATTGATATGTTTGATCTCAGGATGCATTACTATTTTATTTACGTAAATTCTAAATTGGTTATATTCTGATAATTAAGCAGACTACTTTTTCGATTGAGTAAAGAAAGAGTAGTAGTTAATTTTTATCTTCTTGGAATAAAATTAATTAATTTCTATATGAACATAGTGTCCAACATCAATAAAAGACTGTACTATCAAGTAGTGATTAATACAATAACAATCATATTTTTTGTATCAATCACGATTAGATTAATTTTCTTAGTAATATTTTGTAGTTAAATATTTTACTTGACCATTCCAGGAACGTGACTAATAGAAAAGAACGTAATATATAGCGATGTCTACCTTGATGATGTAATGCGCTTTTTAGTACGGAGGCAGTTCTAGGAATTGGGAAAATGATAAATGATAAAAGCAACGAAAGATAATTAATATGAGCAAAATTATACCGATTGCTCTCATATATCTACACATGTATTTATACCTATACACATCTATAAAAAGCATTGGCAGCTCCCGATCAAATTTACAGGGGGTCATGTGAAATTCGATGTAAAAAGTATTGTGGATTAAACAGAATGCAATATTTTAATGAATATATTTTAACTACTGATTCAATATTTTAAACAGATTAAAATTTTAGATCAATTCTTCTTTCTTGTCCTATGGTATTTCGAAAAATTTGTTTTTATTCTTTTGATTTTGGAAAATATTGTTTGCTTTCTACTGTTGTCATGGGCAATGTGCATACCATAGTTAATAATTTTACACCTTCGGAAAAGGTTCCATTAAGTTTGTTATTAGGAAATAATTAGTATTGGTATAGCATCAGACAGTCCCACGCCGTAATTGTGTGTACGTATGCAAGGCACACAGGCCACCAAATCAAAGGGCGGCGAAAATTATTCGACATTACTAGAGACACTGGTCAATAATCAATAGGTTAAGATAATTAACGTGTAATTTAAACAACACACTGGCCTATCGAGGGAAAGAATTCAAATGGGTGACCGGTTTTGTTTACTTTAAACAACCATACCCTCGATAACACACTTCTTCTAATAGTTATATTTTTTGCGTGTGTATAGAATTTAAAGGTAAACTTGTTAGTGTTTAGAGCGCTATTTATATTACTGTTTTTTTTATCACTTATCAATGACTGGGAAATTGATGGTTGGGTTAAAAAAATATGACACTGTTTGGTTTACCCTTATTTTTTTTTGCATATGTTTAGAATTTTAAGATACATCAGCAAGCATGTTTGGCAGGCTCTAAACTTGTTAGTATTGAAAATGTTATTATATTACGGTCTGTTTTACTAGCGCATCAATTATAATTATTTTTGATAACCCATAACAATAACAATCCATAACAAGTAACAACATTTTTCCCACATCGAGTTAAATGTGACAGATCATAGAATGATTGCAATGGGTGTTAACGTTTTATTCCTAATTTGTGCCTCTATAATATCTATGTAAGATGTGGATAGAAATCTAATATATAGGCAAACGTAAATACAAATTTCCCAGAGTAAGCAATATGTATGCTGTAAGTACATACGTTTAATCAGGGTTCGGAAATTCATAGATTTATCAATAAATAATATTTGTATTATTGCAATGATAGCATAAAATAATGTATACACTCGAATATACGATAACAATAATATTCGTAACAGTTTGGACAACACATATTTCTCGTGATCTTTAACACATGAATGATTTGAAATTTTGAATATGTAAGTGGTTTCCGGACCCTGCGCATAATACCTTAAATTTGTCTTTACATGCACTCCTAACACATAAGTAATTCTATGTTAAAAGAATAAACAATTAGGGGCGGCAAATTCATGCATGCACACAGGCGGCCAAAAGTACGACGCGGCGCTCCAGAATATTCACAAACTTCATCCCATGTTATAAATAACTCATAGATTAGCTTTTAATTTGGGATCATTTATACCTGGAAAGTAAGTTTAAACTAGTTTTAAAATATTTTCCGAAAAATATTTTTTGGAATTTTTTTAAATAATCAGTGATCATTAAAGACCGCAATTCTTGGTCGGCTCACAGAGGCGTCAACGAGTAAGAAGTTCAGGGGATTCACTTTACCAACGCTTTGCGTTCTATATGTATAATGTACATGAATACATGAACAGGTATCATACTGTGAAGTTGTTTATAGACGTGTCTTTACGAATACACGTAGGTATAATTCGCACGGAAAGCATTTTTCAAAATAACGCGCACTTTTATTTCGCAATGACGCCGCTGTTTGCCTACCTGAGTGGCGGTCTTTAGTGATCACTATAACAAGTTCAGCCATTATCAAATGGTAAAACTAACGCGTTCGTTCAAGACACCAAATATATAAATACAAAAAATTTAAAAAGCTATTTCTAAGAAACAAAATCTGACAAACACAAATACATTACTTAAATTCGATTATAATGACACTTTCATAAAATGGTCAAGTATGAGGGGAATTTTTTATGTTATCATATGAAAACAATAAGCTATCGTGACAATTTTCTAGACGTCAAGTTTCTGTGACATTTTACAGTGTCGTCTCCAAGTTTCGTTCGAATCGCTTAACATTTCTTACTTTTACATTCGTTTAAAGAAGAGAAAATGAGTGATTTGAAACTTGAACACAAAAGCGTCATGAAGTTTTTATAAAAAAAAAAAAGGCAGAAAATAGCCCGTCCTATTTCCAAGTGAAATTTTGGTATAAGCAGTTCAAATGGAGCCGAGAATCCATTCATGACGGCCCAAAGTGTGGAAGACTTCTGAAAGCACGAACTGAAGAAATCATCAACAAAGTTGAAGATTTTATGTTGACTAACCGTCAAGTAAAAGTTTCAGTTATTGCTAGAGAAATAGGAATATCAGAAACGAGTGTTTATAAAATTCTATACGAAGACTTGGGATTGAGCAAAGTGTCGGCATGATGGTTTTCCAGGCGGCTCAGTCTCGAACAAAAATTATGAAGATGACTATTTCGTGAAGAGAATTTGACTGTTTTATATCAAGATGAAGACTTCTTAAATAGAATTGTAACTGGGGATGAAACTTTAGTACACCACTGGGACTCTCCCACGAATCAAAATCCATGCAATGGGTTCATTAGGGCTCTCCCCCGCCCAAGAAAGCAAAAGCGCAATTTTCTGCGGGAAAAGTGATTGCCACAGTTTTTTTTGGGACGAGGAGAGGATTCCCTTGATTTAATATATCCCAAAAGAGAGTACAATAACGGAATATGTCTACAAAGACACAATTATGAACAACTCGAACACGTCTATACGCGAAGAAGGCCTCACAGTTTTGCTCAGAAAACTATGCTTCTGCACGACAACTGCTGGATGCATAAGGCACAAATTGATCAAGCAGTAATTAATGAATGCGGCTTTGAGGAATTGCAACATCCACCCTGCATTCCCAACTTCGCCCCCTGTGACCATTCCCTCTTTCCAAAACTCAAAAAACTCTTGAGAGGGCGTCAATTTTTATCGAATGACGACGTGGAAAACGGTGTGGGGTCGTATTTTGCGGAATTACCAAAAGTATTTTTTTTTAAGGATAGCGTTATTAATGTGCTAGAGCTAATTGTTCTTAAGTTGAAATTTTTGTTTTCTTTTCTAATTCGTTTCGTCCATAGCTAGGTAGATAACATAAGAAACTCTGTATAATCCCCATCAACAAACACAAATACACTGATGTATGTAGAAAGTTACACACTTAGATTTAGTTGAGTAAACTCTTTGTTGATGGTATAGCACACCGAAACAATATTATCAGAGAAATCAAATAAAATTTAATGAAACAGACCATGTGTTCTGTTATTTTATAAATACAATATTTAATCAAAAACCATCCATTAACAAAACAAAAACTATAGTAACTGAACGGTTGGCCTAGCAGTCTTTAAACGGCATAGATTTTGCGAATCTTTTGAACGAGTATGGCATGAAGTCAGTGTTGGAACGGAGGAATGTTTCTAGTGCCCAGCCTTTTAATAAAATTGTATAGAATTGATTCTCCGTCATTACTTGGCGAAGTACAATTTCTTGTAACGAATTACGGCACACGTTCGTCGGCTACATTTTCGGTTCCTCGTGCGAGAACTAATATTTTGGCTAAAGCTTCAATGGTCCATGTGACCAAAAACGCTTATAAGTATATTATGTGGATCCATTTAATAAATGAATAAATTACTTTTCTTTTATATATATTGAAGGCAATCGATTAATTTTAATGTGTATATAAAGTTAGCATTGTAACATATGTTTCTACATTTGTATTTTTATATTATCCTATGATAGGATGTGAATTTATATATGTGTTGGATAATAATGACTATCATTATTATTGTACCCGAACTTCGGTTTAATTCGCTAAACGATTGTATACATTAAAATAGTAGGGTCACAAGGAACACACCAGGCCAGCCGACTAACAGCGTATATATTTAGGATTCATTACTTACAGGGGCCAATCAAAATTTTGTTGGTGGGTAATTGCTATTTTGCATTGAGGATAATTAACTAATAAATTATTTTGGTTGTTATACTTCATCTTACTTCAGAAATGATTAGAAGGTCATTGCGCAAATAACCCAATTAAGAAGCTGCCGCTGATTAAAAGATATAATTAAATATTCGCCGACATTTAGATAATGAAAAATGAATGTTGGGGAAGTATTTTCTCGTTTCAATAACTTATTTTTTAATTGTTATCGTACAATATATAATACGAAATTGTATATACGGAAAATAATTGGATATATTCGTATATCAACCGTAAGTAAAACTTTATTTTTCATTTTGTTTGTTAATTGCAAACTAGGAATAAGCTTTTCATATTCAATTTTGTTTTTAATTCATAAATCACATTCGATACTAGATAATATTTATTTATCAAAATTTATAGACACGTTAACATCAATAACAGTAATGAATGTAATGATTAATGTGACAGTATGTGAATTCTGGAAAATAAAAACCACAAATATTACGAATTTAAATAAATATTAGCTGGAAATACTGAGCATTCCTACCGCATAATATTCTAGCATGAATATTATCAGTTAAGATAATTAAACTAGTAATATAAACAAATTAAAGAAGGCTCTGTTAACGAAGTTGTTTATGTTTGAACTCTTGTGAGTTGGAAATGCTTATTGAATAATATTTTTTAAATTAAAGAACTGTCCACAGATCTAGTAAAATGTTTCATGTCACATGGTATTCTCAATATATATCACAATAAGCGTCAGACCATAAACTCGCACTTGCCTATTTTAGTTTCCGGGGTATATATTAGAAAGTTACAGCTTATTATGGCAGTGTATGCTTAACTTATTTGGATTTAATGCCAATAAAGAAGAAATTTCTAGCCAACATACTTGTCAGACCACATCGCAAAGGTATGCTAATTCAATGGAGAACTGTTCTCCTCAAATGTAATATTGACTTGTAATATAAAATGCAACTGGTGCAATCTAATATGTCAATATTTAATGCTACACTAATAAGTTCTTTAAAAATAAAATTTCCTTTTCTAAATTCTATATACACACAGTATATAACCATGCGTAAATTACTCTTGTTAATTCACTACTAAATAAATGACACATATTTTAGAAAACCTTGTTAGTACCCTAATATTTTTCTTAGTAATATTACACAACATGAATATGTAATAGTGTTAATGTAGTATTATTTTTTTATTAAGAATAAATATAATTTATAAATAACACTACATATTCTACTCGTCAATATAATTCTCTTTTCAAATTACAATACTTTGTATTCATAATATTGCTGGTTTATAGCTTAGTGGTAAGTCACTGGCATATTACGCCGGAGTTTCGGGATCGAATCCAATAGCGTTGTCCAAGAAGATTTTCGTGGTTTTCCATTTGGTTTATTATGTCTCGACAGCCTAAAATCTTAAGTCGCTTCACTGATACAGGCGTAATAATAACTCATGATTTGCCATTGCACCCTGTAATTGGTGTTAAGCTGTGGAAGAGATATAAAGATACGAATTATTATATGGAAGCTCCATATATGCAGATATCTACATACCACATCTCACCATCTGAAAGAGAAAAGAGCTCTGACAATTACAGAAATGTACAGAACAATACCGATTGCTGAAGAAAAAAAAACATATTAAAGAAGCACTAGAGCTCACCAACGCAGCCAATGAAAGTAGAGAATTTGTCTGTCTACCATACGTTTCTGACGACCTCAAGAAAGTAGAAGGAATATTAAAGAAAAAGAAAGTACGAATACGATTTAATTTGGCCGCATCAATTCAACATAGTTCCTTCAAAATTAGGAACTAAACTGCCCTGATTTCATACAAAATAAAAACAGTTACTGAACAATGGGTGAAGAAGTATTTAAGTAACGAAGAAAAAATAAGCAACTGGTAATAGAAGAACGTGCAGCAGCAGCTGATATAATGAAAGGAGTTAGAGTATGGGCCTAATGCGAAGAATATCGTAGGATCATTAAAGAATACATCGAGATAGAGAAAGAAACATCAACACTTTGTTGAAAAGGACAGCTGCAAATTTCTGAAAATGTTGAGAATGTTACTAACGAATAGTCGATTATTAATACACCATTAATTAATACAACATGGTGAACTCCAGAAGAAGATCGTGTTATTAATACGTGTAATTGTGAAACTCCTGTAATTTTTAGATTCAGTCGGTCTCTAACCACGTAATTAATATAATGTGAACCTGGAATCAAATTTATCTGTTTACCGCGATAGAATTTTTTTTTACTTTAGGTCAACCACTACCCACTATTTACAAAAATAGACAAGCCTACAATATCATTGAATTAAATGCAATTTAAATATAATGAATAAAATTTCAGTAGGTGTTTTCTTGTTCATTGATATAAAATGCAAGCTATTAAAGAGCTGGATATTACTCCCACAAGAATATATTGAAGAATAGAATATCGAAAAAACTATTTATCAAAATTAAGTTCTTATTAGCTTTATGAATATGAAAAGTACTTAATCATCAAATTTATTATGTGTGAAATAGATATACCATAACTAACGTTTCCTAATTAGTATTTCTTGAACAGTTTCCTTTTTCAGATCTCACCATAAATTCTAAGTAGAATTGAATCGACCACTCTACCACTCACATTTTCTAATTTTTTTTTTTTAATTAAAATATTCAAAAGATATATTATAAGTGTCTTTCTTATAAAATTTGGAACCTATCAAGAAATTTTCTTATCTATTTGTAATAATGCACTATGGAAATGAAGCTCAGTGAACATGACTGTATACAGATAACTAATATTTAATATTTTATTATAATAAAAAGCGCTTGGTGTTTACCTTAGACCAATCTAGTTTCCTAGAGATTAATTAAAAGATAATATAATTTTAATATATACGGTATTATATGATTAAAACTATTTACATGACTTGAAATTTATTTCCTGTTTTGTTATCTTTTCTGTGGTATTTTGTTGATTAAGATTAAATATTGTACACAACGTTATTATATTACAATGTTATCATATATTTGGTTATGAATAATTTAGTCTAGATAACACAGTGTACATTAATGTATATGCAAGTAAAACTACGGACATTCACAATGACTTGTTTCGAACTAATCTACCTCTTTTATTATATGACTCCCAGTAATTCCTTAAATTATAAAGTGTTCAAGCAAAATCAAATTACACACTAAACGTAATATATACATATTACATTTATATAATAACAATAGACGAAAATCGATTATTAAATGCCTGTGTAATAGATGGTTATATTTGTAATAATTTGTATATACATATATATATATATACATATATATATGTATGTATGTACCGAATGTCCTTGAAATAAAAAGATAACGTATCAAAAATGGAAATATGTAATTGTATAGAATATAACTCCAAAATATTTTCCAAAAATTCTCTTTGATAAGCGAGAAAAAAATGAAAGTTGACCGACAATAACAAAAAGAATAGTTTTGTTATTATCCATCTCATCCAGCTGTTACGTATGTAAACATACGCTGTAGTGTATGTGACTGTGAGGTATTTATTATTGATACATATACATTTTCAGGGTGTTCATAATTTCACAATATTATAGAGTTCTGTTCTATATAATTACATCTTTCCATTTATCATACGTTGTCTTTATTTCAAGGACAGCCTGTATATATATATATATATATATATATATATATATATATATATATATATATAATAACTTCGTGACCTTGGTATGATATGGTAAACGTAATCAGTAGGCGATTAAAGGTCTGTATATTACTTCAAAATATATGTATTTAAAAAACTCTACATGTTTCGGCTGTATACGCCTTTATCAAGAGAATACAAAATATGAATGACAGGATTTTTATATCCTGTCATTCATATTTCGTATTCTCTTGATAAAGGCGTATACAGCCGAAACATGTAGAGTTTTTTAAATACATATATTTTGAAGTAATATACAGACCTTTAATCGCCTACTGATTTGGTTTACCATATATATATATATATATATATATATATATATATATATATATATATAAATTCACTAATATTTGGGTTATCGGTCTGTTTACATTAAAACTCAAATGTTCATTCTCAATATTTCGTCATTTATTAATGACTTTATCAGGAGATGAGCACCAAAGCTGTAATGATTAGAGTTTTGGTTGTTTTGAAATGCAACGTTCAAGTTTTTATTTGTGGGTTGCTGGATACAATTGTGTGTAAATTTATGAATAGGATTACCAACACTTAACTCTAGCTCACCTCCTGATGAAGTCATTAATAAATGACGAAATATTGAGAATGAGCATTTGAGTTTTAATGTAAACAGACCGATAACCCAAATATTAGTGAATTTATATAAGTACGATCAAGAAATTTTCAAGTGCCTGGATTTACTGGCGTCCAGCCCAAAGAATTATAATTGATAGTAAAGACCAAATGGAGAATATCTCGTAGATAATAATGGACTTGGGGATTTTGTTTAAAGTGTCTCTTCAATTTACCGGCCATATTTGTTGTTTATAATGTTGCCTCAAAGTCTTTTCGCTTCTTGACGCTAACTTGTGGTGACAGCAACTCTTTGACTTTCAAGTGTCTGTTCTATGCTCATGTGCGGAACGTACTGGATTTATGGTGCAGTTGTGTGGTTGGTATCCATTTTACGTATACTAATAGATCGCTTTAGAGAAAATTCAAATGCATTTTCTTAAATACCTCACCTTCAAGCGATGGAATTTATTCTGTATTGAAGACCACTAGTTAAAAGCAATCATTTTGCTAAGTTATTCGTCTATTTTAGATCATTTTCCTGATACTATAGGCATTTCATCTTTCACATATAGCAATGCAATTTTATCTAGAACATATACACAAATTCTTACATTCACTTTTTATTTTATAAGAAAAATAGAATTAGCACCATAATAAAAAATATTGAACATTAATTCTTAATAATCTTAGCTGTATAGCATAGATCATATTTGACATTTCGTTGCTTCGTCGATTGTTTCCATCTTCCGGAGACAAATAGATTATTTTGGATCTATTGGTCCGAAGAATAATATGGAAACAGAACAAGCAGCTGGCGAAGAGCAGTCAGCGAATAATTTTGTAAGTTTTGTTTTCTATTCAGTGCTTATGACATACGCGACATTATCTTTATAAAGATCTCACTTGATTACTACTTGATTTGGAACAATAAATACACAGATTTTATTAACGATACTGGAATTAATGTTGAATACCGCTGAAAATAACGGTATTCCACATTAATGAAATTTCAATACATACATGTTTTTTATCCTTGTACGAAGTCAACAAATTGTGAAAGATATCCTGATGGCTATTTGAATATGCTATCGTCCTTCCTTATTTGATTTTAGTTTTTATGAACGTAAATAGTACATAATAGTACATATACATATTTAGATTCATCTATCCATAAATAACGATATTTTTGGAACATGTTATCTCATTGCTACTGTATTATCTGCTTTGTATTTTCATACTTATTTAATAAAATTAAGTAAAGTTCAAGTTCACCTTTCCCAACTTTAGCAAATTTATGTTGAAAGATATAAATCAATTCTAATGACACTAGACAACAGTAAATATTAAAATATTCACAGCCGTACATGCATCAGACGGCAATAAAAGATTTTGTTTTTCAAAGTAAACATTTTTTTCTAACATTAATATTACTTGTTAACCTCGGAAGCGGATTAAGTAGTAGTAAGTTGTTTAAACTTTCACAGATTAGTAAATAAAACACCTAACTTGTATGTAAAAATAGATGAAACGATGTTTAGAATACTTTAGACCATTATAATCATGTGTTTATGTAAACATATATGTTTACATAAACTCTCGTAAGAAGAAAAAGCTGTTTCGTGAGTAATTTTACAGAGTACTAGTGATTTCACTGATTTCTTAATTTAATAAATTCGATTATTTCATTAAGTAAATATTGCGTTTTATTATCACTGTGACTTATCGTAGCATGTTGAAAATTTTTGCTTCTTATATTTTAATGTTAATCAAATTTTCAACCTCACCTTCGAATCACTGCGGTATTGGGTGCTACGTTCACGTCATCTTTGGGCTGTCTGCCCTATATAATATCTGGAACATTCATTGCATTTGACTACATAAACTATACGTTTTGTTTGTAAACCCCAAAATTGTGCCTTGGGATTTCACATCAGTACTTACAAACACAATGTCAATTTTTATAGTGTAAATTACTTATTCAGCGAAAATAATTATTACAAAAAAATTACCTTAGAAGAATTAGCTATCAGGAAAATCACTAATAATCTCAACTCCAAAGAACGCACATCCACGTTTACGAATGCTTACAATGGTGTCATGAAATACATTAAAATTTAATTAAATTCATTGTTTTATATCTTCTCATCTGAGTTTGTGTACCATCCCCGTATTTCAATTTTATTTTGATTCAAATTGTTACATACTTACTTATACTTATATATACTTATGTATATATTTTTGCCACGTTTGGTCTTTGTATCCTTTATCGCTTCACAAGTCTTTCTTCGGAGTTATATATGGTCGTTTCGGTCTTTGTCTAATGCACTGACATTTGAACCATTACACGGTAAATTTTGGTTTTTTTAAATTCATATAAAATATTTTGCACTTTTCGCAATAGTTTTGTTTTATTCTAATGTAAATGGAACCAAAATATGATTTCAAATTGGTATTTCCATTCTTTAAGACCACATATGATTTTAATTGCTAATGTAAGTACATTTTTATATTTAATTTTTCTTTGTGTAGCTAATCCGTAAATAATTTAATAGGTCTGATGAAGAAACGATTAAAGTTTCGAAACGTTATTTGATTATCGTTTGACCCAAATTCTGTTTTTATTAACAGTAACATTATATATATATATACAGTAAATATCGTTTATAACGACGTTGAAGGGACCAACGAAATTCGGTCGTTATAAGAGTAGGTCGCTATATCTAAATACCAAATTATTATATAAACACATTTTATTTATCTTAGAAAATACACTTAAACAACGAAAACAATATTCTAGCTTTATAAAATACAAATAAAAAAAACATTTCCTTCTCAACTTCTTTTACTAACAATTTAACACATATGTATATAATAATACATAGGCACGGACTGTATTGTACATACATACATACATATTTAAATTTTAATAAAAAAATCTGTCATTTTAGTTTGTTGTAATTTTTTGTTTTCTAAGAAGTGTTTTTCAATAATTTCTTCCAAATGGAGCAATGCAGAATCTGTTTTAGCGTCTTTCAAATTCTGATTAAATCTGAAAAAATGCTGAATCATTTCAACTGCTGAAAATGCATCCTTTATAGTAGGTGGTTGAAATTCCGTAGTTTCGTCCATTTCCACTTCATCGTTGTTTATTTCTAACTCCCAAGTTTGCACTGGACCCAGCTAAAATTTCATCTTCTGTCATATCTTCCTCCGTTTCGAGTTCTTCATCAACCTTTGAAAAATTATATCAACCCTCTTGTGTTGCCAGGTTAACTACAGGTAAAGTGCGGACCCATTCAGTTAAAGGTAAGTTATCTTCTTCCGTATCATTTTGTAGTCGAAGCCACTTAGCTAAGGGTAAATTATCGTCATCAAAAGAGTTTTCTGCTGTGTGTAAATTAAACCCAGCATGTGCAAAGGAATTTGCTATTGTCTGTTGAGAAACGCGATCCCAAGCTTTGGAAAGTAGAAAAATAGCCTGCAGGATATCTTGTTTTTGAGGAACACCATTCTCGTCAATGTCTTTTAAAGCTTTATAATTTGAAGTTTTCTAAAATGTGTCTTTAGGGACTTTATTACACTCTGGTCCATCGGTTGAAGAACTGACGTGGTATTTGGTGGAAGGAAGGCAAGTTTTATAGCTTTTAAGTTTTGAATATTTGGATGAGTTGGACAGTTGTCTAAAAGCAATAGGATTTTCCTTTTTTGTCGAATGAGTTTATTGTCCCATCGTACAATTATTTTTTCAAATAATGCTGATGTTATCCATGCTCTTTGGTTATTTTCATATTCAACAGGTAAATATTTTATATTTTTAAAGCATCGAGGATGCTTAGCTTTGCCAATAACCACAAGTTTCATTTTTTCCGATCCAGTCATATTTGCTGCTACAAGAACAGTCAATCTATCCTTACTCAGTTTACCACCAATACATTCTTCCCCTTTAAATTTCATCGTTTTGTCTGGCATCATTCTGAAAAATAAACCAGTCTCATCTGCGTTGAATAATTCTTCGTCTGTATATTCTTTTCTTAAATTTGGCCACACTGTATTTAACCAGTCGTCACAAATCCCTTTAGGTACATCTATTGCTTCGCCACATATTTTACCAAAAACAATATTGTGTCTTTTTCGGAACCGTTGAATCCATCCAACTGTGCATTTAAAATCTTTTAACCCTAATCGTCGAGCAAAATCATTTGCTTTCCCTTGCAATATCGGACCGCTAATAGGAATGTTGTGCCTCCTCTGAATTTTCAACCATTCATATAGGGCCTCGTCTACTGTATACGTGTTACAAGATCTGATCTTTTTCGTTTGTAATGATGAAGATCTATTAATTAAATCCTCTATTTTATTCCGATTTTTCCAAATCGTGGAGAATGTTGAATGCGCCACCTAAATAAACAAGAATAATATTAGTATGCATGTTATTCTCATAGAAATCAAACAAAACTTACCTTATATTCTTTAGCAATATTAATATTAGAATTTCCAGCCTCCAAGCGCCTAATAATTAATGCTTTTTCTTCAATTGTAAACGCCTTTCGTTTCGCCATATCGACGTCGACAACGTACCTTCAATTCCTAGATAACTACTGAATAAATACGTTTATCTGTCGGATTTCGCCTTGCCTTTTCATAATGCTGTAATTCCTCTAGCCAATTCGAAACTTCCCCACCGTTTTCTTACTATGCGACGTGTCCGTTGTTATAAAAGATAATTTGATCCAAATTTCAAGCTATTTTTCGTCGTTATATTAGTTTCGTCGTAATATCCGATGTCGTTATAACCGATAGGTTTCGCGTTTAGAAAGCATTGTTTCTGGCCAGTGCCTTGAAATTTCGCCGCAAAAACCGATATGTCGTTATATCAGATGTCGTTATAAACGATATTTACTGTATATATATATATATATATATATATATATGAAGGTGTAGTTTCTCGGGTTCTTGGCCGCGTGTGAGTTTTGTCCTGAAAAGGACTATTTACTCTACGTTTCAACGAGATCGCACTCGTCATCTTCAGGAGCTAGTCGATCTGTCGCTGGTTAGAGCTGGAGATCGTCTGACGATCTCCAGCTCTACCCAGCGACAGACCGACTAGCTCCTGAAGATGACGAGTGCGATCTCGTTGAAACGTAGAGTAAATAGTCCTTTTCAGGACAAAACTCACACGCGGCCAAGAACCCGAGAAACTACACCTTCATCATACGTCCGCGAGAACATCAAGAGTAACACATATATATATATATATATATATATATATATATATATATATATATATATATATATGTGTGGGTGTTTAGATAATTTCTTAGCCGTTTATTAAATTAATAATTTATCAATTGTTATATATAACTGTATATATATATATATATATATAATCTTAGTTGTATATAGAGATAAAAAAGGGTAAAAGAGTAATGCCTTCATACAAAAAATCGTGGTTCAATGTTCACGTAGTAACGAGAAAACGAGTTTTATTCATTCGAGTCCGGCCCTGTCGCAGTTAAATATACAGGCGGCAATACGGGCTTCCACCTCTAATTCGTCAGTAATTCTCTTTACCGATAAATTATATTGTTCTATCGGTATTTGTCAGTACCACCAAAAATTAAAAAATAATTACACATATGTAAAAAATTCTATACAAATAATTAAAAACCAGGAATCTATCCCATTGGACTCGCTACATACTGCTTTTTGTTTTATGACGATTTTCGTTTTATTATAAACATAATAATTTAATTTTAAAAGAAATTTAACATTCAAACTAGTTAACTATAATATCATTAATTAAAATGCGCCATAGGCTTGGCGATATACATATTCAACGTAAAGGTTATTATTGATATCCACAAAAAACACATCGCACTAACAACACCACATGTACGGGCATAAATGTTATGATATGAAAACATCAACATTCACTATTTTTATGAATAAGTACTTATGCTAGACCCAATGTCTAAGAATTTCATCGATTTTTTACAGGGCAATGAACTTGAATTACATCTGTATTTTTGGAAAATATAGAACAAGCAAAGTTATGGACCGCCTTTAACTACATTTTTGCCCTAAAAATTTGGAAATTTTTGATGAATTACAAATAATTTTTTTAAATTTCCAGTTAGACATTTATACGTATTCTTCAGATTCACATAGCTTTGTCGCTATTCAGCGGTAACCCTGTATATATATATATATATATATATACACAGGGTGTAAACTAAATATTCCAACAACATACTTTAATATGTAATAGCTGTAATAAAATTAAGCATAAAATGCTAATGCACAAAAACTCTATCTGTGTGTGCGTAAGTTCAATAGAGGTATTATCTATAGACATTCTAAATTCATAAGCGGCACATAATACAATTCTCAGTGGTGTTTTTAATTTTGTGGTTCGCGTTGTAATTGACACAATTTTTTGGATTCATATTCTATATATGTAATTGCATATTTGCCATTTTTCATACGTTGTCTTTTCCTGTCATGGACCCTGTATATATACTTTGTAACACATTTTTGTTTAAGCTTTGATAATATGAACAGAAATAACACTGCTGGTCGTGATTAATTGTGGAACGGTGTGTGATTGTTTGTGCTATATCAAGCAGTATTTAGTAAAAATGTTCACGCCAGTACACCTGAAATAATAGATTTACTTGCATTTGCATACGTTATTAAATACTCGAAGTAAAAAAAGAAAGTCATAAATTACGTACAGAACCTTAGACAAGTACATTGCTCGGGTGCAGCTATCTGCACAGTTCTGATGCATAAAACGTAATAGAACGCAAACTGTATACAAAACGAAACTATCGAAGCATTTTAAGCTCGACTCTCACAATGAAGCAGGGGATACTAAATCAATATTGCAATCTCGGAGTGCTTGGGCGGACAGCCAGGCACTGAATAGTTGAGTGGTAACGGTATGTTAACATTAGCATGTGAGTGTTGTGTATGAATTCACTAGTCTACGCTTGTCTGGTGCTGCGTGACTGTGTTGTTCACAAACGTCCGCTTCCTCCTTTTACGGTTTGTGATCTGTACAGCTTTAATTAATGTTGCTGCTGTTGTATTATTGATCGGCACTATTACAATTATTAACGGAATTCACGAACACGAACTGGCACCAGGGACTGACTCGATACGAAACTAAATATTAGACGCAGAGGTTAATTGAAAACGTAGACCTATAACTGTCACGCTTCTATCTGTGTTGTTGTATACAAACTTTCTAAGTCAATTACCTAGAATAAACCCTCTTTGATCGGTAATAATATTAATAACGATACTAATTATTGACCGGTGAATTTTCTAGAGGAGATATACATTTTACATCTCAAACCATTTTACCAGTAATTAAGTAATTTACAAAATACTACTCCATATTTAACTTGAATTTTACTATTTATGCATATATATTTACTTATTATTCCATTGATTAAAAATTTTGTTAATGTAAAGCATAACAATATGGAGAATTAGTTATTAAATTCTAGTACGAAAAAATAGTTCTTAACGCAAGAACCATCAATAACACTAAAACACTTATTTCAACGTTTCTTTAATAACGTCAAGCCCTCGAAAAAAATTATTTTAGTAGTCCCGCACAATACGACCCCACAGCGTTTTCCACGTCGTCATTCGATAAAAATCGACGCCTTCTCAAGTCTTTTTTGAGTTTTGGAAAGAGATAATAGTCACAGGGAGCGATGTCGAAACTGTAGGGTGGATGTTCTAATTCCTTAAAGCCGCATTCATTTATTACTGCTTGAACAATTCGTGCCTTATGCACCCTGCAGTTGTCGTGCAGAAGCAGAGTTTTCTGAGCAAAATTATGGGTTCTTTTTTCGAGTATAGCCGTGTTCAAGTTCTTATTTGTGTCTTTGTAAACATTGCCCGTTTTTGTAGTTCCTTTTGACATTTACTGAATTGAGGGAATCTCCTCCGCGTCCCAGAAAACTGTGGTCATCACAGAAAATTGCATTTTTGCCTTCTTGGGCGGTGGAGAGCCCTTATAAACCCATTGCATGGACTCTTGTTTCGTAGGAGGGCTCTAGTGGTGTATCCAAGTTTCATCTCCAGTTACAATTCTATTTAAGAAGTCTTCATCTTGAGATAAAATAGAAAATTCTCTTCACAAATTTGTCGTCTACACAATTTTTGTTTGGGACTGAGCAAATTTTCGTGTAGAATTTTAAAAACACTTGTTTCTGATATTCCTACTTCTCTAGCAATAACTGAAATTTTTACTCGGCGGTAAATCAACACCATATCTTCAACTTTGTTGATGATTTCTTCAGTTCGTGCTTTCAAAGGTCTTTCACACTTTGAGTCATCATGAATGGATTTTCTGCCTCATTTGAACTGCTTATACCAAAATTTGACTTGAAAATAGGACGGGCTATTTAATACATACACTGCCACCACTCTCATGAATATTCCTCGGGCTACTGCCTTCTTTTGATAAAAATTCCATGACGCTTGTGTGTTTCGAATCACTCATTTTCTCTTCTTTAAACGAATGTAAAGGTAACAAATGTTAAGCGATTCGAACCAAACTTAGAGATGTTACTATAAATGTCAGAGACGACACTTGACGTAAGAAAATTGTCACGATAATATATTGTTTTCATAGCTAGGTAGATAACTTAAAAAACTCCCCTCGTATAATATTTAATTGGCTCGCAATATTTTGGATTCATATTTTATATAAACATATCTTTCCATTTTTCATACGTTGTCTTTTTATTTCAAGGGCACCTGTATATGTACACCTGTACAGAATCCTACAAAAATATTCCCCCGTGTAAAAATTTTTCGTTTATATTATTCTTTTCATATCGGGCTAAGATGTAAATAGCGAGGATATAGGATTTTCGCGTTCACGTTATTGATAAAAACTTCGGTCTATCAAATACATATACAATTATCGAAACACCCACTTGATATAAAGATACTAATCAGGTTATTTCAGAGTTATACGGCCTTCAGTTGACATATTGCAAAATTTACAAAAATTATTTCGACATTTAGGTGTCGATTTGTACACACTAGATGGAATAAATGACATTCGTTGAACATAACCTTTAGTGACAAATACAATTGACTACACAGCACAGACGACATCAAAGATGTAAACGCACTCTTATCGTGAAAGTCCTATAATAAATCATTCATGTAAGCAAACACATAGAAACAACAACCAATTCGGTAATTCGCATTACGTGAAAGACCTTGATGTCTCAATCAGTATATTTTACTGAGGTACAAGTATTCATACCTAGAGCTGAGGATATTTGCGGTACGGCAGGACCGTATGTAGTGCATCCCCACATTTAACTATTTATCTAAATATTCTCTGAAATGATTTGCCGGATCTCATAAATTAATAGAGTGATATTTTAGTATGCGCTGGATATTGTTATTATACAAAATCATAATAGCCATTTGTATTTATGGATCATAAATAATAATACGCATGTATTTGTATTTGGTTGTGAATTCAATTTAAACTTAAAACGAATCGTAATATTTTAACGACAAGCCGTCCTTACAATACATGCATTCGAGACAAAGTGTGCAACTCTACGAATAACTTCCATAATTGATCGAAAATGGACATTTTGGAGCTGAAGTAAAGCCCCTATTCTTAGAAAATTTTATTACTGTCGTTAAGAACTATTATTATAAACAACAAAGGCCATTTATTAGTGTTGAAGTTTTAGTTTCATTGAATTTCCATGTTGTAAGTCGTCAATTGTAAAGTGTTCATTCACAATATTCTAAAACAAGGTGTAAATTTAACTAAAATCCAGAAAAACACATTCTGATAATGTATTACTAGATTAGAAGCTGTGTTTATTACTATTTATTATATTATTTTTATAACCAAATGCAATAAAAGCTACGAAAACAAAAGAAACCTCGATTTATTAAAATCTTGTCACACAGCCTTTCAAAGCCTGGCAGCACATATTTTGCATATATTTTATATATACTACCTACTTGAACTATAACTTCTAACTTCATTCACCTAGTTCAAGTAGGTAGTATATATAAAATATATGCAAAATATGTGCCGCCAAGCTTTGAAAGGCTGTGTGTACAAGATTTTAATAAATCGAGGTTTCTTTTGTTTTCGTAGCTTTTATTGCATTTGGTTATAAAAATAATATAATAAATAGTAATAAACACAGCTTCTAATCTAGTAATATATTCTCAGAATGTGTTTTTCTGGATTTTAGTTAAATTTACACCTTGTTTTAGAATATTGTGAATGAACACTTTACAATTGACTACTTACAACATGGAAATTCAATGAAACTAAAACTTCAACACTAATAAAAGGCCTTTGTTGTTTATAATAATAGTTCTTAACGACAGTAATAAAATTTTCTAAGAACAGGGGCTTTACTTCAGCTCCAAAATGTCCATTTTCGATCAATTATGGAAGTTATTCGTAGAGTTGCACACTTTGTCTCGAATGCATGAATTGTAAGGACGGCTTGTCGTTAAAATATTACGATTCGTTTTAAGTTTAAATTGAATTCACAACCAAATACAAATACATGCGTATTATTATTTATGATCCATAAATACAAATGGCTATTATGATTTTGTATAATAACAATATCCAGTGCATACTAAAATATCACTCTATTAATTTATGAGATCCGGCAAATCATTTCAGAGAATATTTAGATAAATAGTTAAATGTGGGGATGCACTACATACGGTCCTGCCGTACCGCAAACATCCTCAGCTCTATTCATACCATTGCAATCTTTTATAGTTACAACTACAAACAACTAATCAGTGTGTTTATTTTATGTGCAAATATGAAAGATCGTCTGTTTATAGTAAAAGTGATGAAAAAAGCAGATTTAGTCCAAATGGACTATATCTGAGACAGCAAACCGTTGAAGATCATAAATATGGTTTAGGATATAACAGACTTGCACACAAGTAAAAATACATTAAAATAGTAAAAATCTAAAAAATACACCAAGAAGAGCAGGTTGACCAAGAAAACATCTTCCAGAGATGACGCACGAATAGGAAAAGAAGTGAACAAGGAACGAAAGAATTCAGCTCAAAGGATCGAAGAAAAGTCGAAGATCAATGTTTCGGAAAGAACTAATCAAAGAAGAATTAAAAAAGGTATTTTTTTCAGTTGTTCCCTTTGACCATGAAATCTTTTCATTTCCGCCAAATTTGGAATTTGTAAAAAAATGTAGGTATGTATTTCAAAACCTTTAAATTCTTGAAAAAATATAATCTAAACAGATATGAGACTAAATTTGAGTTTCTAGTGCTGTTAACAGTATGAAAATGTCTTGGTAAACCTGTAGATAAAGGACAATTTAAACGACTGCTAAAAACATTTTTCACAGTTATTAAACATATTAATAAGTTGTAATACAAAACATAATGTTTCGTTCATTTCGTAATTAATTACCTTTATAAATAGTCACTAATATTAGAAACATGCATATTTGGTATTATCAAAAAAAAGTAGTAATTTAGAAGAACTTTCTCTTTGAAAAGTACTTCTAACTTTCTTTTTCAATTACATTATTGATATAATAGTGACACAATATAATTAACCAACTACAATTCTCTTGAATTATTAGAGCACAACTTAAATAATTGCATAAACTATTTTACAGCCTCATACATACAGGGGAAAAGAATTTCCACTATAAGAAATTTTATTCTCGTAATGTGTTTTTACAAGAGATACTTGCCGAGGAAATCCAATATAATTGATGATACCTGGGGGGATTTGACCCGATAGAAAGGAATCGCCAAGAGAGGTCTTAATTGAAAGAGAGGTTGGTTCACCTTATGGTCCTTTTCCCTCTCGGGTTTCGCTTAGGTATGCCACGGTGTAGAATGTTAAAATTCTAAAATTTCAATCTGGACTTTGGCGTAAACGGTTACACAAGCGTGCATCTCGTGATCATTTTCCGAACCGCTGAACAAGGCAACGATAATTACGTTCCAGCATCATGGTCACGTTACTGTCTGTGTGTATGGCAAAGTTCAAACTGTTCTCAGTAATTATGTGTCGTTTACTGGTACAGATCTTTACATATTTAGTCGATCGATAGATATTATAAGACGTTTTTGTCGAATATGGATCGTGTAGTAACGGAAACTTCTGGTTAGCAATTTACATCTTATTAAAAACATCGTAAGTGAGCAAATAAGGATCCATAAATTATGTAGTTGGCAGGAAAGAAATCAAGGCTAATAGAAAAAAGTAACACAGGATTTCGCTGTTCATATAACTGGAAATTCCGTGCAATTTATTTATATAATAATTGTAGTGAGATCGTACCATTTCAAAAGAAATGCAATAATCACTTTATTTTAACTTTGCTGATATTGAATATGAAAACTTATTTTATTATGTATATATATCGTTCGTTTCAATTCCTGACTTATTAAACATATTTCGATTATATAATATATATATTTCAATATATTTTCATATGTGGTGTCCTGACGAGTTCATATCTGAATTTGGCGTTCTACAAGGTTCGAGTTTAAATCCACTTAGGTATATTCATTCTTTTCGTAAATAAGTTCTTATTAATGATTGACTCTCGTTTTACATATTATAAACAAATAAATATTAAGGATTCTTTTTATGTTTGTATAATTTGACCACTTGTTTCCCGTGATTTTTAGCGGATGCAAGACTCTTTAATGTATTCCATATATTCTCTACTGGATTTAAATTTAGGGAGCTATTCCATATGTCCTATAATGGATTTAGCTTTGCGGCACAGAACATTGTCATGCATGACAGTATATAAACACATTGCTTTGTTCTAATCTCTCAATGTATGACAACAGATGGTGTTTTAGGGTTTTCTGTCACACAGAACCAAAGCGTTATAGAAAATGGGTATTTTAAAATTTGCAAAGTATTATTATTTTTCTTAATGCCTTTCAGATGGACAAACAGGGCATGTTCAGTTACTGTTTCCACATTTATCTCGTCTCTATACACGAGCTGCGGAGAGTACAAAATTACACATTCTATTGAGAGCATTAATGGAAACAATTTGATTTAATGAAATATGCCTATATTACTGCTAATTTTTTCAAAACATCAATTATAAAAATGTTGCTACTGTTCTCTCCAATTATAGCCGGCTCTCCTTATCCTTCATGTCAATTTATGCAGGCTTTGCAAAATGTGATACAATAAAACGGATAGATGTAAAGAATAAATCAAAAAAAAATATTGTTGTTGTAAATGTTTGAGGTCTTTATTGAATCTTGTTATTTGGTAGATGGTGAGTATGTGTGAAAGATAATATCGGCCAAATATTTGCCACTGCTTCGACGGCACACCTGCACACGCTAATTTAAATTTTACATAACATCTCAGCAGAATTGGACGCCTATCTATCCAATATGTCTAATTACCTCGTCGTTTAGCTCCGGAATCGTTGCTGGCATAGACTTTTCTTTTGAGATACCCCAAAGAAAGAAGTCGCAATGGTTTCAAATCGCATGATATCGGTGGAAAATTGAAGGTAGCGCTCACCGTCCACCGTAGTTAGGAACTTTTGTTGTTAAGGCGATAATTAAAATTTGCGAAAGTGCAAATTTAGATCTTTTGCTAAAATTTGATGCAGCGTGACTGTCGAGACGTTCAATTTCTGCATACGATGACAAACTGAGATGCCTGGGCTCTCAACCGAATGGCCTTGTACGAGCACGCACAGTACGAGTACGCATGAACAAATGTGAAAACTCCAGGGGTAGTGGTGTTTTCACATTTGTTACTGACCCAATTTGTTGGAAGTTTTTCACCCTTTTGGGCGATTGCACTCTCTGTTGGTCGATTATGTTGACCATTTTCATCATAGGCTTGAATAACCTTTACATGTTGTTCTACTGTATATCTATCCATAACTAAAATTGAGGAAGACTAAACATGATAAGCCTCATTCACAGTTACTATCTGTCCAAGCCATTGTAACGCCATCTATAATCGTTTGCGAAATAATCGATGTAATATATACAGGGTTAGGTAAATGTATGGATCCATTCGAATATCTTTGATATGGCTACTAAGATTTTAATAACATTTTCCACAATTAATCAAATGCACATCGAGGATTTGATGTGATGATGGTTGGTTTTGGTAACCACGTCAGAACTCATAAAGAAGTATGCGATTTATTTCACAATTTAAATAAAGATCGGCATCTAATATCATGAACTGTCGTTGGTAAAACTTGGAAAAGTTATAACTTGACCGGAAATTTAATGAAAAGCGGACGACCAAAAGTCGCAACTAATGAAGTTATTACTCAAGATGTTGCTATAGCATTAGAAGAATTGCTACAAACTTCTACTACATCCCTCGCACTAAACTATGATATAAGCTGTCGATCTGTAGCCAGAATATTGAAGCAGGAAAAATATCATCCGCATAAACCACATTTACTGCAAGAATTATTGGAATGGGAATATGATCGTAGAACTGATTTTTACGAAAGAGTGATGGAGACTTGCAAAAATGACCAATATTTTACATGCAATTTGCTGTTTTTAAATCCCTTAAATTTTTTTCATTTAAAATCTGCGGATTATACTAGACGACCTCACAATCTGGACAAGTTACGGCAGAAAGTAATTGAGAAAGGGCAATTAATTCGTGAGGAGGTTGGCAAATGTCATTCAAGAATTTGTTCATTGCCAAGGAGTGAACGGTTATCATTTCGAAAACTTTCTTAACTGATATTGACTTTGTTTACATTTTTTTATGTTCACTTATCTTGTTCTCAATAAAATTTGCATTGTTAGACTTAATTAAATATCTCTGTCGTTTACAAAAAAGGGATATTTATCAATACGTTTTGCACGTATTACGCGGTTGTTATATAATGAAACAGATATGCAAAATACATATCCGTAACTGTAAACATGGACAAACACCTCGTATTTTTAGCATTTACTTCTGTTCAATACATATGTTTCAGCCATCTAGGCCTCATCGGTTGAACTAGTGAAGCAATGTATATACAAATTAATACAGATCTGTTAAACAACGGATCTGTATCTACATTTACGCTAAAATCGTCTCCAAGCCATAACCAGTTTCGTTCTATCAGGCGACACCAATTTAAACAGTGACATCTGACGGAAGAGAGCGACTAGGCCAGAAAAGGCGACCTTCCGCTCGAATAGCAAGGCTATTACGAAAAAGCGGAAAAATACGTATATTGGTGCTGTCCATTAACACGCGCCAGATGGCGGTAAATATACAAAAAAGGAATATTTATCAATACGTTTTGCACGTATTACGCGGTTGTTATATAATGAAACAGATATGCAAAATACAGTTACGGATATGTATTTTGCAGATGATTTTGCATGTAGATACAGATACAGATCCGTTTAACAGATCTGTATTAATTTGTATATACATTGCTTCACTAGTTCAACCGATGAGGCCTAGATGGCTGAAACATATGTATTGAACAGAAGTAAATGCTAAAAATACGAGGTGTTTGTCCATGTTTACAGTTACGGATATGTATTTTGCATATCTGTTTCATTATATAATCTCTGTCGTTGTTGAACCAAAGCAGGGGCAAACCTTATTATTACTGAACTCCCGGAGCAGAGTTTTTTGAAATTCATAAAAATATACAGAGTGTTTAATTTAAAATAGAAAAAGGTTAACATCATTTCTAGCTAAATCGGAAGTCTGATTTAAAAATAAATACAATCTTTGAATTCCCTATATTACATTAACTTAAATGTGGAAAATTTTATTAAAATCTAAGTAGCCATATCGAAGATATTCGAATGGATCCATACATTTGCCTAACCCTGTATTGTGTTTACCTCTCTTTCATTCACAATTTGATAAGCAGCTGTAAAAAGTTAACGATTTCTCGTTGCTATTTTAACGGGCAGTAGGAAACTCCGCACAAATCCCTAAATAACGGGGGGTCGTGAAAGTATTGGTGCTAATCCGTATACGAAACTCGGCACAGGTAAAATGCAGGTATCATGTAATGATGTTCAATAGGTTATTCTTGTTAATTCTCTTAGTACCATTTCAATAATTCTTTATATCACCTCATCCGTCAGTATTTGTTGATACGTTATTAAAAATTCACATGCAGGTTTATATTAAAATAAACAGTGTCAATGCTCCCTACAAGTATCTGAATGGTGTTTCGAAAAAACGTGAAATGTACTTAAAACAGAACATTTTGAATTACCAGAATGGCAGTATTAGCACTCTAGAATTTGTCAAACTAGCTTCTCAGTATTCTCACAAAATTTAATGAGATGATAATGAATGTATGTCAATGTAAATACCTATTTGTGTACCTATAAATAAAGATTTTTATTTGAATAATTTACTTTAATTAAAAGTAAATAAAACACTTATTTGTGGGAAGTTTCGACGCCACTTTCTAAGCAAAATTTTGGGATGTGCGGAGATTCGTAAACATTTACTCCTTTTACCTGACTCCGTGCAGAGTTTCGAATCGCCCATTTTAACAATTTGGTGATCTTCATGACCTGTAGTGTTTCTTTGTCTACCATAATACTGATGTGGTGGTGTATTAGTTTTGAGAAAAATTTCTTCCCTTCATTCAACAATTTGCGTTACCCGTTGATAAGAAACATTTTCTAATTATTAATGTTTGATCAAATAAATTTAAATAAGATATATCACTCACAAACATTTTATAAAATGTTTATTTTAACACTACAAGTTCTTGCATCTACCCACAAACAACTAGTAGTGAACTATAAGCATAACAACCAATTACAGTAATAAAATGCTACCATTGTAAAAGGATGACAATAAATCAGTTGCACACAATAGAAAAGCTCTTACCAATTATCTATTTAAATGAAAGAAAAATATTAGGCCAAAAATAAATAAGATTTATAACTCACAAACACAATGTAATAAAATTTACTTTAGCACTACAAGCCTTTATCTTTCTCATACACAATTACTATAGAATTAAACACAACAACAATAACAGTAATAAAATATTCCCGTAATAACCATGGCAATAAACTAATGGCTGACAATAAATAATCTCTTGTAATGCCGTTTGCATTAGCAATAGAATAGTTTCATTATATTTTTGCAAATAAATCTTTTAGACTCCATTTTCAATTATGGTTTTAATTTAACTACCACAACTATATTAAATATAGACTAGTCCTGTGCTGTTTTATTATAAAATTAGCAACATAATCTGTGTTGATCAAATAGTCAAGTATGTTGACGTTGTTTCAATTACAAAATTTGTTTTATTTTTCACTGGTGTATCACTACCAGAATAAAATATGTGTATCAAATTATATTTCCTAGATGGTACACAGATTATTTTCTTGCAAATTTTAAAATGCATAAGGCAGACAGAAAAGTTCCATTGTGACATAAAGAAGACTGAGGAAAAACATAAGGGAAAATAGAACAATAGATAATGTTAGGCTATCATTTGTCAATAAGTTCTTAATACCGAGTGTTAAAAAAAAGGTTGTCGGATATTTTACTCAATTATAGTATTATTGGAAACAAACAAAAATATCTTAGTCAATATGGGTCCGCAACTCAAACTGTTTGAGACATATTGCAGATTGAATATTGTTTTTTTTTTTTTGAATAAAAATGATTGTTCTTTCCACGATGTTGTGACCCGACTAAAGGATTAAAACTGTAAAGTAACAGCGGAAAATATGTTTATACAAACGAGCGATTAAATATATAGGAACATATCCATAGCCAACCAAGACTGTATTCAAACAAAATTATACAATACATATATACATATTTATATAATAATAAAATTATATAAGATAAAAATATAATACTAAATATTTATGTACAAATAAAATGAATATACTAAAAGTCTTCGCAATTGTCAGAATCGTCATAGTCAGTGCCATCAGTTTCATTTTCACTAAGCCGTACAAACTAAACTACTCTAAAAATAGATAAGGTGTGGTCTATTTGCACATTTGCATTTCGACTTTCCAGAACATACTGCCGCTGTGCTCAGGTACTTGCCTGTAATAGACTTTATAATTTTAATCCTTTATTCGGGTCGCTATATCGCGGAAAGAACCATACAAAGAATTTCTGATGCCAATCTATATAAAACAAAAGATAATTTAAAGTAAAAGTTAAACAAATGCTCTACATGTCCACCGCTCATTTCTAAGCACGCTTCACACCTACTTATGAAAGGTCAGCGCACCCTTTTGAAAATATCTGGAGTCCTTTAAGTTTCCCATCACAATTTACGATTCGATGCCTCAATGTGTCAAATTGTTCACTCCTACACTAATTGTTTTAGATGTCGCCAAACATAGAAGTTGAGCGTTGGACGATCCCACTATGATGGAAAATTGTGTATGAGCACCATCGTGCATATACGGATAGTAAATTTTTTTAAAAAATCCAAGTATACTCGTCGCATTAAATGATTAGGGACAGATAGTGTTATTATTATTATTAATTAAACTGTCTCCAAAAATTACAGGCCAAACATTTAACGAAAAATGGTTATGATGATGCAGTTCAACTATAGCATGGGGATTTTCATCTACCAACACGGGGTTGTTATAAAAATTGAATGTCTCTTGTAAACTGACCCTCATCACTAAATAAAATCTGAACCAAAAATTCCTACGTGATTCATAATCAAGAGCAGCAAGAACATGCACGCGTTAAATGCAGTAGTAATATAACAGCTGTTAGTGCAGAATTCCTCAAATCAGGAGATGATTGACGTTCAGTCTTACGTCAAGCTTCGAGTGCTGGTATTTGGATTGTCTTCTACACGTCGCAAAAATCTAGTTCTACTATGGGAGTAGAAACTGATCTAGGTCAACCAGAACCTCTATTAACTTTAAATGAACTAGTTTCCTACAGCCGTTTATGAAATCTTGAGAGAATTTTATCACTCGATTTCCCATTCGGGAATGCTTCGGCATACCTACATACGCCGTTGCAGCAATATTACCATTTACGCTACGGTATATAAAATGAATGTGAGCCATTTCAGCATTTGTGTACTCAGTAATGATCAGTAATCTGACGATAGATCTGTGACATAACTAATTTTAAGTCAGAAAATCGACTATATGTCAGAATCAGTTGAATTGCAGATCCATGTTGACTAAGGGCCGGTTGCACAAAAGACGTTCAACGCTGAACGTACTTCATCACATGTGTTGAAGTGTCGGAAGTATCGATGACCTACGTTCAGCGTTGAACGCCTTTTGTACAATCAGCCTTAAGACATTTTTGTTTTGTTTCCACCAGTGCTATAATTCTGCAAAATATCCGACAACCTTTTTTTAAAGATATGTACTTAAAACAAATCGTAGAATTTGTTTTCTTTCAATAAACATAATGAAAGGTTGTATCATTATCCATTTTATTATTACCATTTTCCATTAGTAAAAACTTGCAATATATAGAGCAGGTTAGAAATTACAACCTGACATATTCACATTCCTTATTTCCATAAAGGAAAGGTACACAACACCCTTTTAATCCGTTTAAGAAATGCCTCGTAAACATCCATCTATCAGGGGTGAATAAGTACTTGTCTAGACGAGATTTAAATAAACAAATAAGTTTTAGTTATCGGCTTATGTGGAACTAGTAAATATATTGTCGCATTTTTCGCGAAGTAATGTAAATGTAAATATGCTTTCTACATATTACGACGCTGATTTATTCGAATTTTTTATAGAAAATAATTCGCCCTTGAGTAGAATTTGAACCCACGTGCAAGGCTTTCCGGACCATAGCTTTAACCGCTAAGCTATCAAAGGCAGTGATTTTGAATCTTTGTGGGAATGCCTTGAGTCACATCAAGGAAACATGATATATATCTTGGCCGTAGCTTAGCGGTTAAAGCTATGACCCGGCAAGCCATGCACGTGGGTTCGAATCTTACTCAAATGCGATTTTTTTTTTCTATAAAAAATTCTTACAGAGATTAGCAACCTTTTATTTGCTATATGGTAAGACAGTCACATTATATCGAAGGGTAGACATGATAAATCACTTGATGTTCCTGTTTCTAGATGGAAAAGAACAATAATTCCTAATGCTCGATTTGAAAACCGTTTGGATTGGTGACCTATCGTTATCAGCTAAAACATAAAATCACCATCTCTCGATTAACATGAAGATATAACAACGTCACTGTTTAATAAAAAAATTATTACTTTTTACATCTTCAAGAAGCATTATTATTCTTGATAATGCACCTTATCAGATATCAAATGTACCGAATGCGTGAAATTACTCCAAAGGAAAAAATTTAATTGATACTTTTCTTGGTTAGTATTTTATTCCATGTATTTTTGTTAATTTAATCATTTCATTTTGTTCTTTTTAGATATATACATGATACATAATCTAAAATGTATATCAATTTTATATAAATAGCTTGATTTAGTAATAAAGGCTTTTTAAATATGAATTTATATTATAATTATCATATTTCATTATACTACACAGTTATATACATTATTCTGTATAATTTAATTCTTAGTATTATTTTGCATACTTGATAATTAAAACATATTCGTTTTTGTTAACTACCGTGTCGAAAGGTAAGTATGAACACTGAATTCGGTCCTGGAAGATGATATATTTGTTAAGCGAATTATAATGCTTCTGTTTACGTCATTTTCTCATTTTCTGTGACCGAGATATGTTAATAAGTCGGCTTGTATTATTTCGAAATATGCTACACATCACCTAAAACTATTAAAGTCATTAATAAACTTTTGTACATATGCAGGCCAGTGTTACCAAAGCAAAAAATGACAGACTTAAAAGACAGTTCCCTACCTACAAACTCCTGATGTTATTGACCGAACACAGAGAACATTTACCATCATTCCTAACTAAGCAACCAGTTATTATTCTAAAGTACCGTATGTAAACTATTATTATATCTCCAATTTCATTAATAATGGTTCCCAATTTAAATTAATGTTTTGAGCGTTTGATGTTTGTTTCAGAATAGACTATTATTAAAATTGAAATGTAACATCAATTAGTTTAACATACGTTTATATATGTACTTGCAAATTCTTCAAGCATTAGTATATATATATATGTATATATATATAATATAATAACTTCGTGACCTTGGTATTATATACCAAACTTGACATTTATATCCTGTCATTCATATTTTGTATTATCTTGATAAAGGCGTATACAGCCGAAACATGTAGAGTTTTTTAAATACATATATTTTGAAGTAATATACAGACCTTTAATCGCCTACTGATTAGGTTTACCATATATATATATATATATATATATATATATATATATTTGATAGCAATGTATAACCTGTATGTATATTACCTGTATATTACCTGTATGTATATTACATTACAATTTTTTGTTGTTGATGCTAAGCTGACGTCTTTTGCCGACAGCAATATTGCTATCAAACAAATTGTATAATCATTTCAGTTCCCCCTCTATTTTCGATGCATTTACATGGCTAAGATTGTTTAAATACATTAAGAATTAATTATTTCCGTAATAAACGTTTATTTTTCATGCTTTTTAAATTATTTGGTTAAACTCTAAATTCATTATAAGCGGAACATTTTTTAACATATGCTCATATGAATTTGTCTGTTTATTTTGATGTTTGGAAAAAGCTTACAAAATATTTAGTTACATTTTAGACACATTATAATGTTCTGTGTAATATATGCTCATATGAATTTGTCTGTTTATTTTGATGTTTGGAAAAAGCTTACAAAATATTTAGTTACATTTTAGACACATTATAATGTTCTGTGTCATTATAATATAATTCAACTAACAGAAAAATGTGTACGAGGGCTGATCCCTTTGTTCCGTCCCTGAGTCATTTATAAACCAAAACAGTTATTTATCTTCACGTGGCATTGTAACTGCTACGTATAGACTAACGCTAGAAACTTAAAAGTCTGAACCTGTAACGCGTGCCTACAGTAGACGCCCTAGGGCGAAAGAGTCACATATCAGTATTAAAATGGATCGTGTTGAGCAAGGAATGGTCATTAAATACTTAACGTTTAAAAGAAATGACCCCAACTCAAATCCATCAAAATTTGGTGGATACATTACGGGAATTTGCAGTATCATATGATATTATTTGCAGAATTGTATGGGTAACGCGAAATTTCCATTTCAGCTAGAACTTTTTAGAAAACTACTTGTAGAAATTAATTTATGCTGTCAGAATGCTTACATAAAACCTTACTTGAGCCAACAGTAAGAGAAAAATAGGCTTTTGTGAACAAAAATAATAAAAACATTGCACACTGAAGAATGATATAAAATCATATAGTCTGGCAATCAAACACAGAGGTGTAATGAATTACTATATTTTTATTTATTTATTGTGTAATAATTATAAATATATCTATAATGTAGTTACTATTTTTTAAATATAAAATTATCGTATCGTATCTAGATTAAAGCATGGGTATTGGTGGCACTACATGTGGGGCGCAGGAGAAACGTAAGTTGAATAGCCAGCTCAAAATTTCCACCTGTCACCTATAGGAAATTTATGACTTATTGTTAAGAACAAGTTATATAAATACAAGTGTAAAAATCTAAAACGATGGATTCTAGATGAATGGGACAATATTGCACCAGATGTAGATATGTAATAATTTAATTGAAACAAAGCATTAGAAACTATCATTAGATGTCATGGCGGTGTAATAAAATGTTAATATATACCGGATGTATTTTTTAACTTGAAACTTTCAAATATCTCGAAGAATAAGCAGTTCACAAAAAATTTTCAGATTTAAAATTTAATAATTCAATAAAGGAAATACATTAGTGCTATAATTAGCCCCTCTTTCTCCCTCCATGTAGGTGAGGTGGGGGTAACTTTAAAATCTTAAATAGTAACCCGTATATTTTATTACAAGTTCGAATTCTACTGGAAAAAGTACGTAGGATTTGTCTGAAACATTTTTTCCAATTCATGATAGATGGCGCTGTAGTCAATGAAATTCATTTTGTTTTCAATTTCTCGCACTGGATACCTATGCATACGATTCTGCAATTCGTTTTCAATAAAGGGAATACCACGAAAAATTACATATCAAGAAAGTACTATTACCATAACCCAGGAACGGGCGTCCTTCACATACTTGGTCAACGCGATTTCTTTCGCTCATGACTTATCGGAGTGCTTTCAAATTAAAAAAAAATGGATTTTTCTTTTAGTACCATTTCTTATGTTGAAAATGATTTTTATAAAAATCTTTTTGTATGTAGAATGTATGTATTTAACGTTTGTGTTATTTCTTCCATTCGTATTTTTTCTAATTCCAAAATCACAAAATAAATGTACTTAAGAAAGAAATAACTTATTTTACTTATTAACAGTTCGAAGAATATTTCGAAAAGTAAAAGACCTCTTTCTGTTACGCTGTTAATAGTGCCTCCTACAGAATGGAGTACTTAATTGTACAAGAGAAAATTGAAATGATTCTGGTGTATGGAGAAGTTGGCAGAAAGTCTGATAATGCTTGATAATGCTGTCAATCTCTACGCTCTGTGTTTTCCGGAGAAGATTCGATCAGATGCTTCATTTTATCGTACTATCAAACAATTCACTACTAATGGAAGTGTGCAACCGAAAAAAAGACCCGTCGAGTAACAGTAACTGGAGAAAATATTGAAGTCGCTCAGTTAGCATGTTACTACAATCACTGATATGGATGATAATAAATATCATCCATATCATATGTCTTTTTTACATAACGATCGTGATGCGTTGATTTCCAAAATCAGGTAACTTTTTGTCAGTGAGCATGTGAACAATTACAACACCCCAATTTTTCTCCTTACGTGTTGTTCTCCGACGAGGCGTCTTTCACAAACCACGGAACACGGAAACGACGCAATACACATACTGGATCAAGATTAACATTAGCGCCCTTGGACTGTCAACGTGTGTGGTGTGGAATAATTGGGAACAAAGTCATCGCCCCCCACATTATTGAAGGTCACTTGATGAATGGTGAAATGTACTTTTGTAATTTTGGATAACACTACTTGAAGACGCTAGTTTAGAAGTGCGAGAGAACATGTGGTGTCAACATTATGGTTATCCAGCATAATATTCGGTGGTAGCACATGAAGAAGTACTTGTTCGTAATTTCAATAGTTGCTAGATCGGTAGAACTGATTCAGTAAATTGTCCTGCTAGATCGCCAGATCTTACTTCACCAGATTTCTTTTTATGGGATTATCTCAAAAGCAAAATATACAATCAAATGCCAACAACATGTGAAAATATGATTGAGCGAGTCAAAAATGCTTGTGCCGAAATTCAATAAAATACACTTCTCAGTTGTTTACACACTCATTTTAAAAATGCGGAACAAAATCGAAGGCCATCATTTTGTACACTTACTTTAATTGAAAGATGATGAGGCGAAGGGAAATCTAGCACTCTGATAAGTGAGAGGCGAAGGGACCTACATAGATGAAGTACTCTGATACGTGAGAGGCGAGGAGACTCAGATTAATCAAGCACCCCAAGGCGGTACTACGTACACGTCGTTGTTCTTGGGTTACGCTAAAAGTAATTTATTCACCAGCAATTTGCATTTCTCCAGCTGACATTTTCCCAGTTATTCGAAATTTGTAAAATGAATAAAGTTTTTTTGAGACTAATTTTGATTATTTACAAGGAAAACGTATTTTTTATTGCACACGTATTGCAGAATCGTATGCATAGGTTCTCAGTGCTAGAAATTGAAAAAAAAATAATTTCATCGATTACAGCGCCGTCTATCATGAATGTAAAAAAATGTTTCAGACAAATCCTACGTACTTTTTCCAGTAGACTTCGAATCTGTAATAAAATATACGGGCTCCTATTTAAGAGATTTAGATCTAGATTTAGATTTAGAGATTAAGATTTCAAAGTCGCCCGCGCGCCATCTACATGGAAGGAGAGAGAGGGACTAATTCTAGCACTAATATATTTCCTCCGTTAAATTATTAAATTTTAAATCCGGACATTTTTTCGTGAACTGCTTATTTTTTGAGATATTTTAAAGTTTCAAGTTAACAAATACACCCGGTATATTAATAAATTGATATTTAGTACATGCAACTGCCTATAGTTCTATTTATATACCTCATAATTTAGTTTTATATTAAAAAAACTGGGAGTCTCTCGTACTATTGGCCAAGGCTGAATTACTGTAGAAATAATAATAGTTTATTGTAATTAAAAAAATTGATAATTACAATTTCAAGAACTATTCATATAAGTTTTTTTGGTTAGAGTGGTGATAGTAAAAGCTTATGCACATTTACAGACAAGTGCATACTTATTACTTTATGGAGTTTCATTTTCCTTTATAAAAGATGCACAAACAGCCTCTTGTCAAACCATAAAGCAGAATTCATTGTGCATATACATCCGTCATTATTGAAAAAAGACCTTGACAGTTTTGTTCCCCAGTAGATTTGGCTTCTCTGGTATGTTAGTTCATCGGACGTTCGTCGTCTACCTGCTGTTGATGTTCCCTTTGCCTGTATAACTTGAATATTAAAGAACGCTCGGGGCTATTGCAAAGGTTCGCCTCTAAAGCAAACAGGCGTCCATTAATTTATATGCAGAAGTTTCCGCGCTGGATATCGTGAATATATAATAAGCAGACCGAACCAAGACAATCTTGCGTGTATGTGTGTGTTATTAATGTGGAGGGCTACGGCCGCTATTATCCTCCGCACGGCACTTCACTGTTTTATTGTATGAAAGGGATGCAAATTTACATAACTGCGAAACCGTCAAGACATCTTTTATATATATATATATATATATATATATATATATACAAGGTGTGTATAAATTGGCGGACCCACTACACGCGGCGATGTTCTTCGCTAAATTCGGAGTCCAAAATCCTAATACGAAAATGTTGTACCATGCTCCATATCTTTGCACGAGGTTCTTAAAGTTCGGACTTTCAGTCTTGAAATAAGCATTATTACTCGATATTTGTTGACAGAAAGAGCTACAATTTAGAAGAAAGAAGAATTGTTGTTATTATTCTTTCGTTAAAGTTTTCTTTTTGATTTTAAAGTTTGTTTTTAATATTTGTTTATTAACTTATTTTGACGAAAAACACATCTGACAACGTTGTAAAACAATAAGTAGGCAGCCTAATGTTGTTCTAGTCAAATACATTACTACTGTCAAATTCATTCTGAAGACAAAGGAAGCCTGATACATCGTTTTAGGATTAGGACTTTTAACTCAAAATTTGACCAAGAATGTCGCCACGTGTAGTGGGTCCGCCAATTTATAGACACCCTATATATATATATACATATATACATATACAATGTGATTCATTTCAAGTGTACGCGACGTCGCCCAAATATTTAATGCCATCCCTGAATTGATGGACCTGCGAACACTCGTTAATATTCAAATGCTTTTGACAGATCTATATTTATGTTACAAAAGTTTTATATTAAATAGCAAGATTAAAGTTTCAAATAATTTTAATTCTCTGCAATTGTTTCGCTTCGACTACTGGTTGATAAATACATACTACTATAGAGCGATTCACGTTCACGGGCTTTATGGAGAAAGCTTACATAGTTCATAGTTATCAAATTGTTCAATACAATCTGCCAACTAAAAAAATAATTTTTGAAGTTTGATTTTAAAATAACCTCTATTGACGGTATTGTCATAGCACATAACCTACATAAATTAAACACGTAATTATAATGAAGAAAAATCTTGTTTATATTGAATTGTAGTTTTACAATTAGAAATACAATATTGATTATCAGCATGAAGGGTTTGAACATGCACTTAATGTTAGAGCAATCGACTGGATTTGTTAATAAATCAGCTTCGAAGCCATTTGTTGAACTAGATTCTATCACATGTGCAATGTTTTGTAAATTACAATGTGACAGCAATAATTCTTGAATATCTTTTTTTTATTGACAGTGACAATAATATAAACAATAGAACTTCATTTATTTTTATAGAACTAAAAATACATTTAATTATTTGGATACAATTCATTTTTGAAAAATTTGCATTTCAATTTCAATATCACGATGAAGTGTTTGAACATGCATTTGATATAGACGGACTGTTAGAGTAATCATTAATTGAATCTGTTAATAAATCAGCCTCGGAATCATCATTTGAACTTGATTCTTCCCCATGTATTATGAATTCCTCCAGCAGTCCATCGACAATCCACATCTCAATTTTTTTTACATGTTTGATGTAATTTTCCCAATTTTCAGCTATAATGTTATTATATGCATTTACAATTGGAGATGACATATCTTTTACTTTGAATGTAGTTGTTCATCTTTATATGGTTCTTTACTTGTGCCCAGGCCATCTCTATTGGATTTAGCTCACAATGATAGAGTGATAAACGCAGAACCTCTCGGTCAGCTTTTTTTGCCAAAACATCAATGACATATATGTATCATATTTGTGTCGAACTTGTGATACACAAAATAACAAATCTTTTTTTTAGCATATTATCTTCAACGGGTATATTTTTTTCAGTCAGACAGTTTATTATATTTTTCTTCCTCCATGCATTTGTGGGAATCTTATCAGTCTTTCTGCTGTGGTATGCCACATTATCTAGAACAATAACGGCATTTTCTGAGGTGTTTGATAATAACTGCTCAATAAACCATTTTTCTAATGTTTCTGCATCCATTTCATTATGAGCATCAGCAATATTTGTTAACACAAAAATATTGATTCTGCTATTGATACCAACATGTACTAAAGCAAAACGACGACCAAGACCAGTTGGAGTTTTTAATCCTGTACTCAGTCCCCGAATAAATGCATTAACCAATGATTCATCAACATAGATCAGAACATCTACCTAAAATTATTATTAAAATAGATATGTGTTTTAATGTAAAGGATAAAAAAATATTATCTTCAACTCTAAATCTTTTGATATCTTGTATATATTTGTCTCCATCGTTTAATAAGAATGTACAAAAGAATTAACAGTACAAAAAAAAATCACTAACAAAAATATGTATAGATTTGACAACGGTTAGAGAGATAGAAAAAGTAAACGTTATTGTAATTGTTTAAAAGGAAGAGGAGATGTACGAGGGAAGATCAGTAAGTACCCGTGTTTGAAGACAGGTGGCGCTGTTGAGGGAAGTTGGCATTACCGTCGTGTACTACCATATGTCAGACAACACCATAATAAATTTCAGACTGATTCATAGGTTAGTTTTTATTTGGCAGCCAGTTGTATCACACGTGTTTCGTGTTTCTCGATAAAATGGAAAAAGAGCAATATCGATCCGTAATTCGCTTTTTATTTTTGGATGGAAAAACATGCGAAGAAATAAAAGCGAAGTTGGATGCTGTCTATGGGGACCCTTCACCATCTATGACAACCGTAAGATATTGGTTCAACGAATTTAAACGTGGTCGTACATCTGTTTTTGATGAGGAGCGCCCAGGCCGCCCGGCAGACGTGGTTACCGAGGAAATCGTTGAAAAGGTCCACGACATGATTCTCGCTGATCGCCGAACGAAAGTGCGCGAAGTAGCAGAGGCCGTAGGCGTGTCGTACGGAACGGCAATTAATATTTTACATGATAAGTTATCGGTGAGAAAGGTGTCGGCCCGATGGGTGCCGCGATTGCTTACGGTGGACAACAAGCGGATACGGTTGTCAATGTCGAAGCAGTGTTTGGACCTCTTTAAGAGAAATTCGCAGAAGTTTTTGTGTCGAGTCGTCACCGTTGATGAAACCTGGATCCATTATTATACGCCAGAGTCCAAGCGACAGTCAAAACAATGGATTTTTCGGGGTGAATCTGCTCCGAAGAAGGCAAAGACGGTCCCATCGGCCGGAAAGGTCATGTCCACGATTTTTTGGGATTCCAATGGAATAATCCTCATGGACTTTTTGCAGAAAGGAAGAACGGTCACGGGGCAGTACTACAGTGAATTATTGGACCGATTCGATATAAAATTGAAGGAGACACGGCCCCATTTGGCTAAGAAAAAAGTGCTGTTTCACCACGATAATGCACCAGCACATTCATCCAGAATTGTCGCGGCAAAGTTGCATGAACTGCACTACGAATTGCTGCCGCACCCACCGTACTCGCCTGACGTGGCTCCCTGCGACTTCTTTCTGTTCCCCAACATGAAAACGTGGCTCGGGGGAAAAAGATTCAGCTCAAACGAGGAGGTTATCGTCGAGACAGAAGCATATTTTGCAGAGTTTGACAAATCGTATTTTTTGGAGGGGTTAAAGAAATGGCAGAAACGTTGGGAAAAGTGTATTGTACTAAAAGGTGATTACGTTGAAAAATAAAAAAAAAATTTGAAAAACTTGCGTCTTCTTTCCTAACACGGGTATTTATTGATTCACCCTCGTATATATCCCCCATAAGAATATACTGCATCGTGAACGTGAAATGATATATCGTAGTATTAATCTATCAATCATGTCAACCAAACGATGAAGCTAATGTTTGGCAAAGCAGTTGTAGTGAAATAAAATTATTTGAAACTTTAAACTTATTATTATATTTAAATTGAGTTACGACACGTACACTCTCGGGTGAATCAATTATTTTTTAAAAGTAGTTTTAGAAACCACGTAATACTACACAATAACTTGAAAATATACTATACTAATAGTCTTTCAGATTTAGAAGTAAAATAATAAATAATAAAAGTAACAAATAATAACAAAATGACAGCAAATCAAAACAGAAAAATAACTGAATGTATATGCAGATATTGCATATACATGTGCAATTATTTTCAATATCAGTTATATTTTAAACTAATTAGCAGCAAGAAGATATCATATTTTCTATAGAAACATTAATCATTATAGATTACATAAAAAGTACATATGCAAATAAAATAAGTCTGTTTATTTATAACTTCGAACATCATAATAGATATTATACCGGTATTTCCAGCAGATTTACCTGCTGTCTCTTTGAGAAGTTTATTTTTCCTATTAATTGTTTTATAAATTTGTACAGTCATCATAATTATATTTACATATAAATAGCATTACAAATACGTTAGTTGTAAATTACATTATCACTTTCAAAAATGTATTTTTCCAAATGCACAATGATGTAAGAGACAGTAGAATCCATCGTAAAATACACCTCTTTTTGAAGAAGTAAGGAACATTTCAAAGTATATCGTTTATAAATAAATATAAAATATATTTTATTCAATATTTTGATATTATTTGTTGTATATCATCTATGCAAATGTTTGCAGCATCTTGTTATTTCATGCTTTCTTTCGAGGGCTTATTTAAACTATAATAATATTAATAATGATTTATTTTGCCCAATAAATTAATCCAAATAGGACAACAGAACTTTGACTATGTTACAATGCATAAATAAAATAATTTATTAATTCCAGAAAAACATCGTTAAATAAATGATTTGCGTTTATCGACGAATGCACCAATGGAGCACAGTCCTTGGTGTTGAAAACACAAAACGTGGGGCGTGTCTAGCAGCAATGTGTGGTACCAGTAAATTTACTCGAGCTAACAGCGATGCTGAGCCGATCCGATGAGATTCGCCACCAGTAATGCGCTCTTCCTTTGTCTTCGCACCGCTAGCAATTGCAATCCATGCCTCACAATCAAATCCTCGTAGTATATATTTCGTTCTGGATAGACCTCCATCCAGCCTGTAACTCACGTACTCCAAAAATGTATGCTGAACGCCATCAATTTGACTGTGTCAATTGTAATGCTGTTACCTTAAATATAAGGCCGTACTGTTAATATAACTGCTTCAACAGTGAATAAATGAGAAAAATATTAAACTGATGCGCACTCCTTCCCCCAACGTATCACAGATATCTGGAGCCCGTGTTTTCTTCGATGAAAAATTGTCTAAATAATGTAATAAAATTACTAAAGTTTTTGGTTTAAGTTATTGCATTTTAGTGAATTGAGTGTTTAAGATTAAGAAAACTTACTTTACTTACTCATGTAGTATTATATACTTCTAGGACCGTACTAGGCTAGTGGGTATGTAATTAAACTATGGATCAGGAGATCCAGGTTCAAATCCCGTACAGCCAATAATATTGATGACAGTTTTCGAATCCAGCTCCACTCAAGCTGATAAAAATGAGTGCCCGAATAGTAACGGAGGTAATTATAGTATATGACAGTCAATACGTAGCGCAAACTAGATTACCACCCTAGTCAAATTTACAACGGAAATAGTAACAAATCTACCATGTTACAAGCTGATGGGCCTTCAAAGCCTGCTATCATGAACCATTATTATTAGAGACCGGACACATCGGGCTGAAATGACGTCATTACGACGGACGATATAAATAATCTACAACATCTGTAACTACATCACGCAATTATTGAATAGCACTATTCATTCGGTTAACCGCACACAAAAAATAGATGTGCATTTAACCGAATGAATAGTGTTATTTATTAATTATACTGATTAGTTTATAGAAGGAAACTAACGAGTCTAATAATCCTAAATGTATGTATATTATACGAGGGTGGTTCAATAATTCCTTAGATAAAGATAATAATAATTTTTGAACATAATCTCCTTTTAGCTGTATACACTTTTCCCAGCATTTCTCTAACTTTTTTAAGCCATCCAAAAAGTAGGATTTCGGGAGGTCCTCAAAATAGGCATCTGTTTGGGCGATGACCTCCTCATAAGACGTGAATCGTTTTCCACGGAGCCATTTTTTCAAGTTTGAGAATAAGAAAAGTCACTTGGGACCAAATCTGGCAAATACGGTGAATGTTGTAATAATTTGAACTTTAATTCGATTATTTTCTTCATCAAAACTACGCAAATATCCACCCGTGCATTGTCTTGGTAGAGGAGAATTTTTTTCTTTGCCAAATGAGAACGTTTCTCCTTGATTTCTTCGCTCAAACGGTACAATAATATTGCATAATACTCTCCATTATCGTCTGTCCATTTTCCAAGTAATCGATTTAGATGATTCCGCGTGCATCCCAAAACACACTGGTCATCACCTTGTTGGCTGATTTCACCGTCTTTGCCGTCGGAGCCAAATTAAAAATCCACAGTTTCGACTGTTGCTTTGTTTTTGGAGTATAGTAGTGCATTCATGTTTCGTCCACAGTTATGTAGCGACATAGAAACTCGTCAGGATTGCGACGGAAAAGTGCCACACTAGCCTCCGATTCGATCGCACGATTGCGTTTATTCTCCACTGGGAGCAAATGCGGTAGCCATCTTGCCGAGATTTTTTTCAAACCAAATTTTTCCTGTAAAATTGAAAACACTGTACCTCGTGATATGCCTATAGGCTGAACTATTTCACACACTTTGATTCGTCGATCACTCAAAACCATATCAATTTATAAATGATTTCGGAGGAAGTCATTTCCACTTGACGTCTCGAACCATGTTCATTTTTTGTGGACGTACGGCTACGTTTAAACTCATTTACCAAATTTTAGTCGCAAATGTGCCATGAACTTCATCCAACTCGGCTTTGATCTCTATCGGTGTTAAACCTTTTAAAAAAGTGTTTAATCACCGCATGAAGCTTATGTTTTTCCATTTTTGTAAACGAACCAAAGTTTGTTGCTTCAATCGAGTATAAAAATTAATCCACGCGTTGGATTTAGCTGGAATTTTGACATCAGTTTAATAATATACGACGCTTACTAAATGCAAATTTTTGTCGTATTACTACCGTCATCTCTTAGATTTTCTAAGGAGTCATTGAACCACCCTCGTATATGCTCTATATCGTCTTAGCTAATTAACGTAATCCAACATAAAAAATAGAATCAGAATTGTCTGAACATAGAAGAATTGCTGACTTAAGCTAATTTAAATAAGTTAATAACGGGGTCGTTTTTTCACTCTTGACTCAACTTTCGAATAAAATCATAATTTAACAGACTAAATTAAATGATTCTAGAGAGGCGTTTTAGAATAAAAATATTAACAACACGAAATTAAGGTTATGTATTTTATTCATTCCAAAATTATGTGGAATATTGCTGTCTGAAGTTTAATAATATATTGTGATATAAATAAGATTTAGAACGTAGTTAACGTACATATATACGCAAATTAGAGCGAATATTATTATTTATCAAGTTTATTCTATGTAATTTTCACCAGCAAATGTTAAAATCGACATTAAGAGAAATTTAGCCATCCGTTTCGAATATCCGTAGTTTTTGAATAGTTTTCAAATGAAATGGGAAGTCTATGCTGTAACTGTTGCGGTACTCCCTTTTCTAAATTCCTGATCGCGTCCAATTACCGTCCGACTTTCTCGTGATTCAGCAACAACTAAGCGGAGAAGAGAGAGAATCGTAACCATGGTAACCTGTATTCCCTGGCACAGTGTGCGTCTCGTGGCATTCGTACGACCCCCAAAAGCAGACTAGACTTTCACAGTCTGGGTCATTAATATTGAAACCAATAATGTTTACCCAGGAACGTCGGTTTTACCTCATAAATTTTAAAACAACAACGACATGCAAGAAACAATATGAAACCGAGCCACTCATCAAATTTGGATAAGACTTGATTGTTCAGCAAAATACTATTATGCGTCCTAGGGATTTCTAACTGTGGTTATTAAATATTTAAGTGTGGATGTGAAAGCTCTATTGATTTTTTTATTAAAGCTGTATTAACTTCCGGAGGAATATGAATGATTAACTCTTACTGTAAAACTTTAGCACTTAAAAACAAAATACGTCTTTAAATATAATTTCAATAAATCGCTATTATCAATCTTTATCTATGCTTATGTTTTGTCACATTATATCTTCTCATATTCATTGTATATAACATCCATAAATGAATTTGGAAACAAAATATTTTATAATTAGTTTCAGAAGGTACGTACATACGAGGAGTGGCTATAAAATAACGAGACTGATGCTGAACTTTTTATTTTAAATTTAAATTATAAAATATTATCCCCTTCAATATACATACATACATTTGATTATTTCTTATTACGACTTCCGCTAAATAAATTGCGATGTGCCAATCCAAGCGGTAAATTGTTGTGTACTTTCAAAATCGCACTAATAAATATAAGTTCTGTCAGCAATAACGATATTGTACACCAAATTTGGACGACCTTGCTTGAATTTTGTTCGTATTTCATGGCATTTAACATGGCCTTCCAATGACTGCAAAACTTCCGTACGTTCAAATGTTTATGAAAACTCGTGTGTACTCCTTTCATACCAATGCCCAAGAATGTTTCAATAACACGGTGTGTGGCATATCAACCACTTCACGCACATCATCAACACTAGTGACAACAACAGATGTCGATGGACGACCATCACGAAATTTGTCGCGGGTCCCTTAACGCTGAAATACAATAAATCAACTGAAAACACTGCTCTTGGTTGGTGCTTCGTTCCCCAAAAACCAAGTGAGTCGATTGTTGCATAGTTAGGCGTTAAACCACATTTACAATAAAAATCATGACTCGAACATTTCCATTTTTTACAAATCTTCATGCATTTAATTGTTGTATAAACAAAACTAGTTGATGAACTGTTAACTGAATTATTGGTTAGAAATGTCATATATAACGAATGTCAATTGAAAATAGCGAGCATCATTGAAAATACTAGATTCCAGATTAATGGTGCCATAGCAGAATCAATCATTTGCAAGTAGTTTGTCAAATTTAATGTCGGAATCGTCTACCTCGAATACTATGCTGGATCAGAAAGATATTCCACTCTTGATCAAGAATAATATGTTTAATTGAAAACGAATTTGACGATTTGGAGTAGGTACCTTGGGTACCTCATCCGACGGGATGGTTGGATTATAAACGCAGTAAGAATGATCGGTGCTAAAATAAATGGTTACTGAGAATGAAAAGTGGATCCTTTACAATAATAACATTGAACACGAAAGATTGTGGGTGTTTGAAAAACAATCCATCAGTGATAATGATGGATTGTTTTTAAAACTCCGAAAGCTGTTAAATATCCATATAATGGGGCCATAGCAGAATCAATCGTTCGTAAGTAGTTCGCTAAATGTAATGCTTTAATTTTTGCCTCGAATACTCTACTGGATCAGGAAGATGTTCCACCGCTGATCAAGATCAAATAAAGTGTTTAATTGAAAACAACCACCGCTGCACTGTACGATAGGTAGCAGAAGTATGGAAGATATTAGTACCGAATTTGACGATTTGGAGAAGCTTGGTTAAGTATAGTAGTCAATCGACGAGATGTTTGGGTTATAAATACAGTGAGACAGAGATCATTTTCTAAACTAAATGATTACTAAGAATAAAAAAGTGAATCTTTTACAATAACGTTGAATGCAAAAGATAGTGGAGTTTAAAAAACGATCCATCATTATCATCCCCGGAAGCTGATATACACCCATAAAAGATTTTACTTTGCGTTTAATAGAATTGGAAGGAAATTATGTTCTATGAGATTCTTGGTTCTAAGGAACACGTTCGTTCAGATCAGTACTCTGACGCACTCATTCAATTAAAAGTCGCAATTGACAAGAAACGATAAGACTGTATAGCAAACGCCAATTAAGTTGGCGCGAGGAGGGGTAAGTTCGCGCAGGATTAAAAGTAGTGGGGAGATTTGTATTTGGTTTTACATCAAATGTCAGATAATTCTAACCTCTGAGCATGTATCACTTTATGATCCCCTAGCCTAGGACATTATGTTCCGAACAATTTGTTTTGTTTTATTCTGTAATTTACAGTGTATTTCAAAATCGTACTTAGTATTTATATGGTTGTAAATAGTAGATACGTAATGGTTGTGAATAATTGCTTAACTACATATGACGCCAACTTTGTTGAGCAATTATGTTCTGTTTGCTTTGATAGTTTGTGTATTTTATAATTCAGTAATTAACAAATGAGTACTAAATCAGGAGAGTCATTAAAATTATGAATAGTAGTTAAATATTATAGTTACAATGAATAAATTAACGAATATAAATTATTACATATATGGCAACTGTTGTTATTTTTATTATCATTATTTTTATAATGATTACTATTTATAAGAACTATACTAATAATATAAAGATATTAACAAGAGTTGCCCACATAGACATCAATAGATATTGGAAGTGCATTTATTATTAAATATATACGAGACTGGCCTGATAAGATCTTGGCTTCGCCCACTACTCTTCTGCTTTTTTTACCTTAATGTTGGTATAATTGTTAGTGGACGCAATATGAAATTGCAAGTCATTACAGCTATAGAAGTTGGCTATAGGCAGTCGTTTGATTCAGCTCCGATACATGTGTTAGAAATGGAAAAAATAGAAGGTCAAACGCCGATTGAAATTCAGTCAAAGAACGTATATGTGTCTGGTAACTATTCGCTGTCAATGAAGAAATGAACAGCCGAGTTTAGACGTGGCTGTTGAAACATCTAAGATGATCTACGTGAAGGATGTCCAAAAAGAGCAACCACACTGGGAATCATCGAAAAAGTGCACGATATAATTGTGAAACGTCGACTTACGATGTGAGGTAGGGATATTAAAAGAACGCGTCGGTTACATTTTCTACGAAGAATTGCACAAGAAAGAGCTTTGTGCAACATAGATGTCGTACGTGCTAACTGCATCACTATGCATCAAAGATGCATTCGCATTCGCAAAGATGCATGACACTTTCCGAACAATGCTTGGCACGTTTTAGGAAAAAGAAAAGTGATTTTCGGTGTCGATATGTGACAATAGATGAAACATGAATTCACCACCATTACACATTTGAATCGAACAATAGTCCATGCAGTGGGCAGAAGCCGGTTTTTCAGCTCCGAAAAAAGCGAAGACGGTACCACAGGCTGGGAGATAATGGCGACAGTGTTCTGGGATGCGAAAGGAATTCTGTTGATCGTCTCTATCTTAAAAATAGTAAAACAATAACTGGGGAATATTGTTCTAACCTTCTAACGAACCCGAATGCAAAAATTCATGAAAACTGGTCCAGCTTGCAAAAAAAAATCTTCCTCCATTAGGACAATCCATCTGCCGACAAAAGTTTCTTGAGGATGGAAAAATTAGACATTTGCACAATGAAATGCAGAAACATCCACCTTATTCCCCAGATTTAGCTCCCTTGGACCTTCATCTTTTCCCAAAGCTTAAAATCTTCTTTGCTGGTCAACGTTTTTCGTCTGAATAAGAAACCTTTGCGGCTGTAGGCGGGTACTTTGCAGCCCTTCCAACGGAACAATCAAGGGACGAGATAATGGTCCTGGAGCACCACGAATGAAATGCATTAATATTAAAGGAGATTATGATCAGAAATCAAAAGTTTTTGGAGACATACTTTCATAGAGCACTTTCAGGGAGAGAACATTTCAGACTACACTCGTAAAACATAATAATGTACCAATTTCTAAATATAATAAAAAGAAAGTTGGAAAACTAAAAAGAAGGAACTAATATATGTATATACATGTTGTATAAAGGCAATATTTTGAAAGTGAATTATTCGTTAAAAAACGGACCGAAATGTACGTACATAATGTGTTGTAGACTATGCTATTAATTTATCTCCAGAATACGATAAGAAACATTAATTACCAATAATTTACTGAATTTGGACTATTGGAAATAGTGATAATGTTATGATTTAGATACATTTCAACTCAACAGCCTATATGTTTCATTTCTATACAAATAACTATAATAATAATATGTAATAATACTTATGGAGAACTTAAAGTAATAATCTTTATAGACTTGCAAACAAGCACTATTCCAAACATGAGTCTTTCATTATTCATAATTAAAAAAGACAAAACTGGTTTCGAAAAGAAATTCAAATATCAAAGTAAATACATAAACTCTTTCATTCAATCCTGTACAGGATAATTGGGATTTTGACAAAAGAGTAAATGGAGATAAGCAGTACGACAATGTCCATGAATTTAGATTTGGATGATGACATTTAATAACAAATTCCTTTTCTTAACGCAAAAAAAATTTAATAGCTAGATATGAAATCAGTATTAATGTAAATAATAATAAACATGCCAAAAAGGGAAACAAGGAACCGTTAGGAAAAGAAAATACTAGATTAAGTGCAAACAACAAACAGAATTAAGACAAAATATGACTCTACGATAGGTGTGTTCCACTCGACAGCCAGTACAAAACTGACGATGGTCACATATGCTTAACAATAAGGTACCCTCCCTCGTTTTTCAAATATTACTGTAGGTGCAAAAAGGTTTTAAGTATATCTATACGTTAATGCACGTATAACGCTTTTGTTACAATTGAAACAGACATGTAATTAATATACATATCTGTAACTGTACACTTGGACAATACACCTCGTATTTTCAGCATTTACTTCTGCTTAAGACATATGTTTCTGCCATCTATAGGCGTCGTCAGTCAAGCTAGTGAAGCAATGTATACAAATGATACAAATCTTTATGAATAGATCTGTATCTGTATATAACATTAAGCTGAAATCGCCTACAAAAGCAAATTTCATCCTATAAGGTGGCACTTATTTAATAAGTGACATCTGACGGACGAAAGAGACTTTGCCGAAAAAGGCGACCTTTCGTTCGACCAGCTATGCTGATACGAAAAACGAAACAATACGGGTAGTCCATTAACAACGAGCCAGATGGCAGTAAATATGCAAAAAGGTTTTAAGTATATCTATACGTTAATGCACGTATAACGCTTTTATTACAATTGCTTCACTAGCTTGACTGACGACGCCTATAGATGGCAGAAACATATGTCTTAAGCAGAAGTAAATGCTGAAAATACGAGGTGTATTGTCCAAGTGTACAGTTACAGATATGTATATTAATTACATGTCTGTTTCAATTGTAACAAAAGCGTTATACGTGCATTTTTGTCAAAAATTATTTTCGTAATGAAGTCTGAGCGTAGGGGAAAAAACTTCAATTTCAATTACAAAAATAACTAAACATTTTTGACTAGCACATTTTGGGTTTTTTTTCGATGAAATTTTTTTATCTACACAAGGTATAACTCTGAGCACTTTTTTTTGGACACATTGTATATATACGATTAAAAAATCCACAAAATATTAATTGAGCTCTTTTCAATTAGTTTTTTTTTGCTGTATTAATAGACTTAAATCATGTTATAATTACGTATCAAATGCTCTTCTTTACTAAACAATTAAAAATAATACAAACTTATTTCAAACAAACTAATACTAAACACATTTTGCAGTTGCGTTAATATTCATTTCCACCGTAACACAAACACTGAGTCTAGGTACACACGTTCTAACAGACATGCAGTAAAGGTAATTGTACTTTAAGATACAATCTTCGTAAGCATTGTCTGTGTATGCACAAGTCAAAATACGACAGGGGTTACAACGACTAATATTTAGATTTAGATGTTTGCCTTTACAGTTTCCTTCACTGTGTATGTGTACGAACAACGTAATCGTTTGTGAGATAAAATTTTTTCGTAACGTATTTTCAGAAACAATGAAATTAAAAATAAATACACATGCAAAAAAATTCAATCGTTAAAATATAAGAACAGTGTTGTCAATACAGTTAATTTATAATTCAATATTTTTAGTTTTATTGTTGTACTTATTTTTTAATAATAGTCCACGGTTTAAAATTCAGTGTGATTTCGAATAATTTTATTTGCAAATTATAAATCGTACGGCTATAAATCAGCAAATAATAAATATTTTTTAAATTACACAATATTAATATTAAGTAAAAAAAATCCTGATAAAATTTATCAATTACAAACATTATTTACTCGTCTGTCGTTAAATGATAAAGGGACGATAAGGTGACAAATACATTGCAAAATAAAAAGTGGTTGATGTGTTTTAAAAATTCGGATTATGAACAGGTCTTATAATTTATAAATAACAAAAATTAAATTATCATTACGCTGCGCATTTAGATTTTGTATCCTTTTGTATACTTTCTAGTCGTTTAAAGATTGCCGGTATAATCTTTGAAATACTTCGTCGTCCCATATTGCGTCCTTGACATTATATACTGGAGCACTTCATATGCATGATGTATAAACCGCCTGCTTCTGCGCTTACTGGGTAATTTGATTTATGGCTGTTTTTTCTCTAAGAATAAACTCCGAACAATATTTTTTGCCCCTGATAATCTCAAGTATTTTATGCTGGTATAAATATTTTCCATATGTTAAACAAGGCAAGGCGATAGTATAATTTATTTAACTCAATATTTAGGACCAACTGTTATAATTAAAAATAAACGGGATCTAACTGTCAAATGTCAATGTTTTTTTTTGGCATTTTCTTCCACCACCTTCATCTATGGAAAACAAATTAATAGCTTATAGTGCTAGAGTGATGCATTGTTTTTGTATAACTCCTAATGAGTTCTGCAATCATCCCAATAGGCACTAAGCTTTTGTTTTGATAATAGAGTGACCATCTCCTTCAAAATTTATCTAAAACTAAAACTAGTGTGAGCTTCTATGTATATGTCCTAAATGGCAGTGGAAGTTTTAGTCTACACACTTCGTTGACATCGCGCATATTTATTAATTGGTTAATTGGTTGACTAGCATATTGAGGTTCACTGACAACCTTTCACAGTACTTAACACTAAATTTATGAATAACTTGCTTGATGCATTCCAATGTCATGTTGAATGACAGTTGGTAACTTAATATGGCTTATCGACAATGATACGTAGTACTTTGCTTTGAAAGCTTTCAAATATCTGTCCGGCGAATTCAACGTGCGGCGTATTGCTGCGAAGTTTGTGACAAAGTTACTCCGCATTGAACAAAAACGGCACTGTGTTCATGTGTGCACAGAGCTAAAAGAATGTTCATTACTGGCGACGAATCATGGGTGTATCATACGGGTATGATCCCGAAACAAAGCAGCAGTCATCGCAGTGGAAGACGCCATCGTCACCACAATCGAAGAAAGCACGGCAAGTTCAGAGCAGTGTGAAGTCGATTTGCTTCTTTGACGCTGATGGTTTCGTGCAGAAAGAATTTCTCCCACCAGGTGAAACAGTTAAAGGACGATTTTATTGCGATGTTCATTGACGACTAAGAGGAAACATACAACGCAAACGGCCTGCCAAGTGGCGCGATCCTAGACTACCCGCACGTCGCTTTTTGTGTGTCAGCTTCTAACCTCAAAAAAGACAGCAGTACTACCCCACCCTCCCTACTCCTCAGATCTTGCCCGTTGTCTCTTCTTCCTGTTTCCGAAGTTGAAACTGAAACGCAAGGGGCGCCGTTTCGAGACGATTGAGAAGATCCAGACCGAATCGCAGCCAGTGTTGAACACTTTAACACGCAAAGACATCCAGCACTGCTTCCAGTCATGGAAAAGTCACTAGGATGGGTGTTGTTTTGTGTGTGTGTAAGCCTTGTTTGCTTTTTGTAATGGACTGTATCTTTTGATTTTGCAACTAGTTCTTTGTTTTTGTTTCGAAGGACCATGTAAATTCCGTTAATTAAATACAATGAATATTTAAAGACACTATTTTATTTTTAAAAATGGGAACATACATTCACTTTACGAAACTAATTTTGTCTCACGTAAAATTATTATTATAATGTTTTCTACTTGTGGGACTGTGTGCGACTTACTGTGTTTTACGCTTTATATTTTTTTCGCAAAAAACGCGACGGCATGCCGAAAGGCGAAGCCGAACATCTGTTTCCCGCATCCAAGTGTCTGCCTGCTCTAATAGTACGGGAAGGAAAAACGTTCACAGAAGAAGAAAAGTTAATGTTAAAATAAAACTTAAATCTTTGAAGGGGATGGTAATGATTAGTAATGAATAAGTTGTACCAACAATTTATTGAGTTTTTTTTGCACATTCCAGCAATTTCTGGGTAGCACCTCGTATATTCATTGTATAAATAAAGTTATAAATGTATGGTGGCTGCTATTTTAAATGAGAGTTTTGACATACACCTATTTTATTATACGCCGCAAAATTAATTATTAAAATTATTATTTTCAACAAAATCTATCACCAATTTAGATTCATAAATACAAAACAATTATTTTCCTCTAAGTATTTACATGATACATAATAAAGAATACTTTTTATTAGCACTGTTAGGTATTTTAAAATAATATAATGATACTAGATTGTTACTATCTATAATCATACTTTGCCTACTAGATAAATATAAAAAAGGCCATTGTGAAAACTAATCAATCTAACAAGGGTTAGGAAATAACATACTAAGCAAAAAATGAGGAAATCTGACAAAGAAATTCGAGGAACCCCTCCAGCCTATATAATTCCAAATTCACCCCTCACGGGATCTCTCCATTCCAGACACGTAAACACGATTATCACGATTTATTTACAGCATATACGTCCACTTCAAAGTTCAAGGACGAATAAAGGTCGTGCGTACAGTGAAATAGTCGAAAAAAGTATTTTTCGGGCACAAAGGTGTGGGCTGGAGCATACAAACAATTAAAGTGCGATAGTACTGGCTGATTACGCTTAACGGCAGTAAACAATAAAATCTGTTAATTGTTCGGACGGAAACAATCGCGAAATTAGACTGTACTAGCGTTGTTTAATTGTTTTAGCGAGCGAAGGTCAAATGGAGGTTGTGCGTTCGGTCGGTATCTATATATAAACTACTATATTGGATATTATAAAACAAAATTTTATATTATATTGAAACAATTAAATAAGAAATTAATCAAAATCGTTGTTTATCAAAATTAAAACTGAAAAAGTAACAATTATAAACAATTACTTGAATGCAATCATTTATACATAACTATTTAAACAGAATATATGTATAATTCTTTACAGACATACATTACTTACTAAGTTTAATTAAAAATAACAAGTGTTCATTTGAAAAGTCAATCTAGGTTACTTTGAAATTTTGATAGAATAAGACGCAAATATATTAATATGTGTTTGTTGTTCCGTAAACGTAAATCCAAATGACATTTGATGATGTTAATCACAAATATCAGTTGGTGCATAAAATAATCGTGCGTCGATTCTGGTTTAAATAAATTGCTTCTCAGTTTTAAAATGGCTTTTACTTTAGAACATAAATTTTTTTAGTCCAGGCTTATTTTCGAAGTGGTAATAAAATTGATGGTTTATGGGTTTATTCAGTTCAAGATTGCATGGTAGAATTTCAAGTTGAGTTTCCACATTTTGTAATAGATTATATACAATTTAAGAATACTTTGGATAGAACTTTAAAACTTTTTTCTGAAACTGGAAGTCTCTTAAGAAAATCAGGCAGCGGAGCAGTTAAAAAACGTACACCTCAAGTTGTCAATCGTGTTGAAGAAATAATGGAAAATGAACCACAAACATCTGTTCGACATTTGAGTCAACAAATAAACCTTTCTGTTGGTACAACTCATAAGTTATTAAAAAAAGATATGCAACTTTATCCATACCGTGTCACAGCAGTACAAGAATTGTTAGAAATTGATTACCCACGTAGACTACAGTTTTGTAATTGGTTTGTAAATATGAACAATAATGGAGAACTTTCGCAAAGAGTCATCTTTACTGATGAAGCATGGTTTTATAACCTCAATTCACAAAATACAAAAATTTGGAGTAGTCAAAATCCACGTGTAATTAATGGAGAATCGCTACATCCAGAGAAAATTGGTGTTTGGGCAGCGATAAGCCAAAAGCGAATCATTGGACCAATATTTTTTCAGGGAACGTTAACTGCTCAAAGGTACCGTACGGAAATTTTACAACCATTTGTCAATCTGTTGCATGATGATGAACTTCAAAATGCATATTTCCAACAAGACGGAGCACCTTGTCAATGTACTGCAGAATCTTTGGATTATTCAAGAGAATTTTTCTCATGTATAATTAGTCGAAATACTGAAATTGCCTGGCCTGCACGTTCATGCGATTTAACACCTTGCGACTTCTTTTTGTGGCCTTATCTAAAAAATAACATATTTCGAACACCTATATTGAATTTGAATGATATGCTACAGAGAATCGAACAGAAATGCATGGAAATTAATAACAATCCAGTAATGTTGCAGAATATCATCAGAAATTTTGAAAGGAGGATTTTAAAGTGCATTGATCTTGAAGGACAACATTTTCAACATTTGTTATAGTTTTCAATAAATACCTATTATTTGTTATTTATGTGTATGTATGAAACTGTCAAAATATACGACTTCGTAGGTTAAATAGTAAATTTTAATTTACGACATACTTCAAAATGTTCTCAGTAAATCACATGTTACTAGATTGACGTTTCAAATGAACACTTGTTATGTTTGAAAACTAATGATACTGTGTATCAAAGAAATCTAAAGAAATTTTTATTATTATCTATATACATAAAAATGAACTCTTTTGTTTGTTTGTATGTCTTCAATAAACTCACAAGCTAGTCTGTCGATTGAGCCAAAAATTTTATATAAAGTTTGTTTTGAAGAGACAAACATACCATAGTATGATTACTTTGCGATGGGTGGCACTGTACAACAGTTTAAAAAAATTGGCAAATAAAGCAGAAAATGACAACCAACACTATATATTTCGAATTGGTCGACAGCGTTTTTTCAAATATCGCACACAATTTCAGAAACGATCAATGGCTACGCGAATAAACGATATTGGCAGCCAAAAACAATCACGGCAATGCAATAAATACAGCCAATTCAACATAAAATATCTGGCAATTTAAGATCGTATAACTCAGTTGATTTTGTTATGAATTGAGACCAGATCGTCAATTATCTAGTTGAATTCCTGAACTCACTGGATTTGAAAATTGATATACCAATGATTCTGCTTCGAAACGTCGATCTGTCACGTCTTTTCAACGGTACCAGACTTGCAATTAAACAGTTGATGAACCACATAATCGAAGCCACAATATCTGATACCGACAGATATGATATTTGAATTCAAAAGACCACAGGGACAATCGTTTCAAGTGTGTCGTTTGAAATTGCAAAATCTATGCTTCTCGCATGGACAGCTGTACGTGGCGTAGCCTGTTCACGCGTTGGGAAACAGGCAAATTTATTTGTGTACGCACCTGATGGCCGAACAAAAGATATTGTTTACCCGAAGGCATTACAATAACTAGAATTTCTTTAAATTTAGGATAAAAATAAAAATCATAGTCCAATAATCTTTCAATAAATACAGGCTGATTCATTTTCGACCCTCACCATGGGTATCTCGCATTATTGCAGATAGAGGGTAGGTTTAAATTTGGCAAAGTTGCTAAATTTTGTGTTTGTTATGTACCCGAAAAGAAAATGGACCTGTATCAACTGACGTTCGAATTTTTTTTTTAAACTGAAAGAAGCTCATTTTTTTTTTTCTTTTATCCCTAGCACATTTGTACGTGCCCTTACAATTTTTACTATCGTCTGACTTTTAGTTTTAGAGATACAGTTGCTTAAAAAACACGTGTTTAGCGAAAGCTGCAAAATGAATAGACTCGCTATTCGTCATGCAATCCAATACTTGTTTTTTAAGAAGATGAATACAACTGAGGTTTTTGGCCGATATGCAGCAAACGTGCAAGCATGCTCCTCCGGTGTTCGCGATTTGTAGTATCGAAGATGAAGGACATCTTGGACTGTCAATTACAATTTCAGAAATAGTTGAAAGAGTTCATGATGTTGTGTTACGTGACCGAAGAATGTAAGTGAAGGAGATTGCCAAAACTATGGGCATGTCTACTAAACATGTACACGTGGGTGCCGTCTTTACTGAATTTAGATCAAAAACATGAAAGAACACATATTTCCCGATTTTTAACATCAACTCAGTAGATTATTTTGCGCCACTATTTTGCGGTTGATGAAACTTGGCTGTATTACTAGATATTGAAACGGCAATCTCAGCAGTGGTTGCATCGTGGCAGTCCTCCTTCAAAGAAAGCCAAGACGTTTGCTTCGGCTGGAAAGGTAATAAGCCACGCTATTTTGAAATTCGAAGGAGATTCTTTTCATAAATTGCCAAATTTTCAACATCTGAAGCTGTCCTTCTGACAAGAGGACAATGGTTCGAAAGAAAGTGTTATTCCATAAGGACAATGCACCCCCCATACACCAATGGCAGTGCTCGCGGAAAACTAGGTCAATTACGATTCCAAGTTATGCCCCAACGGCCCTATTTACCATATCTAGCCACTTCAGACTTCAATCTATTCCCAAAACTCAAGCTGTTATTGCAGAAGTAGAGGATATTTTGATGACGTCGATGCTTATGATTCTTAAACTGGTATAATAGCACTCCAGTACCACCGGTTATCGTTGAAAGGGGAATATGTTGAAAAAAAAATTGTTGTCGTAATTCAAGTGTTTCATTTTAAGCCTCACCTTTTGTCAAATTATCCTCGTACTAGACGTGTGTATAGATGACAACTTATTTGTCGAAATGTGTATATGAGGTGCGAATCCGAATACGAATTTAGTAGGAGGTTTTACTTCTTCTTTTTAAAGATTGTACAAACTGTATATATTTGTTTTAAATAAAGTGAGTTTTATATAAAAAGCGTCAAACATTTTAAAAAAATAATGCTTAATTAAAACCAATTTGCATTCGCGTTTACATAAATGCTCGTATCACGTTAACACTTTTAACACTTTTTTTTAATTTTCGTCCTTTAATTATAAAAGTCGTATAATAAAACTTTTAATTACTAAAGTTTGTACGAAAAATAGTGTAAATGTAATGGCTTAAAAGTTACGTGTTTAGATTTACCACAAAAAATACAGTAGCATAAGAACCTGCTGGGTCAATTATAAATAAATAGGCTTTACTACACATAATGTTGAATATAGACTATTCTTTCGAATACACCTTTAGAAAACGATTCCTAGTAAATACTAAGATTGGTACTAAGAATGAAATAGTAAACTAATCGATTATCAAAAATTAGAGAATTTAGAAGACCGATTTTCAAAAACCGAATGATATTGCATTTTAAGTATGAAAATACAAATGATACATACATAACAAATATATTAATAACGAATTCAACTGATCTATGCAACGAAACGACCAAAACATGCTGACCATACATATTACATATAATAAATATATGTAGTATGTATTTATGGTAGTATCGTGTAGTGCCACCAGATAAAACCGATATATATGAGCCATAAAAGAAAACTAATCATTTTATTTGAAAAATGATTTATTATAATGATATACATACATGACATAAAATTAAAAATTTGGTCTTAATCCACAGTATAGTAATTTTATTCATCACACTGCGTTTTACTTTTTAATATTTCCGTTCATAGACTCGTGGTCTGCGATAATTTCTCTCCAAACACTTTGATAAAGTTTAGATCGATAGAACTAATTATTATCCATGGCACACTTTAATATTTTGATTTCGAACATACTCTAAATGGATTTGCTCTGCGATATCATGCGTTGTTACCCTGCACATGTTCGTGCAGTATGAATGTGACATGGAGTGTTCTTTACAGTACTGAGACTATTTTAATGAAGCACCCAAATTAATTGCATAGTCCCAATTTAGTCTATTATACCGGCAACAAAACATCTATTTCATTGTACATACGACCGGATCATTACTCATTAGTTTTTATGAATGCTTTGTTGCCACGAATGACCTTGAACACGAAAATACATATTTTCGATTTAATTTAAATTAAACATATTCGGAATATTATCTTTTTTGATTTTTTAATTGTGTCCATGTTGTTTTGCTACACAGTTTTCTATTATTTGCGAAGCGCTTGTTAACATCCATAATAATTTTTGCTATAAATAACCAAAAACCAAATAGAAAGGAAATAATTTATCTTAAGGCGACAAAATCAATGTATCAGACTTAGCGTCCAATTTCGTTAAAATATATGTATTAATATTATCTACACAATTGCATATTTCATAATATCCACTCACATATTTCTCCGCGACAACATGGCTTCTTCTCCGGAAGATATACTGCAGCTAACCTCACGTAACATGTTAGTGACACTATTAATTGTCGTCAAGGTCAAGTTGATTGCATTTATTTAGACTACACCCACACGTTCGATATTATCGATCATGTAACACTTTCGGGGTTCCTCAAGGCTCCACTCTAGGGCCTTTATTATTGTTATTGTTTATAAATAATTTATGTACTTGCAAGTTTGCTTTCTAATACCTTGGGTTATGCTGGTGATATTAAAATTTTCAATGTTGTTAACGCAATGCTGATGTGAAACGTTTACAGGAACGTCCTGATTTTATCATTAATTGGTCTAGTACTAATCACTTATCATTGAATATAGATAAGTGCTTTGTCATGTGCTTTACTGAGAAATTTAACACCTTTTCCTTCTTGCTATTTTATGAACGGCCATATACTTTCGAAAGTTAATTCTATGAGGGATCTTGGAATAGTATTTCATCACTGTTTAGACTTCAATCTTCACGAGCAAAACATGTGCCTCTCAGCTATTAAAATATTAGGTTTCATCTTAGAATGTACAATTTTTTTTAAATAAGTTGATCTTTTTATATGTTGTGTTTATTGGGAGTACGCTCGGATACGAATCTGATATTTGGTATCCCTTTTACGAAGCTCAGAATGCTGCTATAAGCAAAATTCAGCGTCGGTTTTTAAATTTTTAAGTTTCAAAACATGACCTCTGGCATTTAGCCGGATCATGCAATTACCTATTCCTTTTTGCTGGAGCAGCATAACGTTCAGTCAGCTACATAGTGCAAGTTTTTTATATAAATTAATCAGTGGTCGGATACCCTTCGTCAATTTTCCACATTTGTACATCGCACTCACGCAAATATCTTTTGTAAAGGCAATTAAATCACATGATGGAGAATGAAGATATAATATACCTTAATATATTTACTAGGACCCGACGTTGAGGATGCACCGACTCCAGTTTTTCGTTTTAATTCATAGTAGATAAGTATGTATATACCGGGTGTCCTTGAAATAAAAAGACAACCTATGAAAAACGAAAAGAAAAAAATGATATAAAATATATACCAAAATATTTTCCAAAATTCCCTTTCATAGCGAGAAAAAAATTACAAACATTTAAAAAAATTTCGTTACTCTACTGTTCGTCTGAATATATAATACATACATAGTATAATAATATGTCCATTTCGCTTTACGTTTAATTCTTTGTCAATCGTTACGTGCGTTCGATACAATTTTTCGATTTAAGATAATAGATTGTAACCAAATAGGACGTTAAATACCCGCAAAGCACAGATCTTACATGTTCTTTTAATACATCATCTTTAAAAATTCACTCGACTTTCGTACCAGGTTATCGAACCCTTACCATAACAAAACTTAGACACAATGTTATCTTTTTTATAAGCATAAACATTGCCGCCTTTAAATACGGGTCGTATGCGTTTCGGCCGATAATCCAATTTAAACCGTATCGTTTTGGTGTCTTACCTTAAATGTAATCGTTTCGGCTGAGGATAATTCCTACCGATATTAACCAAATCAGTCATAAAAACAATGAACTGATTTGTATTGTATTGCTCAATTTTGCCAATAAGGTATTTTTCGCGCTTTTGCGTCCGTGAATTTGTTTTTTGTTCAGTTTTTTGTACAGTTTGAACTTGAATATAAATTTCACTTTGATAGTGAATATAAAAATATTAGGGTGATGAAAATTAAAATATTAATTTAAATGCGAGCAAAACTTTCACATGCGTTCGTTGTTCGGCTGCTACTTGCCTACTTGGCTGGTAATAGACAAGTAACAAGCACTTACCCTGCGCGACCGAATCGGTACACTCCTAAATCGTCTTATTTTTGTGGACCGTCCGAAACAAGATACTGTAATTTATTCAAACCTGCTAATCGGCCGAAATCGCCCTTAAATACAATAGCGGCATTCTGAATTGATATTCATATTTTATATTTCTTCTAACAAAAAAAAACAGTCTCGTAATACACATTAAATTTTAGTACGATTTTTAAATTGGATTTGTAAATTAATGTAACTTCTTAATTTTTAATAATTTATTTGAATGTATAAAAAGCTGATTTTGTACGAGGTATTGACCTTAGCATACAGGATATTACAGCTTATAACATCGACAGCTGTTGTTGCGTATGTAAACATATGGTGTGCGTGTAACTTCAATAGTGCTACATATTTACAATCGAAATATTTTGAATTCATAGGCGGAACGTTATACAATTTTCAGGGCTTTTAATTTTAGGGTTCATGTCGTAATTGACTCGCAATACATTTGGATTCATATTCTATATAATTACATCTATCCTTTTTATCATACGTTGTCTTTTTATTTGAAGGACATCTGTATATAAGCTATTTATTTTTGCCATTGAAATATTCATAAACACAAAGTTAGTTTCGCAGAAGGAATAAAATATTTTGTTTGCAGACTGTATTTTATATAGTTTAATTTGCATCTACCAGGTCTAAGTTGGTGAAATATTGTAAACAAGTCCTTCATAAACTGGCACAAGACAATAATGTGTCACTGATATGGGTGCCAGAACACGAGTGAATTAAAGGCAATGAGATAGCCGACGAACTGGCAAAATAAGGTACTAATAGGAACTTCATGGGACCAGAACCTGTACGTGCATATATGGGTGGGTGCACCTTTTATTTGCTTGCCTTTACAAAAACTGAAATATACATATTTTGTTTTCGCTTGATAAGAAGTCAAGTGCTCGAAAAATGGATAAATAAAACGACTTTTGACGCCAAAACCTTTTCTGTATCGAACAATAAATAAAGGGAGTAAGCAAAGTGAAATAATAGTAAACCGTAAAGGGTCTATAAGAATTTTAGCAGAAGCAGTCGAAATTTTACGACCCATCTCAGACGTTTTTGATAAGGGCCGCTACACACACACACAAATGATGCGAAGGGGAAGGCTGTGGGTGTTCACGTAATTTTATCGTCTCATCTTATTATTTGTGGCGTTGCCAGGCCTTGACAATGCTGTGGAACTGTAGAAGTTCAGGTTTTACATCGGCGCAGACACGTTTTGAATGAGAAGTGGGGCGAGGAAAGGAGCGGTTGTCGTCATTCTACGCAAGTTAACAAAAGAACGTGGGAGCAGTGACGTCAGTTTGTTACGACCACTTTTGATAGTCTATTTAGTCGATTATGTAAATACATAATTGGCGTATTTTTAGCGGTATCGTAAAAGGAAAAAATATCTTAATTTGATTTTAATATTTTATTAGACATAAAAGCACGCAAACAAGATGTCGTCAACTCAATTAAAATTTTCTTTTATATACATACACTGTGCGTAATTATTCATTTGAAATAAATAATGAAATAGTCCTTCCCGTATTTATACATTTCTTCTTTAAATACGTTTTTTTTAATAATGCAGAAGATAATTAGATGTGTGAAGATTTGGCACCATTGAAATGAACATTTACGATACCATTTTGTAAGATTTTTGAGCATGTATGATTGTTAATTGTCCTAATTGACATTCGAAACGTATTCTTCTTTTTCCTATTTCAATGTGACTGGATCCTGTTCAGTTCGTTATGTCATGATCCCTGCGATCCTGCTAACAACTGTTCTACCATCGTTTTTAAACTCTTCTGAAAGATCTTTTGGTACCTGTTGACGGACGATTTAAAAAACTTCTGTGATATTGACATATCTAAGTATTATTTTGAATCTTATTTATATAAAGCGACTGAACTACTGGCACTCTTATTTATTTATTTATTTCGTATAGCACATCGAATACAGCATTAAATAACAAGCGTATATAGGTGACTGTTCCTTAGGTCGCTTGCCAGGGAGTACTACTGCCAGGGAGCATCTTGGTACAATGGGTCTCTTGTAGTAGAGCGACGTCCACCGAATGATCATTCAAGAGCCTAAATATTCAAATTTTGATCTGCTTAGGCCTTCAACGTTTAGTTGTCAGATCTTCAGGGCGTTTCCTACGCCCCTTGTCGATGGATTCTGTAGAGAATCATTTGCTAGAATTTCGCAGTCCATGCTGATTCTTTCTTTACTAAGTCTAGCAGCCTAATAGTGTAGACTATTTAGCCGTGACAAATCACGTTTCCAGGGTACACCACGAGGAGGCAATCTACATTGCACTCTTATTAATAGCGTCCCATGTTGGCCGGTGGTCTGGTGATAACGTACTGGTTCATCATGACTGGAGTCCCAAGATCGTATCCGGGACTCGGTTGTCCGAGAAAGTTTTCTTGGTTTTCCTTTTCGTTTAAGGTGAATGACGATATTCTCGATTATACGGTACGAGGGTCACCTTTTATATTTTTACAAAATCTGGGAAGCAAACAAAATTTTTGGGAACAAACTATTTTATTGTTTTTCAAAATATTCGCCTTTATGGTCTATACACTATTGCATCCGCACGAACCAGTTCTCAAAATATTTTTTCCACTCTGATGGTTTTATCTCAGAAACATGGTTCGACAAGGCTTCGACTGCGTCTTGAGGTGTTGAAAATCGCTGTCCACGCATTTTTTTGCTTCACAGTTGGGAACAAAAAGATCATTCGGCGACAAGTCAGGTGAATATGGACAATGAGACATTATTTCAACAATTTTCTCTTTCAGATAGTCAACTGTTAAGACGTGCTGTATGGGAACTCACATTGTCCTGATGAAGAATAATGCGACATTTTCGGTTGTTCTTCCTGATTTCGTAGTTTTTCGATCCTCTAAAGAAATTGTTGCGATGTGTCCTGTACAGCCGAAGAAACAAGCGATCATTTTCTTGGAAGTGCTCCTTGCACGAACAACTTTTGTGGGATTCGGTTCGCCTTGGAACACCCATACAGTAGATTGTTGCTTGGCTTCCGGCTCATACGCACATATCCAAGTTTCGTCACCTGTGACGATGTTGTATACGGATTTTGCGGTTCCAAGTTATGTGGAATCCATCTGGAACATATTTAAGAAAAAAAAATGTTCATGTAAAATCGAATGAATTGCAGTCTACGATATGCCAAGAGATGCCTCTACCTCACTGTAAGTCACATAACGATCATGTTCTAGCATTTTCCGCACAGCATCGATGTTTTTTGGAATCACAACAGTTTTTGGTCGATCTTTACGTGATTCATCATTCACTGAGGCACGAACATGACGAAATTCTGCAAATCCATTGTAAACTGTCTTCTCTAATTCATTACCAAAAGTTGACCGAAGCGATATAATGCATACTTGTGGAGTTAGGCCTTTATTATAATCGTAAAAATCATCAAACGAAAACCTTCACGAATATTCTCCATTATTTTACAAACTAACTGTCTTAAAACTATCACTGTCAACAAACTATTGACTCAATTTCAAAGCTATCGCGGATTTCTCATTGACAAATGTCAAACTTTAAGAATATAATGATTACATATGTCAAAAGCACCAACTAGTGGTCGATTGTAAAAATATAAAAGGTGTCCCTCGTATGCTATTAATGTGTATATAAATCAAGTTGAGCAGATCCAACGGATGTTCCTGACTTCCATCAGTTTTTAACTGGTTGGTACTTATCCTAACAGAAGCATTGAGTAATTTCTTAAAAGCTTAAAACAAGTTAGTTATTCTTTTCGTTTCATATTAAGGGATTAAACATTATCTCAATCACTCTAAATATTGTTTAATTTTTTAATCAGATTATGTCCAGATTTGAAGAAATAATTCTCCTTATGTTTACCAAAACCTTTCAAAATTCTATATTAAATACGCTTCAATATAAAGTAAAGCATTTTGAAATACTTATTTTTTTTGGCCATCACTGACGTTTCTTTATGGATCTCCTTCGTATTCCATAGTAAAATAACAGGGCAAAAGGAAAGTTTTCGAATGAATACATAGGCTTCTCGACAATGTACCAGATTCCAGACGACCATTCGAAACAATTACAGCTGAATTTATTATTTGAAGATTATTCAGGCAGGTATATAATTAGCGCTCAATGAATGCCAAAACATATGCCAGTCGTACAAAACGGTGTGTACCTATTGATTATTGCAGTGATGTGTAGTGGGTAAAAATCCTGTATTAAAGAATATGGGATATGAAACATGATCTTTTTCATGATCCACTATTTGAAAAAATACTGTTGTTACTCAAGATGCAATTAATAACTGTGGATTCCAACATTTGGAGCTTCGGCAAAAACGGTACTTTCATATGGGTATGTAACTATAGATTAACCGATGTAATAAATGTATAAAACTGAAAAATGATTAAATTAAAAAATATGATTCTATCACAATTAGGCCGTGAATTTATGGTGCTTATTACGTATGTATGCCGTTTCAGTTCTCCGCAATAATATTATTTACCAATCCAAAATTTTAACAACACATAAATCAACTGTATACGCTTAAAAATATATCATAGGAATTCCACAAAAATATCAGTTTCCCAATAATGTTTGATAATAAAACGTTTTAGTAATAAATAAAAAATTCCATGAAATGTTATCCTAACAATTTATAATCTTAGTTAAATAATTTGTGATAACGTCTGATCATTATATTTATTTACATAAAAAAAACAAATATATGTTCCAATTTGATTATAATAATTTAGATAAAAAAGATCAGCTAATTGTATTAGATCATTTTACTATTAGATTTTTTTCTAATGCATGATAATTATGAAAATTTTTCATAATTATAAAATGGTAGGTAATGGCTGGTTTAGTGACTAAGTCACTAGACTATGAATCTGATAAACCTTCAAATGGTCTAGCCAGTAATATCGATGGCATTTTTCGGTCTCTGCTCGATTCAAGCTCATAAAAAATAAGTAACTGGAGGTACCTATAGGGTAATAATAGGCGGTTGGTGCGTAGCGCTAGCCACTTTGCCACTAGTGTACCATACAACTCAAGTCGTAACAAGCTTACCAATGTTACAATGCCATGGGCTTTCAAAACCTGGTACGAGGAACTTGGCTAGATACGGAAGTTCAGCTTCAGCACCCCATCAAAGTAAATAATTGCTGGATAACTCTCCTCGAATAATATCCTGAATTGAGAAACACATATTTAATTTCTCATCCTTCAGGGCATCTGCCGGGCGTAACCCACCCACGGAGGGAATGGTCTCAATGAAGTAGGTTCCGTATAGGCCACGGCAGTTCCAACTCTATGTTGTACAAATGGAAACTAGCAGATACTAGCTACTGCGACTGCAGAAACGGGGAACAAGCTATGGCCCGCACAGTAAACCTCCGCCCCAGAAGAAGTGTCCATGTTGGCATCCGCAAGCTGAGCAAGCCTTGTGACCCTTTTTTGTCATAAAAGTGATTTATACTATACACTAATATCCAATTTCGCTTCTCATACGAAATAAATAAATAAACTATTATTATTGTCATTAAATGCCAACATATACATATGGATGGTCTAATTACTGGAAAAATTATCAAACAACTTTCGAAGAGAATTGTAATAAAACCGACCCATCTATAAATGCCTCGTTTAGACTGAAGTACGTCCCGAAGATGCGAAAAGTATCGATATACAAACCCGGAAAAGAACCCCATGAAGCGTCATCATACAGACCAATTCCTTTACTTTTTGTAACAGCCAAACTATTTGCTATTCAAAAGGCTAAAACCAGTCCTGGAGAAAAGGAACTTGATCCATTTCATCAATTCAAATTTAGAGAAAAGTATTCAATAATTGATAAAGTAACACGATAACTAATATCATAGAGAAGCCTTTAGAAGAAGGAAAAGTCTGTTCTGCTATCTTCCTTAATATATCGTAGGCGCTTGATAAAGTTTAGCACGAGAGATACAAACACAAATTTCGAAACAGTATTCACAACTGCTAGAATCCTACATATTAGATAGAATCTTTAGAATAAAGCATATATAACAAAGCTTATTCTGACTTGAGAGAAATCAAAGCAGGAGTATCACAGGCAAGTGTATTTGGCTCGGTTCTACATTTGCTGTACACGTGTGACTTTCGTATTCCAGAATATAATACTTTGGCGGTCTTCGCTGATGGTACAGGTATCCTCGCCAAAGACAAAGATCGCGAGAAAGCAGCAAACAAGCTGCAAATCCCCATGGTCCATGTCGATACTTGGACCAAAAAATGGTGAATAAATCTGAACGAGATTCATGTTCATTTTACCAACAAAACGGAACATCATTTTACAATTAGTATAAATAACTCTCAGATTCCTTATGTCAATATATAGTAAAGTATTATACAGATTTTGATGCCAGTTTGGAATATGGTACCCAGTTATGGAGCTGCATCAAAGAGAACAATAGTCAGATAATTCAGTACTTTTAAAACAAAGTACTGAGAATTTTAAATGCTTTATGTTACTTTAAAAATACTGACCTCCAAAAGTATCTGGAAATAGACATTGTTAGCCAATCGTCAAATTCGCCAATAGCCACGAAAAACGGCTCTTAGACCCCATGTACATGTTGAAGCCATCCAGATCCTAAACAACACTAACCAGAGAAGAAGACCGAAAAGGACAAAGCCTTTCGAATTAGAGAAGTGAGTGAAAAGCAGAGTATTGTGCGGTTGGCTATATAAGCGGCGAATAGTTTAAACCAACCCAAGTACCTGGAATTTCAGCTGTAGGTAGTCAACATAGTCGATGGCTTCTAATGCGTTCTACTGCTTTCGTGTAGCACTTAGAAACATAATATTTGCGTAAGGTGGATTCATCAGGAACATTTCGACAAATATGTTTTCGGAGAAATGTTTTGAAGGTGGGATTGTTAAGTTTATTTTATGGAATATTGGCCGCTATTAAAGTTTCACAGAGTTCTTCGTTAAAATTGTCAGATTCCAACGGGTCTAATTTCTGTGTGTATTTTCGATGCTAAGTGACGTTTTACGTGCGATTTCTTGGAATTTTTTAACGATATTTTACAGACTTTGCAATACATTTCGGAATCAATGGCAATGGACATACAATCAGTTTCGGCCTGATGCGTCCGGTCTCTAGTTATCAGAGCGTACGGATTCCTATTACGTGAGACTATATATAGAGCAGGTTGTAATACTAGTAAAACCCAATTGGAGTTTTACAATTGGAAAAAAAATTAAAATATGGATGGTAATTTTTGGACGTATTTTCCTTCTTGATGTAAAATAACAGTTATCTGTTTGTTCTATTTAAAATACTATTTAATGAAGCTTATATATTTCAGATTATAATTATACACACTTTAGTATTGTTTACTTTAGTATTATTCTAGATTTCTCCAAAAATTGTGTGACCGTAAAGTTCAGAATTAAATGTCTAGATCATATATCGAATAAATTAAGAAATTCCTTGAGAATATGTATGTTTTTTGTTTTTGTATTTCACTAATCATTTGATTAGTTAATATACATACGTTTTATACAATCTGATACATAATGTTTTCCAGACAAAAAAGAAATATTGATATATTGCGACAGATGTAAAAACACTAAACAAAGGTTACTTAAAGATAAATATTAGCAGATGAATCAACACATATACGACTCTATTTTTAGATAAACATAACAAACATGAACTACATAATTTTACGATAAGAATGGAAGAAAAAGTGTTATCGGTGCACGCGAGGGACTTTTATCGCCATCATTAATATATACATATGGCATTTTTCTTTATTGGTATGAAACCGGTTCCGCGTGATCATCGCTGAAAGTTCTTTATTTTGTACATAAATTGGAAGGCGTAGAATTTCAATTACGCCAAGCAAACAAACAAGACAATTTAATGTCCACTTGATAGTCACGTAGATGATAAATTGTGAAATACCTTATCTATTCAATTCTATTAGAGTATCCTTATCAGTCAATGTTCCAATTTGATGCAATCCGAATGTATACATTTTATTTATGTGACATTCACATAAATATTCAGAATTTCTTAAATCATTTAGTGTTTGTTTTAAACTCATTTTTTATTTCAGGGTCTATTTGAACTGCGAAATAAGTTTGTTTATGTTTAAATTGCATCAATAGGAATTCAAATATAGAATTTTATTTGAATTCCCATTGATCATAATTGATTAATATAAGATCAAGAAATATGAATAATTATATTATTAAAAAGAGATTTAACAAAAAGAAGAAACGCATCAAAGACTAACATTAAAACTTTGGAAACAAAAATTAACAAAAAAAAAATTCCTAGGTTTATAGAACCAAATTATGTGCTCTAAAAGTTCCCTTAATACTCATCCGCTGTATATTATTCGAATTGTTCTAGCGTATGGTAACAAAATTTCTCAAAAATATATCTGAAACAAAAACATTAATTGCAACGTATGATGAATTTTAAAATATATATTTTACTTGATAGATACGTTTATTTTAGAACCTATACTGGGTACCCTTGAAATAAAAACACAACGTATGAAAAATTAAATTATATAGAATATATACCCAATCTATTGTTCAGTCAATTACGATACAAACCCCAAAATTAAAAACCGCCTGAAAATTGTATTACGTAACGCCTATTTATTCAAAATATTCTGAATGTAAATACCTCTATTGAACTTACATATACACACACATACGCCACAACGTATATTTACATACGTAACAGCTGTTGATGTTATAAAAACTGCTACATTGTTGTATGCTAAGGTCAATAACCACATACATAATCAGCTGTTTATGCATTTAAGTGAACTATTAAAAAAAAATACAAATATGTATTAGCTGGATTACCTATTTTTTTTGTTACGAGAAGTAACAAATATAATTAATTTAGAATGTCTATAAAAAATACCGCTATTGAATGCAATGTTTATGTTTATAAATACGAGAAGATAACTTTGTGTTTATGTTTATTAATACTAGAAGATAGCTTTATGTAGATAGCTTTGTATGGTAAGGGCTCCATAAATATTGAATGAAGGAAGATGTGTGCTCTGCGGGCATTTAAGGTCCTATTTGGTAATGATCTATCCTTAATCGAAGACGTAAATATAAATTATATCGAGCGTCCGTAACGATCGACAACTAAACGAAACTTAAAGCGAGATGGACAATAACGAATCTATTATTTTTGTTATTATAGGTGAACTTTAAGACATCGTCTTTTATAATTTACTCCATCGCATAGTGGCGTGACAAAAATTTTTTGGATATCGTTATTTTTCTTCTCGCTTATGAGAGGGAATTTTGGAAAAATATTTTGGGTGTATATTCTATATAATTTAATCTTTCTATTTTTCGTACGTCGTCTTTTTATTTAAAGGACGCCCGGTATAATAATATTTATACTAAAAATAAAAATATTTTTTAAATAAAAGTTAATAATGTACTAAAGATTTCAATACTTTCAATTACATCAATCCAGCTTGTGGGTTTCCGAGGTCGTTGTACATTATTGGTTCTGGAATTTCGGACTGAAAGTGCGTCTTAGCAGCAACATGCCCCTTGCAACAGTAGACGAAATGTCGGCCAAAAAGGATGCACTGCCAAGGACTCAGTTCCAGCCCGAAATTCCAAAAGCAGTCGCTTAATTACATTATTTTGCAAATTAGTACAAAAATGTGTATCCATTTGCTTTCTTAGGAATGTAAGCTTTTTGAAATCTTTTAAACTACTTCCATATGATTTAAGTACATGATCTCTCCACAGGTTCCTAAGTACACTTCCAATATTCATTGACAAATGTGAAAATTTTAGATATTTGTATATGCAGATATTTTCAAAAACTTTTTCATCTTTTCTTTGCCAACTAGTTGTGTCTTTTTACAATCTGGTTCACAAGAACATGCGAGCGATTGCATCAAATCTTGTTGTCAATACGGTTTTATGTGCTACGACTAGTTGGTGGATATAATAACAAGAGCCAGAACAAATTTTATAGGAAGATCACCTGTGACTAATATGTGCATGAACGCCGATCAAAGATTGGAAGATGTCTTCATATAGCGTTTATTATCCGTGACCTGTAGCTTATTTCGTATTTGCTTTGGTTTACTTTATTATTTTTGTTTTTATGGTTGCATTATATTGCTTGTTTGGTAAATTAAATTTGATAAAATTTTTAGAGTAACTCTTATCTTACCTCCTCATTCTTACATGTCAAGTTTTCCATGAACAAAAATCGATATTTTACAACACTTAATGATTTCTGTAAACATATTGCAGTGGAATTTGCTTTGAAATTGCTTATTAATTTTTTATTCACACTACAGCTTATATCGCCGGCTAATCAGTCTAGTAGAATCCACGAACTGCCATCTCATGAATCGTTCCTTGCGGATCGGGATTAAATTTCGTTTTCCAAAATAAAACCATAAACACAAATAAAACACGAATCAGTTCCTTTATGTTGGTGTAATTAAAAATAAAAAATAAAAAAAAATCCCTCTACAAAGTGTATAGGGTGCTAAAGCATCATCAAACAGTAGCAATGGAGGAAACACTCTTTGTGAATAATGACTCGCACACAGAGAAAAACCTCTTTTGAATCTCGATCAAACATAAAACTAATAAATACTAGTGAAATCTGTCAAGTTTAACCTCTAATGTGACCCCTTCAAACAAATATCAAAAACAAATAAGTTTTCAAAACTCACGAAAATTGAAATTTTGTCATGCGCCAAAATAACATAACAAGGTCAAACCCCACTACAGAAACTCCAACCTTGAATTCAAAATGTTCTCGAAATATTATTTTAAGAAAAAAAAACTTCCCTTACAAAAAACATGACAACTTTCGCTAATATCCATATACTACTTTCAAATATAAATTATTACAATAAATACATGAAATTATAATAATGAAAATAATCATGATATCAAATATATAAACAAAATATTTTTTTATCAACTTACATAGATCTGTGTGCGATTTTATAAAATACACGAGAGATATCTTTTTCACAAAATTTCAAATAAACATAAAACACTCGCATAAATCGAATTAAGATTAACTTGCACCTTACACTAAATGCAAAAACAAAATACAACCCGAATTTATACAACAAAGAATAAAATTGATTATTTTATCCTTTAATAAACCGAACACTTTAGCAGTCAAGATATCTCTAAATCAAAATGAAATTTCCATATCCGCTTGTCCATTACCACCATCTATAAAATCAAAATATATACAGACAACACATTTTAACAAATACAATATCCGAAAAAGCGGCAAGTTCAATCCTTTGGACAACCTATATATACAAGGGCTAATCATAATTTCATAATTATAAAATTTATTTTATTTATAAAATAATATATATATATATAACGATCCCCGTCTGAAATAAATAAACATACAACTGAGATAGCTAATTTTTTTTAAAATGTCCCTATTACTGAGTTCGATATAGTTCAATCATTTTCCTTACTTGTCCAAGGAAAATCCATAACAATATGTACAAACTTTTACTTACTTTGGATTTTGATCTTTAATTTTATATCAGGTTAAGATTTAGCAGTACATCAGTTCTATTTCAAAAAGGATTTTTATAGTACAGTAACATTCCTAAATTGTAAGATTGTTAGAATATATAATGTATACCGCCTAATTCTGAGTAAACGCAACGATCCGAATGTATGAATATTTCTCCCGCTACGAATACAATTCCCCTGAATGCTGTAGGCGCGTCAACATCGATGTCATACATATAGCAAGCGCCAATTAAGTTGTCGCGAGGAGGGGGTTTAGCAACAGACTGTTTTGTGATTGGCTTAACATCGATGTCATACATATAGCAAGCGCCAATTAAGTTGGCGCGAGGAGGGGGTTTAGCAACAGACTGTTTTATGATTGGCTTAACGCGTTCAGGGGATTTTTATTCGGAGCGGGAGAAATATTCGTACATTAAGGCCGTTGCGTTTGCTCAGAATCAGGCGGTATACCACATTACTAAATGTACGTAGTGTTTATAAAGAGTATGTTTTACTACAGTTAATGATTTCTATAAACCCACTAACTTTTATTTTTATTGGCCTTTGATTTGGCTAAAACTTACATCAATTCTATTTCAGAAAAATGAACAGCATAGTAATATTTCTATAATTGTGAATATTTCAAAATTATTTGTTTCGTTTGTTTACATATGTAATTATATAGAATATAAATACAAAATATTATGAGTCAATTACGACGCGAACCCCAAAACTAAAAACCCCCTGAAAATTGTGCCCATAAATTCAAAATATTCAGAATGTGTATAAATAATAAATGCCTCTATTAAAGTTACGCAACAGCCTACGTTTACATAAGTAACAACTGTCGATGTTATAAAAACTATGATATTGTTGTATGCTAAGGTCAGTAATCTCGTACAAAATCAGCTGTTTATACATTCAAGTGAATTATTAAAAATTAAGATGTGTGTTACATTAATTTACGAACCCATTTTAAAAATCATACTAAAAATAAATTGTGCACTCTTAGAACTGACATCATTTCATGTGTATTACGTGATACGTTGTTTTTTTTTTGTTACGAGGAGTAAGAAATATAAAATATTAATTATGGATTCAAAATGCCACTATTGAATGTACAGACTGCAATGTTTATATTTATAAAAATACTAAAACATAATATCATTGTGTATAAGTTTTGTGTGGTAAGGGTTCGATAACCTGGTACAAAGTGAGCTATCAAATATATATACTAGCGTGTGAATTTTTAAAGACGATGTATTAAAAAAATATTTTCAACTTACACACTGCTCTTTACAATTTATCGATGCGCTTATGCTGAACTGTGTTTATACCGGACATAATTACATTTTCAAAGATAATGGAACATATACAGTAAATATCGTTTATAACGACGTTGAAGGGACCAACGAAATTCGGTCGTTATAAGAGTAGGTCGCTATATCCAAATACCAAATTATTATATAAACACATTTTATTTATCTTAAAAAATACACTTAACAACGAAAACAATATTCTAGTTTTATAAAATACAAATAAAAAAAACATTTCCTTCTCAACTTATTTTACTAACAATTTAACACATATGTATATAATAATACATAGGCACGGACTGCATTGTACATACATACATACATACATACATATTTAAATTTTAATAAAAAAATCTGTCATTTTGGTTTGTTGTAATTTTTTGTTTTCTAAGAAGTGTTTTTCAATAATTTTTTCCAAATGGAGCAATGCAGAATCTGTTTTAGCGTCTTTCAAATTTTGATTAAATGTGAAAAAATGCTGAATCATTTCAACTGCTGAAAATGCATCCTTTATAGTAGGTGGTTGAAATTCCGTAGTTTCGTCCATTTCCACTTCATCGCTGTTTATATCTAACTCCAAGTTTGCACTGGACCCAGCTAAAATTTCATCTTCTGTCATATCTTCCTCCGTTTCGAGTTCTTCATCAACATTTGAAAAATTATCCCAACCCTCTTGTGTTGCCAGGTTAACTACAGGTAAAGTGCGGACCCATTCAGTTAAAGGTAAGTTATCTTCTTCCGTATCATTTTGTAATCGAAGCCACTCAGCTAAGGGTAAATTATCGTCATTAAAAGAGTTTTCTGCTGTGTGTAAATTAAACCCAGCATGTGTAAAGGAATTTGCTATTGTTTGTTGAGAAACGCGATCCCAAGCTTTGGAAACTAGAAAAATAGCCTGCAGGATATCTAGTTTTTGAGGAACACCATTCTCGTCAATGTCTTTTAAAAGCTTTATAATTTGAAGTTTTCTAAAATGTGTCTTTAGGGACTTTATTACACTCTGGTCCATCGGTTGAAGAACTGACGTGGTATTTGGTGGAAGGAAGGCAAGTTTTATAGCTTTTAAGTTTTGAATATTTGGATGAGCTGGACAGTTGTCTAAAAGCAATAGGATTTTCCTTTTTTACCGAATGAGTTTATTGTCCCATCGTACAATTATTTTTTCAAATAATGCTGATGTCATCCATGCTCTTTGGTTATTTTCATATTCAACGGGTAAAGATTTTATATTTTTAAAGCATCGAGAATGCTTAGCTTTGCCAATAACCACAAGTTTCATTTTTTCCGATCCAGTCATATTTGCTGCTACAAGAACAGTCAATCTATCCTTACTCAGTTTACCACCAATACATTTTTCCCCTTTAAATTTCATCGTTTTGTCTGGCATCATTCTGAAAAATAAACCAGTCTCATCTGCGTTGAATATTTCTTCGTCTGTATATTCTTTTCTTAAATTTGACCAGACTGTATTTAACCAGTCGTCACAAATCCCTTTAGGTACATCTATTGCTTCGCCACATATTTTACCAAAAACAATATTGTGTCTTTTTCGGAATCGTTGAATCCATCCAACTGTGCATTTAAAATCTTCTAACCCTAATCGTCGAGCAAAATCATTTGCTTTCTCTTGCAATATCGGACCGCTAATAGGAAAGTTGTAGCTCCTCTGAATTTTGAACCATTCATATAGGGCCTCGTCTACTCTATACACGTTACAAGATCTGATCTTTTTCGTTTGTAATGATGAAGATCTATTAATTAAATCCTCTATTTTATTCCGATTTTTCGAAATCGTGGAGATTGTTGAATGCGCCACCTAAATAAACAAGAATAATATTAGTATGCATGTTATTCTCATAGAAATCAAACAAAACTTACCTTATATTCTTTAGCAATATTAATATTAGAATTTCCAGCCTCCAAGCGCCTAATAATTGATGCTTTTTCTTCAATTGTAAACGCCTTTCGTTTCGCCATATCGACGTCGACAACGTACCTTCAATTCCTAGATAACTACTGAATAAATACGTTTATCTGTCGCATTTCGCCTTGCCTTTTCATAACGCTGTAATTCCCCTAGCCAATTCGAAACTTCCCCACCGGTTTCTTACTATGCGACGTGTCCGTCGTTATAAAAGATAATTTGATCCAAATTTCAAGCTATTTTTCGTCTTTATATTAGTTTCGTCGTAATATCCGATGTCGTTATAACCGATAGGTTTCGCGTTTAGAAAGCATTGTTTCTGACCAGGACCTTGAAATTTCGTCGCAAAAACCGATATGTCGTTATATCAGATGTCGTTATAAACGATATTTACTGTATATGTAAGGTTTTGTACCTATAAATTATAGTAATATAGAATTACTGAGTTGCTCTAATTATATTTTTTATTTTTTGTTTCAGGTAAGGTTAACTAGGAACATAATAAAACGTGTATTTTCTATACTGGTAAGTTGAAAAATTATGTGTTCATTAAACGTCACTACCATTATCGCATAGCTTTGAATTACATATTTGACTACATATTCACAATCTGCAGTCTAGCGTAAAATCACAGATATGGGACCTGTATACTTTATATTGATTCTATGTCGGACCATAAATATCCCCTACAGAGTTGCATCAGGCACTCTCATAACTGTTTGATAAATAACACATCAGGTTAGACTGCTTTCAAACTTCCATCGTCTAACTACCCACATACAAGCCCGCCAACGTTTGATGATAGTGGTACTCATAAACATGCTTTCAACAACTCCAAAACCTACTCATTTGATAAACATCGTCAGATCAGCAGTCTTGGACTTTCCCATTATTCTGTAATCGTCATTCTATTCACGTTGCAAATTACAGATTGTTTTGATTCAAAGTTTACATATACCATTAGTTCTAAATCTTTCACACTCGTGACCTCTGAAATTTTATGAGAATTTATGTATTTATCGGTGCTTGTGAAAGCGTTTTCTCTTATTTCCATAACCATTTACATATTTTATGTCGATAGCTTCTTTTAAATAAATGTATTAAAGGAGAAAAATTGTGTTTGCTGATTTGAATATACCTAGTAGTGAAAAAATTGATGTAATTAATTTTAGCAAATAATACTAATATTGTTTATTTAGATTACTTATAATATACTTATAATGTACTTCCACAAAAACGACTATCAGTTCTAGAAATATTTTCTGCTTCGCTTTAACGTTGAAATCTCAAGTGATAAGACAAAACATCAAGCCATCAGGTAGTCTTACCTATTTTTAGAATGCCACAAAAAATTTGTAACAAAAATTATTAAATATTCTTACTTTTCTAATTATACGAGGTAAGTCCAGAAAGTAAGTCCCGTTCAAGTAGAGATACAAAAAAACTATTTATTGCAAAACAATCTACAAACCTTAAGCTATTTTTGCACATAGTCCTCACCATTTTGTACGCATTTGTCATAGCGTGGCACAAGTTTTTGTCTGCCTTCTTCATAAAAGGTTGCCGCCTGTGTTGTCAACCATGCGGTAACATATTCTTTGAGCTCATTTTTCGAGATGTCAAGATTTGCTTGGCTTTAGTCCTTGCTGGCGTGGAAGTATGCCTCCATTCCATCGATTATCGTTTAGTTTCAGGTTTGTCATAAGCAAAAGTCTCATCCTCGGTCGCTATCTGCCTCAGATAGTCATCACCGCCATTGTCGTAACGTGTCAAAAAATCAAGTGCACTCCTCAGATGTTGTTTTTTGTATTGCTCTGTGAGTGTTTGTGGTATCCAATGAGCATAAAGTTTTCGAAAACCCAGTTTTACATGTAAGTGATCTTTAAATTTGCGGAAAGTCCATAGAAAGAACAGAAATTGTAAACTTACGTTTTTCCCCATTCACTCATTACATTTTTTCCACAAACCCCACAGAGATTTGTCGACGAATGTCGACCTTTTTAATGTTCTCCGCATTTAGAAAACGAATTACAGATCTAATTTTACAAGCGGCGGGATTTTCAATTACCGCCGCTATTTTAAACAAGCGCTACAGGACCATACACAGCAAACAGTGATCTCAAAATGGCGTCATCTCCTTCTGTTTGACTCAGAGTAACTTCCGCGCATGCCCGGAACTGCGGTTGCAGCGCTCCCGCGACAAAACATACAAACGGGAGTTACTTTCTGAATTTACCTCGTATGTTTAAGTAATGTATAAATTTCCAGGTATTAGGTATCTGTTTTAATTTAACATACTTTATGGTAAAAATCAGATTCGAAAAATTTTATTACCAAGCTAATGCATAAAATTAAATGGAGAAAACAAAATTATAATTGCATTTATAGTATTTGAAAAAATACTAATCCAGAAAAATTTGGTTTTCAGAAATAATTTATACCCAATAAAAACAAAATGTAGATTACAATATAAAGATGCGCTTGAAATATTAAATTCTATCAATTATATTCTTTTGAAAATATAAAACCAATGTATCCTTCTTGACAAAATATAAATTATGTTTTGTATACAGTAAATTGTATGATATTAAGTCTTATATTTAACAATTTTCATAAACGATTGGTCAAATTGTTTCTGGCCTAAAATAATACGTTTATATGTATTTTGCTAAATGTAGTATAGTACGAAAGTGTTTGTTGTCATAAACCAAGCATAAGCTAAGAATTACAAGGATGAGTCAATGGACAAAATCGTTTCATGATACCTGCTCATTGCCATATAATTTGGTGAATATCTTAGTGGATAGATTGCAAAAGGCATCGAAACTAAAAAATAGTATATTGTGTAACGAGTGACGAAAGATTTTTTTAAGCGAGAGCTTAAAAAATTATTTCGGCGAGTTAAACACTATACTTTTTCTACGTCCTCGCCTATGGCATTATAAGAAACTTAAAAAAATATGTAAATAAATACTTTATTTATTAAAAATTGCAAAACTATAGATCATATTTAAATTAGTTATGATTTAAATATTGATACATAGAATATGTAGACCATAAGGTCGATGGCTTCAAATTCTCCCACAATTTTGCAAAATATGCAAGCGTCACAATTTCCGAATATGATTATTATCAGCCCTCTATTCAATGAGCTTTACATAGACTTTTTCATACTTCTTTCTCGATTTTTCTCGTAATAAGCCCACATTTTCTTTGATAGGCCACGTAGTTTCCGAACTATCCTCGTAAAAATGTTTTTTTTTTCTTCAATAAAAGTCACAGCATATTTCATCTGGTAAAATATGAACAATTATATTCTATAATTCTTTCTACTTTCTTCTTCATTTATAATTACTCGGAATTTATTATTATTAACGACGGCTCATTATTGATTTTGCTATGAATGCAATTACATTTTAATGTCAAATCAATTCTTTTTGTCACATATAAACCTATTTCTAGTTTTCAATGAATCTCTCATTACTCGGTTTTCTAAACCAGATTAGATTATTATTTTCAGAAGTTGTGAATACAATATTGAGAGGAGAACTCTAAACGACTATATGTATCAGTAAGATTAAATATTTTATCATTTTAAACAAGATTTTGTCAAATTATATTGGTCAAGAATTGTCCTTGAATTCAATCAGTTAGAGGTAATACATGTTCAATTAGCAAAGGCGTTATTATTAATTGTGCAATATTCAAAACAATCCAGTGAATTTCGATAATACAATCAGTACACTTACTTTTTGTGGTTTTGTATAAAAAATATCTATGCACTATTTCAACAGCTACTGCTACAATATAGATTAATATTATCACATAGTACTGAAAATAAACACGTCTCACTACATCACATTTGTAATTTATTCTCAGAAATGCTAAAACCTCATTAATATTTTCAATGTGAATCCATAAACAATAACAAGAATTTTAATTGTCTAGAGAGTGGCGTTTGTTTTGAAATTTATAATATGTATGTGATTTTTTTTTAATTTATGGCTATTATGATATGATTTTTTCGCGATTTATGTGGCAAGTTATTCAAGTTATTTGCCATAATGTAAACCAGTTAGGTTGGAAATAAACGATATAGAATTATATTTATAGTACAGTGTTGGAACGTCATCTACTAAAGTTACATCAACGCACCCAGCTGAAAGTCATAAAATTATGCATACATAATTAATTCATGTAAATTTCCAGTATTATTGTTCCTAAAATAGCATTGACGTATATTTCTTTTAATTAAATGTAAATTATTTTGTGTTACATTTTAATGTTTACATTGATATGCTTGTACATGTTTGTCTTCCAACATTGAAGACTCAATTAAACTAATTGAATTTAAAAATGCGGTTTTTTCTTTATATCTTAAATGCTCACATACGAGTATTACTATTTAATATGAAGCATTTATGTAAGTATTTACTGAACAATTTACTAATAAGTTACTAATTTATACTAAAGAGAAACAATACATGCATAAATAGCAATTCTAGCCCAATTTCACTTTTAAAAAAAAGAGTAGTCTGATAATAGTGTTTACATTTATCAGCTTTAGGAATATAAACAGGAAAATGAATGTTGAATTCTAGCTATATGCTGCAACTTAACAACTACTGATCAAGATTCTATAATAAAATATACATTACTTATAAACATTATCTATTTTGAAAACTTAAAAACAACTATTCAACTAATAGCTGTTAATCTAAACAAGCGATGCAATACAAATTAAAAAATATGTCAAAATTTGCAGACTATTGTTGAGTACTATATCCAAATTTGTTATTAAATTTAGAAATCAGACAAGTATGTATTTTCTATTCAATGAATTGTGTGTATTGCATAACACAGGACTACATTTTCCAATGTGCATTTATTTAGAACATCATGACGTTTTCATTTCCTAGAAAGCTTACAACAACCAGCCAAAACAGCCAACCTTTGTAAATACCAGAGCTCTTCTGTAAAATTTTAGTTACGGGATTTTTAATGAAAATAATTATAGTGTTTTTTAAAAATAATTCGCTTTAGCTAGGATACATTTTCTATGGAACCACTTCTCAAAACAGGCAAAAAGTCCTCTTATTGCAAGTCATCAAAGTATCTCTGAAATTCAGCAACTGCCGCATTGGCAGGAAATCTTTTACCACTCTTAACCAACGGTGAAATATGGAAAACGTTGGAGGCAAGATCTGGACTGTATGATAGATGAGTAATCAGTTAGACATCGAATTTTCAACAAATTTATGGTTTCGCTGCTGGATGTGATGTCGCATTGTCATGGTGTAACAAAATTCCACACAAGCCTAGTCTTGGATAATCAGAGTGATCACTACACAATTTTTCAAAAGCTTGACCAAGACAAATTTCTCTAAAGCAATTGGAATTTACAGCGAATAACTTTTGTTGGCTATTCCTTATTTTCAAGCACCCAAGTAGTTGACTGTTATTTTTTCCCAGGGTCATAATTCTATATTCAGGGTTCATCGCCCGTAATGATATTATATGACTTCTTTGAAGAGCCTTCTTCGAACATTTATATGAACATCGATCTACCGGTGGTTGTTTTTATTTTTGTTGCTTACGTGTAGTGTTTATGTAATATATCTACTTCAGATGAGTCAATACCTTATTCTTTTTGAATCTCTCTATTATATTTCTATTTTTTATAATTAGCTTTTCTGTGGCAGTAATATTTTTAACACAGCTATTGCAGGTTATCCAGGTCTTGGTTCGTATTATTTCGTACACCTTCCACATATAAATTCACTAAACCAGTAACTAACTATAACTATTGTCACCAACAGCTGCCACTTCATTTTGATGACTTTTGTTGTATCATATACTGCTAGGCAAAATCGTAAGTCTATTTAACCAACAAAACTTGCTCTTAAATTTTACCAAGCTTAGTAGCGCTCTTGGGACACCTTGGTGAGCGAGATGTTGTAGCCAAATACAAAGCCAACGAGCCAGACAGACTAGCTTCGAATGAAGACGGTCGTGTGGTTTCTGTCAAAGCGATGCTAAAAATTCCTAGCTCAAAAATGAATAAAAGAGCGCCAACGTATATTTATAACTTTTTTGATTTGTATGAAGTAGTCTACGCTACACGCAACCCGTAGAGGACATAAAACCCACTAGGTTTGAATATGAGAAGCAAATAGATTAATTCATTTTAGGTAACAAAATTTTGACGCGATAAGAGACTTTAATTTCTTATTTAACCAATTTAACAGAAAATATTAAATTAAAATAACTTTACGCAATCGGTACGAAAGCAAAATTATAAGGTTATACTGCACAAAATGGGGTCGCAAAATTGTCTTTCATCGAATTTCGTGGCTTAGTAATTAACAGTTCTGATTATCTTTTTTTTGAATACCATAAATTTGCAGATTGCACTTAGCTGTTACGGAAGAATGGCTGGTATTTTAGCGGATTATGTGGCTTTAATGATGAAAAAGAGTTCGTAACTTACCAAGCGGAAATCTTGTGATGTTGCAGCTCATGTTAATTAAATTTGACAAAAACGGATCGTTAATTTTAAAACTAGTACGTCGTCACAACCACCTTAAAAGGTGCATAAATTTTTCCAAGAATATCGAAACGATATCTGTAAATTCATAACCAAAAAGACGTCGACTAATTGAAAACAAAAGCGACCAGCCAGCCAACCTGCTATCACCAAAAGTCTCAAGGACACCCGCAATGGTTTCCGTCCCTACTCTAAGATTTCGGCACGCATGACCGATAGGGCGTTATCAAAAATGCATAACGTATACAGGGCTAATCAAAATATCGTAACACAACCTCGTTTAAATTTTTAAAAACTCAGCTCTTAAAGCATTCTGCAAAATTTCCATATTGCTTATTGAAAAAAACCTACTGTAAACTGTCAAAAGAGCAGGCTGTAAACTGACCGCAAACATTTTCGTTTGGTCCGGATTCATGGCCTACTACGATACTGAATTTTCGGAAAGCATCGATTCAATCAAGATTGATAATTTAACAATACGAATAAAACATCAAAATTAGTATGCAATTAGTATGCAAAAGGTAGTGTTCAGAAGCTCTAGATATTTATGACACTAAAAATACATAATCCTTGTAAGTGCATTTATTCTAAATCACCAAGTGTCGAGGTCGAGTTCACTATTAAAACTTGTTATTATTTGTATCGAATACTTTAACAAAACCAGTTAATATACGTTTTTAAACAACGAGTGTTTGGTAATTTAAAGTTTGAATAAATATTATGCAAAATTAGACAAATAAGCATTAGATAAAGAATTGTTTTTATATGACAAAGCAACATAAACAAATAAAGACATTCATTAAATACACAAAGTTCACGACCTTTCTTATATTAGAAAAACATTAAATGTATTATCTGGGATATAGTTGTATCAAGTAGAAGTCGTGAAACCTTGTCACTATTTTTCGTAATGTAGCTGTTTGTATTTTGAACAAAATTCATGGATGAGTGAAAATTGATCACACATACTATTTCCTGTATAAATAAAAATAAATTACTAAATTAAAAATTAACAAAACATTTTTTTAAAATATTAAAAGTAACTAAGATCAGCCGATATTGGTATTGTTATTTTAGTAATTATTTAAATATGTTCTTTCTTTTTTTTAATGTATGTAGCAGACACAGTATGTAACAAAAATATTAACCCACTCTCACGTATGATGTCGGAAGCACGATTAAAATATTACATCGTTACAGTGCATGTATCAAATACATAGTTAATAGTAAATTAACTTTATGTAATCGCTAATAAAAACCAAGAAATAGTTCAAAACGTGCCTAAAATAACTAAGCGATTGGATTCTCGGAAGTATTATCGATGAGCGAAAACAACGAGTCAATGACAAGAAAAAAAGTTCGAAGAAAAACAACGAAGAGAAATAAATTCCGGGAGATTCATGTGCACGACGCACATAAAATAACATAAACAGTAGTCGGAAAGTTTATAGCATAACCCTAATCCGGCAAGCGACCCGAGAGAGCATTCTGGCAACTCGCCAGGTCTGTGCAACCCACACGCTGTGAGCTTCTCTCATATGCCCTTGTATGCAACGTGTGGGTCGCAACACACCAACAACATAAATATATCTGACAGATATTCTCCAGCCAACACAACATTCCTTTACTGTTGTTTTTTCTTTCATTTTTTTAATTTCGTATAAAACAAGAAAAATATACTATACTGCTAAGAAATTTTTGTTATCAAAACAACTCATTATAAACATATATAATAGCAATTACGGACATGTAAGAAAATTTTTGATTACCAATAAAATTCTAAAATGTTTACTGAATTTTCAAAACAAGAATTCTGTTATTTTACAAATTGATTGATTTTGGAAATGTTAAAGTTAATCAAAATATACGAATTAAACAAAGAGAAATTTTCTCGAGAATGATTAATGAAAATACATTAACACTTATCGAACGAATTCGTATTCATCTCAAGGTCAAAGCATGTAATTTATCTTTGTAAATACTTGTACTATATGGAATCTAGAAGTGTTTCAAGTAACATTACAACTTCATACAGTGTGTCGCAGAATAACTATTAAATAAACATTTTTTATTAATAAATTAGTGTCCAGAAATTTTTCAGTATCAAGATAAAATAAAAAAATCGGCTGTCACCCCAAGACTTTGCCGACGGTGTACAAAGTAAAAATTGTATCAAAGCAACCTTTAAAAACAACAACCATTTTAGTAGTTGTCATTTTACGTCTGTCACAAATTATTGCTTATTAGAGAAGTGTGTTTAATTGTCAATTTTTATGAAGTTTAATGCAGTATTATTTCTAATAAAATGTTTCTTAACCTTAACTCGTTCCTGTTGTATTTGAGATTGTTTTTAAAAATTTCTAGATTATCTTGTTACCGAGAAATTTCCAGACACTAGTTTATTAATAAAAATGTTTACTTAAGTGCTCTCTATTATTTCTGAAAACTAGAAATAGTTATTTTGCGACACCCTGTATAATCAATCTATTTTGAATTTCATGTCTATTTCGAAACTACAACTTCTTAAAATTTCAAGCCACAGTTTGACATTTGAAGGTGTCGCGACTATAATTAAGAAACAAACTTCTACGAGAAGTTTCGTGCTTTGCAATTTTCTCCTTTTACCATTTTTAAATTAACATTCAATTTTAGAACTAAATGAAGGAACAATGACGTAGAAACTTAGAAACTGCCGAATTGAAAGAATAACACCAGCATATTCAAAAAAAGCTTTAGCAATTTGGAGTACAATCTGTTTGCGAGTGTCGCCGTGTTATAACACCAGCATTTTCATAAGCTTTAGCAAAGCAATTTGAAGTACAATCTGCTTGCGAGTGTCGTCTTGTTGTCGTAATTTAACTCGACGTTTCGCTGTTCATACTGCCAGCTTCTTCAGGATCTGGTATCAGACTGATTATTTTCATTGTGGGCTCTTCCAGGTGTTGCTGAGCCTTTAAGCAATTTTCTCTATATAACTGTCATGCCTCTAAGTAACAAATATTTTTAACAAAGGGCATTATAAATTACACAACTCTTCAATCCCATATTTAGAATAAATTCAATAAACTATTTTAACTTTAAGGCGAAGAATAAATTGACTTGCCAGATGAAGGACGATTGATATTTATTGAAATTGTGTAATGGGCAAATTTTGGTATAATTTAGAACTTTCATAGAATTCTCATAAATACACATGAAGATCCAAATTAATAAAAGTGGGTAGTAGATAATTTGAACAGAGTAGCAGATAAATATTGGTCCAAATCGTACAGTTAATTTTGCTATATGTTCTTAATTTTGTTTAATTTTGATAATAGTAAATTGGCTTGTCCTAACAATGAAAGAGTTATATCTATTCAGAGACACCAAAACAAATTTTTTTTGTTTAGCTTTTACAGGATTCTTATAAACAAATTGAAAGGTGTTCAATCAAGTTGGTAATAAATAATTTTAACAGAATAGCAGAGAAGTATTGATCTGATTCACACAGCTATTCTCTTGGAAAGGTCGTTAGCAGATTGCGTGTATTAATATTATAAATTATATAAAAGCAATGAGATTAACTCAAGGATATTACAAACAACAAATGGAATAACGCAATTTTCAGCAAGTTGTTACATTCTAAAACCTTTTTATATTATGCTAAAACTTGAGCATAGATGTAGGGTATTGTTTGTAATGCTAAACGATCCAAAATAAAGCCATTCGAGCTTTCAAAACCGATAAAAAATAATGCAACTTTCCCTAGAACTCATGAAATTGCTGGCAAATATCTGCAATATGACAAAATTTAGAACATTTATAGTAAATTACATTTACTTAGTCATGTTCTAAGAATATGTAATATAAAGCTATATACATAATTAGGTAGTCTTTCAAGATTAACAAACGTAAATTAATGTGACAAGGGCTATTTAATTAAAGGAGAAAAAAACGTTAAATAATATCTTTTGCCAATTTTGTGGTCTACCAGTGATTATACAAACGTGTTTTCAAATAATATTTCCTCTACTTTGATAAATATTGATAAGTTCTTATAAAAATCTCACTTTTGACACTATTATTTACATTGTTTACGTCAACTATTCCTAAGAACGGATACACGTCTCCAAGTTTATCGCAATCTTTGAAAGGAAGCGGTGGTACGTGGATAGGAAGCCGACGATTTTGATAAAAACAACTATCAACCCAGTAAACTATCCGTCATACATATTTCCCAAAATAAATAAACCCGACTCCGTGTGTGTAACAGCTGTCGTTTCGAAAGAACTGGGTTACATCGAACGCGCACACGAAATGGTTGGCGGAAAATTCATTTCAGTATAACCGATAAATTTAAGACTTTGGACCGAGATGCATCTTCCGAGTGAGTGTGTATCTCTCTTTTATTTTCTTCTTTCCCTCTTTTTTTTACACTGATGATACACACATCTAACGTAGTTTAAACCGATTAACATTAATCACAGACGAGATATTTTAGGAAGGTTCGTTTCATTTAACTTGTTGAACTGCAATTTTGGCAGCAATCCAACGTAATGAAAAACGGTGTGGCGGCGGCTTATTGTCATATCGTTGAAATACTAATTTGCTCTAATTTTAGCTCATCTCTCGTGCCTTTGCAGTAAGTTTATTTAATAACAAACACTTTTTTCTTTAACGAATGTTATTTATAGAATATTTTTCTTTGCATAATTACCTAATCTACTATAACCCAGTTTATTCATTCTAAATGGGAAAAGTCTTTATGACATTGCCTTGCTTATATCCACTAAATACTTATGACAAAATAAACTAAGGAAATTTACAAGGAGTGGCAGAGCAAGGTTGTTACCAAATTATATTTATTTCAACAAAACATTAAAAAAGATCAGTTAAATTAGCAAAGAGCGATCTATCCAATTATCAACACCAAACGAAATTGATTTTCTATGTACGAGGGGATATTGATATTTAGTTAATCTAGACCATTTTCCTTAAACAAACCAAAATCTTGTTGAATGGCAAGAAATAATGACATTTTAAAAGTGTCATAAGTAAAAACACAAGAGCTTTTTTTTATCGGATAAATTTCTCTTTGTAACGAAATTATTTTGCCAATCAGTAATTTGACGAGAAAAACTTACATGAAAAAATCGCGAGACCGAAAGGTCGAGCGATTTTTTCTAATGTAAGTTTTTCGAAGAATTACAGAGCATAGCCCTCAGACGAGCATAATTTCCCTGTTGCTGTACAGACACTTTAATACCGCAATGGACTTCTGGATAAGTTTATGAACATTAGCTTTAAAGCTTAAAATTTTTGTCAACAGTCAGGCCCAAGTTGTTCATAGTCTCTACAATCGGAATCGTATGACCATTTACTCTTATATCCAGTCCGTACCCGAACCCATGTTTACGTTGGGAAAACAGAAATACCTATGATTTCGAATGGTTCATCCTTAAACGATGATCATTAGAAATCCGCAATAGAGTGTGTAAGTTTGAATTTATTGAACCAACACAATCCGTTAACTGATCAATGTCAAGGGTGCAGTATAGTTGAGTATCACCTGCATATATGTGTGATGTGCAGTACCTCAAAGTCCTAGAAAAATTTGCAGTATATAAAATAGAAAGTAATGATGCTATAGTAGATTCCTATGGGGCACCCCAAACGATATGAGCGTCTTTAACTAATCCTAGGGAAATTGATACAACGATGCTAATTTAAGCTCTAAGTAAACTAAATAAAAATATTGAAAAAATGTACAAAACAGTAATTTATATTTTATTGGTTTATTATACAAAAGGAAAACACAAAGCACTGCTTTTATAACTCAAGCATTAAATTCTGTTATTTATGATAAAAACTTTTAATTTAATCTTCTATTACAGTATTTATGGATAGTAGACATCGTTATTGCTTGAAAACGACATATACTGCAAAATATACGACATATAATTTATTGTACTGTGTACTTGATAAAGCTTCTTTCGTTCCACAACATTAACCTAAAGAACTATAAAAAAATAGTTTTCTAAATATTCAGCCTATAACTACAGATTATATAGATGTGTTCACTTGTGGTCGGCATCTTTGAAGTTCTTGTACAAGATTTTATGTTCGCGCATGCATTCTATAATTCCTCCACTCATATGAACAAAGCCTAACTAAGACATGAAGCAGAACCGCAGTATGGACGTATTCTTAAATTTATATATGAATATACGACATGTATTTGTATGATATACATATATATAGAATTAATGAAAAATTTAGCTTATATTTATTCTATACATTTAAACGAAAATTTTAAAACAAATTCACGATTTTTTATAATTAAAAAAATTACACGTGATATATTTGAAATACATGGATTTAAATTAAATTTGATTTTTAGAAAGTATAGTTTAAGAATTTCCAGACATCTGAATATATCAAATATTGTACATTTAAAAGGAAACATTCAATTAGCTAATTAATACGTAATTTGACAAAAACTGGATTTTAATACATGAATTCCTTTTCTAATAAATATTCCAACAATACCTATATATATCATATACAAATTCTTTAGGGCCATAATAAATTTATAAGAATCACTAATTACATAATCAGAAAGTGTTGTTTAAAAAAACACAGTAATGTTCAATTATTTCGTTTACGTTATGGACAGAAGTATTTTTCATTTGTTTCATGAAATTCATATGGAATTTATTTATATATTGAAATTCGAAGTTCTATCTTCTTAATTAAAAACTAAGCACCATAATCATAGTATAAAAATGAATACAACTCTAACGGTAGATTATCATTATATTTTAATAATTATAAAAAATAAAATAGAAATAAAGCTTTTTGTTGAATATTTTATTCACATTGTGCTACATATGTTCTAATTTTATTAATTTACAATGTTTTACAGTTGTAACCATGTCTTTGTTTAAAAATTTTAAATGAAAAAAAACTTACACCCGCATTGTATTCTGTATTAGTGGAACACAATCGGAGACAACAATATTTTGAAACCATCTTTTAAAAAAATTACAAAAGAAAAACTATTAGAATAGTAAATTTACTAGTATACAATTATTCAATACTTAAATATATATGTACGCTATTTAAACAATGAATAATAATGATAAAAGTCCGCAAAAAATACAAAAGCATACCACCATCAGTGGTATCCTCATTAGTAGAAGTATTCGTAACAAAGCAATTTAGAGGTTGAATGCTGCGTTTGTAATTCAGTCTCTCCTACAACCTTGAACATGCATCTATAGGGTTTTTGTGATCCCAATTTGTTTGAGTCAAGTTAATCAAAATCAGTTCATAAAAATAAAATTCTGAAGTTTGTAACGCCATCACTCTGCTGTAGCGGTAGGTTCGATCCTATCAATGAACTCCAAAAGACTGGGATTAGGTATAATACTGTCAATACATAAGAAGGAAGACACAAAGAGCCTCCGACTGTATATTGGAGCAGAAACTGAGAAAAATTATAGAAACAACCTTATCAGCAGTACAGAGCTGATGCCGGAAAATAGGAAGCATTTAAGATCATATATTAACTCTAAAACAAACAATAGAAAGCACTAAATAGTAAGACCAAAATATAATATGGCATTTATAGATCTCGAAAGCGCTTTTGATAGTGTGCAAATGCCAAACATACTACAAAATATTGTGAGTCAATTCCCAAAACTAAAAACCTGAAAATTGTATCCGCTTATGAATTCCGAATAAGTTATAAACACACATACACATATGCTACAGCGTATGTTTACATAGTTAACAGCTGTCGATGTTATAAAAACTGTATGCTAACGCCAATAACCTCGTCAAAAGGCAGCTTTTTATACATTCACATGAAATGATGTCAGTTCTAAAGTCTACAAATAATTTTTAGTGATTTTTTTTGTTATGAGAAGTAAAAAATATAAAATAATTATTAAATTTAAAGGTGGCAAAGTTTATATTTATAAAAGCGATAAGATTGTGTCAAAGTTTTGATATGGTAGAGGTTCAATAACCTGATACGAAAGTCGGCGTGAATTTTTAAAACATGATATATTAAAAGAATATATAAGATGTGTGTTATTCAATAACAATCTATCTATAATCGAAAAATTGTATCGAACGTACGTAACGATCGACAACTTAACGTAACTTAAAGCGAGATGGACAATAACAAAAACTATTCTGTTTGTTATTGTGGGTCAACTTTAAGATATCGTCTTTTATAACATTAGTCCATCGCACAGTGGCGTGACAGTTTTTTTTAATATCTTTGTAATTTTTTTTTCGCTTATGAGAGGGAATTTTGAGAAAAATATTTGGATATATAGTCTATGTAATTTAATCTTTCCATTTTTCAAACGTCTTTTTATTTCAAGGACATCCGATATAAAACTAATCCAAAAATATTCTATTTATTTTCAATAATCTATTGTATATAATTCTATTAGATATCCCTAATCGATTGTTCCCGGTAGTTCCGAACAATTCTGTGGTAATTGTGAAAACCACATTCTTAGATTTATATTTTAGTCAAATTCAACGACTTTTACTGAAACAACTCGACCTGCCATCCACACTTCCCTTCAGCGAATTTAGCGTTTTACTACGCTTATAATTTTCATTTATTTATCTAATTTATTCTAATGCTCTTTTATTCGTTACTCACTTAATCTAGGATATTCTTGTTAAGCATATATATATATATATGTATATATATATATATATGTATATAATTATTTAGGACGAACAATAATCGGATTTGTGCGACACTTTGTTTAGTGGTTTTACCTACTAATGATAACAACTTAGTTGTCGAAATACGTATTTAGGATACGATTAGTAATTGTGGTAAGGGGTTATATACCTTTTTTGAATAATCGGATTTTTATACCCGGTGACTATGTATCAGTAATGGGTCTTCGTACATCACGAATATTTAATGTCTTTAAATATTCGCTTTTAGACTTAATTGTTCTTAACGTATTGAACGTTATTATAATAAAATGTACTGTAAAGTGATATTTGTGGATAACTTGTAATTATGTATACCCTTTCTTTATTTAATTTAACAATTCGTTTGCGTTTAACAACTGTTTGCGTTAAGAGCAACTGCTTGTATTAACAGCGCGTGTGTTTACTTTCGTGAACCATCTTTACAAATTAAACTAGATTGTATTTAAATTGTAAATATGCGGAACAAGAAAACATCCATTGTTTGAACACTGTGTGACACATTTAATATTACATACCGATTAAAAGTTGTTCACGCTTAATAAAAAGATATTAACAAACACAGTATTCTAGGCCCTATCTTATTTTTTTTATATTTTAACGATATCTATTACGTTGTTGATAGATTTAATAATCAATGCTTCAGTAATGCCTCGGTTATTCTTTAAATGAAGTCGTTAAAAGTATTGGTTACATCCTGGGAACAGTTAAGGACTGGCTGGTATGTAATAATAAGTGTAATAACCATATCATAAGCAAATTCTAAGAATAATATAATACTGCAGATGTAAAAGTGTTTAAGTTCCTAATAACATAGAACTCGACGATTTCTTGTATCACTAGTGAAAATAGTATTCGTTTGTTGGGAAATACGGTCAGAGGTCATTTGAGGAAACTGATGGGTGAGCAGGCATTACGCATGGTTTACATCGGATGTTGTTATTCTAGGATAAGGTATGATGGCATTGCTGACTGGACGGGTAGCAGTTGTGATTTAGATCATATTCATTATACAGAAAGGAATTATCAGAACAATATATAATTTGAATTTTAATCAATCCTGCAGAGATATTTTCAGAAAACATTTTTTGGTATTTTCGAAGTTTTACTTTTGCCTACAAACACAAATATTTATTTGAAGAAATATTACAACTTGCGAGGCATAGAACTGCTATTACTGTTATACAAGACACCGCCTAACCTGGAGAGGGCGTGGACTTTGCTACTCTTCTTGCTACACGTTCCGCGACAAAATTCTAAACACAAAACAAGTAGTTATACGAGGTAGCGAGATGTTCTGCTGGGCCACCCCCTTTGCTTTGAACCTACCTGTTGGCAAACGTCCCAAAAGAATAACTCTGCCGGCCTACTCAATCGTTTCTTGGAGAGCGTCGCGGGTCAAAGTCGGGAGGTGGTAAGTGAGCGCCACCGTATTCCTCCGCAGAGCACCCTCGTAACACGGAAGCGGGTGGGATGCAGGTAGCTCCAAAAGCAAAACTGGATAGGCCCAAACTACTTGCTAATGTATCAATATACCTAACCGCAGTTGCCTAACTCATTCACCTGTGGGTAGGGTATCGAACAAATACACTACATCAACTATAACAAGTTTATTATAAAGGAAAAAAACAGAAGGCTAATGAAAATTAGATTTTGAAATATAAAATAAAAATATAGAGTCGGCGTTGGGAGCAATTTCGCCTGACCAATTGTCAGCGAAAGCACACAATTTAGAACTCTAGCCAATTATCACCAATACAGTAATATAGTTTTGGTAATACCAATATCTAAGAAGTAAATCAACTAAAATAAATGTAATATAACTATTACGCCACTGGCGCATATCAGTGATGACAATAAACAATATCAATCGGTATATTGATATAGTATAACACCCTGTATAAACAGGTAAGAAATAAAAAAACAAAATTTGAATAAGATTAAATACGTGTCTGGACAAGAGATTCACCAGGACACAACTAAGTATACTTAATTCTGGGTCCTTTACAATATTGTTATAAAGTTCTTAATTAAATAAAAACAGAAACGTACCCCAAAATAACACTTAACCAGTACGAAGGCTCGTCTGAAGGATAAATGCCTCGTATAGAATAACAATACAAGTTTCACCTGGCCGCTAAAGAAGTTAGCCAACCAGTATAAATAATACTACAAAAACATAGAACGTAACTAGGTGTGTAACCAACTATCTACTAAATACACATTGATTAATGCCTTGATCGGCTAACTAAGTTACATGAAAATTAATAAGTAAAGCTGAGCGATCAATCTATTCGCCGTGCAGTAATGAATTGACTGTAAATTAATTATGATTTAAAACAGTTAACATGCTCATCACTACCACCGAGCTCTATTTCAAATCAAATGAATTAAACTGACAGTAAATTACGATGCTAACCTTTATGAAAGGTTCAAATTTGCATCGAAAGCACAAAATAACTAATAACCGGCTTCTTCTCTCGAGCCTTAATGCAAATGAAAAGTCAACACACAAAACTAACCACAAGAGGTTATGAATTGCATTTATATTGAACAATAAAATGAAATAATGACACCTACTTTAAATTGTCCTCGCTACTGCCTAACTACAAACTTATGGAACTGTCCTCAAAAGGATCCAAGGAAAATTATTGAATTTCACTATAATATTTCTGCCAAAACATTTCAGCCATTTCAGCTCATTTTTAGACCGCCATCATGGTGACGTCGATGAATGTTCTAGAAGCCCTTTTTGTTCCTACGACCACTCCTCGGGATAAATCTCACTAATGAGTATCAATAAAACCGTTTTTCACACGATTTTCATTCAAAATTCAACACCATTGAATCAACCGTGGATGGTTTGAATTTCCCAGTCCTATGGGAAGCGTGACCGCTTACCCCTGGTATCTGCGAAGTTTTATCTGCGTCGAAACCGCAGGCGAAGAAAAATACCCTAATAGGTATATGTGATAAAAATATATCCTACAAAGGATAAAGGACAATCATTAGAAAAAGTACAAAGGAACAAGATATTTCTTACCGTAAAAACGCCCTTCACGTGCTTAACTAAAGTATAACTTGCGTAGACAACGATCAACGAACAAATCGCAGACAGAAGCAAGCAAGCCGGACATGCGCTAAAAATTAAGGGCGACATCTATAACGTTCAGGACGATACTTGCGCAAGCGAAACTAGTTGCGAAACTACAAAGAACGGAAGAACGATTAGAAAGATAGGAGATGTAAGTTAAACCACGCGATGTCGCCACAAAATTAATTTAAATAAATTGTACCGGAATGACAGATGGACCTTTTTTCCAAAACCTAACATTCTCTAAAATTCTTTTAATCATGTGCCTAAATCTTGTAAAGAAATTGAAGCTTTTTCACTATTCAAATCGAGAATTCGTAACTCCTTAATTAATTTAGAAGCATATTGCATCATATCAGAATATATAAATTGTAATTCACCTCATTAATATAAATTACATATATGTTTGTATCTTTTACGGTTACATTATTCCATAGGATCAATTGCAATAAAGTTATTATTAATATGAAAAAAAAAACCAGTCAAACGATAAAAAAGAAAACAAGTTAATTTATTATTAAAACAATAACTTACATGTTATTTCTTATAACTTTTAATTCTTAGGAAATATTAAGACAATATTCTTGAAACAGGTAAAAATTTCTTACTTTAAGAGAGCAACAGGTATACAACTGTTATTTTTTTCTTATTATTTTCTTGGAAAAAGGGTACCTGATTATAACTCGCCCGTCACACAATAGAAATATATGTGTTTATCCGGGGTCATTTAAGGTCATTACAAGCTGTAACGGAAATACTAGATAATAGTTTTCTAAGTATGTAATTTATAAGCGATCGTTTTCGATTATCAACAGTATATAACTTTAAATACCTTTTTGTTTATGGAAGTAAATTGATTGCGCAGTAAAGAACGTTATGACAACTAATAAAGCACATAACTTTTAACAAAACCGGTAATAATAAATTTCTATTGAAAACAAGGACAAGCTATCGGCAAAACTGAATTATTCAACTCCGTTGTAGAAAGTATTACAAGGTAAAAGAAACTCTTACGTAATAGATTACAATCAATCAGTTAATCCAATAACATGCCCAGTAATAATTAAATGTTAATGATTTGTCTCAGTAATAAAGTATTTCTGATAAATGTTCCCAATTATACACTGTAGTGTACCAGAAATGCTTATTCATAAATGTAGAAATTAATTAATGTAAATACCCACAATTAAATGATAAACAAGAATACATTATTTATTTAACTATTAATACTATTTTAATATGTTCCAATTTTAATAGATAATTATATGTTTGCCCCATAAACAAGGTTTTGTTGTTATATCTGTATGAAGTAATCAATGAAAATACCAAAATACTCCAAGTATATTTAACAAAAAAGTTCCTACCATTTCCGCATATTTGAAATAATTCATACTCAATGTATTTTCGTGCGACTATTTGATAAAAATTAAGTCTTTCAATCTATGGTAGAGTAATAATAAAATATTAAAAAGAAAATAGATGGCTTATCAAAATAAAAGTAATAATATTTGGGGAATGTCCTATATGTTTGTTTATGAAACAACTGCTGTGAAAATCAACGTTGCAAATAATCCTCCATCGCAATAATAATATATAAAATATTAACGAAATCATATTCTTACATATTTTGATTTAGTGCTTCAATGTTAATGAATATATAACAGGCAAATTTTATTAAGATATTAATTTTTCATGTTGTTATTGCAATTGTGCCAAATCAAAGGTCGCAATCCCATTATATGTAAATAGGATCTACATTATTTATTTCAAAGTTGCAAAATAAAGTAAATGCAGCGTTTCTTACTGCTACTTAAGCACTCCTAGGTTTAATATACAGAGGTGTCCTTGAAATAAAGAGATCTTACATCTTCTTTTAATACATTTCTTAATACATTTTCAAAATTCACATGCAAGTATCAATTTTTAACAGGTGACTTTTCGTACCAAGTTATCGAACCCTTAGCATACGAAGCTGTTTAAACAATGTTATTTTCTAGAATTATTATCAACATAGACATTGCAATGTCTGTTTGCGTGTAAATTCAATACCGGTCTTTTTTATAGACATACTGAATCCATATTAATATTTCATATTTGTTACTTCTTGTAACAAAAAAACATTCACGTAATACACACGAAATGAAGAAAGATACAATTATATAGAATATGAATCCAAAATATGTTCCGCAAAATATAAAAAAGAGTTTATGAATTATTCACAGCTGATATATTCGTACGTAATCGTATTAAGGGTTTCTGAACCCTAAGTAAATAAAGCTGTTCCATTGTAGAGTTTTTATAACACCCGTCTTAGCAATGTTATCTTTTATAGTCTTATAAACATGTTTGCGTATAAATTCAATCGAGGAATTTTTATAGACATTCTAATCCATAGGCGGCACATGATACTATTTTCAGCGGATTTTTAATTTTGACTACTGATTTTTGTGATTTTTCAACGATTTGGGAAACACGAAGTTTTTATGAGAGATTGAAAATTTACGCTAAAAGACCGGAAAGAATTGGAGCGCAGTCTTTATATTGGATTTGAAGTTTTTTAAGTGTCCTAATTTAATGACCTGAATTGTAATTATTTAGTCTAATCCGTCGATTTTTTAACAGATGAGTACTCAAAAGCAATTATTGTTTATGTGATTTTAAAATCTAAAAATTAAATATTCTATCATCAAAAACACAAGATATTTTTTTATTGTTGTTATTCTCCTGTAATAATAACTATAATAGATTAAATATATTAAAGTAATTCCTTACATGAAATCCTTAGGAGCAAAAAGAATTCAACTGAATAGCTAAACTTAAGCCTTACAATAAGAAAAGACCATATATAATTTCAAAATAGTCTAAGTAAAAACAGCAGTTGTAACTGTAGTGAAAGTAAAAAAAGGAAATTAGTAGAGGAAGTAAATTTTCTAGTTCAATTTGAACCAAATAAAGTGAAAACTATATTTTAAACTATCGGAAAAAAATTTGTAGAGCAAATTTATAATTGATTGGGTCAGAAATCTCAGAACAAATTGACTAATTAATTCAGTTTTGAATGGATTAATGAGATATATAAGTACGTTTTCGCGTAATTGGGTTTTATTAATGAACCTAACGAGTAACTACCGTACCTAGAGATTAAATAAAACCGTTTAATTACTATAATAGTGGCATTTCAGCGACGTTTGATCTTCGAAATGGAAAAAGTAAAATCAATTTATCCGAGTGCATGTTATGCAATGTGTCTAATTGCTCTCACGTCTTGAACGACCTGTAAAAAAAACATCGTCGTCCCAGATAATCGGCAACTGTAAAATGATAAATTCGTCACGGTTACCTTTCTACTGCCTTTAATTATTGTACGCATTTACCATAAAAGAGGATTACGCTTCGGTTATTAAAAGCCATAGCATTTTAACAAAAGCAAACGTGAATACTTTCTAGAGCAAGGTATATATATATATATATATATATATATATATATATATATATATATATATATATATATATATGTATGCTATGAACCAGCCCATTCAATTGAACAGTTCTTTGTCCTCGAAGAAAATTTTAAACAACTTCTTTAATTAAAACAAAATTTTGGACGAATATGTCGAGTATGTGAAGCTTTAGTCAAATCACTATTATAAAAATATATAGCATAGAACTCTCAATGTTAATAACATCAAATTTTTTTTAAATCTGTACTACAAGAGATGTCTTTTTTGTGTTGCATATATCCTCGTCAGGTGGAATTTTATATGCAATGGCGGAAGAATGATTTTTTCTCTTGAAACTAAGAGTTCATTTATAACATTTCTTTCCCCAACAACAAGAGCATCTCTCACAGGCCTATTTTTTGCAGTCCAATGACGTGATTTAGCTCGACTGTCCCAGAAACAAATAAAACATGGGTATTTAGTATAACCACTCTGTTGACCCAATAAAAAATTAACCATCTTCAAGTCGACGCAGACCACCCAGTTATGTTCAATATATTTTATTTTTTGTAAAAGATTTGAAATTACCTTATATTCTTCTTTTACACATGTTGAGTGAGCAATTGGAACGGGAGCATATTTATTTCCATTATGTAGAAGAACTGCTTTTAGACTTCGTTTACTACTATCAATAAAGAGACGCCATTCATTGGGCTGATAGATCGTTAAACCCATGAAAGCCAGCAAACCACTCACATTACAGCAATACACAAAATTTTCATCAGATGAAAAAAACTTCAATAACTTTCCCTCTCTCGTGCGATATGTAGACACTCGAACATCTGAGGAAAGACAATTTTTTTCTTTTAATCTTGATGCTAGTAACTCAGCACGTTCCTTCGAAAGATCTAAGTCTCTGATGAGGTCACTAAGCTCATTCTGCGAAAATGGCTTAGGATCTGATGTTATTCCGCAGTATTGAAAGTCATCATCTACTTGGGAAGAAAGAGGTATTTCAGCTTCATCCTCCTGAGATTGCTGCACTACCTGGTGAAAAGTTGGTATTGGAACATTTTCTGAATGAGGAACAGGTCTTTGTACTGAAGAAATATTGGGGTATTTCCATTTACGGCGATTGTTTTTGTTGATGCCCACTATATTAATCATACAAAAGTAACAGTCGTTATAATGATATTTTTGTTTTCGCCATATCATAGGCACTCCAAACTTCAAAGACTTACGTTTCCCTCTCTCCCATTGTCGCAAATGTTCAACGCATATTTTACAAACACTATGAGGTACCCACACTTTATCTTGGTGTAGAATTTCAATACCGAAGTAAGCAAAATACAAACGACGCACTGTGTTTGTAATCGATTTACGCTGATTTTTCAGTATGTATTCACCACAAACATAACAAAATATATCAGGATCGTTAACACAACGTCTGGACGTACAAGCCATAATGAAATAGTAACACAAACTTTATCTATGATATTGTAATAATCACTAGTTACGAACAAGACCATAACAAGACCGACAAAAATTCACAATGAGGGTTGTAGGTAAACTAGAGCTGATGAGTTAAAATGACGTATGTCAATATACTGTACATTACCTACTTTATCGACAATTCAAACAAACGGAGATGCACCAAAAAAATTTTTTTTTTTTGTAGGCCTGTGTAATATTTCATGTCTTGTGAAAAAAAAAACAAAAAAGGGAATTTTATTTTATTTTTATTTTTATTATTTTATTTTTTAATTATGATAACAGACATTTTCTTCAGTGTTTGAAATTTTTTGTTCACGAGTGTAGTTGACGCATAAATGACGTGACTAAAACATCGCATATTGACAATTTCTTTAGAGATATCAAAATTAAAGCACATGGTATAACAAGAAACTTGAGAACACGTAGCGATGGAGACGATAACATTACTTTCACAGCATAGAAAGATAGATAAAGTATATCAAGAGGTGACAAAAGGAAACGAAGGCATTACTTCCTGGAATGTGGAGAGGCATAATATAAAAGGCCAAAAGTATCATAAGTGGTGTACTATCAGTAAATAATTTAGTAATATCCGATTTTATTCAAACAAATATTGAGTCTATAAACGAACATAAGTAGTGACGATCAAATCAAGGCTAATGTAGACCATGCAATGAAATACAAAGGGAGATACCAGCATAGGAATAACTTCTTAGTCTTGTATTTATTTGGTTATACTGATGTTTAATCTAGTTTTTGCTAGTTCTGAATTAAAAACCTATGAAATGTTTAGCAAGCAACCTTTAGAAAAATGAAAAAACATACACAGAATATAAATATACAATCACATGACGTAGCTTATTATGGTTAAATTATCTAAAATTGTTTATAATTCTGCTTATATATCTGTCACAATAAGAACTAATATCAAACAGACCCAGAAATGAAGAAAAAAAATTACGAGTAACAGTCGTAAAAAGAGTTAAAGCAGTCGACATTCACATAATCATGTCACGTTGTGAGTTTCGTCGAACGAACGGCGGACCAGACGATTGTCGTGAATGAATAAAGGATTTTGAGAGCGTTACACATCTGGTAGGCAATTTTAATGTCGAGGGTGCACGGAAGCAGCTGTCGCCTAGAAAGCATTTAAAGCACGCAAAAGGTCGTGCAGCTTGCGGGGCGGCAGGTGATGCCTGATCCGGTTTGGTGAAGAGAGAAGAACATGAGGGCAACATGTGAAGACGAAGGAATGTCGACCTGGTAGGGAATACACGATTGGACAGGTGAAATTTCGCACATTTAACACTCTCCTACGTATACACATATGTGTCAGCTTATGTAGACGTTACAAAATGAGCTGCAGCCAGTGATGTTTTTCTTTTTCTTCATACGATTTATACGACACTTATTTACATATCTCTTGTCAGTAGTAATTGTTATTCCATTAATAAAACTGCGTACGTTACTCGAGTGTTGATATTTTTCACCTTCATATGACCTCTACAGTTGGAAAAAGAATATACACTTTACTATTCTCACGCTAATTACAACGGAATGGAATACAATAACCGTGAAAACATTGACTACACTTATATTGTATGTAATTAGTTATTGTTATTTTTATAGTCATTTATTATGATTAGCTGTTCTTTTTACTAATTACAAATTTTATTATCACATATTGTTATTGAATGGTATTAAGTGGGCTGGATAATTTATTAAATTTAATAGCTTATTGTTCATATTTAAAGTTATTTTATTCGAATTTGTGGAAATTAAAGATAAACTCGCTATTTTTTATGTATTTAAAGCAGTTTATATTTATACAGCTCTGTTTTAAATAATTCACATCGATAAATGTAATTTTTTTAAAATTGAATTTAAAATCAATAATACTCATCGTTTGAGTTACAAGAATGAATAAAATGTAGCTTCTAACAAAATTGTCATAGATGACCTAAATACCTAAATTAAACATCCTACAAACATTGGAAATTTTAACGTATACGATACTACACAAATATGGCTGTAAGTATCGACAATGTGGTAAAAGAATAAGAGCGGTAAAGTGCCTTGAAGAAATAATACAGTGAATTAAATTTTGAAAAAATTACGTTACTTTAGTTATAGTTACGTGGGACGTTAAAAATTTAAACGGAAATATTTTTTTTAGTTAAATGTAATAGTAATAATAATAATAATACGAGATAAGTTCAGAAAGTAAGTTCCGTTTGGTAATGAAAAGAAATCAAGTAGATACAGAAAAACTATTTATTGCAAAACAATCTACAAACCTTAAACTATTTTTCTATATAGTCCCCACCATTTTGTAGGCATTTGTCATAGCGTGGCACAAACTTTTGTTTGCTTTCTTCATAAAAGGTTGTCACCTGTGTTGTCAACCATGTGGTAAATTTTTTTGAGCTCATTTGCAAGGTGTCAAGATTTGATTGGTTTTAGTCCTTGCTGGCGAAGAAATGTGTCCCCATTCCAGGGATTATCGTTTTTTCTTTCCATAAGCCTCGCAGATTTGTCAATGAATGTCGACTGGTTTAATGTTTCCAACATTTAGAAAACTAATTACAGATCTAATTTCACAAGTGGCGGCTTTTCAATCAACGGCGCCTTTCTAAATAAACACTACAAATCGTACACAACAAACAACGATCTCAAAATGGCGGCATCTCCTTCTCCTTGACTCAGAGCAAGTCCCGCGCATGCACGAAACTGTAATTGCAGCGTTGCCATGGCAAAAATTGCAAACGGAACTTGTTTTCTGGATTTACCTCGTATTTATTGATGACATATATACGTCATAATGAAATATTGAGTATAAAATATAAATGGAAAGAAAAACAATAACAATAAGTAGCAAAACATTAAAATTAATTATTTATCGTTTATCTAGTAAACACTCCTTCAGCAATATGTCTTTGGCCTTTCTCTTTAAATTTTCCAAGTTACATATCTTTTATTCCATTGGGCATTTTGTTGTAAATTTTTAGAGCCCAATAATAATTTGTATCCACTTGGCTCTTCTGTACACGATGGTAAGGAATCACTATGTTATTAAAATTTCGGGTGTTGTAATTGTAACGATCACTATTTAAGAAGAACTTATAGTCTACACATTTTCCCAACGAGTTAGCACTTTTTTCAACGTCATCACTGGTGTGGAGCCAATTGCGCACGAACGCCTCCAACCCGGCATTATCGCGGAAACGCTAGAGCTTCTTTTGGTAATCCAAACATGTGGTAATCACACAGCGATAGGTCGAGACGGTATGGTGGGTGTTCAAGGGTCTCCCAGCTCATATCCTCGAATTTCAGGTGTGTTTAGTTTGCCCCGTGAGGCCGGGCGTTGTCGTGAAGTAAAATGGCGTTCTTGATGAGTTGTCCTCGTCTTTTGCTCCGAAAAACGATTTTCACTTGGTCCAAGAGAATGCAGTTATAAGTTGCATTAACCGTTTTTTGGTCAGGAAGGAAACTCAGTAAGAGAACGCCTTTTGACTCCTAGAAAATCATTGCGAAAACTTTTCTCGTTGACAACTTTCATTAAAGCGCCTCTCCGTGGTTTTAGCCATTATTTGCTCACCTGCTTACTCTCGGGGATGTAGTCATGAACCTAACTCTCGTCACAGATCACAATGCGACTAAGAAAAGGGTATCCGTCCGCTAAAGAACGAGTGAGAAGTAGTTAAGAGATATCAAAGCAAACATTTCTTCGTTCTTCTGATGAAGGTGCGGTACCCAACAAGCCGAAATTTTGATGAGACCGAACTCGTCGTGAATGATCAAATTGGATACTCCCAACGCTCACGAGATTTCAGCGACGATTATTTGTAATCAGGTCACGAACCATCGGAATGTGTTCCGTCGATAAACTGGTCCTGAGTCGGCGATCCTCACAATCGCCGACCGAGAAAGAGACGAAAATGAACCTCATGTTCATTTTCGTCTCTCTCTCTCTCGTCCTTCAGAATATGTTTTATGCCAATAAAAACTCGTGCTTGTGAAAGGATGTTTCCAACAGTTCTCGCAATCTTCGCAAAATTTCAACCAGACGGACCCCCTCCCGCGCCGAAAACTTAATGATTAAGCATTGCGTGTAGTTTGCTCTTACTCATCTTTGCTACTGCCACACTAACAATTCTAAAACCGCGTCGGTGACAATTCTTCTATCTCATAACCTCGTCCTACAGTTCCCATCAGTACCCAAACCAATCAACGTCTTTCAAGATCTTAAATTCTCGTTTAAATTTGAACGCCCCTCATACATTCAAAGCCAAGGAGATGCTTACAAATTTTTCGGAAGTGGTAGAGAAAAATGTAATTGAAAATTCATGAAGAAAAAATTAAATTAACATTTCATAATCGTTGACGGGAAAAAAGAATTACTATGCCTTGAGTAAGAACTTTGAAATTGAGAGAAAGGGACGTGTTTGGGAAAACAAGAATTATAATCTGCAAGGCCTGAAATCTACCACAAATTGTATACAAATCCAAGGTCTAGATGAACACAAACTAGATCAATCAATTACCTTCCTCCAGAATATCTGTCAGTATATGTGAAGGTTATGTTTCGTATTTTGTAAAAAATATAAATAACTGTTATCATGATTAAAATCTGAGGGATGTCTATACGGAACAGTTGAAGCTATTTAGAAAAAGTTTTCTGGTCATGTAAAGAATACATTTAAAGCCATAAATAAATTTAGCTCTAAGTTAGTACTCAATTTAAGTAAAGGATTTTTTAGTTTAAATAATGTTAAAATTAATATGTACAAACTAATCATATATTAAATATGTGATTAGTTGATTAGTTTATATATGTACATATGTGAGTCACAAAGACATATGTAAACAAAAATTAATATGATAGCAAAAAAGCTGGCGCATATGATAGTAGGCACGTGATGAAATTGATTTCGGAAAGTTAATATTAATAATACGCTAATTTAAGATTCACGTTGACTACTAATTTTCTGTTAAATCAAATAAGTTTTCATAGAACGACCTTCATTATATTTTCAGTAGCAATTCAAATAAACAATATGCACCTTTTGCATATTTGCATGAATATTACTAATAAACAAGAGACCTTGGTTTTAGAAAGATAAAACATATTTTTCTTTTCTTAATTTTTTTTTTTTTGCTTTATCCAGTTTTTCGGATGAGAGTATTATTCCTAATGTATATGAATAACAGCTATTGCAGCACATTAATTAGCTTGAGCTCGCCTTGCCAAATGAAATCGTATTATAATTTAATTAACAAATTTAAAACAACAGCTTCGCTAATTTACTGTCCGAGATGAGGACGACCAAGGATTAGTGATTTCCAAACCGCAGAAATACATCAGAAAAGTTAGTATATAACTAGAAGTAACCGGATAGAAATTAGTAGTCCAAATGCGATATCCAAGCAATTTCAAATGCCATTCATCATTTTATTATAGTATGGAAAATTTTACGCAATATCCTGAAGAAAATTTGTCCATAAAAGCTCCAACTGCTATTTGAATCAAAGGTGGCAAACTTGGCTAAAAGGTGCAATTTTTCATTGTTGATATTGACTCAGATGGAAATTGAATTATCTTGTATTTTATGGATAGATGAGGCACATTTCCCTTTGGGGTATATGTTTATACTCTAAACTAGCGAATCTGGTCAAACAAACAAAATCATTCAAGTAGGTCTTCATAACCAGAATGTCACCGCTTGATGCAATTTCACATCTGATTTTATTATTGGTCTGCTATTCTTCGAAATACAAAATGGTTGATGCAACATAGAGCGCCCCGACATATTTACTGATCAGTAAATGTGCAAGAGCAAGAGCCAACTGATGTTTTTCAAGATCATGGTTTACGCAGACACTTTATCAATTCATGACAACGAAGATGTTATTCTAACGAATTACTGATTGTAGGGTTGTTTAAAAAATTCGATGTTTAAACAAGACCAACAATAGCGCAAAAATCAATGCATTATAACACAAATTTTACATAACGTCATGTACAATTTGGCGGAATACTTAGTAATCTTACACCAATAAAATAAGCGTCATTACTAAACGTGGTTTGTGGTAACTAATTTTGCTACTTTTCGTTATTAGTTTAATTCGTTAGAAATACGTAATAATTGAATGTATATCACATACTTTATGATATAGCTCTCTATAATTCAATAATAAAAGAAAATTCTCAGTAAAATTAAACAAATTAGTTAATTTATTCGACCTACATTTTATTCAAAACACGTTGCATATAATATCAAAGCCATTCTCTACATTTCTTCTTATTGTCTGAATTAACGGTAAAAAATAAATTTAGAGATTATCTTTATTGCTTTGTCCTGGGCATTAATTATGTAATAAATACAGTAAATGGCGGTATAGAATAAGAATATTTACATATATTGTTAAACATCTGTATCTCTAAAATAAAGTAAATAACCTGTACAGGCCAAATCTGCTGTTTAACCTAGAATGCTCATCGACATTAATCTTCTAAATACCACATTCATTAAATATAAATGGATGAAACGTGGTCTTGTTTCCTTAATATTTTATAGACATTCGTCATTAGATAATTTATATTAAATCGGTCATGAATAAAGGTCAATAAAACATACTCTCGATGAACAATTACTATTATTAAAATATCTAAAAGTTGTTTTTAGAATATATTAGGGTTACCGCTGAATAGCGCCAAAGCTATGCGAATCTGAAGAATACGTATAGAATGTCTAACTAAAATTCCAAAAAGAAATTTGTTTGTAATTCACAAAACTTTCCAAATTTTTAGGCCCCAAATGTAGTTAAAGTCGGTCCATATCTTTGTTTACTCTAAATTTGCGAAAATAGAGCTGTAATTCAAGTTCATTGATCTGCAAAAAAATCGATAAAATTCCTAAATTATCGTTAGACGATAACGTCTAACAATAACTTTACTATTCATAAGAATAGTGAATGTTCGTTTACCAAAACATTTACGCAATATTGTCAGCCGCACATATGGTCTTTTTATTGAGATGTTTTTTTTTGTGAATATCAATAATAGCCTTTACGTCGAATATGTCGACAACCCTATGGAGCATTTGTAATTAATGTGCGTAATCAAGGATGCCATTGCGATCGCATCTGGACACAGTAAAGACTATGTCCATACTAAATGTAAATTACAGCGTTGTTTGTAGCGGTGGAGTCCCGTATTGTCAGAGAATCGACCGTATATTAACTGCGACAGGACCGGACTCGAATAAAGAAAAATCATTTTTTGTGAACCACGTGAACATTGGACCGCGACTTTTTGTCTTTGTCGCTATACAAAACTAAGGGTGTATACAAGATAAGCGCCATATGTTCCCGGCCTGATAAACTTACGCATGTTTAAACACGTTCAAAATGTGTTGTGTCATAGTTGCACATGATCTAAGGCTACTCTATAAATAATAAAGTTCTACGAGGAACAGTTATCAATCTGCATACAGGTAACGTCACTAGTGCATGAAAATGTCTCAGTTAGCAACGATTTTTCTAAAATCTATAATATTTAAACTTATAATTAAATATAAAAATGATAATAAAATTAAACTAAGTTACTAAATTTTTAATAAAAGAATACATCTAACCAAATTAAACAATGTTCAGGCAATGTTTATGGAGATTTATTTCCCTCATATTCTACTGTAAAAAAATGTTTAATATATTTTCGTTTGGGATAAGAATCCCTTGATTGAACGTCACAAAAGAATTATTATTAGAAGTCGTTTAAAAATGAATAAATTATCCGTAATATCTAACATTTCTGAAACAAATGTTTGCCGAATTCTGCTTGACTATTTGGGTATAAATAAGATTAATCTAAGATGGATACCACAACTTGTTTATGCTCCTCAATGGCAACGTCGTGTTGAATGCACGCGCTCATTTTGGAACATGTACGGAGATGACCCAAAACTGAATTTGGAGTCCATTCTCACAGGAAATGGAAAAATGGTTCTGTATTATGATCCTCTATGTATAAAGGAGTCGATGAAATGGCGACCACCAGGATGCATCTCATCTCATAAAGGCAAAAGATGTACAATCAACGAGAAATATTATGGTCGCAATACTTTGGGATTGTAAGAGCATTTTAATGATTGACTTTAAAAATCGCAATATAACTGTCAGCAGCACATATAATGCTTGTCTATTGCATAAATTCAGAAACAATATTCATTAAAAACATGTTTGAAAGTTATCAAAAGGTGTTCGATTACTGCGTGACAATATCAAATGTAGATTTCAAGAAATTGAACATCTACCGTATAGTTCTGATGTGGTTCCTAGTGGCTATTATTTATTTTCCTATTTAGGGGCCGTTCAAATATTACGTAAGCAGAATTTTAGTAATTTTTAACACCCCCCCCCCCCCTGCAACAAAAGTAAGCAAAGCTCTTATCCCCCCTCCTATGCTTACGTAAGCATTGGTATAATTTTTACAAAATCTGTTATTAAGTCTATCACAATTAAATAAGCAATTTATCAACTATAAAGAAATTTCCTGCACATTTAATATTTATTCAAGCAAATCATTAACATCATATTTAAATAGTATATTATTAACATATAAACGATATCTATTTATTTTGTTCTATTTAAAAATTTCAAATTAATCGTTCTCAGTCCAAGACACTTGAATTCATGACTGTAAATAAATAAATATTGCTGACGTAATCACCATTCAGAGTTCAGCCCCCCCTGTCTCCCATGTCATCATATATAAGCAAAGCAGATACCTCTCCTTTGGTGCTTACGTAATACTTGAACGGCCCCTTAAGGAAAAAAAGCATCTTAAGGGACGATGCTATTGAATTGCAAACAGCTGTAATGCAACATTTAGAAGGGGAAACATCAGATTATTTTTACAAGAGTATAGAATTACTTATTAATTAATTGTTCTAATGAATACATTGAAATTAGTGAAAGCTGTATTGAAAAATATTTTCAAAACATTTTTTCTGTCACGCCGAGAAACAACATTCAAAGTCTGAAAAATAGGTGAACGTTTACAGATATTTATTTTATCTTTTATCATTTTAATGCATAACTTCCTGTATATTCACATTTTAATTTATCATATAAACTATATATTAAATTGTGTTCATAATTGCTTTCATCTTTTGCGGTTTTCTCAATATTATCCGTTATGCATATCAAGCATCCGGTTTGTAACGCTAGAAGGCAACAACAACTTTCTCTCTAGTGTTATTAACCGTAAATGAAATGTGTAATTATGATACATAATTAATGATAAAATGTATTACATGCGTTTTTAAAAACGCCAGTGGCTCCGTTGCAGTGATTAATATCCTTCAAAAATTCCTTAGAAGCAGGATAAATGTACGCATCCACAAACAAGATACGCGCATATTTGAAAGCTCTTTATGTATCTGTATGATGTTCTGGTATTTCAATTAAATTCTTTATAAAGCCAACAGACGATTACATAATGTAAAATATATTTCAGTACCACTTTATTAAAATTTGTTTTATATTTTCTCCGATTTTGGGGTCCAAAATTAAATATTTGTTTCTTTAATAAAAAAAAAAAGTCAATATAGCATTGCAAAATTGGTTATCTTGAGCTGTTTTCATTTGCACTTTATATGTTTCGTTTTCTTTAGCATATCGGACATATTATCACACAAACATACAGCCGAAATATTGCAGTTTTCCATTTGATACCAAACGACATTGATATTGGCAACATGTTTCATTTAGTAATAACCATTATAACTCATAAAAGTAATTCAAAATGTTTGGAAATAATATCAATTCTGGTTTTTAAACGTATTTTTATTTTTCCTAGATTGGTTGCTACTATTTTAAAGCAATACCTATTTAAATGTTTAATAATTTCTTTATTGATTTTCTTGACAAAATTAACTCACGCGGCTTATCACAAGCTCTTTCAGTTAATTATCTACCATCTCCTTCAAAGTACTCTTTTTCCGCATGAATACACCGATCCCAGCAACATATCCAAGACTGGAAGCTGGAAGTCTTCGCGTGTTAACGTGTTTAACACTGCCTGCGATTCGGACTGGATATCCTCAATCATCTCAAAACGGTGCCCCTTGAGCTTCAGTTTCAACTTCAGAAACAAGAAAAAAGTCACAAGGGGCAATATCTGTGGAGTAGTGAGGGTGGAGTAGTTCTGCTGTCTTCGTTGAGGCCTAGAAACTGACGCACGACAAGTGATGTATGAGTGCATTGTCGCAATACGCCGCATGTTGCGTTGGCTGGACAGAATACGCTAACAAACGCCCTACAACAAGTCGACAATGTTGCAAATGTCATGGATTGTTCTTTTTTGGTCTTGCAGGATAGCATCACCCACTTTTGTCACATCTTGTGACGTGTTTTCCCCTGAATACTCCATCCTCTATAATATATAACTCGTCAACGCTTTTATATACATACATACATGCGTATACATGTACGAGGGATGTCCTTTATGTTTTGCATACTGAGACAGAGGGCGTCACTAATCAAATATTAGTACTAAACATTAACCTCCATCTTTAGTTAGCCTAAATTCAAAGTTTTAGTGTGATACGTGTAGTGTTGTAAACTACAACGAACTGTCAAAGTTGACAAGTTAGTCGAAAAATAGAATTAAAGCGTGAAAATTTTCGTGCAATAATTTCTTATAATTTTAATTATCTCAATTATCTCAACAAGAATGCCACACCGAGTTGGTTTCTGTTTTCGGCAATGAAGCATCCCATCAGTCAACAGTTTCTCGTTGCTATAGAGAATTAAAACGTAGACGGATTAGTCCTAGCAACGATCCAAGAGCAGGTGCACCAAAAACGGCAGTCACTCAGGAAAACGACGATGTTGCCCACAATGCGAATCAACGAACACGTGACATATCGCGAAATTGAAGCATCATTAGGGATTTCAAAAACATCAATCTAAAAAAAATTTACATGAAGAATTGTATGTAAAAAAATAGTTTCCCGTTGGATACTGCATGTGTTGACCGGAGAACAGAACACAGCTAAGGTGAATTGGTGTCAAAAAACTCTATATCACTTCAACACAGGAAACGCTAAAAACGTGTACAATATCGTGTTTGATGATGAATCTTGGAATTACTCATACGAGCCAGAAAATAAACGTCAGTCGTCCCAAGGTGAAGAAAAGTCGACAAAAGTCATTCGTTTTCGAAGTGTCTCCAAAAAGATGGTCGCGACATTTGTCTCGAAAGCAGGTGTAGCAACAATTTCTCTACAAGGTCAAAGAACTGTTACTGCTATTGGTATACAACCATTTGTTTGCCGCAAGTCATCGCTGAGCTCCGAGAAAACAACCCACATCAACCTCCACTAAGACAATGCAAGTTCGCACACAGGCCGCAAGACAATTGAATTTTTAACTCAACAAAACGTCGAATTATTAGACCATCCTCTGTACAGTCTCTACCTAGGTCCCAACGATTTCTTTACCTTTCCAAAAATCAAGGACGGACTATCTGGTCAATTGTTCCAGTCATCAGAAGAGCAGTCGATGCCTTCAAAAACGCAATTTTGACTGTACCAACAAAGGAGTGGAATAACTGCTTCCAGAGTTGGTTCGGGCGCATGCAAAAGTGCATTAATCTTCGTGGAGAATACTTCGAAAAACAATAAAGTCTTTAAAAGCTATCTATTGCTTTATCCCAGCTCTATATACAAAATATAAAAAGCAACCTTCGTATATAAAATTAATCTGTTCATACATAACTATTTAATTTGGTACCGCATTTTCAACTCTTTTATTTACAAATCCAATATCAGCAAATATTTATATATAAACATTTAATAATTCTTTTTCGCAGTTATTATAGCTCGAGGTTCACTTCATTTATACAGTTTTTTGACCGCCTTAGGAAATTATTTCTAGTATAATTTAACGCTAACTTAAAACGTCATTAAAATACACTTATTACTAGGAAATCAATAGAATGTAATTTTCTGGTAATCTTTATGTTTTGTCTATTATATCCAAAGATTAACATCAAATATCTAGATGGTAATCTTGTTTTTCTTGTTTTCTAAATGTACATTTATCCTGTACCCGATTTTTAGTAATATTACGGTATTTATTTAAGCATAGTAAAGGTATAAGAACGAAAAATAGTTTCTTAAGTGCATCTACTTTTTTCTTAATTCTACTCGTATTTTAATCAATTCTGTTTTTTTAGAAGAATATCTCTTATAATATGGGTTATATTATTTTTTAAAGTGCAGATGTATCACACATCATTAACTTTGATCTACAAATTTATCGAATCTGCTAACTTCCGTATATGATGACGTAATGTTGTTATTGGCTTAGGAAGTGATCTAAGAAAAAGCGCAAGAAAGAAGGAAAAAACTAAACGATTCAAGATCAAAAGGCACAAATAAGGTCGTTTACGCGCACACACATACATATACAGGATTCCAACCGGCGTCTCGTTTTTGATCAAATCTCCATGGAAACTGTCACTGTCATACATCGCATCCCACACATCCGCACGCGCTTTTTCCTACCCTTGTGCCCTCTGCAGACAGGCGCCGCCCCAACCCAATAACTCGTTGCCTAGCAACCCCATTTCGCCTTGCGTTCATTCTGCTCCCAACACTCTGTCCCTTCTTCTCTATCCTTCTCGTTCCATGACGGTCTAAATGTTTATGTTGTTCGAAAGCCTGTAATTACATTTTTTCTATGTATCTATATGGATTCCGTTAGCGAATGCGTCAATTTATGAAGCTTTTTATTCTTCGTACTTCCTGTTACAGTATAAACTCAATTTGGAAACTGTCAATAACTATTTAATCATTTATTTTTTTTATATATATATTTTATATCACAGTGCAATATACATATGCTTATATTAATAGATGTATATTTATATTTGGAATTGGTATAATCAAACTTGTTTTAAAATTAAACATACTATATTTGCTATATGACGTTAATTAATAGAGTTAGTTATTTTTTTGTGAAACACTAATAAATGGACTTAATCTGACTGTAGTATTCAACATCAGCAGCGACTCCCCTTAAGGAGCCACCGAGCCATGACACCACACATCATACAAGAAGTCTTTATTTTCCTTGAAAACCATTGATTAATAAATAAACGTCATCGGCAGCTTTGTACGCCCATGTTAGAAACTTTATAAAAATCATTTTAACGTATTGTTAAGTATCAAATAGCCCAGAATTTAATCAGTTTGTTTTCGTCTCAACAGCTGACAGATAAAAGAAGTTATGAGAGAACCGACAAGTTTATGTAGCACTGGAGCCAGCTTGTGATCGGGTTCAGTTCGATCTGACCAGCACTCAGTGTTGATAATCCCGCTCGCGAATTTTACTTGTTACTCTCGTGACTTTGAGTACTGGTTTCTGTTTGTAACTGTTTCCTTAGCGTGAGTGTGCATTATTTGCTGTTGGCAAAATAAATAAAAACAAAAACCTTTTAAAAACTATATTTTATTCGTATTCATTCAGGTATCGTTTAATTTAAAATTTGACATTCGTAACACTTCTATAATTCTGTACAAATTATTATAGATAAATATTCGATAAACCTCCATGGTTTAATTGTTAAAACATTTAATGCAAATCAATCATCGATTTCTGTAACGATGAGAAAGTTAGGTGTACTTTTTAGGTGAAATAACGTACCAACAAAACGCACTATTTATCGCAGTGAATGATTTCGAAAAAAGACGGTCTGTAGCTGATAGGTCTAACGTGAGCCCCAACGTACTGCAAGATTGCCTAAGAACATTGCTGCTGTTCAAGAAAGTGTTCATGACAATCCATCAACCTTAATTCGACACCGTGCTCAAGAACTTGATTTACGAAGAACAACTTTGGCCACAATTAAATGTACAAGGGTTCGAAACCGTTTCCATTTACGATTCAATTAACACAACAGCTTCTTCCACAAAACCATTTATGCTGTCGTACATATACCAAATAGGATATTACAGCTCGCCTTTAACACCCTGTTTTTCATGAAAAACGCATAATGAATGATGAAGCGCATTTTCATTAGAATGGAAATGTGAATAAACAAAATAGTCGGTTCTGGGCAATGGAAAACACACAAATTATTCATAAGTCACTTTTACATCCATTAAAAGTAAAAGTCTGCAATTTGCTCAGGAGGAATCATTGGACCTGTCTTTTTGAAAAATGAAAACGGCGTCACTGGCGAACGATATCGTGACATGATTGAAAACTTTTTGACGCTAGAACTGCATACTTTGGCCTTAATTAACATGTGGTTCCAGCCAAACAATGGAATTACTACAAGACCTCTTTCCACAATAAGTTATCTAAAAAAATGGTGATGTTGAATGGCCCTCACGGTCGCCGGATTTTACTGCCACGGAGTTTTTTTTTTGTGGGGATATCTGAAGAGCAAGGTGTATGCAAACAAACCAGAAACTCCTGAGAAACTCAAACAAAATATTTGTGATGAAATTAATGAAATCCGGTTGAAATGTGTCAAAATGTAATGAAAAATGTGCTCAAAAGAGCCCGCATTTGTGTTGAACTGATCTCCAGTAAAATATAATATTACATATTGTAAATATAATTATAAAATTTTTTTGTAGCAACCACCGTTTTCAACCTGTTTAGTGGTGACTTAAAAAAGACAGTTCTTATTTGCACAAAAGCTTACATAAATCAAATTGCTTGTTTTAATACGTATATCTCATTTTTGTAATTTTTAGTGTGTGGAAACGGTTGTCATAAATTCCCTTTTTAGTTATGCAAATAGCAAGTACTGCTTCTTTGCAGAGAAATAACTTGTGGTAAATTAGAAGTATACTTTAATCGCCGAGAAGTTTCAAAAGTAATTATCTTGTCAGAATACTCTCTGAATTAATGCGTTTCTTTTCCTACTCGGGACTCCCGCTAGTATTTATAGCGAGGGAAACTTTTTCAATACAACGACGGCTCCAAAATTAATATTACATGAGTTAATTTTTTTATTCCATTTTTCTCATAACTGTTGCCGGGTCTTCATTGTATACATAGCTTTCACAAAAACATTTATAAAATCTAGCCTTTTAATAATATAATATTGAGACTAATCAATATTTTTATTAGTTATATATATTATACATAAATTAAATTATCTACCTTACTTTAGAATATAATTTCCAAAATAAGATTTGAAATTCTCTTTTCGAATCTATATTTAATTTTTGTTATCTACAACTTCGTGTCCACCTCTGTTTATGTGCTAAATATTTATACATATAACAATAGTATTGTGTTAATAAATAAGGAATAAAATCAAATTATGTTTTTAAAAATTGGTTCCGTAATCAAAACTATTTAATTAATTAAGTAGATTTCGTTGTAAATAATTTTAATCATTTAGTAATTTTGAGCATAATTATTATTATCCCTATAAAATTAATACATAAGCTTTTTATAAACTTATAACCTAAAAAATTTAATAAATAAAAGCTAAAACCCATTGCAAGGCGAATAAACGAAGGCGATATTTATACCTAGTTCAAGTTAAACAGAACATATGAATAAAGCATAAAAAACAATGGACTGATTACGTACACATCTTACAAATAACTGAGTAGAAAAGAGTAAAAACCCAAAAATTTGCGGGGTAACTAAATTACTTCCAACTTTTTTCTGTTGGGATAGCAGACATTTATATACCATTCAAGACCGTTTGGTCTCATATCTTCTAGCTTAATTATTGAGAATGGATTACGAACATAATAATGTGTCCTTCCATACATTTATGTATTCCTATATAATATTAATCTCATGTCGAATTATTATTCATTTAGTGTAAACAAAAATTGCTTATCAAAAAAAAGATTTGATTTCTATAGCCAAAAGTATGAACTTAAGTAAATATTTCCATTCAGAATTTGTTGTATTCGAGCTAGGATTGGAAGAACTGTTGTTTTCTTCTTCATTCAATGCCATTAACTCTTCCTCATTTCCAGCATTAGCAGCCAGATTATCAGATTAAATTTCAAGTTGTGTGTGATGATTGTTTTCAAGAATAGTTCGCAATATTTGATGATTTGATATTATGGTCGCTACGATTTGTCCATTTGCAGAACAACATTCAATAACTCTTGAATTGACATAGATCGAATTGTGTCACAAGCAGAAAGAATCATATATGTAGTTAATTTTTTGGTAGGAGAATCTGTATCCAAGAGTAAATTCAACTCCTTTTTCTCCTACAGCTTTGAAGCTGTATATGGCGCTTTGTCTTTTCTGTAATTTTCACTGCCTTTGAACTTTATTCCGTTATATTCCGTAACGAAGAAAGCGCCTAGGTTGTAGGCATTTATTCCTACAACCTAGGACCATACGCAAAGGGTAGAAATACGTTATGAGAAAGAACATTATTATTTTATAAAAAAACATAATAATAATAGTAACCTTTTTCGTCCAACAGATTACATCCATTAACAAGACAATACATTTTTATGTGGCGAAAGTTTGTGCAGCAGCAACATAAATTAGGTACCTAAAACTAAAATAAATAAATGTTATATCAAAAGGAATTAATACTAGCTGTAAAATAAATCAAAGCAATAACAAAAATAATAGTAACTGCTATATAACCTAAAATTGAATGATTAAAGCCTTCAAAAATGCTCATTGAAGCCTTTACTTCTGTGTTCTATCGGAGATTTCACCATCACAGTCCTCGGGACGTGAAGTACACCTTTAGACAAGGTTCCGCAGTAGTGCATAAGAAAGTAAATATAAAACAGAAGTGACGGAGAATCAATTGTTGATTCACTTCAGCGTAAACTTTTAGCACTCGATATCTCACGTCTCAAAGATAGTACCTGAAAATTATGACTCTCAAGCAAAGCGTGATAGTCGGTGCCACGAACGGGATATTCTCCGTCCTGACTGAAAGATAAATACTTTAGGAACTTCTTCTGTACTTTCTCAGTAAGTAGTGCCTAATAAATATAATACGGCGTTCAAACAACGCATAATACAAAGTTTCTATGGTTTGTGTGTTACTAAAATTGCGCCGAGATCGGGCGCCAAATCACATACAAGAAATTTTAACACACAAGAATGATCGTTTTCAATGTATAAATGGATTTACGGTGACAGACAATTATTAACAGATGAGCAGATGTAACAATTATTGGTGATTGGCGAACTCTGGATATAAACGGTGAACAGTTAGTTTATAAACCCTGGAATTTTCCTTCTGGAGAAGATGTACCCTTGAGTGCCGATCCCTGATTATCATTAAGAAGAAATAGAGTTTACCAAAAATTAACTTAACATAATTCAAATAGATTGGCAAAATTATAAAAACTATTAAATTAAATATGAAGAACTATGAACTTATATAGTATTTAAATGAAAAAAATCGCAGAAAAACATTTGGTGTCCGTGTAGTACTACAGAAAATATTTACTCTTACAGTTGTTAACTATGATGTAATCCAATCGATCGAACGAATCTACCAAAAACTCAACGAAGGAGTAGAAGAAGCAGCGGAAAGTTTCTTATTGGAAATTTATGAGTTTACAAAGTCGTATCACGTTGGAACTTTTCTGTAACGTTTTAGAATACGAGTTGATCTGAAAACTTTCCTAACTTTTCCGGCGCGGTGACGATAAATAAACGGGGAAGTTAAAAGTTACGAACTTGATAAAATAAAATTATTCTTGAAAACACGATACATATATATGTTTAATATAAATCCATGTTTAAGTAACATGAAACATGAAATACAATCCATATAAAATACCGTCTGAGAAAGAAAATAACCTTGACCGTAATTGAGTCCATTATTATTAATATGATGTGCACGAGCATATTTGCTGTTTCATATTTCTATTTTTGGAACGTGTAACTGGATATTGAAGTGAAAATTACTTTTCTATTACGTCAACTTAATTAAGCATGTGCTTTTTAGTAGAGATATTGTAACAAACACACGCATGATTTCATTCAAAACCATAATAAAAAAATACGTATTTACTATGAATTACGTAATTTAGTTCAGCAATTTAGAGCAGAGGGTATATTCTGTACGCAGATTCGTGCAACGGCACTATACTTCACGTGCTAGGTATTTGAAAGTAATTGGCAATTCGACAAGCAATTACGTTTCAATTGTGGTGCAAGTACAAACGATTGTAAATGATCTAGGACAGCAAGAATTCCATAGTATAAATAATGCTTTAAGAAATTACTGCTTCATTTGAACATTGGTGTTTAAAATTCTTTGACAGCGCTTAAGTTGCTTTTCTATTTTGACTAAACTGGAAGATGAGTGATCGAAACAAACTGCTCTATTTAACGTTAATAAAAATACAGTATTAGCAGAAAAAACGTTGGAGAGAGAAACAAACAATGAGCAACAGAGTACATATGGATAGATTTCAACAGTGACGAATGATATAACACTGGTTAACATAATTTGGGTTTCTTATACATCAATTTTTTTTGTAGATTTTGTCTTTTGTCATGCTGATACTGAATCTGATTTAAAATTTGCTCCATTAAGTCCTGGCTTTGAGATATTTTCTTATATAGTTTTTCCAAAAAAAAACATTAAATTTTACAAAATTTCAAAGTTATTTTTATAAAACAAAGATAGCACTAAAACTATTGTTCTGTTGAACATTGAGCGGATAAGTCAGAACATGTCCTTTCATGTTTCCTACGTCAGAGCACTTAAACCACGTCAATTTTTGCTGTGGAATATAAATGTGGGTATATAAAGACTTATACCGGCTCTTTCAATTCAATGTATGTCAGTTTGTGATAGCTAAATGTCTTCGTATTTCATAATGTCGCCTACGGGTATAAATAATCCAAGCAGTTTCTGTTATGTATGTGGAGAATTACTACCCACCAACACGAGCGGAATACTACATCTTTAATAGAAAAGTTATATTTTCACTATTTTGGTTTAACCATTGAACATCAAGACAAGCCATGGGCTCCCAGCGTTTGCTTGTGCTGTTATTCTAAGGGGCTTGTCGAAGGTTAAGAAAAGCGTCATTTGCAAAACCTATCATTTGGCGTGTGATTGCGATTGCTACTTTTGCAAGTGGAACAGTGAAATGCTTGCTGATTATCGTTGGACATTGATATCAGAAAGTGTCGAGGAATAGTATAAAAGAAAAGGAAAAAAACATGTTAAACACGACGATACATTTCACGATTCAATTTCTTTTTTTCCAAAACCTGACGTACCAGAATAAATTCGTTGTTAGAACTATAAAATAAACGAAAATTGCACATAGTTCGTAAAGAGAAATTAAAAATTTGTTGACCACCGTGATTTGTTGAATAATTTAAGAGAAAAAACTTTAACAATAGCAAAAAACTAGCACGAACTGAACTTGGAACCAAGAGTAATTAACTGCTGATAAACCTTCAATTCCCTATTTTCTTAAATTCCGTTAATGGCTGTTAAAATTTTTGGAGTAGCCATTTTTACATATAGAAAAACCTTTTCAATTGCCAAAAACATTCAAAATTAAAGTACATAGTTTGATGAAAATTATATAAAATATCCGTACATTTAATCGGTAATTTTTAATCAGTTACAAATAATGTTGAAATGGAAAATAAATCCGATGCCTCGTATCTTCTAGTAAGTTATTGATGAAAGCGGCTATGTAATAAAATATTAAAACCATATCGTGCTTTAACTTCTTATTATTTTTTAATAAATGCCATTCACGACACCGGTCATATCAAAGTAAAAATTTCATTGAAACCATAAAAAGGGCACCCAAAATCTTAGATTAATGATGCTAAAATAATATTTCAAAAATAATTACAAATAATATATCACAGTAAACAAACTTATACTTGAATGGAAAACTTTTGAATCTAAAATAAAAATATACGGTTTTTTACGAAAATGACAAAGGACAGGACCGCTGTACTTCACACATAAACAATATTAAAATATCTACCAGAACGTTTACACTTGCATATTCAAAATAAAGCATTTAAACAAATTTAATGTTTATTACTCAACTGGAATTTAAGCTTGAAATCTTGCAAGGTTATATGGGGTGTTTGTTATTTATCTGTTGAAATAAGATTCCTTTTCGGAACCTTTACTCAATTACTTACGACTGTCTACCTTAGTAATTTCGACTCATTAATACAGAGTTATTCATGACTGCATCTAATGATAAATGATCCCAGCATTTTATTCTACATATTATAAAAACAAATTTATATGTACTATTTTTCGGAGTAATGCTTATTTATAGAGTTCTTATTTTTCCCCACATTTCAGAGTCCTACTCAGTACAAGTTAATATGTGTAAATGTTGTCAATATACGTGTTTTGTAAAGAAGGCGTGTCCGTAAGAAATTATAACATTACAAGTTTTGCCTGCTTGGCGTCGAGATCTACGCTTAACTAAAATATAAACATCTGGCCGGTATACACGACCTAACATAATGCTTGTAATGAACCTGCTTATCTTCAAATTCGCAATCTTTCTTTTGTAATTGGGTGCGTCTCGTAAAAAAAAAACTTTTCGTAAACATCTCTTACAATAAGTAATTTCTTTGTTAATACTTAAATCTTATCGGACTGTATATATTAACAAAAATGCTGTTATAATTTCAAATGAACACGTGTTCTTTATAAAACCCCATGTATTTTGAATGTTCGTACGTATATATTAACTTATACTGAGTAGGATTCTGGAATGTGGGGATAATCCGACAACTCTACTTATTTAAATACTTTATTTGCATTAAAAGAAAGGCACACAGGCTCCTTGTAATCCGTATGAGAAATATGTCATAAACATCTATCTACCAGAAGTAAACTAAATGTAATGGTTCTGTTTACCTCATTTTAAGTAAATAGCTGAGATATCTAGATAAGGCGAGTTGTATTACATATTTCCTAACTGATATGATTTATTTTTTAAATATATCGAGGAACCACACAACCATATGCATTTCATAGCGAACTAATATTAAGTATTTTATTTGATCTTCATGTTTCTGATTGTAATCTTTATTTTATAGATATAGACTCTGGATTTACCTTAATCTTATCTTTGGCATTTTCTAGAGCATCATTGAAATGAAACGGACTTGAAATCCAATTGTTTTATAAATCTTTTATAAAAATTTTCAGAACAAGTCCTGCCAAGTGGGTGTATGTAATTTCTTCTTCCACTTATCTGATTATATCGCAATTTAAACAAAATAGAGATTTTGTGATATCATTTGCCATTGTTTTTTTTTAGTTTCCTATTACCAGTTTCACATTCCTTATTTTGTCTTTTTTCTAAGAGATGAAAAATTGGTCCATTATAAAATAAACACGCCCATTATAAAATAATACTTTGGGGAAACAATCACAAAAAAAAAACAATTACATTGCTGTAAAGAAATTATGAGCAACATCGTTAGGTAAATTGTAGTTACAAATGTGACACAATTTATAATTATTTCTATTTTTATAGCATATACTTTTCTCATTATATGTCCGATGCAAAAAATAGCTAAAACAGAATATACACACATAAAGTACTGGACATTGAACATATTGCAGGCACTTCATTAAATAGCACCAAACTCGGAGTGCGCACACAAACTAGGTTAATGTATTGTAAACAAAGTTCGTCGTCTGGACAATATCTGATTCCATTCTAATCGTCTGTTATACCGGAATGAAATTCAGAAGAGGGCGGGGTTAACAGCGATTAGTCTATAAACAAATGTTTGCGTGATGAAATCGAGTCTGATAAACCTTATTGTGACATAGACTGGCAAAGATAGTGAAATGTAGCAAAGAAAAAAATAAGTTATATTTGAAACGCACCCTGGAAAATATAAAATATGAGAAAAAAAATAAAGAGAAAAAGAAGCCGTATACTCGGCACACAAAAGCGAGTTCGTGTTACATTGCGTACAATCTGTCATCGAGTTTTCTTTTTATTAAATCTATTTATACTTGCCGGGAGTGTTTGGCCATGTTCCAGGAGAGCGGCAAGAGAGAGTCGTTGGCTAAGGTGACGCAGACACGAATGGCGCACATTAAAGGAGAACTGCGCTAACGAAAAGACCGTTTGGTTGTCGTTTCTGTTGCCGCCACCACAGCTGTGTCAGTAACCCGGGCGACCGACCTGATCGCCTAGCCTATACCGCCCACACCGCTGGGCGTGTCTCTCTCTCTTCCTCTCCCGTACACACTGCATCGTTAATACCTGAAGCCGATGTACGCTGCATTAAAAACATCAATTACACATTCAAAGATCCGTATTTGGACTATAGATAACGGGATGGTCATTCGTGCACGACGACCGCAGAACATAACGATTAACGACAACAGGACGAGAGAACTGCCTGTCTGTTTCATTCGTCATGTTTGCGCCGCTATTATTATTATTGTGTGATTTTATTTAGTCCTAACCTTGCCCGTTTCCTGTGCGAAAATAAAGCGCGCGCTCCAGTATCGTATTTCCGTCAGAAAAGTATCAAATGACTGCTTCTGCCGCCTAGAAATGCGATGGTGATAAATTATGTAAAGGTATCGGTATCGGAAACGTGTACGTGTTTTGCATTCATTTGATATTCATTTCCCTTGGTTTTGGAATATTCGATGACCTAAATATTGGCCCCCAATCTTATGCTTCATTTTTACGAATTAACGAATGAGATAGAATCGTATACGTGAAGTTAAAAAAGTTATCTGACAATTGTATTGAATAAAGGATGATAATTTTCTCACACAATTGGATATTTGCGTACCTACCATACATGAAATACTTAATGCAAACGAGTATGTAAATAACGTGATTTGCATGTGACAAGGTCGATTCTCACGCATTATTTAACTCGTGATATTTCTATTAATAAGAATTATGACATGCTTAAAGATCAGGACTATATATGGATCTTTAAAATTAATTTTGACATTTGAATGGGTGTGCACTGAATAAAATAGTATCGATAGACTTTGACGTAAAGTATAAATACCCAAATATACATTTATTCTCACTAATTATGTGTATATTTCCTTCATTAGCTATGTCATCGCTACGTTTTTGACTTCTCTCTGTTAGTTTCGCTACCGACTACACTACTAATCGTTTTCTAACTTCATAATTTCTCATACAGTCTTGACGCATCTCTCTCTTTTATTCTGAGTTAAGTTTCATTTCAAATACCCATAATTTATTTTTGAGTTGCCCAGTCAATATCCACGACTTACGAGTACTACCTTGCTTACGAGTACTACCTTGCGTCAAAATATACGTTATTACTGCTTGAAACATCTTCATTTTGGGTTTTCTTCATCTTTTTCAAAAGTGGTATTTTCTGGCGCATAGTATATCTTGAACACACTATTGCTACAATATTTATTTTCCATTCCAAATTGCCTTCATGTTTAAGTTTTGACTGACTGTAGGTATTTAAAGATGTTGACCTATTGCACCTATTGCCTTGCCTACGTTAATAATTAAATTTGTTATTGATATTGACGATACTATAACTTCAATTCCTTGATAATTCTATCCCACTCATTTAGTAATTTCTACAGCATAATCACGTTGTCAGCTAATAACACCAAGTAACCTGCATATAGTCTCTTATACAGAAACTATCTCTAACTTATGCACACCAACTTAATTCCCCTTCAACGTACTTCCCACTTTCTGTGCTAAGTGACTCGTCAAGGCCATAAACAATAGACCACTCAGAATTCCGTACTGGTTGTTAGAAACTCTTCATAACATTTATTTCCAATCCTCACAATATTTCCTCAGTTCTCAAAATTATTTATTGCAGTGATTAAGTGTCTGTTAGCTCTTCTTTTACCAGATCTTATCTTCAGATACACTATCAAAAGCTTCCTGTAAGTCAATGAAGAACATACGTATATAGACCGTTAGAGAGGTTGAACCGCCCAATTAATGTGTTATTATAAGTATCGACAATTTACTTGAGCTTACAAATAGTGCTGCTTCGATAAACATAAAAAGTCGAAAAAAACGAAATGCAGAAAGATTTGGTAGTAGAACAATGAAAAATATCCAGCCAAATGTACTTTTAGATGAGGTAATCTAAATTCAAAGTGCAAAAGCGAAGAACATTCTCTCAAGATGGCGAAAATATGAAAAAGATGATTCCCGGTCTATTTCACCAACTGCAAAACACGTTTCTGATGGCGTTTTTGTATGAAAATATCTATTTTATATTCATGTCAGATAACGTCTCACTGTACATAATTAGCGTAAAATTATCTAAAAGGAAAATAAAGATTAAAAATGACGACTATTCCAGAATCCGGATATTAATCCTTCTAAATTTTTGTTCGACAAACTACAGGCTGTACTTGAAATAAAAAGACAACGTATTAAAAATGGAAAGATGTAATTATATAGAATATTAATCCAAAATTTTGTGTGTATCATGTTCCGCCTATGAATTCAGAATGTGTATAAATAGTAAATATGTATCTCTATTGAAATTATACACACACATACACCGTATGTTTACAAAACGTCATCTGTCGATGTTATAAAAACTATCCCATATAAAAACATCCTGTATGCTAAGACAATTATTAAAAATTAAGATGTGTATTACATTAATTTACAAACCCATTTTAAAAATCATACTGAAACTAATTTGTGGATTTCTATGGACTTCATGTGTATTACAAGAATGTTTTTTTTTTGTTAGGAGAAGTAAGAAATAGAATGCAGCTATTGAATTTAAAGGCGGCAATGTTTATGTTTAAAAAACGCTAGAAAATAACATTGTGTCTAAGTTTGGTTATGGTAATGGTAACCTGGTCCGAAAGTCAGCTGTTAAAAAAATGTATGCTTCCTTGTGAATTTTTAAAGATAAATTAAACGAACATGTAAGATGTGTGCTCTACGGGTATTTAACGTCCTATTTGGCCACTCTCTAGCTTTAATTGAAAAACGATCGACAACTGAACGAAACTTTAAGCGAGATGGAGAATAACAAAACTATTTTTTTTGTTATTGACGTTCAACTCTAAGGTATCGTCTTTTATAATATAGTCCATCGCACAGTGGCGTGACAATTTTTTTTAAAATACCTTTGTAATTTTTTTTCTCGCTTATGAGAGGGAATTTTGGAAAAATATTTTGGGTATATATTGTATATAATTTAATCTTTCCATTTTTCATACGTCCTCTTTTTATTTCAACGACACCGGTATATAAATTAGTCAGAAAAGAAAAAGAGTAATATTTTCCAGGAAATCATACACACATTAATTAATTGTTAAGAATAAAGCGTTCTGTCATTGAATCGAATGGACGATTTTTCTATGAACTAAAATTTTGTCTTTTATCAATTATCTTTTTTTAAGTGGCAGTGTACATGTGTAACTGCGGATCAATCCTGTCGCGATCTAATCCTACCAACAAAACCACTTGATGTTGCATTCTTATTTTTTAACGTTATTTACAAAGTAAACTTTCAAATTTGTGTATGACCGGATGTTCATAATAGTGTTCTAAAATTTCTGCCTAGATGATTATTGCGACCACTAAATATATAGTGCATAATGACTCCAACAAATCCTTAATTTAATTTGGACATTGACCTAAATGGAAGACAGATAAGCTGTCTTCCCTCATCCGGCCTACGCAAACAAAACAATCTACAGTTGCAATTTACATTTTAAACGCGACGTCGTACGTTTCTCATCAGGGTCACCCTCCGTTTTGATACGGTGGCTCCCTCACCCCTTTTGTTTTCTCACCGAATCCCCCTGATCACGTTACAATTCAAACTGTAACAGACCTTATTGTTCCAACCCCTCCTTCGTTTGCGCCACCAATAAATTCTACTTCCAGTCGCCGCATACTGCCATGGCAAGTGAGACGAATATCAATTGTTGGAGGAGTTAATGGGTCCGCACGTAATGCAAATCTTGGCCGCCGAAGGCTAAGCTTTATTACAGTCAGACTCGCAGACGGTGGCGAACAACAGCACATTCCGATCTCGAATGGATGCCAAGGTATCTGTGATATATGAATGGAGTGGAATTCCGCGGCGAAAATAACAGAAACGTCGAGAGAACAAAAAACGACATGATGTTGTCCCGGACGTTATTTGTAGTTAATGTTGAACCGATTTATTTCTAATGCAGGTTATCAGATATCGAAAATTGAAAATCAATATTATTTTAAAAAGCATATCCTAACTAAAGAATCCATAAATATATTCATTTAACTTTTTCGCAATACAAATATTTGTAATTGAATTGTAGTAATTGAAAATAAGAAAAACTCTTATAAATTCAAATAAACTTAAAAACCCCTTACCACATAAATATTTGTATGCTAAATACGTATTTTGACAACAAAGTTGCCATTCTCAGTAGGAAAAAATAGCAGTATTAAGCTTCGAGTACAGTAAAGCTAATACAAAAAATCGCGACTTTACGACACACTTTACAAAAAACTTCGATATTCTCGTTTACACTCTGGACATCTGCATTAGCTTCACTGTGACCCCTTTTCAATACTATTTTTCCTACTGAAGGTGACAACTTAGTTATCGAAATACGAATTTAGGCTACGAATATTACTGTGGTAAGGGTTTTATATATTTTCTTAAAGTTTTTACTTAGCCACAGTCTCCAACGAAAGACTTTTCAAATAAACTTATTAATACAAGCATTAATCTATTAAATTTGTATCGGCAACAAATATCAACTATCTTGCCAACTATTTTGAAATCACAAAAGAAAATTTGTATTTTAAGTCATCTAATCATTACCGCATTGTGTAGAAGAAATATTTAATTGTTAGGTGTAATAATATAATACAATACTCTCCCCAAAAGTTATTCTTATATTGATTTATTTTAAATGCCTTTTCTTAATTCTACAACACGAATATTGTTGCATCGATTTTTATTCCACAAGCTCCTCATTTAGACAAATCTAAAATTCACTGCAATGAATTGGACATAGGGAACTGAAGTAGTAATTATGCCTGTTTAGCTTTCTTTAAATACACATTTGTTATTGCTATTCTTTATGGTTATACAAGATGCCGCTGAGAAATTCCCGGAATGTGAAGAAAAACACAATAAATTCTTCTTACAACTTATTCATTACCTACCACCCCCGTCAAAGTATTCCTTCCGCATGAATACACCGATCCCAGCGACTTGTCCATGGAAGCAGTACTGGAAGTCTTCGCGTGTTAACGTGTTCAACACCCTGCGATTCGGTCTCGATCTCCTCAATCGTCTCAAAGCGGGCGCCCCTTGAGCTTCAGTTTCTACTTTGAAAATAGGGGCAAGTTCTGTGGAGTAAGGAGAGTGCGGTAGTATTGCCGTCTTTGTTGAGGCTAGAAACTGGTGCACAACAAGTGACTTGTGGGTTGGTGCATCATCGTGGTGTAAGATCCACGAATTGTTGCGCCACTTGGCAGACCGTTTGCGTCGAATGTTTACTCGTAGTCACCGAAGAACACGCAATAAAATCGTCCATTAACTGTTTCACCTGGTAGGAGAAATTCTTTGTGAATGATCATCAGACCATCAGCGTCAAAGAAGCAAATCAATATCGACTTAGCGTTGCTTCGAACTTGCCGTGCTTTCTTCAGTCGTGGTGACTATGGCGTCTTCCATTGTGATGACTGCTGCTTTGTTTCGGGATCATGTCCGTACACCCATGATTCACCACCAGTAATGATTCTTTAGGCAACTTCTTTCAGCTCTGTGTACGCATTGGCACAAACAATGCAGCAATACGCCGCATGTTGAATTTGCTGAACAGAATACGTTGACAAACGCCGTGCGGCAAGCCGACAATGGTACAAATGTCATAGACTGTTCTCCTTACAAGATAGCATCACGCACTTTTGCAACATTTTGTGACGTATTTTCTGTCAATGGATCGTTCGACATCACCATCAACCGACAAACGTCAATTTTTAAAACGGTTGTACCACTCATAAATTTACGTCTGGCCTAAAACATTCTCACCAAATGCTTGTTTAAACATTTTCGGAGTTTTCGCTGCTGTTTTACCAAGTTTGTAGCAGAATTTGATGCACGTTCTTTGCTCTTTCACATCAGACATTGTAGTGTCGCAGAATAACTCAACAAATATAAACACAAAAACTGTCACTACCTAATAAAGTACAGTTTGACAGCTTGACTTAGTATAGACGTAGCTCATACGAGTTAGCATTATGTAGCTGTACTACTATCACTTCGCGCGCCATATTCAAATTCCGGGAATTTTTGAGTAGCACTTCGTATACTTAGAAATTTTATTAAGACGAATTCATTTAGTTTCAGTCAAAGTATTGTCACCATATTAATGTTCAGTGTAATTATACTACAGACTCTTCTTGGAACTAATTTTGGCAGAGAGTCTTCCTTACCAGTGCTACCAACTTTCTAATAGCCCTAAAATAAAGCTTGTAATGTGAAAACTTGGATCTATTATAATATTTTCATTTGCAGTTTCTATAATTGGTGATATGTAATTCTGCTTATCTAAATTCTATGCGTTGAGTTTTTTTGCTAATACTAAGAACTTAAATCTATTCGTTGTTATAGCTACACATTAATAATAAAAATAATTTGTTTCACAAAAACTAAAAGAGATCAGTAATTAATCAAATAATTTTTTGTGAGAACTCAAAATATATCAACTTCGACAGTTATTCTTCCTATTACTTACCTTTCTTTAAAATTAAAAATGAATTTTCTCCATCAAATTAATATCTAAGATATATAATTAAGTCGGCTAAGCTTAACATTAATTGTTGCAAATTTAATTTATTATCAACGAATGATATTCAAAACGAACGCAGTGAAAGTTACTCCAACATCATTAATGAGGCGGGCAATTAGTGTGATCGGTTTAGGAAAGTTCATGTTTAAGTTCAATTTGTATACACAAGTAGATTTCCTCGACAAAAAGAAACAATACACCGTGACAATGCGGTAAATAAATTATCTTCAATTAACTTATAATACATACACGCACCAATTAAATTCACAATGCGTTCCGAATTCTGTCATATTTGCATAATGAATGTGTTTTTTCTCATGTGATAATTTAATGCAACGTGTTCGGAAAGTTGTTCAGGTATTATGAAACACGTACATAATCGCTTTTAACACACAAACCTCGATATTTATATAGATTGACTTTCACCGATGTTTTTCGATATAATAATTGTATTATAATTGTTTTGAAGTTAAGTTTTAAATATAAAAAGTGTTGCGGTTTTACAAAATGGACTTCCGTCTGTTCGATGTACACATATACGAGGCAGCGTTTTTAAGTTCGCGGAACGGGGGAAAAGGAGAGTAAATAAAAATAGAATTTTTTTTCAGTATATTCACCTGCAACCCTAAAACATTTTTAAGATCTTCCAATTAGCTTGTGTAGCCTTCATACAAAATGTTTAATCTTTGTCTGAAAAATACGCCGAAACTGCGGCCTTTACTTCTTCATCGCTCGTAAGTTTCTTCCACGCAGTTCTTTTTTCATTTTTGGGAACAAGTGAAAATCACTCGGAGCTAGATCTGCACTATAGGATGGGTGGTTCAAAATATCGAAGACCAGAGCACGAAGCCCAAGCAAGACAGCCAGAGCAATACGACTCTTGCGAACAGGAGCATTGTCGTGCAGGAGCAGAACACTTTTCATCGATTTGCCCCATCTTTGTTTCTTGAATGACTTCTTTTAACTGCACCAGGATTGAAGCGTAGTATTCTTTAGTTATGGAAACGCCTTTTTCTTTGAAATCTATTAACAGGATTCTTTCTGAGTCTCAAAAAACGCCGCGAAGGATTTTCCGACTGACTGTAACACCTTTGACTTCTTCGGTGGTGGTGGTGGTGTGCCTTTTTTATGCCACTACATGGAGTCTTGCTTGGGCTCAAGTTCATAAAGATAAACCCAAGTTTCGTCCTCAATAACAACTTTACTCAATACATCACCCCGTCTTCATTACATAAGTCTAAAATGTACGGGAACATTCCACGTGCTGTTGTTTTTGTGGCGACGTGAGCATTCTCGGCATACATCTTGTGCTGACCTTAGACATGCTCAAATGATCTTGAAAAATGTTGAAAATAGTTGAATCGGACAATTCCTCCATAATTCCTGCAAATTATGTTTACTTTAGCCGAGCATTTTTCATTATTAATTTTTCGAACAAGTTCTGGAGTGGTCACTTTAGTAAGCCGCCCCGACCATGCGTCGTCTTCAAGCGATTACTTAATTCGACTTTGTGCATTCCCTCTATGTCAACTAATGCACCATATCTAATACTCCCGTCCCCTGTATTAATCTAGTGTAGATCGGCCGCTGTACGCTGTTGGGTCTGCTTAATGTTGCTCATGAATGGCGCGTCCTTTATGATCCTTTATGATAAATGTCTCACATTCTCGTAAGATATGGTTGACTGTTTCTGGTGTCATATTGCACAGTCTGCAAGGAAGCTTTCCATCATACATATCAATTTTATTCAAGAATTGTTGTACGGGAATATGGGCCGTGAGGTATTCTGTTACTATTCTCGGCTGATTTCTTTCCAACGAAAGAAATTCTCCAGGCTTTTTGCCATTTGACTCATAAATAAAAGCTTACCGTGCTCGTGTTTGGATCTGTTCCTCCGGTGCTTTCTGTGTTGAGATTTTGTCCATCTATCTATTTCTCAGCATCCATTTCTGAGTAGTGTAATGGTCTGGTCTAATATATTGTGGGGCTGATTCTTTTCTGGCATGCTCGACAGCTTTTTCATTTTGTATGATTTCCCACGTAGCTTTACTACGTTCTCTTGTACCAAATTCTAAAGTTTTCGCGATATTTCCACACTTATCTGGATGCGATCTTAGTACCTATCAATCTTCCAAGTGCAGGCTGGCTATCGATGAAAACATGGATACGTTTGTCTGCCTGTGTTATATCACATTAAAGCAGCCCATGGGGTTATAACGTTTTATGCCTATTAATGCTTGATCGTTAGGGTACACAAAGATAATAACGTGGCTACTGTTAGGCACCGACCGCCTATTACTACTCCAGTTTCCTCCAAGTACTCATTTTTACTAGGCTGAATATAGGGGAATTACCAGTATTTGAACTCTGTTCATCGACCCATAATTTAGTATGACCTACCCATTAAATTACTAATGTACTTATAGTAAACAAACTAGACAAATAGAAGTACTAATGTTAAGATGCAGTAATTTAAAATTTAAATATATATAAACTTAAGCGTCATAGAAATGACGCTTGAGTGTAGTATCACATACATTAAAATTAATTTTTGTAAACACATATAGACCACCAAAGGGCAATATGAATATATTTAGACATACCTTTGAAGAAACATTGGAATTCATAATTTCTAAATATGGATCTTACGCATTAGTTATTACAGGTGACTTTAATCTGAGATTCTTGGACATTTATTATGTGGATGTTGATCATTTTTTGGATATTTTGGCTTCTTTCGATTTGACAACTACTGTCGCTTAACCGACAAGAATCACAAGTAGGCCTAAAACTCTGCCAGATAATATTATCCCAATTCTAAGGATTATGAGCATTATGAATGTCAGGTAATTAGTTTTACAGATCTAGATCTTCGTGATTCAAAGCCGATCGTGACCAAGATGAGCATTATATGTACCAAATATAAGTTAAATTTAATTGAATGAAAAGTTAACTACGGAAGTGTATGGGGTGCGTTTTTTTTTAAATATTGTCAATGAAATCTGCCCATCTACGTTCAAATAAACAAGAAAAAAAAACGAATCCATGGCTAAACTGATGAACTTAAAAAAAGTGGAATTAACTCATTTCGAATGTGGCCAAGGTGTTTGAAAAATTTATATATATATAGAAGAATAAACGGGTTTATTGACAAACATAGACTGATCACAGATAGACAGAATGGTTATCAAATGGGAATATCGGCATTTTCGCCCGTATTTTAGGCGATTTGTGAAATACTTGATGCATGGGAATTTTTATGGATTTGTCCAAGGCTTCTGATAGTGTTAATCACAAAATGCTTTTGGAGAGATTGGAGAACTTGGTATTTAGAGGGAATTGTTTGTAGAGTAAAATTACTTTCGGATGAGACTAGCGCAGAAACACATTTTAGTAATTAGAACGAGAGACACCTCATAAATGAGAGAAACAGCTAGTAGTATAAATCCGTGTACTATACGAGCCACAAACGTTTATCGATTATTTGTCGGTCGATACCAGGCGCTCGATCTGTGTGTTTCGTAGTGGTCTTGTACGTACATTGCTCCCGCTGCCGACTGCTGCGACTGCTCAATGTTTTTAAGGTGTTCAGTATTTTTGTAATGTAATCGCTCGCGCAGCTTCAGTCTCATCCGAAAGTAATTTTACTCTATCTTATTAAATCCTATCTAGAGTACAGAAGACAAAGTGTCATGGCAGTGAATGGGGAGGGAACCAGGATTAGGTCAGGGTTGTGCCACAGGGATCCGTACAGGGGCATCTTTTATTCTTAATTTACATTAATGGGTTACTGCTCGTGTTCATCATATCATCTTATGGCCTTATTTACGGATGATGTTTCATTGGCAATCAACGGAAACAAGCGTCTTAAGGAAAACCATTGTATATGCATTGTCCTCTGTGAGCGCGTGGCTCAGAGCCAACGATCTTAAGTTGAATGTAGGCAAGACCCAAATCATCCACTTCGCTATTTCTCAGTGGGAAGATCTTGTTGTAAATTGCGGAGACTCACCTCGTCGCCCGAGGTAGTGTTTCTCGACATAACGATCGATTCACAACTAATTGGAAGTCCCATATACACCATCTATCTTGGAGGATATCTCCATTTAACTATGCCCTTAGGTTATCTCCGGCTCAGTAAACAGTGATAGCATTTTGGTTTGGTTTGGTTTGGTCTACTGGGGAACAGTGTGGATGTGGGAAGACTTTTTGTTCTACAGAAAGAATGCCTTCGTGCAGTTTTTAAATTGAAAGTTACTGATTCGGTAAGCGTATGTATTTTTCGTTTGCTAAATATTTCCCGACAGGAAATATTTAGCAAACGAATAATACATCCGCTTACCGGTCTATATTCTGGAGTGTGCTTTGTGTGTGACAAGAAGTGTGAACAGTCTGTTTGGCAGGTATGTCTTGAATCACAAGTACAGTACACACGGGACGGAAAGTGTCTATTTTGCGGTGCCACTCTGACCAGGGTACAAAAGAACGTACAAAAGAAGTCAGGTCTTAAATATTTATAATCATATCCCAAAACACATTAAGAACTTGAGCAGGGAAAAGTGCTTTAAAACGGCATTAGAGGACTTGTTATGTATACAATCTTTTTATTCTTTAGATGAATTTTATTTGAACAAAAAATTTGAATGTATTGTCTGTGTTGAACTTTATTTTCTTTTTTTATCTATTTACATGTACTTGTATACATATACTTGAGGAGTTCTATACACTTGTGTAATTTTGAACAAATAAAGATTATTATTATAATATATATATATATATATATATATATATATATATATATATATATATAATATTTTCGTGACCTTGGTATGATATGGTAAATTAAATGGTATTCTGTCATTTATATATTTTTTATATCCTTGATAAAGGCATCATTGCCGAAACATGTAGGGTTTTTTTAAATATATGTACTTTGAAGTAAAACAGACCTTTAATCGCCAACTGATTTAATTTACTATATATATATATATATATACATATATATATATATATATATATATATATATATATGTATAATATGTATGTATATAATGTATATATATTATATACAACCTATGTATATTGTTTATATTGTGGAAACAATTGTAGTAAATAATTGCCCTGTGTTGCTCCTTTACTTTTTTTTATATCTCTCCCATTCCAACATTGCGGAAGTAGAAGAGATAGGTGTATAGCGAACGCGGTACTAAAACATAATTGAATGAGTCACAAGTAACTCGACTACAAACGCTGAAACGTATCGGAACTAGCAATCAAATAAATCGCTTTAGCGTGGATAAAGGACGGAAGAACTGGGAGAGCCTACGATGGGAATACGAAGGCGTTCTGCAATGCTGCATAATACTGGAAAGAGGATCTTTGTATGCTAATGTAGTTCTAAATGACTCTTATCTCCGTTTCCCCATTCAAAATTCGTTCTAAAGCAGATTCTATCGTTACTCTGCTTTTAGTTACATATACGCCTTGTGACTGTATATAAAATTAATTATTTCAAGTTTCATCTAAAAAATAGATTTAATGGTTACGTAATAGCCAATTGCAGGAGTACTTTTTCTGACCTCATAAATTTTATTTGCTTATCCATACACTGAAATTAAGTACTTAAATTAGCATGAAGGTTGCTAAAAGAGTAAATATTTACAATTTAATTCTTATAAGCTAATATATATGAGTTAAATTTACGATCAACATTTGTATGTTATGCGTTCTTACAGAAAATTGTTAATTAACAATAGTAGAAATTTAAAAATATTTTGGTGTTAGTTTAGTGTTAATATCTGTAATTGAATTATCATACTCGAGCTAATAAGTGAATTATATTAAATTAACAACTTTTTATATCGTCAGATGTATACTATTTAATTTTAGATGGTACTTCAATTATAAATCAATAAATTAGCTAAGACTACAGTCCTATTGCACCTTTTTATAATGCCCTACTTTAAAAATTCATTAAATCTTCATTACATTTGTAAATGTTTACACAAAATAATTAAAAACATTTGGACTATCACATTGAAAAAAATTAGCAAAAGTACACTATTGGTACAAATACATAGAACAAAGATAAAAACATTTGAGCAGGTTAAAAATGGAAATTAAAAAGGGAAATAGAAAAAGGTTGTTTAAACGGAGGCAGGCGTGCTGGTGCATTAAATAAAATAATAAGATCAAAAGGGGTATCTAAAAAAGTAAAGCTACATTTTTACAAAGCTAACTAACTGCGATGCATGGTATTTAAATGTGGATCGTCAACAAGATAGAACGAAATAGAATGGATATGTTGGAAATAAAAATCCTAAGAGTAATCTTTGGAGGGAAAATGGAAAGGTAAATTTGAACGAGGGGAACAAACCAAGAAGAAAGAACCAAAGATAACTGCACAGATAAAAGCAGCTAGGTCGAGATGGTTGGGCCTCCCAGAGAGAATATTTACCAACAAAGTATCATAGATATAAATCTAGGTGGAATACGAAAAAAGGAAAGACCCAAGAAAACACATTTCAATGAGTTCTAGCAGAAAAGGGCGGCCAAAGTTAGAAAAGCAAGGTGCAAGATCGGAATAGACGAAGGCCGAACCGCCAGCGTGTAGCAATATCTAACATTAATTTATCTAACTAACTAAACGTACCCAAAATTTCTGAACAGATAGATAAAACATATAAAAAAATTGGCCACATCTTTCATATTCTTACCAGTTGAAGAAAGTATTATAGTTAATATTAATATGCATTCTCTTCAAATTTTTGAAAATGTAATAAAACATGCACGCAAGACATGATCTCTTATTTATCCTTTTGTGGACCTTTTGGCTTAAATTAATCCAATATATCTGTGGACATTGGTTAGTAAAAATCCCGTAATTTTCTAGTAGTTAAAATTTTTCAGAGCAGCCCCCGTATAAAGCATATTTTTAAATTAATCGAATGTTCGGTCATCAGTTGAAACTAATTGTTATGTTCAAAGATTCATACACCTACTACGTATTAATATGGTAAGTGTACACGGTAGACTTCCCAAGAGTTTATATTTACATGTATAACGTAAGGACGCACATAAACTCTCCAAGGCGTGTACATTAGCAATTCAACGTTTAATCTATTGTTGTGTACGCCAGCCGGATAGAAGTGTCATTTGCATACTAGTCACGTGGTCTTCGTAGACCACGCATATTGTGGAGGACGGCAGCCAAGCCTTTGAGTACTGCCATCGTGGACTTGCTTTATTGTTATTGGGATGGTAGAATGCTGCAATGTGAGAAGACAATTATTTTGTATGTATATAACCTTGAAAGCATATGATACATATTCAAATATTTGACATTTTTGTCATTTGTAACGTAAACTTTAGTAATTGTCTTAATCACATCGTCATACTGTCAACAGCTTAAGAAATGCTTAAACAAATGTTCTTTTATTCGAATTTTATACTGCTTTATAGTATATTTAACAATTTAGTCAAAAAAAAATCGAACATTCCCATAGATTATTTTTAAATTAATGAAAAGGAATTGGCAGTAATGATAAATAAATTAGTGTTAGAAAATATCTACTGGGATATAAATTTGGAGAGAAGATGGAGTATGACATAAGAAAATTTGAAGAAATAAAAGTAGTTCTGTAAAGCTTAAGCAATTTAAAGGTTGAAAGGCAGTAAAGGGTAGACGAAAATTGGAAAAGAAATGAGAAATATCCATTGATGAAGAAATCAGGAACCATTCATTTGAAAAACGAAATCAAATAATTTTTAGTTAGAGAATATTAGTCTGAGTTGTGAAATTAAAAGAAAGTTAGAGTGATTGACTGGAGAGCTTGAATCGAAATATTCTGTAACTGAAGGCAAGTAATACGTGTAAGCCAAAAAAACAAGAAGTGGCGTATATTTGGAAGACAAAGTAACCAATACAAGAAATTAATTATGTAAAGTATGTATCTATTGAAAGGCTAAAAAGTTTTCTGTTGCAATATAGCTTTAGGAATATTTACGGAATGCAATATTAGTATTACTAATAAACCAAAATCATTTACATTATTACAATCACTATGCGGTCGTTACAATAATCAATATTTCACTGTCCATTCTGCATGCTTCTTCAGCATCAGCTATAAGATTGAATATCTTTATTATTTTTGCTTATACATATATACATTGTTAAAACAAAACTTTAACCTAGAGGACTACTAAAAAAATCATAAAGAAATTTACTGCAAGACCCGGTTTAATGATAATTATAAAGAAAGACGAGAAAAAGAAAATCGGTTTGATAGCAAATCCCGACAAGTTTGACAGAATGAACACTAGGATGGCTCTTATATTCAATCTGAATTGTCGTCACAAGAAGAGAACGCAATTTTTGATAGTATTTCTCTTATCAGTGTGTATGTTAAAGCATGGTTTTGTACTCCTTCTGCAGCAAAAGCGCCGTATTTGGATTTTAAGGTTTCTCTCAAAGCTTTATAAATATCAGGTTCTTCTTCCTCTTCTGTTTTGGGTTGGACGCCAGCACGTCCAGGCACTTGAGCACACTGCTCTTCGTACTATCCCCAATAGATCTCTCAGTTCCACTCTGTTAGTCTTGGGTCCTCGATAAAAGCCATTATCCTCCTCAGGGAAAGTTTGAGTACACTCGAAGGGACCAATAGATCTCTCCCGAAATATTTCTGACTGAGTTCCTTCAGTTCCTCACACGTGCATATTACATAATTTACATATTACATATTTCCTCCTGTTTTTCACATCTCCTACACCAGGGCTCGCTAAGCAAGCCCATGCTGTACCAATGCATGCATTAATTTCTTTTTTGTTACTACGATTTAGGTTGGCTGAAAACTTTCCATCCAGCTCCCTTAGTAGTGTTTTGGTATGGAGTGACCTTCCGTTAACCTACATTTATTTTTATGTTCCTTTTCTAGCCATAAGCAGATCTCCCTTTTAGCGGAATCCTTAGTGATTCCACATATAGGTTCTGGTCCTATGAAGTTCCTATTCGTACCTTCTTTGGCCAGTTTGTCTCATTGCCTTTAATTCCCTCATGTCCTGGCACCCATATCAGCGACACTGTATTGTCTTGTGCCAGCTTATTGAGGACCTGTTTACAATATTTCACCAGCTTAGACCTGGTAGATGGGTTCATAATGAATTTAATAGCTGCCTGACTATCAGTCATTATGTTAATTTTTTTGTTTGCGCAGCCGCCCTCAGGTTATCGATACTGATATATCACGTGTGGGTTTAGAAAAACTAAAAAACTCATTTGTGGCACTTGTCTTCTGAATCCGACGCCTTCTGAATCAAAAATTAAAATTGTCAATGCATTGAACATCAAACAGTAGTATAAAAAGGAATATTAAAAGGGTTCAAATAGGAATTGATCAAATCCCGGAAATAGAATTAAGCAGTTTGTTTCTAGTAAAACTAGACAATTTTTACCAGATTTGATCTGAGTTGTGAGTTCTTGAAAACAGATCCTTCACCGTGGCAAGAAAATGAAGATTTCGTCGACGCTCTACAGCTGGTGAATAAACTGAAAATTGTAAACGATCTGACTGGAAGATGCATCAAGCTCATAAAAGATTACAATAAATTATTGACAAAAACGAAAAACGGAAGGAGTATGTTCTTTGGGTTGTATCTAAGCATCGCTTTAATTTCCAGGGCATAAAAAGGAGACTATCCAATAGATTTTTAAAAGAAAAAGTAATTTGCTCATCATATTTATCTGACGAATTTTCTACTTTGGTTTATAAATTGTTTTATTAAAGTTAATGACAAGGTTATTAAAAACTAAATTGGAAATAAACTTATTTAGTGTGTTATATTTTTTTTGGTGTTAAAAAATAAATTCGATATTTTATGCGATTTTTCGATTTTTTCTTTTCAAATGTAAGGACCAAGAGGCACCCCTCCTTATCATATTTAGCCCAAATTTCACGCTGCTAACTTTTTCGTGTAAGGGAATCAAACTGGGGTGCAGCACCAGCAAAAAAAAACAAACTTGAAAAATAAGAGCCACCGTAATGAACACTGAAGCGCTGATTATTTCAACGACCTCAGTGAAACTCGGAAGAAAATTGTGTTATTAGTGACAACGGTCGTGAAAGTGTACAGAATTTCGAATCATATTGATTTTTGTGTTGGTTTACATTTTGTCAAATTTTTTAAGTAAAGGAATACATTTATAAATATGTAATTACTCAGATGCTAAAGAAAATATCGTTAAGTAATGTCAAAAATTATCCATCTATATATTAGAGTATTATTTGATATACTATAGTATTATACATTCATAAACCCCATCAGAACACATAATAAATCTTTGATATTTTGATAATATATTTTTAGATTTGTCGTTAACGGCTATTGAACCGAATATAATGGAAATAAATCGCTTGGCTTTTTTGACATTTACGAACGAACAATCAGAGAAATAGGTCAGAAATCGTTCCGTTTTATTAAGAGCTCGACTCACAAAAGCTATCATTCTTTCTTTGTCCCGTACGTAGCACATACATAGGTTATTTCCAATTTACTACCAAAAAATCCAGAAAACTTTTAAATGTGATTTCCTTACTGCATTCATATCTACACACTTATTGTTAATAAAGCTTTTTTTCTTGATATGAAGAATATGTCAAATTTGTAATATCATATTCAGGTGTTTTTGAAATAAAATGACAATGCTATTAAACGTAACGATTAAGTAATCGAAAAACAAATTTGATCAATAGCAACGTATTGTAACTTTTTTTATATTTAAAGTATTATTTATTAGTATTACCATTCTGTATCTGGTATATTATTCCAGGTATTTCAGAAAAACATTTTTAACAAAAGTAATGCCCTGTTTACAAATTATCAAGGCACAGAAATCGACATTTGCGCTACTTTGAGTGTTGACAAGTAACTTTCTCAATTTTTATAGCCCAAGAAATTGTCTTTGCCTTTTATCTTGTTTACATATTACATAAAAGGATGGATATGTATAGGATTTTTACGATAAGAATGCATTCACGTCATTGATAGAAACTTCGGTCTAACAATTATACAATAATCAAAATACCCACTTAATATGAAGATACTAATGAGATTATTTATTTATTTATTTATTTACTGTTCAACAGAACTACATATTCCAATAACAGGAGAAATATATATTATTTGACAATACTTAGTAATAAAGTTATTATAAAAAAAAATATATATATGTATGTATGTACATATATATATATATATATATATATATATATATATATATATATATATATATATATATACACAATCGAAATTCATAATAAAAAAAACATACTTTCTAGTTCTACGAAAACAGCATACAGAACAATTTCACTGACATAGGTACATAACATTTATGTCCTATGTATCAGAGATATTGTGATATTGAAATTGCTACACATGGCGAAAATTGGAGATCGTGAACTATGTACGTTTTAGCCGTGGGAAGAAAAAAAAGTAATTCGCTGTCGAAAAGAAGCCCAAGGCACAAGAAAAGACAACGCGAAACCAAGTCAATACAATCGATGTTGTGCACTAATATATATAAAAATTTAGCACTGTTCAGTTTATATCTCGTCTCCACAGATGTCATTCCATACATACATAGTAATGTATTCTTGTCGTAACCTCTTGTAGGATATGTACCCTCAGTTTTGAAATACAAATACTTGAGAAATCGACGTTGAATTTTCACCAGATTTATTTTATAGACTTTATAGTATGGATACCAAATGTAAATTGCATAATCTAATCTCTATTTGATATATGAGTAATATGAGTAATATAAAGTTGTTAGTATAATAATGTTGGTGAAGGATTTTGAATTACGGATATTGAAACTCAACATCTTGGTAGCCGACGTCGTAACTGATTTAATGTGCTCCACAAAAGTGAACTTGCTATCAAAATGTACTCCTAGATCTTTAACTAAATAACGATTCAATTCCGTCGGACCATAAGTATAAGTATATGTGATCGGATGTAAGTTTCTGGTAAAACTGATAATGTTACACTCATACGTTCATATTGAGTTTGTTAGCTTCACACCACAACTCAATGTTAATAATTTGGTCTTGAAGTCGAATACAATCGTTTATTGATTCGATAGCTGCAAAATCTTAAGATCATCGGCAAAGGCACAACGATAGCAATCGACCGAATCAAGAAGATCATTAAGAAAAGTAAAAATAGCATTGAACCCAGATTTGATCCTTGAGGAACACCTGGATATGCATAAAAAACGTGTGACGAGAACCCATTGTACGTTACATATCGCGTTCACCGGTTTCTTTCGCATAGAACTAACTTTCGCCTTTACTCATAAAACATCCAGTCAAAGTGCACCGACTTCAAACCATTATATTTTTATTGTTTTAAATTTCCTAGTTAACATGCTTTATACTCTTCACAAGTTTTTTTACGTTTTTTGTCATATCTAATATATAACTAGATATGAATTTAAATTGATATCTTCCTTCTTTCTATTATAAAATCCCTTTCAATTGCTAGTGTAAGTACATTTGCATATTGTATTGTGTATAGCTAATTTGTTATGAATTTATCAGATCTGATGAAGAAACAGATATAATTTCGAAACGTTACGTAACACTAAATCGTTCTATTTGATACATTGACCCAAATTCTGTTTTTATTAACAGTGAAACTATTAGAGTAAATTTAATCCAGCATAATATACTCAAAAGAATTTTACCTATATATACATATATATAATAACTTCGTGACCTTGGTATGATATGGTAAACCTAATCAGTAGGCGATTAAAGGTCTGTATATTACTTCAAAATATATGTATTTAAAAAACTCTACATGTTTCGGCTATATACGCCTTTTTCAAGAGAATACAAAATATGAATGACAGGATATAAATGTCAAATATACAGACCTTTAATCGCCTACTGATTAGGTTTACCATATATACATATATATATATACATATATATATATATATATATATACAGTAAATATCGTTTATAACGACGTTGAAGGGACCAACGAAATTCGGTCGTTATAAGAGTAGGTCGCTATATCCAAATACCAAATTATTATATAAACACATTTTATTTATCTTAGAAAATACACTTAAACAACGAAAACAATATTCTAGTTTTATAAAATACAAATAAAAAAAAAACATTTCCTTCTCAACTTATTTTACTAACAATTTAACACATATGTATATAATAATACATAGGCAAGGACTGCATTGTACATACATACATACATATTTAAATTTTAATAAAAAAATCTGTCATTTCGGTTTGTTGTAATTTTTTGTTTTCTAAGAAGTGTTTTTCAATAATTTTTTCCAAATGGTGCAATGCAGAATCTGTTTTAGCGTCTTTCAAATTTTGATTAAATGTGAAAAAATGCTGAATCATTTCAACTGCTGAAAATGCATCCTTTATAGTAGGTGGTTGAAATTCCGTAGTTTCGTCCCTTTCCACTTCATCGTTGTTTATTTCTAACTCCAAGTTTGCACTGGACCCAGCTAAAATTTCATCTTCTGTCATATCTTCCTCCGTTTCGAGTTCTTCATCAACATTTGAAAAATTATCCCAACCCTCTTGTGTTGCCAGGTTAACTACAGGTAAAGTGCGGACCCCTTCAGTTAAAGGTAAGTTATCTTCTTCCGTATCATTTTGTAGTCGAAGCCACTCAGCTAAGGGTAAATTATCGTCATCAAAAGAGTTTTCTGCTGTGTGTAAATTAAACCCAGCATGTGCAAAGGAATTTGCTATTGTCTGTTGAGAAACGCGATCCCAAGCTTTGGAAAGTAGAAAAATAGCCTGCAGGATATCTAGTTTTTGAGGAACACCATTCTCGTCAATGTCTTTTAAAAGCTTTATAATTTGAAGTTTTCTAAAATGTGTCTTTAGGGACTTTATTACACTCTGGTCCATCGGTTGAAGAACTGACGTGGTATTTGTTGGAAGGAAGGCAAGTTTTATAGCTTTTAAGTTTTGAATATTTGGATGAGCTGGACAGTTGTCTAAAAGCAATAGGATTTTCCTTTTCTGCCGAATGAGTTTATTGTCCCATCGTACAATTATTTTTTCAAATAATGCTGATGTCATCCATGCTCTTTGGTTATTTTCATATTCAACAGGTAAAAATTTTATATTTTTAAAGCATCGAGGATGCTTAGCTTTGCCAATAACCACAAGTTTCATTTTTTCTGATCCAGTCATATTTGCTGCTACAAGAACAGTCAATCTATCCTTACTCAGTTTACCACCAATACATTTTTCCCCTTTAAATTTCATCGTTTTGTCTGGCATCATTCTGAGAAATAAACCAGTCTCATCTGCGTTGAATATTTCTTCGTCTGTATATTCTTTTCTTAAATTTGGCCACACTGTATTTAACCAGTCGTCACAAATCCCTTTAGGTACATCTATTGCTTCGCCACATATTTTACCAAAAACAATATTGTGTCTTTTTCGGAATCGTTGAATCCATCCAACTGTGCATTTAAAATCTTCTAACCCTAATCGTCGAGCAAAATCATTTGCTTTCTCTTGCAATATCGGACCGCTAATAGGAATGTTGTGGCTCCTCTGAATTTTGAACCATTCATATAGGGCCTCGTCTACTCTATACGCGTTACAAAATCTGATCTTTTTCGTTTGTAATGATGAAGATCTATTAATTAATTAAATACTCTATTTTATTCCGATTTTTCCAAATCGTGGAGATTGTTGAATGCGCCACCTAAATAAACAAGAATAATATTAGTATGCATGTTATTCTCATAGAAATCAAACAAAACTTACCTTATATTCTTTAGCAATATTAATATTAGAATTTCCAGCCTCCAAGCGCCCAATAATTCATGCTTTTTCTTCAATTGTAAACACCTTTCGTTTCGCCATATCGACGTCGACAACGTACCTTCAATTCCTAGATAACTACTGAATAAATACGTTTATCTGTCGCATTTCGCCTTGCCTTTTCATAACGCTGTAATTCCCCTAGACAATTCGAAACTTCCCCACCGTTTTCTTACTATGCGACGTGTCCGTCGTCATAAAAGCGTCATCAAGCTATTTTTCGTCGTAATATCCGATGTCGTTATAACCGATAGGTTTCGCGTTTAGAAAGCATTGTTTCTGGCCAGGACCTTGAAATTTCGTCGCAAAAACCGATATGTCGTTATATCAGATGTCGTTATAAACGATATTTACTGTATATATATATATATATATCGAGATATATATCTTTTAATTAATAATATAGAACATTACATAAAAAAATTTTTGATTGAGTTTGTTTGCTAGGAATGCTCAGCAAAACTGCTTTCTCTTGCAATCGTTTAAGTTTATAATGTCTTCAGCATGCAAACTGTTTGTTCATGTTCTTGATATTTCAATAATTCATCGTCTTCATCATCATCTTCCCTTTCGTACGTAACTGTGTCTTTACTACATTCTTCAATATGAGTCTGTGTGTATTGGTCTACGGTCGGTTCACTTTCAAGATTATTCAATAAAGTGAGTGTTTCAGATATGTCAGCAGTCTCTTCATTCCATTTTCGTTGTAAAACGCTAAGGGCAGAATATCTTCTTCATCAAATTCAGTGTTGTTACTGTCTGATAATGCTAACACTTAGTAATAACAGATTGTTCCAATTTATTCCATGCAACGACTAGTTTCAATACGCCATCCTTTATCGACAGATTTTTAGAGCTTCCTGAATACTTTCTGTACTGGAAATTATAGAAGGCAGTAATTCTAACGGTAATTTTTATTTGGTTTGGACCTCAGGAACGAACTAGTTAAAAAAACAGTCTTTTAAAAGGTCTTTCGTCATCCATGAATTTGCGTTGTTCTTGTAGACAACTAGAGAAATGTTTAAAGCATCTAGACTGTTTTGCTTCTCCAATCACGAACGGCTTTAATTTGTGCGAGCCAGCCGCATTTGTACAACCAAGGAATGTAATTCTATGTTTTGCAATTTTGATTCCTGGAGCATTTTTTTCAGCAAGTGAAACATAGGTCCGATCAGGCAAAAGTTTCCAGAATAACCCAGTCTCGTCAGCATTATGAATTTGGCGTTCATTTAAATTATGCAATTTTTTGCCTCAATTGTTGTATGAAAGGATCCACTAGATGTGGTTGAGATGAACATTTTTCTCTGGTAATTTTTAGATGTCGAATTCAAAAGCGCTTTTTAAAACGTCATTAAAATTATCTGTACTTTGATCCACTTTTTCATAAAAAAGCCTTTTGCGTTGTTTTTTGGAGTTGTTTTAGAAACCATAGGCATAGAATTTTTTCCATTATTGGATATTCCGCTTCTCTTAATAAACGTTTTTTGCTAGATGTTAACGTACTAGCCAAAACAGTGGTGATTTTTTCCTTTTTATTTTGAATTGATCAAACTGTCAATTTTGCTACGCCATACCTTTCTAAATAGCAGTCACACTCAGACCTTTCTCAAAAACTTGTATTAGTTTACCTTTTTCAGATAAAGACCTTTACTTTGTTTAACTTTTGTCATTTCACGGTAGTTAACAACACACAAGAGCATCCAATGATTTTTACATATTGTAGCATATCATAAAGACAGTGGAAAACCCAGATAACTTCAAAAGTAAGCCTATTTATAAAATATTTCGTGTTCACAGTACTGAGATATTCACGTTAACGCATTTCCACGTTAACGATATCTTACTGTATAATAATAGTACCTTCCCCACCTAACTGACCTTGCAAGTCCTTAGGGTAGAAACACGACTTGAGAATACCACCCTAAATATAGGACAAAAAAATGATTCTTTACACAAAATAATTTCCATCAATTATTAATGATCCATTATTTTATATCCACGACATAAATTAAGAAAATTAAAACGATGTGAAAAAATTCATATTTGTTCCGTAAAGCATTTTTACTACATACATACGTAAACACGAAATATTAACATCAATAAACATAGTAAAACTTCATCACCGTACGGACTAATATTCTATTTGTACAGTCAAATTTCTGTGATACTAAAATATCCTACACATGCACTGTTCATTTCAAAACCTATAATTAAATCTGTCACAGAAATAAACGGCTATATTGAGTGGCTCAAGTCAAAATGACGTCAATAGATCTATCGCTTTAAAACTGTCTGTCGGTTTCGAACATAAAGCAACCTCTTGGCAAAGCTTCTTTCGCACTTTTCAATATAGTTGCATAAACTTAAGCAAGACACAACCGCCTACGCTCTAACGTTCGTCATCTAAATAAAACGTTAATTTTGGATGTATGATGAATGAAGAAAACCGTCACATAAGTGCCAAAATGTCTGGGAAATAGTATGATTACATATGCTGATCGTATCTCAGATTTTAATAGTGTAAATATATTGCAAAAACAATCATAAAAGAAAACTGGTGTAAAGAAAGAACATTCTGTTTTTAACTATGCCTTGTTAACTGATGAACATTACAATGTCATTTATTAATGATACGAAGGTTAACGAAAAACGTAGAGAAATAACAGTAGTAGTAACGTATGTCTCAAAAGTTTTGGCACAAAATACAACTCAATGAAAAAAATTAAAAATATCAAAATATCGGGTTGGCTTTGCAAACACAAGTAATTCAATGATTTGTCATTTTAATGACAGTTCAGTTACCGAAATCGATTGCGTTGTAATGGCTTATAAAATAGAGCTTAGAAAAAGCATTTATAATTTAGTTGGACAGATGCCTATACTTCAAATAGTCCAATTTTTTTAAAATCTGTCGCGAAGAACCATATGTCGTGCGATAGCAGAATGTGAGCCATTTTGTCTTGAAAAGTGTATGATCGAGATTGGGAAGCCAAAAACGAGCAACATTTATGACGGCGGATTTTTAAAAAATCTCGAGAGATTGATCTCAAAACGGTCCAATGCTTGATGCGAGACGTTCCTTTGCAATTAATTTAAAATAAAAATTTTGTTTTTAATAAAGCTGTTCTGAAAAATTGCCGTAAAAACATGTTTACTTTTTAAAACGTTCTAAAGAAATTTGTTTTAAAAGTTTTGAGACATACGTTACGGTCACGTATTGATATATAAGGTCTTCAACAACGCCATTGTGTGAGTAGTGAGGATAGAATTGTTTCTATCCTCACTATTTACACACACAAACGGTAATTTCAGGTATCTCGTCTTAGCATGCAAAGTTTTATTTTCCTGTGTACCGTCATTGAGTAACGGTGTCATTGATCATGAGTTCGATTTCTGAAATCCGTCGTAAGCTACGATCCGTGATAGAATTTTTAACGCTGGAAAGTTGAGCGCCCATCGAAATTTACAAGCGTTTGAAAGCTTTATGGCAACGATTATATGGATGTGAAGAATATCGCCAGTACGAAAATTCAAAAGAGTTCCATCAGCGCAGAATGTCATTCTCACCATTTTCTGGGACGCAATTCATACCGAAGGGATCAATGAGTATTTCAATAAGATACTGCAAAATTTTACGATCACTAAAGAATCGTATCCATAGAATATGGCCGGAGAGAACGTATTTATTCCTGTACGACGACAACACCAGAACACATTGCAGCAATGAAACAATGAAAACAGTGCCGAGCCTGAAATTGACGGCTGTTCCGCACCCTACGTACAGTCCTGATTTTGGCATCTTCAAATTTCTGATTCTTTCCAAAATTGAAGGAGGTCAACATTTTTCACCAGACACTGAAGTTCGGGGTGTTACCAATTGGATCAACAGTAAACAAAAAAGTTTTTTAATTGACGGAATAAGGAAATAGATTCAGCATTTCGAGAAATGTGTTACACTAAATGGTGTTTATGTGGAAAAATAATTATGTATAATAAATTGACTTAATTTTGAGACTCGCTTCAATATTTTATCTTGTCTTATTCTTATGTTTTCGAGATGGAGACCTTATATATCTATCTATATTTCAAAGTACATATTGTATTTTTTGGTGTGCGCCTACTTAATTAATTCTAAAAATTGGTGTACAATAAAAATATTTCAAACTCACAATTTTAATTTGCCTGAGAAAATTGAAAAAATCATGGGATAGGACACTCGAAATACAATAGTTTTCATCAAGTTTTTATTTAATAATAATGTTAACGAAATTTCAATGTTCGAATTAGTAATTTAAAATTTAAGAATACGATGAACAATTTCAAAGATCATGAACAATTATCTTGTAACTAATTTAGGTTATTCAAAATATTGTTTACAAAAACAATTGTGCAAAGTGACAGTAAAAGGAGCTATAAGAATATTTAATCGAGTTATCATATCGCCACTTTAAAAGCTTCGTTTAAAATCAAACAAGCCAAAATAGTGCAAACGAATGTTTACATTAGCAAGAAAATTAGAGACTTTTGTCTTCAACCACCTTCAAAATATACGTGATAACTTAATGTAAATGAACCGAAGCTATCGCGCAAAGAATCAAATCTGCTTCTAAGTATTTGGCAAAACAATAAGGGCAGAATAAGAAACAGAAGTATAGATACACGTTAAGTAATCAACCAACAATTAGGGAAATAGAAAAGGTACAGTTAAAATAATACAGATATGTAAGGCGCTGAGCCTGTGCGGCTCAACGAGATATTCCGAGAAAATATATCAAATAAGAAAGAAAAATTGTAGATAAGAGCTCGGATCGAATGAGAGAAGAACAAGAGAATTAGACTTTATTTGAGTGTCATTTACAATAAAGATTAAAGTTATCAGTGAATTTTTACTATATAAAAAGCTTACTTCGTTTCTCCTTTTCTATTCCAATAGTCTCTTCTGAGGAAAAGTGTATGGCATTTCTATTGACGACATACTATCAATAAAGATGTCTTAGTACTAGACTTAAACTGTATATTCTTTCAAAACTTTGTAGCAGGTCATGTGATGCAATATTGTGAAAGTAATTTGTAAGGTCACAACCATTACATTGTAAGCTTTTTGAACAGGTATGCTAGAAAACTGGTACACCCTGCTAATATTAATATTACATAATTAAAAATTCTAGAAGTTTTTGGAAGAATGTTGAACTGAATGTTGAATTCTCTAACTCCAAAAACTTATTTTAAAGAAGAAAACTGAACTACTGTGCGATGACATTTCTGTGTGGAACTTGCCTGGTTAATAATATTAATTGAACTAAATAATTTTAATATTTTAGGACAATGGTCCAATTTCATCAGAAAAGTTATTTATTAATAATGTGCTATATTTTTTATTTAACAGATAAACACCTAAAAAATCTAAACTTAATTTCTAAATAAAGTGGATAAGATATTTTAATGTAGGTAGTTGTAGTTATGTCAGGACCCCATTTTATTTAGATCAGGCAATAGTCCGGCAATTAGATTTCATAATTACAGAATTAGACAAATTCTTAATTTTTATATTGATTATTTTCAAAATTACAGAAATACGAATGGCAATAAAAAATAGTTTTATATTATTATTTCTTGAGAAGAGAATTTAAGTTATTAAAAATTAAACCCATGAATAAGAAACTTCAAATTAATAGTTTCATTAATGCATTTCTGTTGCAATTTCAAACACAATATCTTTTATTAAAAAATAAACAATGAAAACCAGTTAATCATTCTTCTGCACGAGATCCAATTAACACAAAATAATAGAATAGATAAAAAGCAAACGTGTGCAGCTATTTCTAAATCTATTTATTGCTTCAAGGTCACCTTTAAGTTATGGAGCGTAACATTCCAACCTCACGCGGAAAAAAATTCAACTTTTTTTCTATTGTTCTCCTTATTATTGTTATTATTGTTGGCATTAAAAACGCGATTAAGTAAACCGACATAAAACATCTGTCCGGTTTGTGAAACGCGGGTATTTTCATATTTATTAAACCATGCAACAGCTGCTTTAGTTGCCACCCACCTCCATGGTATAAAAACTGGTCTAGTTACGTTGTATATTTTTTTAGTTTTTGTGATGTTCCATCTCCTTCCTTTCCGTTGATTTCGTTTCGCTCAATCTCGAACGATATAGACCCGAGTGTAACGTCTCGTTAATACTTTGGAAAATATTCGACTCGTCATGATTTTTAAAGGAATTGGTCCACAGTATCAACGTTAAAAGTAACCTGTTTTCACCGCCTCGCGTCTTTTTGTTTCATTTTTTAATACCTATATTTCTCTTATTTCGCGGTCTTGCTTCCACTATCCTTGGAAATAATCGCTTGTTATTAAACTGGAATGAATAATTCAGAATCAACAAAACATACTTTTTTTACTAGTAGATGTTCGACCGTAGATATGTCCCGGTAAAGGCGCAATGAAGTTTCGAGGTCATACAGCTATTATATTGATTGCTGCAGATGCAATCGTTTGCAGCATCCGCCATTTCTCTCGCAGATGTTTGCCCACTTACTAGTGTATCCATCCAGAAGGTTAAATTGCAATTAAAAGACGTCACTGGATGAAATACAAATTCTTGAACGTACATTTATTATTTAACAAGAAAAATTCATTTTAAAACATAAATAAATATAAACAGATTTTTCTGTAGCCTATCATTTAGAAATGGTTAGCATAAAAAACTTCAATCATATATATTTTCAAGACATTCAAAGCAACTAGTAAAAAACGTCGCTGGCCATAAAACCACAAAAAAACTTGTATATCCATTTTTATTTGTTACAAAGTTACAGATCTATGAATGTTCTGTGAATTGTCAGATCATGGACAAAAATGTAATCCCGAAGTCAATAAAAACTGATTTAATTTAAAAAGTTCAATTAATAATATTTTCGAAATATCCACCTCCTTGTTGAATGCAGGCTTGTGCCCGTAAGCCAACAGAAGAAGTACTTATCCGAATTTCATACTTGTTTTGTCGGATTTGCTCGGCAGCCAGGTGAATACGATCCAACAACATTTCGCTTGTGTTCCAAACTTGCGCGTAGACTAAATTTTTCATGTACCCCCATCAATAAAAGTCAAGGGGATTTAGATTGGGTGATCTGGGTGGCCATGCAACAGGACCACCTTGACCAATCCATCTTGGATAATTGACGTTAAACCAATTTCGGACAGCAATTCCGAAATGTGGTGGTGCCCCATCCATGTGAAACCACATGTCTCGTCGAACATTCAGTGGGACATCGTCTAAAAGACCTGGCAGTTTGTCAATAAGAAATTGAAGGTAATTGTCCGCATTTAACCTCCCAGAAAGAACGACAGGACCAATGAAACAAGTCATCGATTAGGACCGCCTAAACGTTAATAGAAAGTTCATGTTGAAATTTAGATGGACGTATATCTTTGGGATTTTCTGATGACCACCTGTGCAGTTTCACAGATTTGTAACACCACTTCTCGTGAACGTAGATTCATCTGTCCAGAGGACTGTTCTGCAGTAATTAAAATGAAGCCGTGACTGTCTTAATATCCAAGTAGAATAAACTAGACGAGTATAGTGGTCTGCCTCAAGCAAACCGTGTCCCCCGCGATGGTGATATGGATATAAGCCCTCACGTTTTAAAATTCTCCAAACTGTCGTTCGTGGCACTCCTGGTTGTCTAGCGATTCGACGTACACTGAGAGTGGGATCCCTTGTAACAATAGCTACTGCTTCTTCCTCTAAGTCTGCTGGAAAATTGACTCCTCGGTCGAAAAGATAATCACGCAGTCCGCATTCCCGAAATTGTTTGTGTAGTTCTAGAAACGTTCTGTAATGAGGAATGCTCCTATCGGGAAACCGATGTCGGTATTCAATAACTGCTTGACGTGCACTGCCGTTATAGTAGCCATACACAAAATGCATGTCCGCATACTCTTGAGAAGCAAATCGGCATTTTGAATAAAGAAAACGTGTCCACTCACTAATAGGCTGTTGTATGAACTGAAACGTAATGTAATCCTTTATTAAAAAATACAAAGTTAACAGTCATCTGAACATTTGTTTATTGTTGATATTCATGGTTCAGCACTTACGAAATAAGTAAGAACCTTTCTTTATCATAAATCAATTACAGTATTCTTTCTTGTAGATCTCCAAGAAATTACTGTATGCACTACGACACGTGTTTATTTATTTTAGGATAACATTTTATTATGCGACGTTAACAATCACAGGCCTGTAATTGAATCGTATAACTTTTTTTTAAATAAAATTAGTTTGTATTGACTTTAGGATTACATTCTTTTTCATGATCTGACAATCACATTCATAGAAGTGTAACTTTGAAACAAATAAAAATGGATATACAAGTTTTGCGTTTTTGTTATTTGAAATGAAGTCTACTTTACACTCCTAAAATTTGAACATAACGATACGAGACACTTGTATATATGTATATCCATATAGCAACCTATATTAAAAATAATGTATACAAAATCTCAGAAAATCGGTACACATAACCGATAAATAATTATTATATGAGAAACCCATAAGAACAGGTAAAGAGAACATATGTTCATTTCATAATTTTAAAATGAAAAGACAACTGATAAACCGTTCTAAGAAACACCAATATAATAACCTGAAAGCGCCACTTGATACATAAGTTTGATATGCAACATGGAAAGCGAAGTTGTCCATATAAAGGTCACTCTAATTGACCATTTGTCGAGCATCACACTATTATCTAAGGATACAACCAGATACAAATACTCAGTTATTTATAGTATTTGAATAAGTCACCAATGAAGCGTTCTAAATTGATATTTATCACATTGAAGACTAGTGAACTAATTACCGGATCACTACTAGTATCATACAACAATACAAATGCCATGTGGTATTCTCGAATAAGAGAAAAATTACATAATTCCCATATAAAAGCTGCTTTAAGACGAATACGCATTCAAAGATCCTTACTTTATAACACTGGACAAAGCAGTAAAAAATGTAAATAAAACATGAAACATTGAGAAAATATTACTTCTTTCTCTGTTCTCATTTATTCCTGACAGCGCTAGGTCTTTTATCCATTTCCAGCAGATATTCCAATTACCCTTCATTCTCCTGTGTGCTAATAATAATAATATTTATTAGATGCCCAACAGATGATATCCAAAACAGGGCAAAAAAAAACAGAAGTGCAATAGTTAATACAGAAGTAAGTATATATAATATATACAGGTTGTCCTTGAAATCAAAAGACAACGTATGAAAAATGGAAAGATGTTATTATATAGAATATGAATCCAAAATATTGTGAGTCAATTAAGACGCGAACCCCCAAAATTAAAAATCCCCTAAAAATTGTATGATGTTCCTCCTATTAATTCGAAATAAATACACACATACGCTACAGCGTATGCTCTACTGGCATTTAACGTCTTATTTGGTAACAATCTATCTTTAATCGAAGTATCGTATCGACCATACGTAACGATCGAGAATTTAAAGCAAGACAGACGATAACAAAACTATTCTTTTTGTTATTGTTCGTCAGCTTTAAGATATCATCTCTGATATAGTCGATCGCATAGTGGCGTGACAAAATTTTTTTAAACATCTTTGTAATTTTTTTTCTCGTTTATGAGAGGGAATTTGGGGAAAATATTTTGGATTCATATAATTAAATCTTTACATTTTTGATACGTTGTCTTTTTATTTCAAGGCCAACCAGTATACATACATAATCACTCTAAATACGTAGATATATTAAAAAAGAAATGAGAGAAACATATGACATTCAAGGCAAATCCATTCCCAGCATATTTAAATTCTGTGCCGTGTATATTCGTTCATGCTGGGGATATATGAAGCTATTGCGTTGATCTTGATTCCAAACGCGGCACAAGAAAATCAACTTTGGACAGCAAGTCAGGTGAATCTACCTTAGCAATAACAACATTCCGCATAAATAGAGCGCTCACTAGTAGTCTTTCTCCTTTCGGAGAGTGAGACGACGCCATGTCGGCCAAGTAACTCGTAATTAATTCCACGCACGGGATAGCGTCCATCACGCATAAAAGAAAGGTATTTCAATATAAATGTTGTGGCAAAAGTATTGCCAATACAAGCTGTATTCATTAATAGAATCGAACCATGAAGTCTGCAGGGAATTCAAGTAACACATTACTTGGAACGAACAAAGTGCCAGAGGGACTGTGAATCAGTGATATGGCCTAATTCAGTTCTGTGAATATATTAATTAAAAGCTAAATTGATGTCAGCTTTCACTAATCTTCGGACACTCTAGAATTTATGTTTGTAATAATTGAATTGAGTGAATTTCCATGTTTTTATGGTAATAAGATTTCAACTTTAATTTTTTTTTAATAGTAGGGGAGAGAATAATGATGTTTATAATACAAACAAAATTTAAGAACAGAACAAACCAAGATAAAATACATTTTGCTATAAAAATTCCTAGCCGTATTGACACTACTATGGTTTTCAGTCTATAGTTCTATAGTAGAAAAATCAAAGTAGAGTTTATGATAATCAACTTTGTGAAAATTGTATCTGATATTGCTATTGGAATGAAAACAATTTATTTAGAAGACTTTACATTAGGTATAGTGATGTCCAGAGCAAGATGATGAATTTCTTCGGCAATAAGTGATAATGAATGGTGTAAAACCTCAATCTCAAAGTTAGGCAGAATCGAGTCAAGTGTTCTATTAATTGTATTAAGGGTACTATTAAATTGACTTGAGGATTCCATTAACAAATTTCATTTTGGATCGTAAAAATTCTAATTTAAAGCTAAGCGAAATGAAATCAAATCGAGAAAATATTCTAAGAAGTTTGGAGAAATATAAGCCAGAACTAAGTAATAATAATTCTGAACCTCCACAGTAATCTTGGTGATCAAATAAAAAATCAATTAAACATACAAACATCAGTAACGTCATAAGTAACAACATTGGAAAAAGCCATCATAACACCGCCCCCTACACATCTGCTACTAGCGACACACATTGACTGTTAGATATCGAATTACAAAGCCAAGTCTCGGTAACAAGAAGAATATCATACGACAATGAGTAATTAGCATTTTGGTAATAAATATTTAATAAAGAGAATCTGTTGGGCGTGTTTAACATTGAAATTATTCGAGGAATACCATGGACGTACCTCATTATGTGCTTATTCTCGTCGTTATTCTTGCGTTCACCTTTAAGGCTCCTATAAAGTTTCTGTTGAAATGGTGTAGGATTTTACGAGATGGAGATATTAATATACTTACTTATCCGACCGTCAGTTTGGATTTTTTTAAGTATTTCAGAAACAGCTCCGGAGAAGTAAGTCTTAACTTTTAACGGCCTTTTCGAATCAGTATTTTGTGGCATCAAATCTGCCCAACCTGCTCAACCCAGTCAGTAATAGTAACTTCAAGAAAATTGAAAATTTCAGTAACAGTGTTACGCTCAGATGCAATACATTGATCTTTGGAATCATTATTTATGTCACGAACACCAAAAACAACGATTTTATTTTTATATTTTTTTCGCTCAGAAATTTTTCGTGAACAATCTCTTTAGTTGCGAGTAAAGAATTTACTTTTTTTGATTCTGGAGCAGTTAGTGTTGTTTTTAAGACTTTAATCCCTTCTTGTAAGGCAAAAAATAATTCGTACCATCTATCTTTGGTCTATCTTTGTTTCTTCTTCCTTCAGTACTCATTTCATATAATTTGTTGAGGTATCTGCCATGCACGTGATTATGTCGATTGTTAGCTCCTCTATACAATTCTCTTTCTAATCGTGTTCCTTTTTTTTATGTTCAATATACTCTTCAGCAGGCCTGCTCAATATACGGCCCGCCATCACTCACTTTGCGGTCCGCGAAGACTTTGATGTAAATTCATAGTATGTATTATAAATTAAAAATAATCCCGCGCGTATATATTCTTAAGTAACATAACCTACAGATTGCCAACTGAAAGAAGTCATTCTTAATTTGCTTGTGATTGGCTAAAGAGCACATGGCGGTCCTATACTATGCATTCTAAAAACGTCGTTGCAACTAATGCTGATACACTCCTATCGAATTAATGTGGGCAAATGAGGGGAGATACTCCGACCGCTGCAGGCGAGCAAGTGAGTAATATTTATCAGCCTATCGGACGAAGACTGGACGATATCTCATACGCAAATGCAGTATGTAGTGCATGGATATTCCCATACATATTCTTCGCTCGCTCGCCTGCAGTTGTCGGAGTCTCTCCACTCATTTGACCTTGTTAATTCAATAGGAGTGTAGCTCCGTGCGTACTTTACTGTTGATAGAAGAACTTGATAAAAGTCTTACTCTATCCACAAAAGAAGAAATTTAGTTTGAACTAATTGTAGGCCCATTTTCTGTGAATCCCGAGGACATACCAGTTCAATTGCAGCTGGAGGAGTTGCACTGAAAACTTTAAGTGTATTTGGAACCACCTGTACAGGTTGTCCTTGAAATAAAAAGACAACGTATGAAAAAAAGATGTAATTATTTAGAATATAAATCCAAAATATTTTCCCAAAATTCCTTCGCATAAGCGAGAAGGAAAAATTCAAAGATATTTAAAAAAAATTTGTACGCCACTGTGTGATTATAAAAAGTATCAGAGACCATATCTTAAAGTTGGCGGACAATAACAAAAATAATAGTTTTGCTATTGTCCATCTCATCCAGCTGTTACGTATGTAAACATACGCTATAGCGTATGCGTGTGAGAGGTATTTATTATTTATACACATTCTGAATATTTTGAATTCATGGGCGTCACGTAATACAATTTTTAGGGTGTTTTTAATTTCGGGGTTCGCATTGTAATTGAGTCACAATATTTTGGATTTATATTCTACATAATTACATCTTTCCATTGATTATATGTTGTCTCTTTATTTCAAGGACACCTGTATAGGCGAACAGACATTTTCAATTAAGAACATTACTAAATGCTTATGCTAACGCTTATGTTTGAGTGATGATCATTTGGAAGACATCTTGGGAACAGCTACTTCCAAATATAACTCCTGAATACGAGAAACTTGTTATGCAATGCGTTACATTAAATTTATGTCCTAAGTAACGAAATATTCTTTATTATTATTATTTTCTTAATAGCCTTCCCCCCTGTCCTATTTTCTTTCGGCCCGCATTAGTTTTTCATAAAGTATTACATTTGAGTTGTGTAGATCTGCTCTACAGTATTTCATGTTCATTATAGCATAAATAAATTAGTAAGTTTTTTATTTTATCTTGTGTATCCAACGGGGAACTAATAATTACATTTATAATAGTTCTAGATAAACATTAATCTAAAAATAATCTTTTATATTCTATTTGAACATAATTATTACATAACAAATACGGCAGATTTTCTTAAAATAAAACAATACAATGTTGCTATTATTTAAAAAAAGGATTTAAAATCATTTTGCACTTTACAGGTACAAAAATAAATGGAATATTTATTTCCATCAACTAGATTTGTGTAACATACATGTTACCTTGTTGCCTGTAATACTAATATTATTTTCAAATTTAAATAAAACAGAATCACTCCATCATTGTGAATCTTGATATAATGAATGGCTATTGTACTCATATTTACTTATGTATATTTTGACAGCAATGTCGACTTTTATATAAATATTTATCTTGAGTCTGCATATATACATTATGTACATAAACAAGAATGCTGTTATAGAGGTGACGATTATTTGTTTTAGTTAATTTGACGCATTACATTAAACAAACTTGTTAACCTTCTATTTCTGTAAAAGTAGAATATTTGTAATATAAAACATGTTATATGTGAACATTTCAAATATATATTAATAATTTCACAGGATTAATTATATTTATTGTGATTTTACACATCCATTTAAAAAAATTATCTCATTATTCAGAAAATCTATTAGATTTATACAAATATGTACTTATAAATATGTCTATTACCAGAATCGACCACATTCTTCCTACTACATTATTTTCGGAATTTAGATACATTATTAAACGTTTCTTTGAATATTCAGAAAAGTTGCTACTACTATATCTACAGTATGACACAGAGTAAAGTATGCGGAAACTTAAAAATATATTTCTAGTGTTACATAGTTTGGTATCATACAGAAATTTGAATTATTGGTATGTTTGAGATATTCTGCTTGTACTCGAAGGCAATTTTCGCATCTGTCCCGCAAGTTTCTGAACATTCACCTGATAGCAGAAAGTGGTACTTTAGCCAACACTTGCTTAATTTTGTTTTTCAATTCATCACTGTCCTGGGGCACTAGATCCTGGTAGATCTTCTATGTGAGGATTCCCCACAAAAAGGCATCAGGAGGTGTAAGATCTAGTGAGTTTGTGGGAAACGGATAATCAGTTCCGCAGGAGATGAGACGTCCAGTAAAATTCCGTTGCAGAAGCAGCAAAGTTTCCCTAGCAGTATGTGCAGTACACCGCTTTGCTGAAACAACTCAAATCCAATACGTAAATTTCTCGCACAGCAAAACCGCCTTAGGTCCTCGTAAAAAGGAGTCACAATTTTTTCCTGTTTGACATTCAAGGATGCCGAAACTGGAGATCATTTAATTTCGGTATATTTTATTCTGTGTCATTTTATAGTTGCTTTAAGATTTCCCTGTTCAAGTCACACAGTCATTCAATTGATTTTCCACACTGAAAAATTTGCTGATTTGTTACTGAAAAGTCTCGCCCTTATATGCTCTAAACTAAACTTCTTAGGATTTTCAGCAGAAATATGGACTTCATTCGCGTATTCGATACCATTGATAATATTTTACATTTACAAAAATTATCGTTTTGGGTATAACGATTTTCTAATCAAGTTTATAAAGTCATATTTGACAGGTAGAGCAAACTATGTTACCTACAATGGTTATAAATCTAGACTTTTCTACTCGACTTCTAGAGTTCCTCAAGGTTCCAACATAGGACCCGCTAATGTTTATTATATTTATCAATGACCTCAAAACATCACTTGACCGAAATATGCTGGCACTATTATTAATGTATCTGATGCAAAAGAATTTAAATACCATTCACAGTTGACTTCGCATGAACAATTTTAATTTAAATATTTCCAAATGTTGTGTTGTACCTTTCACAAGGAAAATAAATTATATTATTACATCGAAAACGCTGTTATAGTAAATAGAAGTTCTACGAAAGATCTTTGTGTTAAGTTTGATAGTAAGTTTTCCTTCAATGATCATCTTTAAACGTTAGGAGAATTGCTGTTAAGTTTCTGGGTTTTATCATTAGAATGTCGTGGAATTTCACAAATGTTGGTACCATTACACTTCATTATTTCGCATATTCTATCCACCGTCTGGGCGCCAAACGGTAGTTGCACATTCCAACTTACTATGCCATAGGTGAATTAGTTCAACGCGCTCAGCGTACATTTTTGAAGTACCTGACTTACAGAGTGGACGGTGTCTATCTAGAACGAAATATAGACTACGGGGATTGAATTGTAAGGCATGGGTTGTAAATGCTAGTGGTACTAAGGCAAAGGACGAGCGCATTACTGGTGGAAAATCTTCTAAATAAAAGAATCGATTCAGCATCGCTGTTAGCGTGAATAAATTTATTGGTACCATGTATTGCTGCTAGACACTTGCCAATACTCTGTGTTTTCAATATCCATTCTCTTCTGTGAAAGCAGTTTATTCACCACCATTTACTCCGGGCGATATTTATTGGTCTGGTAAATTCTTGGAACAGTTTTCAGTTTCTTGGATTGGGCATTCTTAACACTTGCCTGTAAAAATCTACTCATTAGGATTTTGTTAGTCAGTTAGGTTTTGGTTATATGTAATAAAAATATCGGAGTCTTGAAATGTAGAAATTACAACAACTTAGGAATACACAGTAATCTTTCTTGATATTAATACGTGACCTACGCTAGTGTTAATATCAAACAACAAAATTAAAATAATTGTTGCGGAAATATGCTATTATTCTTATAAATTTTTATGCAAAGATTAAATTAAACAAGTTGGATTATAACAAAAATATTCACCAAAAAAAAGGATATATAATTTCAGAAGTCGTCACGGATGATAGAAGGCTAAAGAACAGTAATTTCTTTATGACTTGTTATGTAACAAAAACTATAACACCAGTAAGTAGTATACAGATTAACTATACTGTATAATATATATATATATATATATATATATATATATATATTTAATTTGGAAGGGTCAACGACCACGTGGGCTACGGCATTTATAAAACAATGGCAGACGGCATCTGGCGCTTGAAATATAACAATAAAGGACAGGACAGGTTTTAGTTTGTGGCAGCAGTAACTTGTGTGTGCTACATTCACTAGCCACTTCCCCCTTTCGTTGCCCCACCGTCCCACCGCGCCACTTCTTTATACTGATTCCAAGAACAACTATTTGGATGGCATCCAGAAGTGAAAATGTGTATTTCTACTCTTCGGCTAAAAATAAACAATTCGTGTTTGAGACTAGTTATATAAAAGTGTTGTTTTTTTATTACTTATTTATTTGGCTTATTTTTTCCTTTCCGTTTACGCTTGATTTACTCCGAAATAAACTGTATGACAGCTGGCCTTCGAAAAGAATTCAATTTTAAACAGACTGGCTAAGTATCGTTGGCAATGATTTGTTTCATACAAGGATCATAAGTTTTCCTAATTCATTTCGTATTTGTTGTTTTGTTTTGGAATTGGTTGTTTTGGTGAATTAGTACAGACGTAGGTTAACATAATTATAAGGTTAATGACTAATAATAAAAATGTGTCCTTGAATTAAATATTCCTTTTTGCGGATTCCATCGAAAATAAAGTATGTAAAAGTGCTAATATGACTAATCCATATACTTATATTTACCTTCAGTGTGTAAACCTAATTGTTGCACAATTTAGATAAGTAAATTATTTCCATATTATATTGTGTTCATAATGTTTAGTGTACAACTTCAAAAACAAGAAACGAGCCATCTCTATAAGTTATTCTAAAAAGTGTTTCTTATTTTTGAAGATATTTATATACCCATTCATTTTAAATCGATAGTATCTCTATTGGAGGCCAGTAAGTCCAGACGCCTGGCACAGTGCTCTTTGTACCACTACCAATAGAACTTTTATGTCCACTCTGTTAGTCTTGTGTCCTCGATAAAAGCTACTGTCCTCCTCAGGGTAAATTTGAGTGCCCTCGTAGGATCCAATAGATCTCTTCGGAAATGTTTCTGTGCCCCTTCAGTTCCTCACACGTACATATTACATGAAGGCTAGCTTCGTCCTGTTTTTCACATCTCCTACACCTGGACTCCGTAACCAAGCCATACTGTACAGATGTTTCCTTAAAGGACTGTGTTCGATGATCAAGTCGGTAATAGTTTTAATTTATTTTGTATTACTACGAATTAAGTTGGCCGAAAGCCAAGCGTTCGGCTCCTCTAGAAGTATCATAGTATGGAATTGACCTTCTGTTAGCCTCGATTTCTTTTTGTTTTTGTTTCTGGAGTCTGATCAGTCTCCTTACCAAGGAAGTCTCAGTAGGCTCCTCAGGTTTTGAATTCTCTTCAGATTACATTTTTTTGAGTTTATTTTGTTTTCTATATCGGTTCATTCTATTCCCACGAGTACGGAATAAGTATGAAGTCAATACCTGCAGAGCTTCCATTACAGACACAAAGTCTAAATACAAGGGAATTCCGCCTGTTGCCCTCAGGGGAACGTTTGAGACCACATATACACCAGTGGCCATTCAGCTCTGAGCACGTTGCCTTATACCGTAGCTTGGAAGAGCTGGTCTGCGGTGATAGCTTTCGTTAAGGATTCTAGGCTTTTCCATCCCGTTTATAACTGGCACTAATCAGGTTCCCAAAGAGAGACCTTACCGCCCCCTTATCCGCCACCTAGGGACGTGTCTGTTGGGTACCTCAACTCCCGCGGTTTAGGTCCGCGAACTAGGATAATATTTTTATATTGTTATTACAATTTTCTTGAAAATTAAATGAAGCTGAATTTTCTAATGCTTTATGAGTAATTTAAAAATTGTTAATTTTTGTATTTTCTAAGAATTTTCATATAAATTTAAATTAATATTGCTTTCATAGTATGCTAACACAAAAACAAGATTCAATTTATAATTATAAAAATTAGTGGAGAATTAATACTACTAAGATTAGAATCAGCGATCTTAAAAATAAAATTGGACATAGAAAATGCCATTGTCAACAATTAGATTAGATCTATTTGGTTTAAGATTAGTATTTAAATATATTTTCGTTTTTTTATTTAGTACATTAGGTGTCTGTATTATTAAACAATCAATACTTTTATCGTAAAGCTGATAAAGCAACGCCATTAATCCTAATCAATATCTACTCTACTCATATCGAAATGGAATCTATTTATAATTATTTGACATTTATTCCAAATATTTAGCTTCCATTATATTTGAGATAAAGGAATGTAATTTGTTTTAACATTAATACGGAAATAAATGCATCAAAATTTTGCTGCGCTGCTTTTCTTGGACTAAATATAGTCCTTAAGGATCACATGGAATAAAATGAAAGTATATATGTATATGTAAATTCAACAATCATTGCTTCCAATCAATTTTAAAAGACCAGTGTGTATACCCATATATATCCTTCAAACGATACATTGTTAACCTTTTGTTTCCACTTGTAATGCCTATATTCCTAGTAATTTATAATTACTGATAATCGCAAAGCAAAAAGTTTATTTCTACCACTTTTGGTTCAGATTGAAGACTTTTGAATGTAAAGGAAATTTATACAATAAATTTAATTAAAATGAAATTTGAATATGTATAACAATATAGGTGTCTTTTCTTTTCAACACGGTTCGTGGTTCCTTATTAATGTTTAACAATTCTACCACTTCCTCCATACTAAGTTCTTTCCACAAAGTTGTAGTGGATGTGTGAACTGGCTAATTGATTTTCTTCTTACTTTCACCCAAAAATCTAAATATTTTCTTGTTGAAAGTAACAATGCGTTTAATACCTTGTTTTCACCAAATCATTGAAACTTCTGATGATATTGCTGTTTCTATTAATCTGATCTCTTAAAGTAACCGCATAACTTGCATAACACATGAGTGGTGCAAAATTAGTTTTGGTGTTCAATTCGGAAACCAGTATGAGCTGCAGATAATATTTTGTAAATTATTGTAAATCTATCATACACCAAATAGAAACTGTCTAAGGTTTTTTTTTACACAGTACGTATTCAAATATTTGGACAAGATTTGTAACTTATTCTGTTATAATTGATTTCTTTTAATTCGGTTTCTTATAAACCCTGATGAATTGTTTGTTACGTGGTTGCTTTTCAAAGAAAGCAAGGGTAAAATCTGCGATCTACGATTCGCAGACATGTTTCAACTTGTATGAACATACAATTACCAATATTATGCAATATTTCGCTGGATAATGTAAAGTACTTATAAGTGTTGTTTCAATTTTGTTTTTACAACTACTAATAGGAACATATAAATATAATATAAAGATATTTTTTTTGTCACATAGTATTATCCAAGAAATGCAAATTTATCCCCAAATATTAGATTGTGTATAGAATAGTATAGATCATCTCCAATTTTTGATTATTGCCAATAATCATTGACATTAAAGTCAAGAGTATCGCTCATTCTGTGTATGTTCTTTGTTGTATCTTTAATAATACATTATCATATGCAAATGTTCTCATTTATAGTTTCCTGATAATATAACTAAATTGAATGATATTGCAAAAAGAACAATTTACTATTACTCATAACGTCATAACATTAAATGCTTAATTAATTATATTGTTTTGTCATACAAAATTCTATAAAGATTCATGACGTTAATATATTAACATCTGACACTTAATGCCCCTTGGAAAAGTAATTTTCGATTTATAACGAAGGCGGGTGTATAAAAAAAGATGTGTTTGCCAACATCTAAAATAAACGATTCCTATAAAATGGCTTGAAACACGTGCATGTAAAATGTGCTGGCAAGATTCCCAATATTACCGTCTCACTTCATAAACAATCATAATAGAGAAATTTATAATCAAATTTAATTAAAAAGTTGGCAGTAACGTTACTGTTGTTTAGATATACATCATACAGTAAGTAAATTGATATTATTTTGAATATTAGTAATTATTTTTCATTTACACAAAATTATTATTTATCAATGTGATAACATTAAATTAATTTCATTAATTTGTTACTTTAAATAATGGTAGGAGCATACAAAGACCATAAAATGAACATATTTAATTTAAACATTTTCTAATAGGAATTGGCATACCTTTAACTACTTATTTCAATCATTGTCATTATTTCTTGCCATTATAACAAGATTTCGTTTTGCTCAAGAAAAATGGTCTAGGCTAACTAGATATAAATACCCCATTGTATTTTCGATGTTGGAAATCAACCGAGTTGTATGAAGTTACAAAGGATCCGGTGCTGTAGAAGTTAGAAAAATAAATGAAGCAACTGAAACCGGGCACATACTTTCATACTTCAAAGAATGTGCCACCTCTTTCTTATATTATTCAATTAGAATTTATGACAAACATACTGAAATCAATAATATGAAATTCGTCCGGGTTTAGCAGTATGGCTTTTGTAATATCAAGGTTTTGTTATTCCTGTTTCTTTGGGATCTGTTACTCGACTAAAATTCAATTTCTGAATCATATGGCAGTATTAATAACGTTGGTTATTACAACGACCATACGGTGAAAGCCGAAGGATTATATTACTATGTCAAACCTATACGACAAATGCCCATGAGAGAAGCATCTCACGACATCTGCCGGCAGAGTGGCATTTGTCCGAAACATTGAAGTCTCCAATGCGTATATAGATAGGCATGTTTTAGTATATGTATTTGTATTATTGTATTTATATACTTGATGTTAGTTAAACATTGGTATACTATTTTATCTATCTTACTCTTATGTTGTTTTTCTTTTCAATAGGAAGCTCAGATAGTTTTCAAAGGAATTTTGTTTATATTGACCTGCTTTATTAATTTGTTTTAACATTGTGGAGCGAATTTCAATAATTATATTGCAGGGTTATTCAAAACCTAAAGTCCAATTTATTAAGGAAAATATTTATTTATACAGGAGTTTTTAACACTCTAATCCAGAAGTGGCTCTGCAATCCGCATATTATTTCAAGAATTAAATTATGTTCTTAGTTATGTGTATAATATTTTGAATCCAAGTAGCCTTTATTTGATGGAATTCATAATTGATGAAATAAAATGAAAAAACAATATCACTTAATCTCCACTTCATTATTGGTAATTTTACTAGTAAAGTGAAGATTAAAGTGATATTGTTTTTTTTATTTTATTTCATCTTTATAATATCTTAAACGTCAAAAAAAAGTTAATCTATAATAAATCAACTTGAACTTGGGAAAATAAAAATCAACAATTATGTTTTCAATCAGTTAAATTAATGAAATTAAAATTTAATAAAGAACATACGTTGTTGACAAGTGAAAGAATTTTATAATGATGAAAATTTAATAAAATTACAAAGTTGTGGAAAACGATTTTCATACACGACCAGCAATCAAAACAACTTTATCATCGACCCAATATTTTGTATAGCGATGAGTCAGAAATTGCGGTAGCAAAAGAACTCATACCGACTGTTCGTATGTTTGTTACGCTTGCCCGAATACCACAACCACAAATGGCATTTTTGCGAAATGGAATCTAAAAAGCAGCAGAACAGGTTCCCCGTATTATGCGGATATGTAGCAAAGGTTCGTTCGGTTTTACTGCGCGTCGAATGGACGATATCACTTGTTGCTTTTAAGCCAGGCTAAACTGAAACACTCGGCTCGTTTCGTAGACCGGTTCTATGTTCGTTCTAAAGTACGAACTCAGTCTTTTGTGCTTGTTTGAGTTGTGCGGACGTAACGCTCGTCGAGTCGTTTCAAGGACATTTTTCATTATTGAATACATTTATAAAAGTGCTCTATACAATTAAAGTCAAAGGAACATTTTTGTTATTTTTGTATACATTCTAATTATTAATTTAGTAAACAATTGTTTGGTGTATTTGATCTTTTTATACGGTTTTATTTTTTTGGTAAGTGTTCTGTAAATAGAAAGGAAAGCCTCCTGCGTGGCATTTTCTTTGTGTAGTGCATCTGTGAATTTCAACGTGTACATAAAACAAACGGACGTATTTCTTCAATTATCTATAGCCCTTGAGGAAATTGTATTTTGTAAATTATGTATATAATTTAGAATGGTGCAATATCGTGTGAAAGTGCTTTTGTGATTCAGGCCATAGAATAAAACATGTAGGACGGTGTAGGATTTCGCCTACGATATTTTGCTAAATAAAATGTTTATTATTGGTCTATCCATGGTTCTTGTGCTCAGTGATCTATTTAATAAAAAAGTACAAAACATAGAAGCAAACTAGTGATAAATGTGGGAGATCTTACCGTATGGATCAATTACTACCACCCTTCCTCTTTTGACCATCTGTCGCACTTCGGAAAGTATCAAAGGGAAAATATTACACGTAATGTGCTTTGCTATTGATTGAATTCATATTGCGTGTTATGATTACGATACAAAATCTTCAATGTATGTGTTTTTATTCTTTATTGAAATGTAATAAATGTGTAAACAATTTTAGTATTTGAGTTGGTTGGACTTTTGATCAGGCAAACAGCCACATCATCATTTTTCCGTTCTTTATCCGTTGACGTAATACGATAAGAATCATGCTATTCCAATTTCGAATAATCATAAATTGTTGTTTGGTTGTAAGTGGAATATTATCTACAACAAAGTATGGCTCCTTTATTTTTTAATTCTAAAAGAAGCCTGCACTCACTATTATCATGTGTCGCCCAAATCACGGTTGTTATTCTCACGCTTTTCAATCAATTTTCTGTTTCAGTCGCATCTGATTTTATATGATCACGCAATGTGGCTCAACCAATGGAGGTCAGTGACTGCAGTAAGCATTCTCCCCTTCACTTCCCTCCCCTACACAGTTAACTCCCCTGAGCGTGCTACGCGCTGAATCAGACATTGCAGTCGTCCATTTCTCCTTGACTTCATTCGTCGCCACACAAAAGTCGTGACGATTAATTAAATAGTACATAAGTCTCAATTATTCACTGTCTTCTCTATTATCCCAATAATAAATCTTTCAATTATTTAATGGTATTTTTTTCTTTTTTATGACAAGAATCTTCAATATACGATTCTATTCTAATTCTACACCTTTCCTTTTATTTGTATCAAAGGTAATGTAATTTCTAGTTTTAATTTTCATGAAACAATTTCTCAGGGAATATAACATACTCCAAATACAACATACTTTTCATGTAAAATAATTTTATCGTATTATATAAACACCTAGTTTCTTGTTAATATAAATTCAGAAACGCGTTATGAACGTCTCTAGAAAATCCAACAAATTTGTAGGCTTCCGCCATCTAGTGGCCACTCTGCGAAGTTCACTTGGAAAAAATCCACGTTTGTAATTGTTAACTATTATTTGCCTTTATGGCATTTACATATTTATATATATGTATATATTTGAGAAGCGATTTCAATTAGGAAATAATTTCGATTATTTGAATAGTATCAAAAAGTGTAGTGTATAAAATAGCATGCAATATGAATATGCACCTACTTTGACCTTCAATGACATTAACGTTTACTTCCATGTATTTTCAAATATCATTTGATATTTTTGGAACGTAATTGTATTTATAAAGTATATTTCGAACAAAATTTCTTCTGAATATTGTAAAAAAGGTAAGCATTCCAATTCACTTGAAATATTAACAAATTAATGAATATTTGTATATATAGTTTGACCTTCACGCATAATTCCTCTCGTTTCTAATTGGATACGTATTTTTATTTATTCGTCTTGTGATAAAATACACATAGATTAAAAATACAGGAAATTCAATTGGCTGAGCGTGTCCGGCTTGCTTGCATCATCAACGAAACGGGAACTATTTCCAACGAATTAAGTGGGATTTCTTGCTAGCCAAGTTTAATGAGCTGTTAAGTTTAAACGTAACGCTATTTTATTTATATTAGAAAATGGAAATGAATGGAGTGTGATTAAAACTGATTTAAAGGAATATAGGTAACTTGTTTTAAGAATTATTAAATTGAGAATAATTGAGATTAATAACTTAATCATTATTATGGTGCTTTATATATGCATTTCGTTTTTTCATTCGATATATTTGTAGAGACAAAAATAATTTTGCCATAGAATAAATTGCGTTCATTTAAAAACTTGAATTTATTTTGCATTGTTAATGTTCAAATTTATTATATTCTAATCTAAATTTTCTGCAATATAAATTTTAATTTTCCATTACTCGTTTTGTCCCTACTCTTTGTTTTAACCTGCAATTACATTTTTCTTTTTGCTATGTGAGATAGCTTCATTATTCTTTTTCTTTATCTTGTCGAAATTACATATACCACAACATAGTGTTTCACGTATTTGACATTTATTTGTAGTTTGTCTATATAATTACTATACATAATTACATTTTTGACTCTGGCATTTCAGTTATTTATTGTTTGTGATTTAATTTTTGTCAGTTCAATGACTTGGATAGTTCTTATACACTGTTTGATTAGTAAGTAATTACCTAAATTCAAAACAAGTTCCTACTCTTCCTTGTCATAGCTGTTCAATTACATATTTTGGTTGCTAAAGCATTCAACTTATTTAAGGGTAATAAAAATTTCATCACAAATATCAAAGAATGTATTTGCTTACTCATGTTTATTAATAATAGAATATAACAAAAGAAAACCGTGAAAATGAAATGCTGTCGCAATGTATTTTTGCTTTGTTCTGATTTCTTAGGAAAAAGGATCAGATAAGCTTTATTTATTTGGAAACATAGTGGATGTAAACATTTTCAGTGACTCATATGTAAACATTTTTCCGATAGTCTATTATTAAGAATAATATACACGCAGGAAAAAAATTACCAAAGTATAAACAAGTTATCTTATACATATGCTAGAATGTGGATTTAACAATTTGACCTTGGATGATGAGAATAAATTGCGATAATATCATCGGGATACATGATTTCCATCGGTGTTTCAGATATCTCCGGCACGTAATTCTATAAACAAGTACGGGATGGAAAGAGTTGGCATTGCTTGTTATTAATCACGATCCGTGGAATGCTTTTGGCGGAACAAATTCGCCTACCTCTATTCAGATAATAATATTTTTCTTTTCCTATTTTAACGTACGACCTGGTTACACATACCTATTTATCTACGCCGCGTAATATCTACTTTACACAACCATTGTTTTCGACTTTATCTTTTCACATCAAGCAAAGAATGAATACGTATAGACACTCTTCCAACAACAGTACTCATCTTTTTTTCGCTCGAATATCTGCGTATATGTGAACTCACGTCAATTGATTATATCATTACCGAGAAAAAGTGAGTGGGATCGACCATTCTCATTGTAATTTTAAATTAATTTTAATAAGTAAATTGTGTAAGTTGAGTCAGTGTACGGGGAACGGAATATTCAACGAACAGAGACACGACCTGAATAATTAATGCTTGCGCTGCATTATTCTTTCGAAAAGAACCGGTTGTGTTGTATTCTTACAGAACGCCCTCATGTTTTATTCAATCGTGCGACTAGTCATTATCCTTCTCTTTCTCTAATGCAAGCTTTCGCATTTCTTTTGTATGCACATTTCTTTGATTTTGTATTCTAGTGGAAACTTTGTCTCTTTCTTTTGATCGATACGCATAACAAAAATAAATTATTTATAATTGGCTCCCTTATATATTTTTCAGTTGTTTTTTCTATATTCTACATATATAAATTAGTAATTAAGAACATATTAAAATTAAATAATAAGTCTGGTATTTCATTAGTTTGTTTAACTCAGTACTATATTATTGTTAAAATACCAGTGTTCTTCTGCATTATAATTAATTTTTAAACAGTGTTTAGCCTTTAATATGTTAAAATTGTTTTTGTATTATATTGTTTAGTAACACAAATTATAGCCTTGCTATTACGTCTTCGTCTGTATAAACCGTTTTAAAGGTTGCTGTTACTGCATTGTAACTAGAATGTTGAACTAGTTTCTTCATAGTGGGACTTGTAAAACATTTGCAGATAAACGAATTATATGTGTCTTGAAGAACTGTTCTAACATGATTATTTCTTACGAAATGGGTAAATATTTTACAAATTCCTAATATTTCTTTCAAATAATTTTTGTTAACCGATAAAATACTAACGTATAAAATTAGTTCTATAATTGACATTCACACTAATGGAACTTACAAGGCTAGATTGATTAATTCACGCGACCGTACAGAAACAAAGGAATAATTTAAATAAACTTTATTTTTCTTCATAATCTTCTCTTAATTCGATACATTTGGTCCATCTGTGTTCAAGCTTCTTTATTCTGTCTCGAAAGTGATTTTCTTCTAACCCTGCAAAATAATCGTCCACTATTGAAGTTACTCTTCATTTGTGCATAATTTTTTGCCTCCAAAAAAATCTTTTAATTTAGGAAATCTATGAAAATCAAATGGTGCGGTACTAATTCGAACCTTCATTCTTCAAATTTTTTGTTCATCAACTGTACTGGAATCCACAGTTTCATAATCAGGGTGAAAGAGCACTTTCGATCTACGATTGAGAAGGTTAAGGTCTTGCCCTTTTAAAGATAGTCTATCAACAATATTCCTTTTGCATCCCAAAATACCGATGCCATCACTTTTTGTCTCGTCGATGAAATGGTCTTGGCCTTCTTTGGAGTTGGTTCTACACGTTTGATCTACATCTTCGACTATTGTTTTGATTCGGGGTGTATAATAATGCCGTCAGTAAACGCGGCATCCATCTTGGCGAAAACTTTCTCATATTAAGTTAGTTCTTCGGGTAAAATATAAAACACCCATTCCAAAAAATGCCCACTGCCTCTGCTATTTCTAACGCTTTTGTCAATCGTCGGTCATTCAGCAACAAATCATGGACTTTGTCCACCATTTCTGGACTTGTAATCGTTTTCGACCATCCATTGCGGGGATTATCTTCTAAGCTGCTCCTGCCACCCTTAAATCAATTTCCTCATTTTCTAATGATCAGTTAATAACCATAAGAGATAGGACAAGATGATCAGTGCCATTCATTTAGAAAATGTCAGTCGCCTAAGATTTGCAAAGAATAAAACATGTACCACATAAACATATACCAGCAAAAGAAGAAAACAATTCTAATATAATTTTAAGATAACAAAATGACTTAAAAAAGATAAACAACTTACCACATTAATATTTCTATCCTAAATACGTATTTCGATAACTAAGTTGTCATTCTCAGTAGGAAAAAATAATAATCAGTGTTGAACATGTGGCACGGTAAAGCTAATACAAACACTTTACAAGGCGTCCACGTATACACTCCAAACGTGGACGTCTTGTAAAACACTTTGCGATTTTTGCATTGACTTTACTGTATACGTGGACGTCTTGTAAAACGTTTCACGATTTTTGCGTTGGATTTACTGTGCTCTATGCCTACGTATACAAAGTACATTTTATACACACGATGTATAAATTAAGAAAAGTAATTTTATTTTGTAGAACTTGAAAATGTAGTGAATAAATTACGAAACGTTATGATGTGTAATAGCTTTTTATTTAACTAGAATTGCAATATGAAAATAGCTGTTAACAAAAGTTTTTGAATTCGTAGACCAAATGAAATAATTGAAGAATTGACCTACCGATTGAACTCGTATCTTATTAAATTTTAATAGTAATTTTGTTATTGCTCAGATTCTTAGTGCTGAGCCACGTATAATTTCTTTAATGATAACTTGAACACATCCCTAGAAAACTCTTATAACCAACAATTTGTCAAAAGATTGAATTTACTATGAATATTTACTATAATTTTAATACTTGTCATATGTATTTTGATATTTTCATTTTACAACCGGGAGTCTCCATAAATTAAACCAAATAGCTTATGTACTCGTATGTGTTGTATTAACAATTTCTAAGTAACTAGTCACCTGTAATATTTTTGCTTGCACAACTTCTGGTGGCATATCCGAATTATATTGCCGTATAATCATTAGAATAAACGTATCCTTTTATTTTTTATTAGTGTTTTTAGAAAAGAAATAGACTGCATACATTAAAAGAAGACAATAGTTTATAAAAGTAGTTTACAACGAAGGAAAAATAATTAGCACAAGCGTTAACAGTGAAAGCGAAAGAAAAGTTGACCGTTTGATATGAGAAACAAGGGGTCACAAAAGCTATGAATTACTGGCCTAGAAATTTTTTTATTGTGCCTACTTCAAACAAGTGAGGTTGATCACGAAGTATTTGCATATATCATTTTATCTTTTTCCGTGAACTTTTATATTTAGGAATTCGTTTTCTTTTTTCCTTAGAATCCAAGTTTTTTTTTATACGACAATCACTATTTTTAGAACCTCTTTAACCCATTTTTCCACTACTTGACGTTTCGAACGTCCAATCTATTTCTGAAACGTGAACTAAAAAATGATCCACACAAAACGTTTATAAATAGATCGTTTAATGTCTAGAAGCATAAATAAATAATCCGCTCAAACGGACTTCCGCCTGCTCTCCCTCCATTCGTATATCCGAACCTCACACCGATAATTAAAACACATAAGTTTATCCTAGCTACTAAAATGCTCTCATATAATTTTTACCAAAATAAGAACTTATTAGAGAGACCTACAACTATCATAAATATGTAGTTCGATACACATAAACAAACAATGAAATTTATTGTAATTATAAAAGGTAAATATTATAGTTTTTTAGTACCGCAAACGGAAAAACATTCTCTTTTCTATTGTTCTTTTTATTACTGTTGATTTAATATAATACGAAATATCGAAAAGCCTTTAAAAATTACATAAAATGGAAATGTCAAATCGACTTAAATCAAAATATTAAGTTCTATAAATAATAGAACTTAAAATTAATTTTCAACGACTATACACTTAATGGCAAACCCAATATAATGAAATAGCTGTAAATTATAATATGCAGCATTTAGGATTTAGCGTTTAAATGAAGCAAAGCTGAAAGGCCTTGTAGAATGTAAAAAAATCACTAGTTGGTAGTCTTTAAAAACAGAAAAAGATTAAGATGAACTAAACAACATAAAAATCGGACCACAGAACTGTGGAAGCAGATATTATGGTTCAACGAGTTCAAACTCAAATTCTTTGGCAATAAACGTCCTACATTGATTTGTCTGGGTAAAGGACGCTGACCAATGTGTTTCAAAGAGTAATATGATCCTAGTAACAGAATGTGTGTTAGAATAGCCATATACATCTTCCATTGTATGATATACGGAATCTCTTTCAGCCCACGTCCATTGTTCATTTGTATATTAGCAAGATACCACAAACACATACAAATTGTGGGTTGTCCAAAGTCCGAATTGCCTGGACTGTTTGAAATCGCGAAGTAGAAAATTATTGTACATGGGAAGTCATAACGGAAGACTGTCTTGATAAATCAATGGAATTGATATAGCAATAATTACTACAAAAGAAATATTTCGACAAAATAAAATTTTGTTTATTATGCATGAAATTTCTAATATAATTATAGTTAAATTTTCTATGTCATTAAACCTTTTAGTCGATGCGATTAAATTTGTGAGCAATAGCGTACGTAATACATTTTTATGGCTTTATTATAAAAAATGGAAACTTAAAAAAAAGGTATATAACCCCTTACCACAATTATTAATCGTATCCTAAATACGTATTTCGACAACTAAGTTGTCATCATCAGGAGGTAAAACCACTAAACAAGGTGTCGCACATGGGGCACAGTAAAGCACACACTCCTGTGTATACGTGGACGCCGTGTAAAGTTGTTGCGTAAGCAGTTGTTCTAGCTTTACTGTGCCCCATGTGCGACACCTTGTTTAGTGGTTTTTACCTATTGATGATGACAACTTACTTGTCGAAATACGTATTTAGGATACGATTAATAATTGTGGTAAGGGGTTATATACCTTTTTTTAAGTTTTTACTTAACCACAGTCTCCAAAGAAAGACTATCAAAAATGGACATTGCTTTGTTTGAAAATTCTCTAATATGATTTTATTATTCCCCTAAATATGACGTTATCACGTAAAGCTTGATTATTTTATAAAATATCGATGTTTTTCATTTTACGTAGGTATATTTTATATGACCTCTATTTGACCTCTGGCACTACTGAATCAGCTAATTAAATCCCCGTTCAAGTAAATCAATAACAATTACCACCTTAATTACCACCGTAATGTTTTGTAACATTTACCCAAATGAATCAATTTTCATATAGTCAACGTTTAGAAATCCAAAAATAGAGATACAAGTAAAAACGTGTAGGACGGCAGCCTAATAGCGTGGGTGAATTGTTGGAACGCTCAATAGGGGTTACTAAATGCAGGTAGAAAATTATTTCAACCTACATATTATTCTTCCCCCCTTTTGCTGAAAAAAAGGGTAGCGTATGTCCTCTGACATCTGGCTATTATAAGCATACGTTTATCCCTTATATTATTATCTTCGTTGGTTATTTGAAGGGGTTTTAAAGGAAGGATATTAGTAAACACTCTACGAGTATGTAGTGACATACTCCATTAAAACTTTCTAAATTACTTGCATTGATAACATGTCCTGGATTGTTTGAAACGGTGTTATGTAAAGATAGATAAATTATGTCATGTACCGTTAATTAATAATAACAATAGAGTAATGTATGATTCATAATATTGTTTAAAAACCAACGAAAATTAATCATTATTACGTACATATCTATAAATGCATATATAATTGCTAATTAAATGCATCGCTTCCGTTTTATGGAAATTATATTAATACATTCATATTGATTATAAATAAAGCAGGACAAAGCAATGGATTTGCAGTAGCCTACAGCTTCGCTGGGTAGGTCGAAGAGGTGCGATTCTAAATGTAATAAATAATGTATGTAATTAGTTTTAATGTGTTGTTGATATAGACTGACGCAAAAATGTGGTATAGTGTTGTATTAGTAGGCCTTCCATTGTCAATTTATATACCGGCTGTCTTTGAAATAAACGATAACGTATGCAAAATGGAAAGATGTAATTGTATAGAATATATATCCAAAATATTTTCCCAAAATTCCCTCTCATAAGTGAAAAAAAAAATTACGGAAGATATTTTAATAAATTTGTCACCCACTGTGTGCTATCGACTATATTATAAAAAACGATATCTTAATGTTGACCGACAATAACAAAAAGAATAGTTTTTGTTATTGTCCATCTCGATCGTTCGATACAACTTATATTTACGTCTTTCATTAAAGATAGATTGTTACCAAATAGGACGTTAAATGCTCGCAGAGCACACATCTAACATGTTCTTTTAATACATCATCTTTAAAAATTCACAATAAATATTTAACAGCTGACTTCCGTACCAGATTATCGAACCCTTACCATAACAAAAGTTATACACCATGTTATTTTCCAACGTTTTTATAAACATAAACATATGTGTTTACAATAACTGTCTTTTTTATATCCATATTTGTATTTTATATTTGCTACTTCTCGTAACAAAAAAAACATTACGTAATACACATTTTTTTAAATTTCAATAATTCTCTTGAATGTATCGGGCGTTTAAAAACGTCATCAAGTAGCATATCAAATTTGTAAAATAATTTGAGGTATATTTGATTGGTAACTTTCATCTAACAAAATGAGAAACATTAAAAACTCAATGTAAATATCATTATTCCGTTTATTTAACTAAAAATTACATTAATTACTGAAAATGTTGACCACCGGCTTTTATGCATTTCAACACTTTGCGGTGAAAACTTCTGACAACATTGTTCAACAACGCTGGTTACTTTGCTTGTCAAAACGAAATTATTCTGACAATGTCAAGTGTACAATTACAAGGACCAAGTTACGACTTTCCTTATTGGCCCTATCTTATTTTAAATGAACACCGTTATAATGAGCTGATTTTGATTGAGGTTATTCACCTTAGCATATAATCTTATTGTTTTATAACATCGGCAGCTGTTAAGTAAATACCTCACACACACATACGTTACACCATATGTTCAAATACACATATGGTGTAACGTTATGTGTGTGTGAGGTATTTACCATTTATACACATTCTGAATATGTTGAATTCATAGGCGTCACGTAATACAATTTTCAAGGTGTTTTTAATTTTCGGGTTGGTGTCGTAATTGACTCAATATTTTGGATTTATGCTTTATATAATTACATCTTTCCATTTGTCATATGTTGTCTCTTTATTTCGAAGACACCGTGTATATTTACTCCAAAATTTTCGAAAATATTCATTATTTGCCACATTTTGTGGAATATTGCATAATAAATAAAATCATATACAAATTTTCAATATGGTATTTCACGTTTCGCATTTAACAAGTGGCGCTTGCTATTAACATATTGTTTACAAACAAAAATATTGTACGGTAAAATATTAATTTTGCAAACAACACATTTAATAATAATACCAATATATTATAATTAGAACAGACCAATTTCCGTGCGCGCCATGAGCGCCGGTATGGGAGTGTAATTCGTAATATATTAGAATATGCGATAGAATAGGGATGCAACATGAGCTTGTTACCGATATAAGTATAGAAGTAGAGACATTTATTCTATCAGAAATAATGAAATATATAATTGGTTTTCTGATATTAAAGTAATATGGATAAACATACGAAAAATAATCGGCGCACATGGCGCGCACGGAAATTGGTCTGCTCTAATTATAATGTAGGAAATCTGTTAATGAATCTATTCACACTCGTCGCACTTAACAAACTACGTCGTCGAGGAAGCATGTTTACATCTAACACATTTCGATTATCGAGTCGTGCATACATACCTCGGGCATGAATGCACGCTTTCGAATAAAATCGCCGTCACTGCATTTCCATTCGTTTGTCCAGGTTTAATTGTAAATCAACAAACTTGATGGCCACAAAAAGTTAATTTTTCTAAATTAAACTCTTTTCTATGAATAATACCATTTTTCGTTTATAATTTAAGACAGATATAAATTTCTGTCTTCTAGAATTAGTACAAATAATTCCCTAGTATTATATCAATAGAACTCTAATTGAGCATAGCGAAATATGTTGTACATTTATTTCTATTATTTTCCAAAGTTTCCAAAGTTTTGTAATATTTCAAGTATTCCGGAATTCGTTCGGTCTGTAATTAAACCTCTGCAATTAGAGTTGCAAGTCAGCTTTATTATCTCCTAGCTATTCAGCAGTTATTTTGCATTATTTGCTCACTATATATTTTAATGATTATGTAGGTAGGTACTTTTAGGTGTTTTGTATTGTAAATCATATATCTACGTGATTAATATTTAGCTTGGTAAATTTACTTTTAATAAATGTTAATCTATGCCAAACATACTTTTAAATTTCCACGAAAGAACAAAACAAACAAGACAATATTGAATACGTAATATGTTTTAAACTAGTTCACATTTTCTATAGTAATTTTGTCATACATATGGAAGAATGTGTACTGTACTGATGAAGAGTATAATATTTATGTCTTGTGTAACATAAAATATTGCCATAAAATAAAACTCATTGTTAAGTGAACCTATCACAAATGCCAGTTAAACTGGCACAAAACTAGCGTGTCCAAGAAACTTTCTAATCTTGCATTGCATTCTAATATTTCCCTGCTTTAAATTTCTCATTTAATACATTTTTTAATAATGAATTTAGTGTTGCTATTTTGGTAATTACAGAAGTGAAAAGGCTTTTGCAATTGCCATAATAATTTAACTATAGTCTTAAGTCGGAATTGCTTTTATACTGCTGGTGCAATTCCACTTTTACGCTCTTCACACATCGTAGTAGCAAATATTAAAATTGTAATATTTTACAAGGTTATATAGCTACATAAACTAGCCTATTATTTATTAGATATCTAGGCGATGGAATTTTACCTTGATTTAGACTCGCCCGGCTTATAATTGGGAATTGTTCTAATGCTAGAAATGATACGTAGTCATATAAAACTGATTTTTAAAGATTACAGATTAATTTCTATTTCAATAAATATGATAATAAAATTTTATTTTGTATTTTATTACTAATAGTGAGGAATAATTAAAGATGACTATTCATTCTGAATAAGCCACAAACTATTTTTTTCTTAGGATGTGCATGTTAGACCAATATGTTGTAATATGTAATAACAACTAAACCTGGACAAAGGGAAAACGACATTATGTATGTTAACTACTGTACATGTAACGATCCGAACAAATACATATTTAAAATTTCTTTAAAATACTGCTTTTAAATTGAATGGTCCTAGATTACTAGTCGGAATATTTATATACGAGGGTTGTTTTTATATTTTGCATATAGAGCTGGAATAAAACAATAGATAGCTTTTAAAGACTTTATTGTTTGTTTTTCGAAGTATTTTCCACGAAGATTAATGCACTTTTGCATGTGCTCGAACCAACTCTGGAAGCAGTTATTCCACTCCCTTGTTGGTACAGTCAAAATTGCGTTTTTGAAGGCATTGGCTGCTCCTTCTGACGACTGGATCATTTCACCACACAGCCCGTCCTTGATTTTTGGAAAGGTAAAGAAATCGTTGGGACTTAAGTCGGCACTGTACGGAGGATGGTCTAACAATTCGACGTTTTGTTGTGTTAAACATTCAATTTTCTTGCGAGCTATGTGCGAACTTGCATTGTCTTGGTGGAGAAGGATTCGTCGTTGTGGGTTGGTTTTTCGAAGCTCTGCGATGACTTGTGGCAAGCAAATGATTGTATACCAATCGGCAGTAACAGTTCTTTGATCTTGAAGAGAAACTGTTGCTACATGACCTTGCTTTCGAGACAAATGTCGCGACCATATTTTTGGAGACACTTCTAGAACGGATGACTCTTGTCGGCTTTTCTTCACCTTAGAACACCCAAGCAGCTCAAACGGCTCGTATGAGCAAATCCAAGATTCATCGCTACTCACGATATTGTACACGTTTTTAGAACTTCCTGTGATGAAGCGGTATAGAGTTTTTCGACACCAATTCACACTAGCGGTTTTCCGTTCTTCGGTCAACAGATGCGGTACCCAATGGGAAACACATAATTCTTCATGCAACATTTTTCGAATTGAGATCTTTGAAATCCTCAATAATGCCTCAATTTCGCGATATGTTGTCATATGTCTTCGTGGATGAGCTTACGCATAGCATCGACGCTTTCCTGAGTGATAGCCGCTTTTGGTGCACCTGCTCTTGGATCGTCGTTAGGACTAATCTGTCCACGTTTGAATTCTCCATACCAACGAGAAATTGTTGATTGATGTGGTGCTTCGTTACCGAAAATAGAATATGTATATTAAAGAATTATTGAGAAAGATCCATACTACAACCTTTTTATATGCAAGGGATTTTTAGTAACATTTTTTCGGATTCATATTAGTCTTTTCTTAAAAATTCTTCAATTTTATGCTCTTTGGGGGGTGCCACAACTTGATGGAAGTAAATTCACTACCTATTTCATCTCAATGTTTAATTTATTTATGTGTAGATAATAACTGGTTAATTGCAACCTTAAATAAGTGCGCAAATTAGAATAGCCAGACTTTCAGCCATATTTTCAGAATTGGCTAGCAACTTTTAGAACACATTGAAAAGTCTTAGAACTATAGGAATTTATAACAAAAGATTTTTGGACGGACACGAATCTTGAATGGGGACAATGTAGCTACAATATATGTTTATGCCAATAATGTGAGACATGGAGTTAAATATTATACAGCCAATTACAGAAATATGTTTGAAAATTACAGGTTTTTAAAAATATAGTCAGAATTATTAACGTGTATTAATTAGAGAAACAAAAACGAGAATATAGCAGAACATGTTCCATTATATCGTATTTCTATTAAAGTGATTAGTTATCTAATAGCCCAATAACCAACTGCTCATAATGGTAAAACTATTATCTCCATATTTTTATTTAGTATTATTCATTTACAAAAAATATCTTAATCTAAATATCCTGCAATTCCTGTTTTTATATTTCCTTAGGTATAGTTAGGTATAGGTACTGTTATAATCTATAATATTCTCTGTAACTGTAATCCCACGCGAAATCTACACAGAATGTAGGAAGAGCAGCGGACCAAGCTTTACAAATTATTTGTTAGCTCCCTCTAAACTTCATTTTCGAAACCACAGTACCGTATTGACCTGTCGCACATTTCATTACATAGTTTACCGTTATCTAAATGTTGAGAGTTCGGACTCTTCAAATGCAAATATCTGAATATCCAGTTATCCATTTGAACTTATATAAGCTATTAACAAAATTTAATTTCCACTGGCATCTATTGATAACACTGATAAAAAATAATATTGCTATTATGAATTTACTCGCAATTAAGGTAATGATATATTTATTTATGACAAATATTATCAAGAGAGGCTATGCCATATTCGTCTTTATTATTGAGCATTGTCCGTATAAGTAACAGTAGCCGAAAATCTTTCTTGTGTTGAGAAGTAACGGTTGCCTTAAATTGATAATTATTTATAAATGTAGTCGAGAAGATGAGAACTTGTTATTTCGTTTATATATTTCTTTCTAAAATAAAATGCATAATTACAAACAAAATTGGTTATTAACGTTTTCACATAGCTTCTACTATATTACTTAAATAAAAATATAAATATATTTTTATTTAAGTAATATATACAGTATTTAAAGCGGCCACGATGTGTTGGTATTATTATTTCGTATGCGAAGCGAAATAGAAATTTAGATATTAGCGTATAAATCATCTTTAGGACAAAAAGAAGGGTCATAAAACTAATTTAGACACTAATATCCAAATTTTTCAACCAGTCCAGAATTGCAGGGGTTGACTCGCTCAACTCGTGGATGCCACCAGGGTAACTTCTTTTGGGGCAGTCATTTATTATGTGGGCCACAGTTTGTTCCACATTTCCCCAGTCGCAAAGGCTAGTATCTGCTAGTTTCCATTTATACAGCATTGAGCTTAATTGCAACAAATTGCACGTGAAATTGGTATTCCTGATTTTGGCGAAAAGGTAGTGATGAAAAAATTAATAGTTTACGTTCCATCTACAATCGAGAGGTTACAAAAATTCAAAAAAGTAAGAATAGTAGAGCTGCAGGTGACAATACATATTTACAAACCAAAAGTAAAATAGCATCACATACTTCTACAATTATATTACTTATAGCTGCTGTCTTTGACATTCTGAAAATTACTGACAACATTCGGAAAGTTGTCCTTGAGGCAAGATAAGCTAATGCTATTTCTACTATACTCTCGCTGGTATAGTTTCTCGCATAAATGTATCACTGAGTTGAATTTTTGGAGCAATCAGACTTAAAACAAAATCAAATTGCTGAGGTGTAATCCGCATAACAGCTCTGGATTCTAGTGGATCATTACTGTATAATTCTCTCATAATCATGGAGGTTGATCCTAAATTTTTATTTTGTAACCAACCTTATCCAGTTCTTTTTTCCTCGTCTTTTTACAATTCTCTTATAATTAACTCTTTGCCAAGGAGTAAGGCTATCTATCGATCGTATATTATCGAATTATGATACACTGTTGGTCATCCATTTTGTTGGCGAATTAACTGTCCGTAAACAGTCAGAACACTAGAAGAGAGTAGAAACTGGAGGTGCGTTGAAGACAAGTGCTGATCAACTGACTGGGTAGGTACTTTGCGCCGTAAAACACCTCGAACGAGTACAGTAGCTGTATAGACAATAGAAGCTACTGGCTCACTGACCGGTTAGTAGCTTGCCCTGTGAAATGCGGCCTTAAGTTTAAAGTTTTTAAATAATTTTCAATCCGACGCCACTAGATAAGACAGGAAGAAAAATAAGGAGAAATTATTTTCACTAGATAGACATTTCTATTTTAAATATGTTTAGGAAGTAATACAGTACGTAATACTTTTTTATTTAGCAAGGTTATGATCGTCTAAAAGACGACAAGAAGATTAATAAATAGGCGTCCATAATAACGGTGTCTTAGTGTACAGTAAAAAATGCTCTCTTGGAAATTTTACAAAGAATTTTTAGAAAGTCGAATATAAATATCGGAATACCATAAAGTTATATTATGTAATTCAGTTGATTTCGTATTACTTTATCAAGCGGAAACCACAGGAGTGGATTTCATTCAAAAAAATTTATACATATACGTTTGTTGATAAGATTTGTGTTTCATTAGTGATAAATTAATTGATAATAATAGTACAAAAATTACAATAGTAATAGTACAAAAATTACAATAGTAATAGTTTTTATGGATACTTTAAATATAACCTTAGTACCACGTAAACGTTTAGGAATTTTGCCAATTTTCTATGTTTAGAGTACAAAATTTAGAATTAGTAAACTATGCGTCTCTGTGTAGTAGCATAGTTTCATTATAAACAAAGAAACTTATAAATATTAAATCGATAATAAGCACTTAGTATGCACCTATTTTTAAAACCGTCTAAACTTTATGAAAAACTACGAACATTCACGTCACAAGAAATGTACTTAATATTATTATTAGTTATTTAGTGGAAGTAGTTGTTCAAATTCCCCAAACAAGAATAGTACAAACAAAAATGTTTATTTCAATCTCTGATTAGATTAATGTTAATACATAACGCACAAGTTAAACAAACATTAATAACAAAAAATTATATTGTTGTGTAAACTGAGAAAAAGACCTGATTAATCAACAATTCTATTTATAGTAAAGCATCTAACAAATGCTAATATTTATGACCTCTAAAAACGTTTAACGTGCACCGTTCGAGTTAATGTTTATTTTTTCAGCACGTAAGTATATTCCTTTCTCTATCATTGGCTTACACCGTGAACAATAAAGAGTGTAGGCGGTATAATACAGGCGTGGGCAAACTAGTTTTATAATCGCAATTCATTGTTCGAGAATCAAATGCTCAATTATTGAGAAATTGTGTAGGTTTTCCGATTGTTAAAATACAAATATCACTATTTGATTAGTTCCTTGATATACTCTTGGCAACATTTTAAAAACTAAAGTAGGGTACTTTTTATAATAACGAATTGTAATGTGAAGATTTTTAATCGCACAACTTTCTATAGTTTCCGGACTTTCCCTAAATTTAACTGTTACTCTTTTTTGCACCATGTTTCTAACAAATACTGAATGAATAAATAATGAAAAAACATTTGTCTAAAGAATTATGTGTGTGTGTATATATTAGTACTGATACTTATGGTATAATGATGATGACAAGTAATCTAATATGAAATAAATATTTAGCACAGTTTATTAGAGCGAAGAATAGTGCTTTTAATAATACATTATAACATACATCATGTGTTATTAATTATACCATTTTATAATTTATTTTTTTTTTTCTAAAAGTATGTAATATTAAATAAAATCTCCATACGTTTGTAGATTTTAGTTTGCATTGACAGAAGAGTGATTAATAAATATAATTTTATAGAAGCATTATTTATTTCAGATACTTTAAGGTATAGTATTTTAACTTTGCTTACGTTATATAGTAGAAAAGTAAAAACCTGCGTTGAAATATCTACACGTTTAGAAGCCAACCGATAATAAATTTTATTTGTATATGGTAAATTTGTATTTGTTAAACAATTACAATAAATAACAAGGTCACTTAAATGCGTTCATTTGACTTTTAACACAAATGAATACCTTATAAGTTGGAGTGGATATTATAAACCGGTTTTAAGTAGGTAAACTTATAAAGGCGGTTACAATTAATAAGTAAAACAGAGTACAGACAAGAACATATAGCTAGACAAGTGATGTTAAATAATATATTAAAATATTAACAAATCAGATAACTAACAAATCGGAGACTGTGGCTTATAAGTGAATAAAATAAAATTAAAAAACCCTTACCACAATAGAATTTAATGATTCTAAATACGTATTTCTACAACCACGTTGTCATCTTCAGTAGAAAAAACAGTGTAACACTTGAACGCACAAAAACACTCACAGAAGGATTGTTCTGAACGTCTTCTAGTTTAACACTCTTCACTTCACTTCAGTGTTAAACTAGAAGACGTTCAGAACAATCCTTCTGTGAGTGTTTTTGTGCGTTCAAGTGTTACACTGGTTTTTCTACTGAAGATGACAACGTGGTTGTAGAAATACGTATTTAGAATCATTAAATTCTATTGTGGTAAGGGCTTTTTAATTTTATTTTATTAACAAATCAGATATTATAATTACTGGATTCACAGCTACAGCAGCATAGTAAAATAGAACAGTTCTAAATTTTTGAAGAAAAGAGTTCCCCAAAATAATTTGAACATGAACTAGCACGTTGATGTATCAAACAACAGTTGTTTATATAGCTAAAAGAATCCTACGAAAATATGAACATGTTATATTAATTAATTATAACAAATGTCATTGGAATATAACATAGAAATGTCAGAAACTTATTGTTCGATTTATAAAACGACTTTTTAAATTACTGCTTTTTTTTGAAACTAGGAATTTTCTGCAGGACAATAGAATGTAGCGTGTCTATTAAAAGCAATATATCCTATGTCAGATGAATATAAAAAAAACATTGAGATATCTTTTCTTACTGGTCTATACAGCTTGGTTTTCTTATACACTAATAAGTGTGGTTTGTCTTTTATCATGCTGATTCTGAATCTGATTTAAAATTTACTCCATCACGTCAGGATTTTGAGATATTTTCCATAAGTTTAAAAAAAAAATTCATTAAATTTTACAAAATTTCAAAGTTACTTTTATCTAAGAAAGATACTACTAAAAATATTGTTCTGTCGAACATTGAGTGAACAGTCTGAACAATGTCCTTACATGTTCCCTAAAACTTAAACCACGCCCACTTTTGATCTGGAAACAATTAGGAATTGGAAGATATCTGGCTATGTGGGCATACAACGAGCTACACACGGGTCTTTCGATTCAATGTAAGTTGATTTGTGATAGCTGAACGTATTTCTATTTCATAATGTCGCGTACGTATTTAAATAATCTCAGTTCACCAGCATAAGCGGAATATTACACTTTTAATGGAAATGTTATATTTTCACTATTTTGGGTAAATATTGAACATCAAGACAAGCCATGGGCTTCCAAAATTTACTGCGCACCCTGTGCCGTTGCTCTGAGACGCTTGTCAAACGGTAAGAAAAACGCTATGCCATTTGCAAGACCTATGCTTTGGCGTTAACAAACGGACCATTCTACTTAGTACTTTCGGGTTTTCCAACAAAAATAAGAAAAATATTAGTTATGTTAGTCTGCCCTCTGCTAATATTCGACCAGTACTTCATTCGACAATTATCATAGCAATTGTTAATGAACTTCTTAGAAGTTACCACAAATTGGGCTGTAACATAAGCCTTAAAATACATTTTTTTCACTCGCATCTGGATTTCTTTCCCTCGAACCTCGGCGATGTGAGCGATGAAAGATTTCATGAAAATATTTCTGTTATTGGAAAACGTTATCAGGGCAAATGGAACAGTGAAATACTTGCTGATTATTATCGGATATTGATATCAGAAAGTGCCTAAGAACAATATAAAATAAAAAGAAAAACATTTTAAACAGGACGATACCACACAGCTCTATACAATGTACCTAATTAATATTATTTTATTTATTTTTCAATATTTTTTTTCCAAAACCTGACATGCCAGAATAAATTTGTTGTTATTACTATCGTTAGAACTATAAAAGAAACGAAAATTGTACATAGTTTAAAGAAAAATAAAAAAAATTAAAATTTGTTGGTCAATATTATTAGTGCCTAACCGTGAAAGCCTTACAGAATTACATTAATAATTTGTATTATTGTCTCGCAGATTAAACTTAGATTAATAAAAGCTTTGTAAAAGCAGACCTCAAGTCAGGTCCAACTAAAATTGAATATACATAATGTGTTTTGTAATCATTTAACTAGAGAAACGACCTTTTCAAGCAAATTTAAAAAAGAAAAAAAGGAATTTCTTTGGAAATGTAAGACAAAATTAACTCGTTAACATCTTGTTTTCGACTGGGGAAAAGTACAAACGCTTTTTTGGCTGGAAAGTCCATCACTATGACTTAGTGCATTGTCATCATGAATGATTCATATGTTGGATTAATATTTTTTTTCGGTCAGAAGAACCTTATTAGTTTACTGTTTGTCCTTGCCCAATAACATCTTGGTGAACTAGTCTCTTGCAATAACAGAAACACAACAGCATGTTCTTTGCTGTTTCTTAAACTGTGAACTTAAAATATGTACTTTTTTCAGACGCGAGATTTCCAGTTGTATGCTTTGACATTTTATTTCTGTGTTGTACTGGAACCGCGAAGATTCCTCATCCACATTCGCTCTCGGAAACAAGTGTATATTTCGAAAAACATCAGTCGCAGTATTAAGCTGACCCTGCTTTTGTTCTATCAAGGACAGAGACACAAACTTCGCAGAAATCTTCCTCGTTTTCAATTCTTTAGTTAAAATAAGCCTAACTGTTTCTGATTAATGTGCAATTCTTTAGCTATCAAATCTAATATTAGCGTCATTATTGTTTACGATTGACCGTTTATCAGCTTACCCGTCATATCTTCCATACAATTAAACCGTTCGACTTTTATTAATTTAATTTATAGTACTTAACCTCGTTAATAATAAAGCTAGTGTAATTAAGTGTAAACTATTTGTTTGCATCGATTGACATCTGAATATAACTTCTAAAATTAAGTTGTTAAACTAAATAAGGTTCTCTTATGCTCATGCTTTCCTTATTTTACGTAGGTCGAAACCGATTTGTAAAAAACATTCTTAAATAAAAATTACAACATAAAATATAAAAGATCTGTGCCAAATTCAATATTAATAAGGTTTAATTAGTTTGTTATTATCATGGGACTAAAATTTAAATTTTGTATCTTTAAAGATTATCAAAAATATATCAAATGTTACTTTTTTGCATATTTTATACAAAATATATTCACAATTTTCTGCAGATAAGTGTAGCATATTAGATTTATTATTAGTTATTTGATTTACAATTTAAACAATTCTTTTTTTTATAAAACTTTGAACTAACGTATAAAATTCTCATATCCATTTATATACATATAAGTATAACCTATGTTTTACTAATTTACTAAAATGTTACGTATTTACTGTTTATAGTTACAGAGTAAATGAAACTGGATCTCCATACTAATTTATAATTTCTTTAATTGGAAATAATCTATAATTTAATTGTGAACGTGGTTCATCTGTATTTGTATATACGTATATATGGAAAGGTTAGAAAGTAGCATAATACAATCACTTTCACCGAACAACACAATTGCAACATAAACAAGCCTCGTGGAGATTATTATTAATTCACCATGAGTTTGTTACATCCGCAAATTTATAACTGAAACGACTAGTTGAATGGGTCAGTACTTGCGTAATTAAACATTTAACTCGTTTTCAACTAAAAGATACTAATCTGTGACATTTTAATACTAACTATTATAATTTGTTAGCTAACGATATACTGAAACGCATTTAATTAAAAAAGTTGCGATAATATCACTTTTTAGTACATTAAAAATTAAATGAAAAAAATACTTTCGTTTTTATCGCGATAACGAGACAGGGATAGAAATTTTTTTTTAGTTCCTAAATCGGTAGTGTACTACAATTCCTACTTTTATCTCTATACCTACGTTGTCTAGCTTCTTACTTGCATTTTGATTAGTTGACTTACGTGTCTGAGAAATAATACTTTTTTCTTAATTTGAGTACAATAAATCTTTCTTAGGTAGTGCCCAAACAAAAATAATTTTTATATTTGAAAGTTTTCTTAACCAACTTTTTTTTTAGTGACTTGCAAGTGTACTGTAAAATGTAGGGGATAACGCCTTGGGACACAAATATACATATAAAAAGTATTTGTATATTAATACTGAATTTAAACGTTTCCAAAAAAACGTTTAACAAACGCCTTTTTAAATCACACATTTATCCTTGTTAACTTAAAATTTTCTAAAGTAAAAATTCAAATTATTTGAACATATATTTCAAATCAATCAAGAAATAATAATTGCACATATGTACTACATGTAAAGCAAAGAAAGACCATAATGAAGTATTAGTTAGTATTTTGTGAAGCACTCTTCAGCATTTATGCCTTGCTTGCACTCACCTTGGCCCAACTTCCCCATGAGATTTTCAATTGAGCTTAGAGTGTAGGATGTTATGAAGCAACAATTTTCTAACAAACGTTGCTAATGGTTTTGCAGTATAATTCTCTATCCAAAAATTAATTCATGGATTTGAAGTGACAACATGAACTTCGGCCCGTAAAGGCAAAAGTAGTTCAATCAACGAGAAAGATGATGGTCACTATATTTTCGAATTGTAACGGCATTTTACTGATTGACGTTTAAGATCGCAATATATCTGTCAACAGCACATAATGCTTGTTTGCTGTATGAATTTTGAGACAATTTTCGTGATAAAAGTCAAGGAAAATTGTCAAAAGGCGTTCGATTCCTGTATGACAAGGCGCCCCTTTATATTGCTGTAGTTTCATAGGCTGCAATTCGTGAATGTGGCTTTTAAGAAATTGAACATACTCTTCGTATAGATCTGTTATGGTGGTGTCTATTGTCTATTGTTTATTTTTTTTTTCGTATTTAAAAAACATCTTACGGGACGTCATTATTATGACGATGTTGAGTTGCAAACAGAGCCGCAATGCAACATTTTAAGGGGAAACACTAGTTTATTTCTACAAGGGAATTATTAATTAATCGTTGTGATAAATGTATTTAAATTAACGGAAGTCATATTGAAACATACAAAATATTGCATTTTCAAAATTTTTCTATGCCAGGCGAGAACATATGGCATTTACCTCGTTTTTACCTATGTTCTTCTCTTGAGTTCAGTCGTGAGTTTAGGTCTACCTGATCCAGACACCTTGAACTTTAGCGCGTATAAGAATATTACTTGCTGCGGAAACTTCCAAGGTTTACTTACGTAATTGAGAAATTCAAAACTTTTTGTACATCTTCTCTTGTTGGTTATATTATAACTTCATTGGGATCGATTATATTCCTTATAGTATCTTGACATACATTTTTTTCGTTGATATTTGGAGTTTTAAAGAAAATTTAATTAAGTGGGCAGTTGCAACACTTGATATTCCAGTGTTTTTATGCATCCTTTTAGAGGATTTGTTCGCTGTTTTATTAGTATGTAACAGTAACAGATGCTTTTTACTAAATAATTTAATTATCAATAGTCGCTCTTCCTTTCTGCTTTTCTTACTTATATATTTGCTAAGCGCAGGCAAAGTATCTAACAGCGTGAAAGTGGTTTACTAGAATATCTACACCACATATTACATATACATATATACCGGGTGTTCTTGAAATAAAAGGACATCGTATGGAAAAGTGAAAGATTAAATTATATAGAATATTTTCCCAAAGTTCCCTCTCATAAGTGAGAAAAAAAATTACAAAGATTTTAAAAAATTGTGCTACTGAATATATCATAAATACGTACACAAAACTAAAAGGCGATCCACAATTACAAAATGAATAGTCTTGTTATTGTAAAGTGTGTTTTTTATAGAGGTATAGAACTTTGAAATGGAATAAAACAAAGATGAATTTTTTAAATTGACATGAAATTTACTTTATTCGAAAGATAATCTTCTGGCATTATAATTTAAATATGACTTCTGGCATATAACCGCCACGGCTGGCTCGGACGTAGTCTAATCTGGAGGTCCAATTTTCGATGACTTTTTCCAACATTTGTGGCCGTATATCGGCAATAACGCTGCGAATGTTGTCCTCCAAGTGGTCAATCGTTTCGGGCCTATCGGCGTAGACTAGCGACTTCACATATCCCCACAAAAAATAGTCTAGCGGCGTTAAATCGCACGATCTTGGAGGCCAATTAACGGGTCCGAAACGTGAAACTATGCGGTTACCAAACGTTTCCTTCAATAAATCAATTGTGGCACGAGCTGTGTGACATGTTGCGCCGTTTTGTTGAAACCACAGCTCCTGCACATCATGGTTGTTCAATTGATGAACGAAAAAGTCAGTAATCATGACTTTATAGCGGTCACCATTGACTGTAACGTTCTGACCAGCATCGTTTTTAAAGAAGTACGGACCAATGATTCCACCAGCCCATAAAGCACACCAAACAGTCAGTTTTTCTGGATGTAACGGTGTCTCAACATACACTTTAGGATTACCATCACTCCAAATACGGCAGTTTTGTTTATCGACGTATCCATTCAAACAAAAGTGAGCTTCATCGCTAAACAAAATTCGCTTATGAAAATCGGGATCAACGGCAATCTTGTTTTGGGCCCATTCACCGAATCTACGCCTTGCTAGGTGATCGTGTAGCTTCAATTCTTGCACGAGTTGGATTTTGTAAGCACGCAAACCAAGATCTTTCCGCAAAATCTTCCATAAAGTGGATGGACACATCCAATTCCTGTGCACGATGGCGGATAGACTGATTCGGGTCTTCCTCTACGCTACGCTCTACAGCAGCAATGACTTCTTCTGTACGCACTGTACGACGTCTGTGGATGCGTATTATCATTTAGAGTAAACGTGGTGCGAAAACGTTCCATAGTTAATCGAATTAATTGCTCTGATGGACGATTATGTTGACCGTAAAATTGACGTAGTGCGCGATACGTATTTCGAACAGAACCATGATTTTCAAAATAAATTTGCACAATTTGGAAGCGTTGTTCAGGCGTCAGTCTATTCATGTTGAAATGCCAAACCAAACTAAACATAAATCACTTGACGGCTGACAAAATGGCCGCCAGTTAAAAAAGTTTTGCCAACTTAAAGTTTTATACCTCTATAAAAAAACACCCGTTATATCTCGCTTCAAGTTCGTTCTGTTGTCGATTGTTACAATTTTTCTATTAAAGGTAATAGATTGCAACTTAAATGCACGTAAAGCATGTTCTTTCAATATATCAGTTTTAGGAATTTACAAGTATAAATTTTTATAAATAAACAGCTGAGTCAGGTTATCGAACTCTTGTCATAAGAAAATTATCACTTGTGTTTATAAATATTCCTGCCTTTGAATACAATGGGGTATTCTGATTCCGACATTCCTATTTAAAATTCTCTAACAAAAAGCATTCTCATAATACACATGAAATCTTAGTATGATTTTTAAAATGGGTTTGTAAATAAATCTAACACGTCTTAATATTTAATTACATATTTACTTGAATGTATTGAAAACCTGATTTTATACGGGGTATGCTTTTAGCATACAGGATATTATACCTTTTATAACATCGACAGTTGTTAGTATGTAAACATGCGGTGTGTGTGTGTGACTTCAATAGAGGTATATATTTACATTCTGAATTCATTGACGGCACATATTAGAATTTTCAGGGGGTTTTTAATTTTGGGGTTCGCGTCGTAATTGACTCACAATATTTTGGATTCATATTCTATATAAATACATCTTTCCATTTTTCATACGTTGTCTTTTTATTTCAAGGACATTCTATTTATAAAAATACTTTTTCGTAAATGGCTTATTAGTAAATTAATGTTTATCGTATAACAGCATATTTTATAATTTTAAGTAATTTTCTGTAAAGTGTAAGATTAGTTATAAGATAAGGTATGAGGTGTTTTATTATGAAACGTGCATGAAATTTAAAACAAACTGCATTCAACGTACGTGTGATCCAATATATTATCCTATACTACTGTACAATTTTCCTGCTATGACTTTATTTTCTGTTATGCTCCATTATATTAATATATTAAATGAAAATACATTTTTTAAAACGATTATACCAATTTCCCCATTAAAACGAATTGATTTAAACAAAAAATTCGCTATTGTACATACCAAATTATTACCTAATCAATCCCATTATTTTACTTCACTTCAGGCTATCATCCGATCTTTCTTTAATACCGTTTCATTGCACTAAACCTCAGCAGAAAATTATGAACAGTAAGAACATAACGGTAACATTGAAAAGACTATTCTGCTTGTCTTAAAAAAAACCGACATTTTTGTTATTGTCAGGCGCTGTGTAATGTTGTTTTGAAAGTTTCACGCCTATCAAACCCGTTACATTGCTCCGACCAACAAACAACTAGATTTCTAAATGCAATAACCGACGTTTCTCTCCATCAGGTTTAAATATAATTAATTTTCATTCGTTATACGTTAATTATGTAAAGTGGGATGGTTCACGGCGTCAAAGCAATAAAAGCATTACGGAACGGAAGGAGCCAGTGAGTAATTTTAAAGGAATTTCTAACGTATAAATATTGTCATGTAACATCTATACCATTATTAACAGAATATATGGGGCGGGCAGTAACTCTTTATCACTTACTGAACGTTTACATAATATTGTCCTAATATAAAAATATTTTCTTTGAAATGCGTATACTGATACTTATGTATCAGGTTGAGTCGTAGTAATTTCCGTTTTAATAAAATAAATAACAATAATCTATGACGATGGTTCCTAATGTGTATACCATAAGCTGTCGCGGAGTAAACTTTACAATGACATTTCTTTGTAATATTTACTTACTTTCCGTGTCCGGTGATCTGGTGGCGATATTGTATACTGGTTTCATTTATTTTTGCCTAACCCTTTAATTTAAAAACAATTATTCGCTGTTTCGCAAAGTGTATTGTTCGTATTTGACATCCGACGCCTTGAGGAAAATCTGAATTCAGCAAAACAGGCGGAATCGTAATAGTTTGTAAACCACTGATCTATCATTACCTGTAATTACTTTTGCCAGGTAGCTTATTGGCTTTAATGTAAAATTCATCTCGTATTCACATAATGCAGCTTTTTTTAGAAACTCAAATATGGTTATCATTAGAGAAGCCAGTAGAGCTCTAACTTTTTTTTTATTTTACTTTTTTTTATGCGGTCTTGCATTATTATGGAGGAGAATAGAAGGATTTTTCCGTTGGCGAGTGCAGAACGTTTTTCGATCAAATTTTCATGAAGCCGCTGCAATTGATGGAGGTATAAATTGCCATTTAAAACCTCAAAAGAAATAATACCACGATGATCTCGCCACTCATATAACAATGTTTTGCTTCCGTGAAATTTAGTTTTTTAAGGCTGTTCGTAGAGATTTGTCCTCGTGAAGCACCATCACCATCCGCCTTTTGTGTTGTACATTATCGTATATGACCCATTTTTCAACACTTGTTATGTGTATGAAACGGGTCATTTTTGTCTGTCGTGAAGGAAGACTTCGCGCTATAGATAAACCCACTCTGTTCTTTTCACTAAAATATATCCAACCCCACCACTAAGGTTGCCGACTTTCTCCATTTTATATGGTGGATTATGTTTGACCTCTTTGATAATTTTATTTTAACACATCCTCATCAAAGTTTAATGAGGATTCTAGTCTGGGTTCATCATATTCCAATGAAATTACCAGAATTCAGTTTAGGAAACCAATTACGCACTGGCGTAAGAATTTTTGACTCCTTACGCCAGATGTGTCAAACTGGCGGCCTTCCAAGGCAATATTTTGTGACCCACAATAACGGATAGACATCCATCTGCCATAATGATAATCGTCTGTTCTCATCTTTGAATCCATATATTGGAAAACTAGGAGGAAAGTTGCCGTAAACAAAAATAATTTTGATTTTATAAATGGTACATCAAACGAAATACATGTTTAAATAAAAGCAATCATATAGCAATACTATAAATTATTACCCTAAATTCACTTTATTACATAATGTGTTTTAATTATCCTATCCATATTCCTGAATCTTCACATCAAAATATAATTTTAAGAAAATTTAAACGTGATGTGGCCCGCCTTAATCTTCCAATTATGTATGTTAAATCGTCCGTGTTTTAATTGCCTTACACTCTTTCACTATAAACACTGCACACTCTTTAAATGTCTCCGTAGCTTTTTCTCTTGCATTAATTTCCACAATATTAAGTGTGGAATATGAACTTTCGATTTCTTCATTTTAAAGCTGGGAAATTTATAATTTAATTCCTATGTGTACGGTGCTACTATTATAATACTGAAGGATACTTAAATATTGCTAACGGGTTCAGAGTTGCCGATTATTTTTCGAGTCAGTAGGATAACTATTTTTCCCAAAATCGGAAATTATTTATGTTTCAACTTATGTTTAAGATTAAAATAAATTAGATTTTTATATTTGTAAGTAGTTACATTCATGAAATATGTATTTAAGAAAATAATATTCTTTTTTCTAATTATTCACACAGTAGTTAATATATATATTAATATATATATTAAGACAAATTTAATTCATTAACTAAATTATATAAAAATTAACTAGGTATTTTCTAAACGAAGATTCAAAAACTAGAATATAGAACTGTCTTTACAAATTTATAAAATCATTCCTACAATAACAAGAAAAGCCACAATTTCAGAATATTCTAAATCTTTTAGGTAATAAGCAAAAAAAAATTACCACGTGTTGAATTCTAAAAGTTATACTACTAATAATATTAGGCATTAGATGGTACTGTAGTAGTATATTTAATATTAGCAAATATTTTCGAATTATTTAAATTAAATGTATATTTACCATTCCAGTAAAAACTTAGCAATGAAAACGATCAAAAAGTTCGTTTATTTTAAATTTCTAAGTAATTTCAGGTTGTATTGTCTTAAATATTCATAACCTATATCACTTGGCCTTTAATAAGCAATTGCAAGAAAACAGAAAACTTTCTTGTAAAAAACAAGCAACACTGAAACTATAACTGTCAAAACCTGTTTTCTGAAACTGTATTTGAAGTCAATAATGAATTTAACAAAGAGCAAAACTGTCACAGAATTTTTGTAGCAGTCTGTACGCTTATGCAAATGATAGAAGTCGGTAATTTGTTGGTAAAATAGATTACTGTAATCAATAAAACTTTAAAAATTTGAAAACATTTTAAGAACTTATTTCTTAAAATCAGTACATTTCACAAATAAAAAATACATATTGTTGGAAATAAAAGAAATATTTATTCTTTATCATTATTCTGTCTTAAACATATAAATTGAAATTGTGGACTAAAAAAATAAATACACTAATTAATAATTACAATTAAATAAATAAAACCTTAAGTTATTTACATCATTCTTATAAGTATGCAAAACGAGTTAATTTCAAAATTTCTTTTTAATAAAAATTAATTCAAAAGTGAAAAGAGAACGAGTATAAGTTTGGTATTATGTATATAAAATCTCTGCGACTTCACACTATATATTTCCATGGCTAATCTAAAACATAAAAAACGAAGACAATATCCAATCTTAAATTTTTTTCATGTCAAATTCGGTTTCATAAAAAACATTCATAGACATTATACATATATACAGTTCTTTTTGTTGAAGGAAATTGTTCAAATATTGACATTGTTGGAATAAGTGGGACAAAAATATTATTAATGATTGCTTGCATAATAGACGTACAGTAATATTAAATGAGTTGTGTCCCCGTGTGGTGGTATGGTGGGGTATCGCTTCAACAACACCGGTCGTTCACCTTCGGCAGCTACTGAGTTCGCGTGTGGAATAGGAGAAATGTATGCAGAGTGATTGTGTGTCTTCTTGAGTACTGTTGACTTCGGCCTAGTTTCATCGATCCCCGACGTTTTCATTTTAATTGTGCGTTTGTTTATGGTTGAGCGACGTTTATTTTCTGTGTATTGTGTAAATTGAAAATTCAATTTGCAAAATGTGTTTATATTTTGTATTTTGTTATAGGAAGCGTAGCGAAAGCAGTTAGAAAACGGAAAACCAGTGAAAACGAGACAACTTCTTCAAGACAACGTAACACTAGTTATTGTAATATCAAAGAAGATTTAGAAAATAAACAGGGTAGAAAAAGAAATGCCGTCAATCGTGGATCGACGACCGGCAAGAAGAAAGTATTAGAGGAAGCGAATAACAGTAAACTCAGAGACGTTCAAGTTCGAGTAGAAGACTGCCTGCAGAACATTTCTCGTCAGGAAGTGCTCTCAGCTATCTGCAGGCGTTCTTTTGAAGAGAGCGCGTCTGAATCGATCAACGAGGAACCTGCATCTCCTCCACATATTGAAGACACAGCCGGGAATGTTGTAGATAGTACACTGGATGACGATACGAGTAATGGAAGTAGTGTGCAATTAGTGCAGGTGGAAGAAGTAGTGTGCAGTGCTGATAATGGTAAAGTGTGTAAACTTGTGCCTGAAACGGTAGTTGCGGAAGTAGTTGTTAGTGAAGAAGACGACTGTGTGATAGTGGCTCAGAGAACAACACCGAAGATCGAGGAGCGCGAGTGCTCTAGTCGCGGTGACGATGACGGACCGCTGTCTTCGTCCTCGCCTTTTAACAGGATGGAACTTACAGATTCAGTTGTCAACACCTCCTTGCTCCGTTTTCCTGATGACCGATCGGACTCTGGTGTAAGTTCCCTGCGTTCGAGCAGCGGCGATGAGCGATCAGGATCACGATCCAGTGCTCTGAGTTCATCTGACGAACCACCGCAACATAATAGCACGCCTGGCAACAACACGCAATCAATCCAATCAACGAATAGGTCACCTCTGTTCTTGCCGAATTCGGCGTACAATACGCCTGCGAACAGTACGTCGGAACCGGTGCGCGTGTGGCGAGACCCCAACCTACTGTTGGAGTCCGAGCCGCACGTACGCCACATACACAGTGTACAACACCAGTCACTGCTAATGTCGCACCCATCGACACCGGCCGCTTCGGGCCCACCTCCCAGTTCTGCTGCATCTCACCCTTTGTATCCGCCCGTTGCGCCGCCTCCAATGGGTCCACATATTCATCCGCATCTGGCACCACCAGCCCTTTACCCTCCTCACTTACCTGACATGATCTACAAACGATATATTGGAGGACATATACTCACTCAACAAGTTCCACATTCTGGAGCTGCGGAAGATTTATTAGAAAGAGAACGAAGTTTGGCGCAGGATCGTGACAGACAGGAAAGGATGAGGTATATTTATTTTTATTCAAGTTGTGTTTATTGCAATAAAATAATTTCAAACTACTAATACTATTTAAATTTTTCTGAAATAAAAAGTCCGAACAGACCTGAAACTAACAGTATAATTATGAGTGTAAGTAAATTTGAACGACACGCTTCATATGTACTTATATAGGTATTCAAGTAAGAAATGAACTTATCCAAGTTTATAATATTTATTATAGTTGTTAACTCCAAAGAAGAAGTAGGGAAAAAATATTAAAATCTCAATAATCTCGGAGGCTAGTGCTTGTTTAATTCATGTAATTCAACATCTTAAGAGTTGCAAATGTGTTACGAATTCATAGAGCGATAAAAATTAATTCTTACATTTGGAGGCTTATAACATTTACTCGTGCTAACGATGATTTGTGAGGTAGTACTTGTTTGGCATTGAACATACTTATTTTTATATATTTAGAATAGATTTAGATGTTTTATCTAGCATGAAAAATTACAAATTTATATGGATACTTTCGAAGACTATAAAATTTGTAAAATTTAAAAGAATCCCGGGACAGACACATACACTTTGCAAAAGTTTAACATCAAAACTAATAATTTACTTATTACTTGCATTAGATTACACTTGTATTTTATTTTAAGGCACAATCATGATGCTGCCAGAGACTTAGAAAAGCAACGAGAAAAGGAAAGAGAACAACGCGAGCGGGAGCGACTGGAGAGGGAAAGACAAGAACGTGAAAAACTAGATAGAGAAAAATTAGAAAAAGAACAAAGACAGGCACAAGCTGCAGTTCAGAAGCATTTTGAAGAATCTTTAAAACGAATACAGCAAAAGGTATGTCTCGCTTCTTTACATTTTTTAAAATAAAAATTTTTAAAATAAAATAAATAAAAACTCAAACTTCTAATAGTGATTTCGAATAAGTAATTGTGTAAATAATGAAATATTTATTGTAGCCAATGTCGTGGAGTTGTTTACCTCCATTGTCAAGGGGAACAACTGGTTCAGAGGAAGAGAGAAAACGAGCCGAACAGGAGCATCATCAACGTGAACAACAAAGACTAATGGTTTCTCGCTCAGATACTCGGGACCGTACTTCTTATTATAGTACAGTAAGTGGTTTGTCTTTGTAAAGATCAATAACCGTCAATTTTAATGTACGAAAATTTTTAGGTTCAAAGACCACCGAGTGCTCCAAGTAAGGCTGATTACCCTCCTCCAGCTCACAGTAGTCGTGTGTCTACTAGTAAAACAAATGAGAAACTTTCAGTGCACCAAAGCATGCCAAAGACAGAGGTGAATGCTTACGGTTATCCAGCCTATCAACCGAACCTTCATCCAATGTTTCCCCATGAACCAAAGAGCAAATCAGATCATCACAAATCGTCACAATCCGGCAGTTTAGTTATGATGAAAACTAGTGCAATGGACAGAGAAAGGGATGTCTTAACGAACCCGCCGCCTTTGCTCAATGAACGTGAAATTAAAAACTCCGTTATCGTTAAGCACGAAAAGAGTTCTCATCATTTGGATTCCCGAGTGCCTATCGCGCATTCCAAAAGTCCGCAATTGCGAACGGATATGATGGGACATTACATACCGTCAGGACCTTTACATAAGAGTACGTTGTATGATTATAGAAGTCCTACGCAATCTCCACATCATCCGCCGCATACACCTAGTCCCCATCATCATCATGAACCACAAAATCTTGGAAAAACACACCACAGGTCGACATCTGGTCAATTACCCAGCCCTCACCATCAACAGCAATCACCTCACCATCCACATGCTCAGCAACATCCATCCCCAGAAATACGCTATCGAAGTAATTCAGAATCTTCTCCGTCGATGATATATGCCTCTACTGGTAAAGTACCAATAACCAGCAATTACGCTTATTTATCGCAATCAACTACTATGTCACATTACACGATGGCTTCTAATAACACTTTATCTAGTACAAAACCGAAAGTAAGTAGTCCGGCTCCTCATCATATTTATGGAAAACCTACTTCAGGAATTGGTGCTGGTTTACCTGTGACAAGACCAACTGAGGTACCAACATCTGTCAATCCTTTACCTTTGACTTTATCGTCAAAACCATTGTCTTCTTCTGTATCATCACCCTATCAACAAGTCTCTCAGTACCATCCACCGATTCCCCAAAATACGCCCACTCTAACAGGCCTTCCGCCGCCGGCACATAGTAGTAGAACAACAATCGATTCAAGAACAGCCATGTACGACAGAATATATGCAGGAGGAGGCTCCGTTCCTGGAGGACTTTCAGTTAAACCTTCAATACAACATGGAACTTCTCCACCGACTGCTGCATCAGCACCGTCCCCAATATCTAGGTCGCATACTCAATATACTCTATCGAATGTAACACATCAATCTCATTTAACCGGAATTTCATCAACTCAAAATATTCAAACGCAACCATTAGATTTTTGCGTTACTTCCAAATATGATTCTGCGACGTCACCAAAAAGAAAAGCTACTCCAGTCAGTTCTGCAAGTACAGGTCCTATATGTCTGGAAAATAAGAAACGCCGTATAGAACCTCCTGTAAATAATTCACAAGGTATGACTACGTATGGTGGTGTTACGCAACCACAACTTGCAAGAGTAAGCGAACCTAGTCCTTTGATAGCAAATGCTGCAACCACAATAACTACTGTCGTGAATGCAGCAGCTCTCAGAAGTACACCTAATAATTTAATTCCACAAAATCAACCAGTTTTAGTCGAATCTTTGCCGGACGTCAGTGTAACAGCTGTTACAATACCTACTGCAAAATCTCCAGTACCTGTAGAAATAACTTCGAGTACAGTTACTCCGTGTACTACACCAGTAACGACGGTTTCCATTACTATAACGCAACCAACTCCTGTTTCCGAATCACCAAATACCCCCATTAAATTATCTGTTACACCAACGAATCCTGACTCGGAAAAATCAAATAGTCCGGGTCCTAATAAGTCTTCAAACTATCCTGTAAGACATTTGAAAAAAGCTTGGCTAGAAAGACATACTGGTGAAGGTGTTGAAGATAATACCGGCGTTATGGGAACAGGTAGTTGTGTAACGTTACCTATAAATATTCCGACTAGTACGCCAGCGAAGGAACCGCCTGTAAATTCATTACACAGTATTGGTTCCATGGCAGTAAATAGCATCAACAAAAGTAAACCTTTTGGAAGCAAAGGTAATAGCAGAAAGAGTTCACATAAAGACAATTCTTTAAACGGCCATCCGGACGCCACGAAGGGAGATGATTCTTCGAGTTCCGATCCCGAAAGAAATAGGAAGGATCCTCCTAAAAGGAAACCACCAAAAGTGAAAAGAAAAAAAGGTGGAGGGACACAGAAAAAAAGTGATGAACATAAAAAACGGAAAGTAACTAGCCAGACAGCTACCGTTAGTGAAAGTGGAAGTGATAGTGAAAAAGAAAGTGGTAGTGAAAAAGACTCCGATTCATGTAGTAGTACGACCATAACGGCGGCGTCCGGAAAAAAGTCTGGTAGCTCTACAACGAACACTGGTAAAGACAAAGAACCAAGGAAGAGGGGACGTAGACCAAAGACTTCAAAAAACGATAAAGGCGAGGAGCCGCGCCCAAAAAAATCCAAGGACGATATAATGCCCCAGCGCGACCCCTTTCGCAAGCCACCCGTGGGGCAATTGAAGAAAACTGGTGAAAGTTTTCTTCAAGATGGGCCATGTTTTGAAGTTGCGCCCAAATTGGCTAAATGCCGTGAATGTCGATGGACTCCTAATCAACGGTCAAGAAATATGCCGAATATTTTCTGCAGATTTTATGCTTTTAGAAGATTAAGGTATACTAAGAATGGACAATTAGCAATTGCTGGCTTTTCCGATCCACATAAAGATGCATCAGAAGTAAGTAAAATATAATAGACACAGGCAATGAAATTTTAAACGCTTTTGACATTTTTAGGAAGATTTGAAACTTTGGCTACCATCGGCAGAAAAACCGCCTTCAGATCTTGATTTAGAAACATCTCGGTTCATTCTTAAGCAAGTCGGAGATCATTTTTGTAACTTACTCGCCCAAGAAAATGATGCTCATTCTGAACACATGTCAGATGGTAAGTTTTAATAGTTTTAAAAACTTTCTGAAAGTTTATTTAACAAACATTTTGTTTACAGATAAAACGATTGCTTGGAAGCGAGTTGTACAAGGAGTGCGCGAAATGTGTGACGTTTGCGAAACAACATTATTCAACTTCCACTGGGCATGTGGAAAATGTGGATTTGTTGTTTGCTTGGATTGTTATAAGGTAAAAACTTATAAATTTATACCATGTTGTAGATTTAATTTATTATATATTCATAGCAAGTAAAACTATAACGAAGGAAATCTAGCGTGTAGTTTATCAATAATTTGGCCGTTCTCATCGCGGTATTTTTATCTTGATCATAAGTATTTCAGTAGAGAATTGCTAGGATTTGTGTTGTTTTTTCATCATTTTTAGACAGGTTGGTTAACCTTACTTTTTAAAATTTAATACAATGCGTTTCAAAAAGAACTTCATCCTAAGCACTGAGTAACTAGTACTTGCATATTATTATTAGCCACTTGCCTTTTATTTATAACTAACTATTTATTTGTCATTTTGTGAATAGTAATATAATTTTTTCTTACAAATATTTTTTTTTTACTTAATAAGCAATACTACTAAATAATGTATACATTGCAAGAAAATATTTTTATGGTTGAAGCATATTTCCGAAGTGCACAATATCTTAACGGAGATTGGCAATATTCCTACGCGGAATGTAAGCGACAGTTTCACTTGCAGTTTCCTAATAGAGTTGTGGATAATATCGTTTTACATCATCACATTCGTCTAGTCGTGGAGAAGTTCCGGCCTACCGGATCTGTGTTAAAAATCAAAAGTTCTGGTAGACTACGTACACAGCAAAATATTGTTGAACGCGTAGAAAACCTTGTTGGAGAAAACCCACATACATCAGTTCGTCGTTTATCAGTTCAAACAAACGTATCTTCTAGTACCGTTCATAGAATTTTAAAGCGTCGTTTACATAAGTATCCATACAAAGTATCGATTTTTCAACAGATCTTACCTAGAGATCACGCTATTTGGCTTAATTATTGCAACTTCTTTCAAGAAAATTAAAATAATGACTAAATTCTTCATCTAAGTTTTTTTACTGATGAAGCATGGTTTCATTTAAGCGGGTTTGTAAATAAACAGAATTGCAGAACATGGTCTATAAACAATCCAAACAATCACATAGAAGTTCCTTTACATCCTGTTAAGGTTGGAGTACAGCTAACTATTTCGTCGTAGAAAAAATAGGACCAATATTTTTTCACAATAACATTAATAGCCAACGATACCGAGAACAGTTATTAAACACCATTTTTAACTCAAGTACAACGAGACGAATTCAATGGGAGTTACTTCCATCCTACATACAACTCGTGAAAATTTAGACTTCCATCATCGAGTTATAAACAGACGTGTTCGGCCAGCGCGGTCACCAGATCTTACTCCGTTAGATTTTTCTGTTTTCGGATTGCTACAAAATGAAGTACGAGTATATTAGACAAGAATGAATAACTTAAATGACTTGATGAATACAAAATTACAATTAAATGTAATGAAATAAAACTAAATATATTGCAGAATATTTTTGACAACATGAAACGTTGTTTTGCATTATGTATTCAACAGAATGGACTATTTTGAACACTTGTTACAAATTATAACAATTAAAATTTCTGCAGATTTGTTATTTATCTTGGTTGTTTGATTAATATCCCCATCTTTAAACTTTTCTTATTAAATAAATTAATAATCTAATTGTACTTGTTATTAATTTCATCACCATATCTCTCGATAAATTTTGACAGTGACAGGTAGATAACCTTCATACTATTTAATCTATCGGCATTTTAAGAATGCAGAACATAATTTATAGGAGAAATTAATAGACAACTAGATGCAATTCTTTTTGAAACACGTTGTAGTAGTTATCTCATTATTATTTGCTATAATTCTAAATGTATTGTTCAGTTCTTCCTCAATATTATTAAATATTGTGAGTGTATTTTGCTACTTTTTTTCACCTACATTCTTCTCGCTGTTTATCACTTTTCATTTTTATTTGTCTATTAGTTTAAAATATTTGCATTTAATTTCATGTTACAGTTTATTGTAAAGGTTTTTTTCGTCATAGCCTTTCTGTGTTGATTTAATTATGATTCCACCTCCTAAATATTAAAACACTCGATACTGTGAGATAAGTGCCTTTGTGAAACTTTTCATTAATAATGTAAATGCTTATTACTCTATTATCCTTAAAAAATGTCATAAGCTTCAGCTAGGGATAAGGTTCATTACCTAGGCCAACTTATTTCTTTATTCTCTGCTTCATAACTTTTTTCATTAAGATTTATCAGTCAATTTTCTTCAAGGTTCGGGAAATAATTTAAGTGTTATACTATCAGGTTCTAGAATTTCAGTATATTTATATTTAATTTTAAACGGCGTGTCTTAATATATTCATTGGCGTTTACTGAATCGTAAGATAGCTTAGCGGATTAAAAATAATATTTTGCAAAACTATTTTTCGTCCAAGTTAAAACAAATCATTCATGTAGTTATCTAGTCTAAAACACATACTGGGTATAAAAAATATAAACTAGGAGATGTGTTTAATTATATGGTTTGGGTGGTGTACAGTTATGTTGACATAAGTCTAGTACTTTTTTAATTTGATATAAATCAGTTGATTGTCGATTTGACAATGTATCACTTTAAGAAAACATACTTATTTTGATAAAAAAAAACAAAGCAGGCTAATATTTGCTTTAAATCATATAAATTACGGACTTGATTTTTAGAAAAGTAATCCTTTGCGATGGAAAAAATTCAACAAATAGTGGAATTGTGCATGTTTGTAAACCACGAAATACGTGATTTAATTACCGACATATAAATAATAATGATAATAAAGAGAACTTATGAGAATTAATTTTAAATACTTGAAAAAAATATAGTTCAACGACGTAAACGTAAATTTATATTTAAAAAGTATGCCTTTTCAATAAAAATACCATGATGCCTCTTCAACAACTTTTCTGATTAGAGTAGGCCGTTTCTAAGTATTTTCTTTTGTAAGATTGACGACACTGTGATACTTTTAAATTGTGACAGCTGTCAGTCACAGATCATAACAATATAGATGTGTAACTTAATAGTAAACTAGGTCCTTATGTATGGCTTGTGGACTGGGATCCATGCGGGGAAGGGGACAATTGTGTATGCAACCGACATAGCTGTGGTTAAATTACTATTTGGGTTATTCAAATTTTATGTATGAAGGAAAAATAATATTTCATTCGATTAACTTTTGTATTGTAATCAATATATGTAATTTAGAACCCATTACATAAACTTCTTAGACATATTCAATGCAGAATTTAATCGAACGAAACATTCTTTTCCTCCATACTCTACAGTGCGATTGTAAATGTCTGAAGACAGTTCAAATTTACCGCCGTAGTTTTTAGTGTAATTCATGTTTTGACGTTGGCTATTCTATGGTACATCTAACAAAATCGCAGTGACGTTCGTTCATATATTTGTTTGGTTCTCGTATTTTCATATTATTTCCCTACCTTTATTTTCGATATTTCTTTTGCATTTACATAAAAAAACTGTTCTTATCAGAACTATTATTCTATATTTTCCGTTATTTAGGTAAGTTTAATAGAGACCTCTAATCAATACAATTAAAATGATTGCTTTTATTTTTTAAGTATTGTAGCAGCATGCCATTTACGGACGAGCAGGATGCTTTTGTTCTAAAAGCACATTACCGTAGTGGGTCTCTTAGAGAAGACGGTGAATGGTCATATTCATTGCAATCTTGCCTGAATCAATTTCGGGAAAATGATCCTAACCATATTGTTTCATATAAAATATTTGCGCAACATAAAGATAGGGTTATTCCCCGCTTTGAAACTAAAAATTGTATTTGTAAGGGTAAATCTAGTGGTCGACCAACAGTCTTGACAGAAGATGTTGTTGATGATGTTATACAACGGATTGTGGCAAGCCCAAACAAATCTATTCGAAAATTGGCTGAATGCATTTAATTAACCTTATTTGCATTACTAATTTTATTTATTCATTTAAGATCTGTCATATAATACCACTAGAAAAGTTTTAGTACAAAATTTGCATATGCATCGCTACAGAGTAACTGTTATGCAACAATTGTTCAATATTGACTATGAACGTAGAGTGCAATATTGTCAATGGTTCAATGAAAATTTAAATAATGATGATATTTTAAATGTGACATTTATGTCAGACGAGGCTTGGTTTCATTTATCAGGATATATCCATAGCCAAAATTATAGAACGTGGGCAACTGAAAATCCATATAATTATGTAGAAACCAGCTTGCATCCATTGAAAATAGGTGTTTGGATAGCCATGTCAAGACGACGAGTCATTGGCCCGATATTTTTTAATGACACTATTAATGCTGACCGATATCGTACAGAAATACTGCAAACTTTTATAAATCAATTACATGATGATGAATTGCAAACATGATATTTTCAGCAAGATGGAGCTCCACCTCTGTAGCTCATGATACATTAGAATTTCTACAACAGTATTTCGATGATAGATTAATTAGTAAGGATCGTTGGCCATCACGTTCACCTGACCTAACACCTTTAGATTTTTATCTGTTTGGTTATTTGAAAACAAAAGTTTTTGAAAATAGACCTCATTCTATAGAAGAACTGCAAGCAGCAATTGTTAATGAAGTTGACAATATAGATGAACAAGGACTCCACCGCATATTCTCAAATGTTAAGAAGAGAATTAATTTATGCCTGGATGCTAATGGTGGACATTTTGAACATTTATTGTAGTGCTTTAGTTTTGCTGAGTTAGGTTAACCATTTATAATATAACAATACTATTAAGCCACAATTCTCAAACTTCACAAGATTACTGAAAAATGCTATTATATGGTTTTCTGTAAATGACTCGTAGATAATTTTATATTTATATTTTCTTTCTAACTTACTTGTCAAATAAATGTAATAGATATATTGTATCTCTGGAACTAACATAATATATTTTATGTTACAAATTGTGTTTTTGATTATATTTACATTAATTATTAATGTGATGTACATTGATCTGTTTGAATAATGTAATGCATTAATTGTTAATAATAGTTACTATCTAACTTAATATTTTTATCTATAGTGAGAATATTATTAATTTTGAATGAATTTAGTAGAAATAGCAATATTTAAAACACAAATTAATTTCTTATTTAATAGTGAACCCTCTAATACGAAACGCCACTGAAGAAAAATAATAGAAGCAAATTTTAAGCAGATACTAAGTGTGACCAACATTAAAAAAAAAAATGTTGGCGCTAAATTCAAACTATCCTTAATCATTTACAATCGCACTGTTTAATTCTCTTCGATCTTCTTGAATATCTTCAAAATATATCATAAAATGTAAATTCACATGAAAATAAGGAACAAACGTAATTCATAAAAAAATATATTTAGAATCTATACCAACTCTATGCTAGTTGAATTTAAAGAAATACAATAGCATTTTCAAAAATTGTATAGTTTGACGTTTCAGAATATGACACTATCCAGTTAATATTAATCTAAAAAATCTACAACTAATAATATACAAAAAATAGTAAAACTATACGCAATTATCCATAGTCCTAAATGCTACTTACACAAACAAACAAAAAGTTTATAACATATAAGACGGGCACGAGATCACAAAATTTGAATACGGCGAATACTAATCGACCAAGATAGCCAACATTAAATTTTTCGTTAACATATGAAATTCCTACCCTAGAACAACTTGTAAATGCAACACCCGTCTGACGTTTAAGTTGCATAATTAATTTCCTTCCCCTCACCTTGTTTGGATGCCTTACCCCGCAAAATTATACACGGATAGCCTATCAAGCTACACATCTATATGTGATTTGTGGCTATCAGTGACAAACTTAAATTATAGAACCTTACATACGATTGTATTATTTTATTATTCATATATTAGAGATACAACACATCAAGTTTATAGTCGAAAGTTACTTTAGAACTGGTTAAAAAAGAGATAATGGAGAATGGGTTTATTCCATTAATCAGTGTTTGGATGATTTCTAGCAAGTGTCCTAATCTGCCAGTTACTTATGCACAGCTGTTAAGTCATGTTCATGCTTCCTTTGATAAATTTCGTATAACAAGGGCAATAACTCGTAAATCTGGCGGTGGAGCATCTAAGTAGGAACCGTAGATTGCATAGAGGATATTCTTCGACGTCGAATGAACAACTCACCTAAAAAATCAATTGCAAAGCTTTCTCAAGAAGTTCATTTGTCAGTGGGAACATGCCATGCCGTTTTAAAATAGAACTTAAAGTTGTTTCGATATAAAATTCAAACATTCTTGAGCTCATGCAGGTAGATTTCGATACAAGAACACAGTACTGTCAATGGTTTTTGCGTAACATAAACAATCGCATTCACGACATATGTTTTTTTTTTCCGATGAGGCTTGGTTTCATTTTTCTTTCTATTTAAATAAGCAAAATATGGGAATGTTGTAGACAGGACCCCCTTATAAATTCATAGAAACTGTATTACATTCACAACAAATAGGCGTCTGGCTAGCAGTTTCAAGGAGACGAATTATTCGGCCTATATTTTTTAACCAAATCGTAGCAGCTGAAATATGCCAAAATGAATTACTACAACCTTTTATTAATGCACTTCATGATGGCGAACTTACACAAGGATTTTTTCAGCAAGATAATACACCGGCACACAAATCTCGAAATACAATAGCTTTTTCGCAACAATTTTTCGAAGATTGAATTATTAATATCTTTAGATCTGACAATTCTAGATTATTTTATTTTTCAGTATTTAAAGAATACTATTTTTAACACTAGACGTCACACAATCGCAGAGCTTCACAATGCTTATTAGAGATTCTTGTGCTGACATAGCCCACCACAACTCCTGGTAAATGGTTTTGAGAACATGAAGCGTAGAGTTCGACTTTTGTCTTCAGAATAATGGACAACGCTTTCAGCATAACCTTTATTACTATTATTTTTTAAATTCAACTAATAAAGTTAAATTTTAAATTTTTTCACACATATTGATGACATTCAAGCTGTCAAAGTGATTAAGTGCGTGCATATACTGTTACCAGTCGTTATCAAAAAGCATGGACATCTTTAATCAGGAAAGATTTTGAAGGCATGGTAGTTAACTGTATCAACTTATACAATAATATACATATTTTAAATTTTTTTTAGAAAAAACTTTTGTACAACGTGGTCTAAGGACCACGTCCGATCGCTCCAAACAAAATTTGAGTTTATATTTTTTTTATTATACTTGATTTTTGTGAGCATAACTGTGCATAAGGGTGTAAGAAGGGAGTATGGCTGCCATTTTGAAATATGTATTAAATTAAATAAAACGAAGTTTCTAAATAAATTTTTCGTCTATTGAGCCGGTACCCAGTATTTTGAAGGCGAAATAAGAAAAAGATGGCAATGCCGTACTGTCGCGTATGTATTGTATGTATGTCGGAAGAGATATTTATTTCGACTTATTAATGTTTATTGAACATTAGAAGACATAATAACCTAGTTACAATGAGTTAATAATGAACATGTATAAACTAGGTAGTTGCTGTTTTTATTACGAATGTTGAAAATATCCATTATTTTCAACACAAGCTTTGCATCTACGAATCCTGTTTTGCCGCACACGTGTAAATAGGCAAAATGTGTAACATCGACTGTATCTTATGAATCGTGAATTGCGCAATGAACATTTCTATTCATACGAATTTTATTGTGAGATCAACGGAGTAAAAGTAAATAAACAAACCCCCAACAAAGATTTAAGTAAGATAGGTCCGGACCGGTGATATTGCTAAATCTCGGGACGACGATATGGGAACTTATCATTTTTTTCACGGAAATAGTTAAGCACACTGCAAATTGTCATGTTTTTTTTATGTACATATTCTGTTTCTGCATTCATTGTATAAAATTCAGTCAAAAATATGCATTATTATTAGAGATAAAGCACCTTAAAAAACAAAACTTTGTACTTTTTCTTTACGTGGAAACTACTGATTTTAGCCATACATTTTATTAAGATTTTTAGTTGTTTTTATACATTCTATCTAGTTTCAAAAGATTGGCAGTCATTCTCCTTACATATTGTATATAGAAAGACTCACAAGGAAGTTAATTGACGATCGTATGATAAACAATATAATGTAAACATATATCACCTTTTGAAATTACTCTTTAAATCATAAGTACAGTGGGGGTATGAAAGACAGTTGGGGAATGAAGTTTCTAAAAAGTAATTTTTTATTCAAGTCAAGTTTACTTCATTAAAATCAACTAATTGAATTAACTAATATATTAACTGTGCAGAGGTTATACTCTAAACACCATCATTTATAGCATTTTAATCTTTATTTGCCAAGTCAAGTTTACTATTTTAATTTCTTTCTTAAAGAATAGTCATTAAAATATTTTATGTATCATCTTACAATGGCTTGCCAATTACTGTATTTATGCCGAATTGTGCCATACTCTTAAAAATTGCTATTATTTGTTTCCTTGACGTAGATAAGCATTGTCTAAAATATTATCAGTTATGTCATTCTTAAACTACGGTTCATAAAGTGTTTCTTTGCAGTCACATGATCAAATTTAAGACATAAGAATCCCTTAAAATACTAAATGTGTGTAGTATTATAGCGCGTATTTATGTTAGCAAGAGATAAATTATAATTTGCAATTCACTTTATGAACTGTATAACAATATTTAAATCGCTCGCAAAAAATTATTATAAGCATAAGTATCAATCTGTACTTTGTTTATGACTATTTCATGTTTGTTAAGCCAATTGACACATTATTTAACGAAACCACGATTTTTATAGTTTACTGTATAAGATTTGCTTCTGCAAGAAATTTATTTCATGTCCAACTTGAAATATTTAATATTGCTATTGCATTTATGAAGTACTGGTTTTCATGAAAGTAATTTTAAATCTTTCTATTAAGAATATTACTTAGAATTAACTTAATGATTTAATTCCTTTTTGGTACTAAATTAATGATATGTTATCTTTTTATTTTCAGGGTCGTAAGAATAAATCTATCAAGATTTGGGGAGAACCAGGCAAAGATAGAGACGACTATTCTTGGTTATTATGCACAAATCGCCAACCCCATGAACAAGAAAAATTGATGTTAACTCAAATTATTGCTGGTGATTCGTTATTAAAATTGGGTCGACTTGTGCACGAGATGAGAGAACTGTGGAATGTCGAACAATATTGTGATTGTTCCTTGAGTAAAGAAGTAGCACAAAAATCAAACGGTGCTCGTAAAGAGATAATTAAAAGTATATTATCTGGAGAACTGAACGGAATCAAAAAAGAAATTAAGGAAGACCCAGATAATAAGCCACTTGTGAATGGAGGTGCAGTTAAAGATGAAAAAAATTCATTATGTTGGCTTGCTGATGTAGCGCTGTCTAATGAAGATAAGAAAAATGATGACACTAGTGATTCTGATGATGGTAGTTTTTCAACGTTACGTGAACTTCTTATAAGACCCTCGCATAAACATAACGGCAGTAGAGCCGGATCGCCAGTGTCTACTGCGTCAAAATCTGCGAAGAAATCTAATGTCAGAATGGATACTCTAGACGAAGTTATTTCTAGTGTCATCGAAGATAGTGTACCTAAACATAAGGAAGAAAATAGCGCAGATACAAAAATAGAATTAAAACATTTTATAAGAAGAGATAATTACCAAGCCAAAATAAGAGGAATGTTACCCATAAGAATAATGACTTTGACGGAAAGTAAACTTCTCTATCCCGAAATACCACATAGTTGGTTGTGTGATGGCAAGTTATTAAGGCTCAGTGATACAACGCATCAAGGCAACTATAAAATATATCAGGTTGGTATTGCTAAATGCTCTATTTTCAAATTAAAACGCAAATTTTAGAAACAAAAATTCAGTGTGCACACATGCACACGTGCAGTTGTCACCAAAATATTAAATAGAGACGCATTACTTAATTAGTATTTATTTTTTCAGGATCAATGGAAACGAGGTCAGCCAGTGTTGGTATCTGATGTCGCAAAATATCTAACAAGAGATCTTTGGACTCCAGAAGCTTTTATTAGAGATTTTGGTGATGAAAAAAACGACTTGGTGAATTGTCTCACCGGCAATTTGGTAGTGAATCAACCTATGAGAAAGTTTTGGGAAGGATTTGAGCATCTATCAAGAAGATTAAAAGACGAAAAGGGAAACCCTATGCTACTAAAATTAAAAGACTGGCCGCCCGGCGAAGATTTCGCGGAAATGTTACCAACTCGCTTCGCAGACTTAATGAAAGTTCTTCCTTTGTCTGAATATACACATCGTAATGGTAGATTAAATCTTGCAAGTCGATTGCCGGATTGTTTTGTACGACCAGATTTAGGTCCTAAAATGTACAATGCTTACGGTTCGGCTTTACACCCGTCCAAAGGTACGACTAATCTTCATCTGGACATATCTGATGCAGTTAATGTGATGGTGTACGTCGGGATACCTAAAGATGGAGACAGTGATGAACACATCAAGGAAGCCTTTAGGGCTATAGATGAAGCTGGATGTGATATTTTAACCCGTCGGCGGGTTAGAGATAAAGGTGAATTACCAGGTGCTTTGTGGCATATTTATAATGCGAGGGATGCAGACAAAATTCGCGATCTTCTCAATAAAGTTGTCGTAGAGAAAGGCGGTTGTTTAGAACCTAATCACGATCCCATACATGACCAAAGCTGTTACCTAGATGGCCCTCTCAGAGAAAGACTTTATAAAGAATATGGTGTTGAGGGTTATGCGATTGTACAATGTTTAGGTGATGCTGTATTTATACCAGCTGGAGCACCCCATCAAGTTCGTAATTTACATAATTGTATCAAAGTCGCCGAAGACTTTGTATCGCCAGAAAATGTGTCTCATTGCTTTCATCTCACGCAAGAGTTCAGAGATCTATCCGACACTCATACCAATCATGAAGATAAGCTTCAAATTAAAAATATTATCTATCACGCGGTTAAAGACTCCCTATCCACCTTAACATCAATACTTAATAAGCATGCCGTTAAGTTGGAGAAGGACGGATCTGAACGTGGTAACACAGGATGTGCAGATGAACTTTCAAATACGACATTGGACTCAACGGAGCCTGCTTAATTTGTGATAGTAGATGCTTATTTAAGTCAGCGAGCATTTTCGTTTTGTTTATGTAAATTTCTTCTTCTTGTGTGATACAAAAAAAAACATAAAACGGTGTAAAGTATTGACAAAAACACGGTGTGTGTGTATAAACGAGACTCAGTTTTAAAATACCACCTTATGCACGTGTGAGCTGTATGTGTACATAATCTTGTACATTGACATTTTAGTTGGATGAAAATGCTGAATATGCACGGTTTAATCTTCCTGTTAGTAGTGACTAGTGGCTTATTATGGGTCACGAGTTGTAATTAGCCTATTCTATTCACTTGTTGACTACTCGGTGTCTGAGACTTCTGAAATAATCGCAGATTTATATATGAATGTTGTTTCTCAAAGTACCGGTGGTTATTTTTGTCACTTGTATACTGTGCCTGTTATACAGAGAAAAAGAGATAAAAGAAAAATGGTATTTTTAACTACCAAATCTTTTTAAAAAAACTCGCTATTCAGTATTCTTTGTGGGTTTGTAATGTTCAACTAGATAATATATTATTAGTGATCTATAAAATAATAGTTTCGGCATCTTATTAAAACAACATAAATTCAAAAAAAAAAGAAACTTTTCTAAAGTGCTATTTCATTCAAAGTGCCAATTAAGATTATTTTAGGTGGTCACTGGTATGCAAATGCGTTCTTATAAATCGAAAGTTGGCTGATGTATTGTCACATAAGTAAGAGTGCAGTTGCTGCTCAGTAATCAGATGATCTCGACTTTGTTTTTTTTTTTTTACAACGACGATAGAAATTCTTATATCACTTAAACTCACTGTAGAATTGTCGAATCCTCCGTGTTGCGTTGGATCATGTACATTTTTAAATTTCAAATGTTAGTTTTGTCATATATGTATATTGTTTCAATGATGTAAGAACATTATTTATTTGCTTTTTACAGTGATCATTGTACAGTAGCATAGATTTTGTACAGAGTACCTACTATGTTTCCTTGTTCCTCTGTTGAGGGAAAAAAATTAATTTTTTTGTACTATGTATATTATGTAAGAATAGGTTTGAATAAGAAAATGTTTATATTACCTTTGATATTTTATTTTAAACCTCTCTTGTAGTCCTATCATACATTTGATATAGCCATAAAGTTTTTTTTACAGATTATAATAATATTTATTAATTGTCGCAACAGGTCACCCCAATATAGACAATATAAACAAATAATAAATATAATATGTACATATGTGAAAAACAAAGTATAAATTCAATAATATAATCAAACTACCTAAATATAGAGAAGAAAAGTGAAAAAAAAGAGAAAAAAACATTAAACGAAGAGACAAATTAACGAAACGTCTGCAGAAAAATTATTTAAACTGTTAAAGTTCTTGGCAGAATGCACCATGGGGAGCCCTCAGAAATATATTTGTTCTAGCTGTTGGAAGTAGAAGCACTTCATTCACTCTTGAGTTTGGACGAGGTACTCGAAAATTCACTTCTGCAAGCAAATCGGCTGAATCGATCTTATAAAGAATTACATTTTTAATAAAATTTGAACTAATTAGTGTCCTCTTGCTTCCAGCGATTCAACTCCATGACGATCCAAGAGTAACCTGTATTCCAAACCACGAGGAGGGTACGCTCCATCAACTTTATAACTTAAATACTTTAGAAATTTGCGCTGTATGGATTCAACTGCATTAATATAGCAGTCATATATTAGATACCACACGACAACAGCATATTCTAACTTGCTAACAACTAACGCATAAAAAAGTTGCTTGAGTGAAGCTATGTTGTCGAAGTCCGCACACGTACAGATAATCAAACCCAATGATCGATATGCTGACGTGACTTGGGAAACATGATCAGTGAAGGTCAGCTTTTCATAAAAAATAACTTGATTGCGATGTTGTTAATAGAATAATTGGAAAAATATCTATTGGGTTTTCTGGTGAAAGATATGAAACATTTGTCGATGTTTAAATTTAATTTGTTTGAAGAGCACCAATTTGTGACAGGATCCAGGTTCTCTTGAAGAAGGGCAGCATCTTGAGCACCACCAATTCGATGAAAAATTTTTAAATCGTCCGCATAAGCCAAAACACGACAATTAATAGATTAAATCATTAACAAAGATGTTAAATAACAAGTCTCCAAGATTAAAACCCTGGGGCACTCCAGAAGTAGAAAGGTACGTTCTAGATTTGTATCCATTATAGTATACAAAATTCCTTCTATAAGTAAGGTAAGAAGTAAGGAGCATTATTAGTGAGTTGCTGAAGCCAAACAAACACATTTTACCCAGGAGAGCAGCAAGGTCCATGGTATCGAAGGCACAAGAAAAGTCAGTATACATTTATCAACATGTTTTATGTCTAAAAGGTCTACCACTTCAAACCTCGCCCTTTTATCTCAGGCTGTATGTGAAACTCTTGACAGGGGAAAGCAGATGGACGTCATTACGTCCATCTGCTTTCCCCTGTCAAGAGTTTCACATACAGCCTGAGATAAAAGGGCGAGGTTTTTATCTCAGGCTGTATGTGAAACTCTTGACAGGGGAAAGCAGATGGACGTCATTACGTCCATCTGCTTTCCCCTGTCAAGAGTTTCACATACAGCCTGAGATAAAAGGGCGAGGTTTGAAGTGGTAGACCTTTTAGACATAAAACATGTTGATTTGGCGACAGGAATGATTTGATTTTAGAGTAAATATGGTCATATAGTATAGCCTCAAACACCTTTGCAATGTAGGGTAGGATTGATATGGGCCTGTAATTATTAACATCAGAGATCTCCTTTTTTTGTGTACAGGACATATACTGGCGACTTTCCAGGTAACAGGGAAGACATGTTTACAGCGATAAATTAAATATCTTGCAAAGAGGCTTAACAAATATTGATGCACAATCACGAAGAAGGAAGCTGGGAATGTTATCATGCCCGGAGGTGAAAGTATTCTTTGGTTTTATTAGTTGATTCAGGACATCATCATATACAACACTCCGAATATTCAATGATGGCAAATTTGTATGCAGGTCTTGAATGTCACCACTGCTAGCACCTGACAAGAATACATCAGAGAAAGCTGATGCAAAAGCATCAACAATCCGCTGAGAGTCGTCGAATTCAGAATCGCCGTTATAGAGTTTACCAGAAATTCTGGAGCTACCACGTTTGGATCTTACAAGGCTCCAAAAAGATTTAGGGTTATCTAGAAGGGAATGCTGAATACAGTCAATATAATTTTGATAGACCGTAGGGTAGCTATATTATCCTTAAGAATTCTTCGCACATGCTGAAATTCACGTTGGAAGATTTTCCCAGTCTGCTTCCATCTTCGATGATAAAACTTCAAATCAAATAATTCTGTCATAGATGGTGTAAACCACGGAGGAACACGTTGCTTCTTACAATTGTGGCAGGTATTAAGAATACAAGAATCCATCACGGAGTATATTACACAGTAGAAGATATCAACATCCAAAACGGCATCAAGGAAGGACAAATCAACACAGAATAATTCAATAAAACTTATGAACAAGAACTCTTATTTATAAATGAAATTGACAAGTTGAGAGAGAATGTTTGTGAAATATTTGGTAATGTTTCAGTAAATAATGGTTTTCGTATTTAATTAATAACAGAAACTGTATAAGGTAGAAATTTATTTAAGAAATGGCAGAAAATCGTGATGAAGACACTCGTATGAAGATTTTTAAGAGGAATTTGCGCATGAAGCTATCCCGTGTGATAATTTCAGTACATCTATTCCACTTTGCGCAATTATTTAGAGAAGAGTTGTGATAGATAGTTCGTCCGCACAACAGAATCTGACTAGAGATTTCGTTTACGACTTCGAACTAATTCAACCATGTGAGGTAAAAAATAGTTATAATACTAAACAGTTACTTATGTGTATATACTTTTTCTCCCGACCGAGAATAAAGTGTCATCTTATACATCTGACAATTGACATATATTAGACCACTTTATTCTCTAGGGAATAAAATATTCGATTTTCCCTAGGGAATAAAGTGAATACTGTAGGGAATGACTTTTGGTTCATTTATTTAAGTCAAAATTAATTTAACTGTCAGATTGACGAAGCATTTAAATATATCAATCAATTTTATTTTCTAATCGTAATAGTAACATTAGATGAGTTTACAATATTTATATATGGACAATCATCTGATATCTTAACTTGGCGGTTGCTTACAGTAGTGCTTGTGCAAAAATTATCTCCTTCACTGCCATTAATATTCATTTTTGCACAATAACTTAAACGGACTGCGTTTTTTGGAAAAAAATAAGACACAAACAAACTCGTTTTACTTTAGTAACCAGAAATTGAATCGATTCTGCCTTTACTTGATGTAAATCCATATCAAATGATAAAAACACACACAATGTTGTATTAGATTTACACTTTATTACAATAAAGTGTAAATCTAATACAACATTGTGTGTGTTTTTATCATTTAGTAACCAGAAACTATGCACATTTTCATGACAAACCAACTTAATATTGAATGACATCAGATCAATCAACTGTCGAACTAATAATGAAATAAATTATTACATTTAAGGTCGGGAGAAAAGTTTTGTATGTAATTCGGGAATAAACGTCTATAATCCCTCAACAGAAAATGCCTTCGCTCCCTTCGGTCGCTCAGGCATTACTTACTTTCTCGGGATTAAAACTGTCGTTTATTCCCTTAATACATAAATATCTATTATTTTTCACTTAAGTATTATTTGTTCATTTCACCTTGGATACGGTTCCCATAACCACGGTCATATCGCCCGTGGGCGTTATAACCGGGCGATATGGCCCATAACGCCCGCTAATTTATTCACAGTTTTTAATGTTGTGTAAGTATAAATAAGGCCCGAGAAGAAAGGATATACATTTTACAGAAATAATAATTTTAATTTTTAATAAAGTCTAAAGAAAGAAGCAAAACTTTAGCATTCTTTATTAAAATTAAGAGTATCTAAGCATTAACAACTTGAAAACTTCAAAGTGTCAACAACTGTCATTTAAAATAGAATTAATGTTAAATCGTTGATTCAAGGAGTCATGTTAGATGCGTAACGACAGGACAGTTCACACAACTCTCGGAACTTTTCCAATGTAATTTGAATTTTCCGCTTAAGAAATTAATTCTTCGTGAAAAATAAAATTTTGTATGAACCACTGGCGCCTTATGGGAATTATATTGCCCCCGGGTTGAATTAACGTCGACCTAGGAGCAATATAATACCCGTAACGCCCTTGGTGCATAAATAACTATATATTTACATAATAAATACGGGAGAACAAAAGCATATTTAAACAAATGCTGTATATCAAGTTATGTAATTATATACCGAAATATCAAAAAATATTTTGGTTAACGGTGGCCATGAAATGAAAAACGTCTGTCTTAATTTATATTATCCTTTTGAGAAAATTCTGATAAAATTTGCAGGTTAAGTGTCATACTGACATTAAGATTAATATATTGACAAATTTTAACGTCAGGATGACACTTTTACTGAAACTTATCAGAATTTTCTCAAAAGGATGATATAAATTAAGACGGACTTTTTTCACTCCATGGCCACCGTTGACCTAGATAATTTTTGATATTTTGGTATATGATTGCGTAGTAGTGGGCGCGTTAGACTCTATTGAACGGACAAGATTCGTAACTCTTAGTGATGAGGTAAGTAATTGAGGAACATTGTTAGATTCATGGCAACATTCAGCAACAACTGTACTACACGGTATTACGCCAATAACCTAGACTGTGTGGTAAAACTATACCAATTCCTTTTATTGTTATATATACGTTCTTCAATTTGTCTAAGCAAGAAGTGGTTTCCCATTGGAAAATAAAGCCATTATTATTATTATTGTTAAGTGTTTGAGTAACTATTTTTTTAACATATTTTTAAATATCTTCCTAATTCCGTTCTATTTGATAAAAGTTTCTCTTTTATTATTTTTATTAATCGAAAGTATAATACGTCAAAAATACAACACTTTACATATTTTATGACATGTTATTTTGGAGGATGCAGTATTATTTGACTTGCTGTTTGGGATACTTTCATCGTTGGTGTTTCTGTAAAAATATGTACCGCGTCTTTAATATCGTTACCTGACACTTATGCAACCCAATTTGCATTGCACGTTTGCCGTGGTATCAATGTAGTGATATTTTCAACATTTATTGTAAATGATAAATACAATCTGCATTAATAATTGTCTGATTTTATTCTCAAAGGAAAGTTACGTTATTTTAAGACTTTATAAAATTTTCCTGACATTTCAAACATATTTCAAGTTGTTGACATTTAGTCAGACTATTCCAATCTGTTAAAGTGGTTGCATAAGTGTCTTGTTAGGATATTAAAAAAAGATATCTTTGCATCTTTGAGTTTATCAGAGACCAATGAAATACTTCGAAAACAAAAATTTCGTCTGCGATTTATTATTTCAATGATGAGGAAGCTATGTTTAGTTAGGTTTATTTTGCAATATGTAAACAATAAAATAAATCCAAATACATACCAACTGTTAGTATACTTTTTAAGTATTAAATATTTTTCGTCAACATGGTGGCACGTACCGGAATGACATAAAAACACTCTGGGAAAAAATTTGTGGCTTACCTTATAAATTATTCTATATTTTACCCTGTCCTAAAATTATTTTATATAATAGAATGACATGTCAACAATGTTTTTGATAAGAAATATTGTGATAAAGTATTTCAATTTAGTAATAAAGTCATCATCATCCTATTTAAAGTTGGACAAGCATTGGAGAACACAAAACGAGGTTCTAGAATAGCCAGTGTAGTCACCAGTGCTCAATTCTATTGAAAATCTATGAGCATATATCCAACAAGTATGGTAAAATGTGGAATCAAGTTGGTGGTCTATTCCAACCAAACGTTGCCATCAATTAATTAGTTGATAGCACCGTTATGCAGCAGTTTAAGATGCGGAACAAAGTATTGAATTTGTATATAAACTTTTAAATCTTTTACATAAATTAAATGAAATTTAATATTTATATTATGTATTTGCTTTACTTTTACCTATTATTTTGGCTGGCCCAACTACTATTCATACTTTTAGTAAAGCATTAATGAAGTATAACGACGTGCAATATTGGTTCAATTCAATAGTTCTACTTAATAATTTTATTATAATCCTTTTATTTAGGAATAAAATTAACTTTTTGTATTCGTTTACTACACCGCTATCATATTGGCCACAACTGTGGACTGAAAAGAGAGATCTAAAGATCTCTCTTTTCAGTCCAATTTTTTTTGTCACTCTTTATAAATAAAGAGTGACAAAAAAAAATTAAAACATTTTATTCTATTATTAGAAATAAACCTAAAAGAATGCAATATAAGATGCAGATTGTTTTTGTTGTAATTCTTAATAATAATAGTTTATTAAACTTAAAAAACGAAATAAAAAAGTAAATTTAGTATGGTAGTTGTAGTGTAATATAATGTAAAGAGATTGACAGTACGAAAATTAACTTAAATAATTAATACAACCCAGTCACATTACATGGCGCAGTCAGTAGGATTCGAACCGACGCTCCCAAATGAAACCTGATTTCCATATAATACAACTTATCTTCCACGTTTTCGTACTCCCAGCCTCCTTATATAACACTAAACTACAGTAGTAGTATCCATGATATTCCATTTGTTAATTATTGTTTTTCCTTATTTCTATTAATTGTTATACACATTACAGGTTAATTTACTCCAACTGGCTTTTTTTAGGTCAAGGACCTATTTTTTAAGTGTTTGAATCAATTAAAAAGTTTTAACTTTGAGTACCGGAGTTATTTTAATGGAAAACGAAATTACGTTCAGCTCATTGATTTTCAAAAGTTATAAATTGTTTATTTAACATTTTTATACTTTGGAGTACCCATTTTATTTTAACAGAACACTACTTAGATCTTTTATTTAAAATCAATCGTTCTTTACACAACTAATCCATCGCTTAAATCGTCTACTAATTTTAACTTTTTTCTATTGTGACGTTAATAATAGGAATATCCATGTAGTCAGTGCAAATAAAGTGTTTCTAGTCATCTCAGGAAAATATTACCTTTCCTTTTCTTAAAGATATACGATTTAATTTGGTTCTCAATGCTTGTTCGCTTGCCTCTCTAGCTTATGATTCTTGGACACTTGTGGTTTGCTATAGTTGTCAGAATCTTTTTCAATTTCCTTTTTTGCCTTAATTTTTATGTTAAACAAATACTCCTTCGCTTTCTAAAGATTTCCTATTCCCGTATTTGAAGATAATTTATTTTGTTTTTTTCTTATAGAACATAAACACTTCAAAGAAAACATATGTTTAATTTACAAAGAAAAATACACACCATCTAAGTTCAAAATTCCAGTTAACGCAGGTAAAGTCGACTCCCTCTAGTCCGGACGGCTTCTTGGAAAGGAGTCATCTGCGCGTGGAAGGGTTTCTCGAGGTAGAAATCGACAGGAATGAATCTGTTTACAGTGTTCAGTTTATGATTGCGTTCGCTTCGGATGTTCATAACTGTAGGTATTACGAATTCTATTCTTGTGTTTTTAGTAATTTTAAATGTGTTTATTTGTTGTAGTTAACTCTGATAATTTATTTCGCAAAATTTTTCTCGAAAATGTGTGTGAAGAACGGAAGCATACTACTGTAAAAATGCAAAACAGACTTAATATTTTACAACGTTTAGATAAGGGTGAATCAGTGCAAAGTATGGGAGTTTAATGTACGGAAAAGTACAGGTTATGACTGGCGGAAAAATAGAAAATTGATCGAGGAATTTTGTATGCAAACTGAAACAGAATCAGTCCTTTCTACTGCTCTACTTTGAAAAAACCACATCACGAACTCGATGATGACGCATTATGGGTGTGGTTCATGCAGGAACGTAGAAGAGGGACTCTTATAAATGGGCCGATTTTAAAAGAACAAGCCATTATTCTTCATTCGAAACTTGGGAGAAAAGAAATTTCTCGGCAAGTGATGGGTGGCTAACAAGGCGGAAAATACGCCATAGAGTACACTTCCTTGGAGTATGTGGGGAGAAGCTCTCAGCGATTTCTCAGGAAAATTTAAGCGTATCATTGATCGTGAAAAACTAACCCCCAGAACAAGTGTATAATATCGACGAGACGGGGCTTAACTATAAACTTTTGCCACTCCTCAAGAAAAGTCTGCATCGGGCTTTAAAGTCAATAAAGAAAGGTTCACTGTCGCTTTATGCTCAAACACATCCGGGACACACAAGATGCTTCTATTCGTGATTGGGAAGTCTGCCAAACCCAGAGTGTTTAAAAACTTGAACAATTCTACCCTTCCAGTGTATTGCAGGTCACAAAAGTCTGCCTGGATGGAGTGTTATTTGTTTTGTTAAGGAGTGGTTCGTGACCAAATTTGTTCCGAGTGTATAAGATCATTTGACATCTTTGAAATTGCCGATTAAAGCAGTGCTTGTTATTGATAATGCGCCTACGCATCCAGAGGAAGATCTCGAATGTGAAGGTCACAGTGGCATCAAGCTTTTGTATATAGCATCTAATATCACAAGTATCTCACCCCATAGACCAAGGTGCCATTGAATGTTTTAAGAGGAAGCTTCTGTCAGAAATTTTGGGTAAAATGGATGGTGGTGATGACAGTGCAGGTCTCATCCAGACGCTTAACATTAAGGACGTAATTTATATAGCTGCTAAATCATATGATTAAATCTCGTCAGTTACGTTTACTAAGTCGTGGAGAAAATTGTGGCCAGATGTTGAAAATCTTGTTGAGAGGAGCAAAGAAGACAACTTAAATGCAAGAGACTTACATATTTATGCAACTGAACCTGATGATAACCAGTCAATTTTAAAGGATTTACAAGGACTACCTGATTCTGCTAATATTAATGAGGATGACGTTGTGGAATGGATTTCACGAGCAGATGATGAACAGGCTAATGAGATCTTGTATGAGAACGAAATCGTCGAAATAGTCCATAGTCAAGAGGAAGAAAAAAAAGACGACGATGAAAGTGATAGTGAAGCGGGAAACGGCGTGGGAATTTTGACTCATTCTGAGGGGAGGGCAGCAGTGGAACTGGCAACTACATATGTCGAGCAACAGGCTGTTGTCGCATCAACTGTCAATGTTATGTTTATGAGGAAATAGCGTGATTATGCGTTTAAAAAAACAGTTGAACTAAAAAAGCAGAAGAAAATAACAGATTTCTTTTAATACTGTACGAGGGAAGATCAGTAAGTACCCGTGTTTGAAGACAGGTGGCGCTGCTGAGGGAAGTTGGCATTACCGTCGTGTACTACCATCTGTCAGACAACACCATAATACATTTCAGACTGATTCATAGGTTAGTTTTTATTTGGCAGCCAGTTGTATCACACGTGTTTCGTGTTTCTCGATAAAATGGAAAAAGAGCAATATCGATCCGTAATTCGCTTTTTATTTTTGGATGGAAAAACATGCGAAGAAATAAAAGCGAAGTTGGATGCTGTCTATGGGGACCCTTCACCATCTATAACAACCGTAAGATATTGGTTCAACGAATTTAAACGTGGTCGTACATCTGTTTTTGATGAGGAGCGCCCAGGCCGCCCGGCAGACGTGGTTACCGAGGAAATCGTTGAAAAGGTCCACGACATGATTCTCGCTGATCGCCCAACGAAAGTGCGCGAAGTAGCAGAGGCCGTAGGCGTGTCGTACGGAACGGCAATTAATATTTTACATAATAAGTTATCGGTGAGAAAGGTGTCGGCCAGATGGGTGCCGCGATTGCTTACGGTGGACAACAAGCGGATACGGTTGTCAATGTCGAAGCAGTGTTTGGACCTCTTTAAGAGAAATTCGCAGTAGTTTTTGCGTCGAGTCGTCACCGTTGATGAAACCTGGATCCATTATTATACGCCAGAGTCCAAGCGACTGTCAAAACAATGGATTTTTCGGGATGAATCTGCTCCGAAGAAGGCAAAGACGGTCCCATCGGCCGGAAAGGTCATGGCCACGATTTTTTTGGATTCCAACGGAATAATCCTCATGGACTTTTTGCAGAAAGGAAGAACGGTCACGGGGTACTACAGTGAATTATTGGACCGATTCGATATAAAATTGAAGGAGACACGGCCCCATTTGGCTAAGAAAAAAGTGCTGTTTCACCACGATAATGCACCAGCACATTCATCCAGAATTGTCGCGGCAAAGTTGCATGAACTGTACTACGAATTGCTGCCGCACCCACCGTACTCGCCTGACATGGCTCCCTGCGACTTCTTTCTGTTCCCCAACATGAAAACGTGGCTCAGGTGAAAAAGATTCAGCTCAAACGAGGAGGTTATCGTCGAGACAGAAGCGTATTTTGCAGAGTTTGACAAATCGTATTTTTTGGAGGGGTTAAAGAAATGGCAGAAACGTTGGGAAAAGTGTATTGTACTAAAAGGTGATTACGTTGAAAAATAAATAAAAAATTTGTGAAAAACTTGCGTCTTCTTTCCTAACACGGGTATTTATTGATCCACCCTCCTATTGTAAATATGTATGTAAGTTTTTCTTCATGCTTAGGTTCACTTATTCATTTTGAACTATTTTAAATAAGTTTGTAAAGTTCTAATTTGTGGTTCGTTAAAATTTTATTTTTATTCCTGTTGTCTGGTGCCACGTTTGTTTATATCAACGTCACGAAAACTGACGATTCAGCGAGTAGGTGGGAAAAAACTAATCTTTGGGTAAATACGCTTTAAAAACGTCGTAAAAGTTGATTTTCAATCATAGATACGCTATTATAGGTTGTACTTTACATGTGTAAAACACCGCCGGATGGTCTGGAAGTTTTTTAATCCGGACGAGGGTCCGGTCCCGAGGTGTCCAGATTAGAGGGAGTCAACTGTATAGCAATAAACGTCATAGCAGTAATAAATAGGTATAACCTCTTTTGTTTTTAAAATAAAATATTTACTTTGGAATTTAGATTTTAAATTGAAATGGGACGCGCCTAAGCTTTTAACGCCCATGTAACGCATTTAACATTTTCATAAATTGAAATATTTTCAAGAAATTGTTAAATAGAAATCGATATGCTTTATTTGAACAAACAAATAGGATAGATATGTAGATGGTGTTACTTTTTCTTCTATTTGACAATCATTTTATAATAACTTTAATACTCTTTTCAAGAGTTCCTGATATTCTTATCTCAAGTTCTTCCGTAGTTCATCAGCTAAATGAACGAAAATACTTAAAATTCTTATTCAACTAAAAAGACGATAAAGATTAAAAACATATTCAATATTAATAGTTTACTAGTGAAAATGTTAACAAGTACCTAAAATCTAAAAATAGGCGTTTTTATACAACGGCTATATAAGAATTAAGGAAACAACACTTTCATTACTTAACCAACATTTCTAATACATGTACTATTAAAGGAGTTTAGTAATTCTCAATACGTATATTTTAATTAATACATACACTAGTGTCCATTAAAAATCAATACAAAAAAATTATGCATCCTTAAACAGTGTTTATTACAGACGTGTACAACATAAGTTATAAATTGAATATACAAAGGTTGATTTAGCATTAAATAAAATATTTATTGTTTATGTCGCATAACAGTTATAGTTTATTAAATTTACTGGGATTTACTTAACTCCATTTAATAATTTCAGGCCACCAATATTTAAATAAATAGAATAAATAAATCACAAATTTTTACAAAAATATGAAGTGCATAATGAATGTCTTCATTTGAATTTTTTTAGTGTATTTAGAACAAAAAAAAATATGAAAGCATATTTAGAAAAGAAATCATTACATGATAGCATCAATTGCATGGAAAATATACATATATATATATATATACAAAAATAATTGCACCTTTTATTTCGTACTGGAATAAGCACAGAGCTGCCATCAGTAGCTTTTGAAATAATTCCAGAAATTATTTTAGTAAGAGTAAAAAGTTACACAACATTTTCTGATTAGAAAGATATAAAAATTATACTATCTATGTTCTCATTTGGAATTTACTGCAAGTGAGAATTAATGAATATTAAATCACATTCTTACATGTAAATGTCGACTTATTTAATGCGTATAATTATAATAATAATAATAATAATAATAATGCATTTACATGTAAGAATGTGATTTAATATTCATTAATTCTCACTTGCAGTAAATTCCAAATGTTAACTATATATACAGAAAGTATAGAAATGAAAAAGCAAGGTCGTCATCGAAAGGGAATGCCGTACATTGAGAAGTTCCAATTAGAACGAAACGGTCGTCTGTACGTTTCCTCGCGTTGATAGGCTTGTTTTTTCAGTATTTCTTAATTCTTAATTATCTATGTTCTGTTGGCAACCCTAAATAAAATTCAAATATAAGCTTTTTGTGTACAAAAAATATATTTCAATATATAGTACAAGGACAATTTTTTTTTATGTTTTTTTAATTTGCAATGGGAACATAAACATAATCCTATAGCTATGTGTTACACCCGCATTGTACATAAAACAAAAAATAAAGAACTAAAATCGATACAGGTTCGTTTCGTTTTATAAGACCAAATACAAATATTTAATTGGACTAAATTTTATTACAGAAATAAATTAAAGCGTTTTCGTATTGTTCTTTTTACTTGGATCAATACTGTTATATGGAGGTGGTACTATTGTGGATTGTGTTTCTATTTTAGGTGGCGGTTTTGTGCCTGAACTAACTTTCTCTATTTGTTCTCCTTTTGGGAGTTTCTTTTCATCAACTTTCAAATTTACTTGTGCGGACTTTGATTGTTTCGCTGCTTCAGAAATTTCTTTTTCTTTTTGCAGAGCCTTTTCAATTTTCTCTTCTACCTCTAAAATTTCTTCTTTATCAATTAAATCGATGATTTCTGTTACTTGCTTGGAATCGAGTTGGACGTTTTCTTTGCCAATGAATTCTATTACCTAAAAATAAAAGAAATAAGAAAATCGGGACTGCGAAAAATATATATTAATTATAGAGACGAATTAAAAAAATATATAATTGTTTTTATTTTCTAGAACATGTCACCAGAGTTTAGTAACTATGTCTATGTAATAATTGTATTGAAACGTCAATTGTCTGTCTGCATTAAAATACTTAGACAATTCTATTCCAATAGAAATAACGTGCCTTCCAAGAACTTTCCTCATTAGAGACGTTTGTGACAGATTACGTGCACGGTCACCAACCATTATCAAAAAGCATAGCTGTTATTTCAAATTAAGATAGCTGGAATTGCTATAGATATGATGCATTGAATTCTACAGATAATTGTATATTATGAACCCTTAAAAAACTATTCAATAATGTTGAGGTGTTAGTAATATCTGCCATATGTATTGCGTGAGACATTATTTATTATTTCGTGATGTGCAAATAATTACACTAGGATGGAAAATATTGTAGGAAGGTGCCCGCTATAATATATACGCACTGTTGCAATATCCTCTCGCTATGACAGTGTCATAACCATAACTAAAAGTGGGAGTTTCGTAATACATATACGCACGTAACAACTCTATTGCTAGCTAGGTAGAGTTGTAGGGTAGTACTATCCTAATGGTAGTACTGCAAATGAGGTTGCTGGTCGTTTCGCTTTTCCATTTGAAAATAGGGCTGTTCCTACCTACAACAATAACGAATGTGCAACAAACTGTAGAAAATGTAAAAATTTAAACGCCCGACAACCTATTATAAATCAAAAGAAATGAATGTGATAGTTGCATTTGTTTTTAATTTAAAAGTTTCTTCATACGCGGATCTACGTTAGAAACACACAAAAGCAAATTGTTCTTGAGTGATAAGACGTGGCGAAAGGGATTAATATTTTCAATGCTTCTGTGACTAAATTTTCATATTCATTTCGACGAGCAAGCCAAAACGTATTTAAACCTTCACATGTTAATTCAAGTTGTAATGTTTTGTCGGCAGATATTTCGATGAGCTGGTCGTGAATCTCAACTGGTAACTTAGCAGCGGCAACAACGTTTTCACAAAACGGATTCAGTACCCATCTCTTCGAGAAATCATTTTTATCTTCCGAAAAATACTCCGTCAACTGAGTTTTTAGCTTGCGCAAATGCATCTTCATGCAATCCAAACTGTGGTGAATAATGGTGTCTTGTTCATTCAAATTTCTCTCAATATACGTAATCCGAAGTGAATGGGAACATTTCCAAATTTTTGCTTTGAAGGCGAATAATTCAGATATCAAGCTTCTTAATTGAAGCATGAACTTCGCATGTCATTAATAACATGTTTTTATTAGGCCCTTGTATAATGAAAAATTCGTGAAAAGTCACATCCATCCCGGAATGTGTGGATGCATTTCGCTCTTAATGGAGCTCGTCAACACATAGTATCCCATACATACGCGAAGTATAGAAGTGAAAAGGTGTTTATCCGGGATACTGTATGTTGACGAACTCCAATTAAGAGGGAAATGCATCCACACATTCCGGAATAGATGTGACTTTTCACGAATTTTTCATTATCCTAACAACCAGAAAGGTGACATCGCTTCTGCATACTGGCACACTTAGTCTGTCGAAATGTAGAAATTAGCGCAGCACATTAGGCGACATTTACGTGTAATGTGAGATTTAATACTCATTAGTTCTCATTTACAGTAAGTTCATTATATGTCCTTGTAAATTCATACTCAAGTCATTTAAATCCGAAAATACAACAGCTAAGTAAGCCAACAACATACACTCATTATACTGTAAAAACAATGAGAATGGCGTTTGTTTATCCTGGAAAAATATTATTAATTCATCTCCCAATTCCAATACCCGGGTTAACACTTTCCCTCACGTTAACCATCTAAGTTCTGTATGGAAAAGAAGAGATTTTTTGGTTTCGCTCATTTCATCGTATAGTTTAATAAACAGCCTGTTCTATAACGGTCGACTTTTAGTAAAATTAACCATTTTTATAGATTCACAATCCACTCTTCTTTTCTGTTCTCTGCACCGTCACTACATACTGCAATACATTCCAATCTATGTTAGTATAGTTTCTAGTAACTTCATAAAAATATTCAAAAGACATTGTCCTGTTGCATGCCCCGGTACTGTTTTGTAAAACAACATATTTTCTTTGACTGATGTGTCCCTATCACATTTATACCTCACAAAACATAAGAATTGGGACATGTTTGGTACATCTGTTGATTCATCAAATTGAATACTAAAAAATTCACTTGAACTCACTTGCTGAATTATCTGATCGCGAACATCGGCAGCCATCCATATCATCGATTCGCCTTAATATTGTGTCGTTAGAAAGTGGGATTTTTTTCATTTTTTTTTTGTGCTTCCTCCGCGCCTATTAAAACACTGACCATATCAATTGCAGCAGGCAATACGAGGTTTTCGGCGGTGATTGTATGGGGTTTGGACATCTTAGCTATTTCTTAATGTTACGAGATAAGATGCTTCAAGTGCACTTTTATCAGTATGGCTTGACTTACAAATAGAAATGTTGATTTCTCAAGGTATGTAATTTTCTTTCGAAAAATTTCAAGGGTTTGTTTCTATGAGCCGGATGTTTAGTTCTCATGTATCGAACTAATTTTGATGACTTCATGTTTTCATGGGAGAGAACTTGAAAGCAAACAACGCACTGTGGTTTTCCATCTAATGAGGTAAAACCGTAATTTAAATAACTTGTCTTTTTACCAACCGATATTCACTGGATGCAGATTCCCACTTCGTTTTTTTTTTACAAATTTATTCATTTCGCATAAGAAATTTTAAAAAAACAATTCAGTTTCATGGTTGCCTGCAACTAAAATAATAGTACCAGACGCACGTTTCGCATTCGAAACTTAGCTGAAGTTGTGCAATCGCAAGCGCCTCTTTTATACTGGTGACAGCACGATTTGCTCAAACGAATCCATATGTATGTTCAAACAAGCTTTCACAGCGAGTAGTATAGAAGGAGACCAAATTACAAAGAGCACGTACACATCATGTTGGAACTTGTAAATTGGTCAAGTACGTACACATCATACATGCATGTTCACACCCGTCGCTATAAACGCAGCGACATAAAATAATAGGAATAGTCGTATTACATTTTTTATATTGTTGGTATTTTCTTAATGTATAACATTAGTGCAATGTAACATTTATAATTACAGTCAAAATTATATTAGTAATACTATTGTGGGGATTTTAATACCTTTTAAAAAAGAAAACATAAAAGAGGTTCAAAGAAGAACAACTTTATAAAATGTTTTTAATAAAACATGTTACTACATTTCGGTTTATAACCTTTATTAATGGAGCCCAACAAAGTTGCAGAGGAATTTAGATTCACTCTATTATCCTCGCTTTAATTTTTATTATGGCCCGGACCTATAAATTTTTCTCGATCAGTCATGCTTAAATATATCAGATCGAAAATAAGTATATCAAACTAAAACTCTAATGCCTTTTTTAAACTACTTAAACTTGAAAATTAAATAAAATAAAACAATAACTTTGTTATATATACCACTTTATTCACATATAATTGTGACCGCGGTTTCGACATACAATGTCATTATCAAACTGCAGTTTGATAATGACATTGTATGTCGAAACCGCGGTCACAATTATATGTGAATAAAGTGGTATATATAACAAAGTTATTGTTTTATTTTATTTAATTTTCAAAATGAATTACCACAAAGTTACGGCTACCAGTATTAATTTACTTAAACTTGTGTTGTTATGCATCCACTATTATTTTTAATGTTGCAATGGTTAATCTTCAGGTATCTACTCTCAATTAATAAACATGTTTACTAAAGAAATCTTATTTTTTAAATCGTAGAAGTAAAACGCGTTCTTGTTTAAGTTCATTTAGCGTTAAATGCTGTTATTTCGAAAAAATTACTCATCTCCATTCATTTTTCCATATCAGACACGTTCAAAGAATTGCAATTACTAACAAATATTCCAATCTCTTTTTCATTTTATCTTTATCTTTTTGGTATATAAAACTGGTCGGATAAACATGTGCTTCTCAAATCCGTCGTCTCTCTTCTTGGTCAATTAACAATTTAAACAATTCTACTAGCAATTTGTCTACTGTCTCAGTACTTTCATTTTTCAAATTTCTTTAAGTATTAATTTTGTATCTTTATTCCCAGTTCTGCTTCCTAAACTAGCTTTTAACTTTCAATATACTTATAAATGCCCGTAATGAATTATTTAAAATAAAACATTAATCTCACACCAAATTACTAATTACTAACTATCCTTGAACAAATTACGCTACATTATTATTGTGTAATATCATAATATCAGCCAAGTTTTCTTGTGAAATATTACGTATTTCTACCGTTTATTATTAATAAACCTATTGCGGAGATATGCTAATATGAGAGAACCTTTTTCGCCTGAAATATTTTATTATTGTTTTTGAATTTATAATTCTCTATTATACATATTTGTATTTCTTTAGAACTTTGTTATTCAGTCAATTAATCTAGCTGCTTATTATTTTTAAGTTCTTTTTTAATTTCGTTTATTGATATTTGGCGCAACAAATTCATATGAGAAACCAAAAATAGAAATAGTACGTTCCATTATGATATATGGTACTGAACAAAATCTAACCCCGTCAATATAAAACTAATTTGAGATACTGACACTTAGTAAAATAACATTATAGAAATAGGAATTATAAGAAACCAATATGAACGAAAAGCATCCTCGGAGAGTACTTGAAAAAAAAATTAAAGCTATAGTTGGGAGAAGATATTATAATTATTTCTTAAAAGTAAAAAATGCGATTTTGAAAATAAAAAATTAATATTTCGTAGCTAACATACACCTTTCAGTCCTAATATATATTATTAGCGCGTTAATCGTAGATCGGAATAGAAATTAAATAAAACGCATTAGTTAAAATATTTAGTAGGAGAAATATGTTTACTTGTTTTTATATTTGCAAAACAAAACACACAGATATGGATAGCAGGGGTGTTGACGTGGCCTTTCATTTTCTCTTAACCTTTCGTTGATTATAAAGGCGAAACATTAATAATAGCAATAATAATATGTTTTTGCCCACCAGGTGATATTCAATTACAGGACATAAATGTAATAATTACAATATAAAATATCAAAACAAATGAACATTATAATTAATATAAAAAATAAAGAAAAGGTTAGACAAATTGTGAAAATTAAACTATAAACAAATTAAGCAGAATATATAAGAAAAGTAAAAAATCATCGAAAAATTTATTGGCAGTAATGCTCATAAGGTAGACAGGGGAACGCTGCAACAGATTGGTCCTCGCCGTAGGCACATGACCGACGCAGTTAAAACGTCTAGGGAAATTCTTGACAGAAGGTTTGGGCAATCAAACTTATTATTTAACTCAGCAAGAACGTAGCACAGTGGCGATCCCTTCTAACCGAGAGCGAAGGCATGTTGTGTCGCTGCAGCAAATATCTCTGACATATTCTAATTGGTGGATATAGTCCATCAATTTTGAAGGAGAGAAGTTTTAAAAAATCACTGGTGCCTTATATCCAATGAGGCATAGAATGGTTACCAAACGATAGCTGCATAATCCATTTTGCGAAATACAACACCTTAAGCAAATCAATGTTATTAAAATGTGTAGAAACACGCATAATGAAACTCAAAGCTTTGCATGAGGATGTATACACAGTTTGCAATTGTTGTTTAAAAGACCATTCTAAATCAAACAGTGCACTCAGGTCCTTAATGACAGTTTTCCTATCCAAACAAGAATTATTAATTAATTATACACTGCGATAGTTAAGAGTAAAATAAAGGGCCACGGTAATACTCGGAAGACTTATCTACTATTGACAACGGCCATAAAAGCTTACACACACACATTCAACTAATGTATACAGATTGGTGTAGTTAAAAGTAGATATTTAGCTTCAAATTCCCACACATATTCATATACGTATATGTATAACAATTTTCAAGAATACTGATAGGGATGGCTTTCACTCATGTAGTGGGGTATGTGGAGAGCGGGGATGACATTCGTTGTTCGCATCTCGATGCGTGCGTCTGAGCAAACTCTCGCGAAAAACTAAAATAAATTTTGTACATTTCATTTAGAATTTTGTTTCGTTTTTTTTTTCTATAAGAATTTTATTTAGTTTTCATTAATAATTTTATTTTAGATACAATCTTTAAAGAATTTTGTTTCAGTTCAATGTTAACGCATACATACATCAATTATTATAATAGCGACTGCAATTCCTTAAAGCAAATCTGTACATCCACACTTTCATTCTGCCGTACTAAACACATATTAAATACTGACGAATGAATCCCCACTATTGTAACTAAACTACGCCTACGGGCATTAGAGTAGAGTCACATGAACGTGTAAATATGCGTAAATATTACTTCAGTCAATCTGTATATGTATATGGTACACTATGGTAAAATGCAAGCACGAAATCTCTAACTTTCTTTATTTCACAATTAATTAAATGGAGAAGTGTGTTTAGAAACCGAATGAGTGTTGTAGTCGTTACTAGATACCTTAATAAACGCAGTTATTTGTTAGGAAGTGGATGCAAAGGTATAATTAAATACAGGATCTATTGTCAGAACGTGAAGCAGTAAAAAGTAGGATAAAATAATAGTCACAATGTTTCGCTAAAATTCTAGTTTAACATTGGGTCTTAGGCTCAAAGGAAATTAATTAAAAAAGGATTAAATACATTAATTAAAAAATTAAAATGAGTAGGTACCTTACAAGCCAGAATCGTTAAATATAAAAGTACTAAGTTTAAGCCGCTTCTCAAAAACAAAAATCACATTCGATCGGCCCAAGAGACTAAAACCGTTCGAACTAGTGTAGTACCAGAGCAGTGGCTAGAAATGAGTTCTAAGCGTACTAAAATCACGCGAACAAAGTAATCAGCGTAACATGGAACACTCATCTACTGAACAGATAAGTTAGATATTAGAAAAATTTGTTAGTTGTCTAGTTCCAATGTTCAACACCTTTTGGGGCTTTTAAATTTCAAAAAGTCGATTCCTGTTCACAAATAAGATTGGTGGACAACGTAGTGTTTACCGAGAAAGCCTCATTTCATATGTGGACCAATCGTGTATGGGGTTGCTTTAGTGTGCGAGGTTTCGGAGTGCTCTGTTTATTTTCCGGGAATTCGGAATATAAGGAAGTGATGGAAATTGACCGCAAACCGCAAGGTTTATTAAAGTCTGCTAAAAAGTGGTTTGGTGGAGCAGCATCAAATTGGATATTTCAGGAAGATAATGCTCCATATAAATTATGATGGCACATCTTTCTTATAGACGCTAGTCATCCTCTGATGATTACCTCTGGGTCCATTTCCTCCTTTCTTCAGGAATTCACGCTTCTATGTTCTACCTAAATGTCACTCATTTATAAATAAAGCTCTATAAAAACAACTAAACTCTCTGGATTTGAACTAAACTTGGTCTAAAAATCCAAACGTGATAGCTATTTGCAAAAACTTGCTGTTGTTTTTCATATAGATAATATAAAAATCTCTCCTGGTATTTGCTGGAACCAAAATGCGCTACCCGAATACTCAGTACATTTTATTCTTCTTCTGCCAGAATAAACATGGTAAAATCACCAATTTATAGGATGTGGCACTTATAACGTTTCAAATAGTGAGAATGCGCATATTAATTTATCCTTTTTATTCAGCTTGCTAAGTAAATGAATTTTATTTTAGATTTACTAATATGAAATATTTGGGAACATTGTTAATTAGGCGTGTGTGTAGTAATACTATCACATACATTTGCATTTAATTGTCCTGTAATTAAGTAATTTCTGTTAGATAACCAATATTATTATCAGACAACACAGTCAAGGTCGTAAAACGAGTTTGTAAAATTTATATTCCCATCATATCTGAATGTTTAAGTACACAATTATCATGAATAAATTTCTCATAAGTTAACAAACGCAGCAAGTGAAGCATGTAAAAAGATAAAGTTATGTTTCAATATATGACTGATTCCTCATTTATGTATATTCTACACTTACGAAAAAAATAGCAATATAAAAGAAAGATTTAATCAAAAGAAAGATTTAATCTGAATATAATTTTCCTTGTTTTTCTCTGTATAATTAAACTCAACACTACTTCCAGATATGATCATACTTGGAAAGAAAACGATCACTTATTTTCATAACACATATTCACAATTAAAATAAGTATTAGGCTTATTCTGATTTATAGTGTGAAAAGTATTACTAAAAAGGCACAAATACAATTTGCATATCAATTTATCCTCCTTTATCTTGCCTTGTTAAGTAGTGTATTTAGAGTAATCAGTATAAAATCAATGCATATATGGAGAAAGATTCATTTCTCTATTGTGATTTATTGATGGCATTATAACTGTGTAAATCCTTACAAGCATTAATATCTACATTATAAAATATAACAATTGAGATCATGTATTTATTAAATGTATAGATAGAGAAAATGCATTTGTATATTTTAAGAGGTTCTAAATTATTAGGTGACATATTTTATCAATTCGTTTTGGGTTTGATTGTAGAGTTATGCAATAAATGTGAATAATAAATTGATTACATAAAATTTAAATTTTCTATTTTATCCAAAAATAACGAAATTTTCCGACATGAGTGTCGGGAAATGTACAGGTTTGAAAATCCGCTGTGTACATTTCAATAAAAATTTTATCACGAACCAACAAAATAATCAGCGACGAAATAAGAAATGTTGCTTTTCATCAAGCGATCAATATGGCTATCTCCAATTTTATGAGTAGCCACCTATCGTTTCTGTCGATTATTATTCTTAGGTATAGTTTATAGTAAGTGTAGTAAGGGAACAATTTAGAGAATACCTTTTATTTCCGAACAAAAGAAGTTAATTTTAGAATGTCATATTAAAAGTGATTACCTTAATGCCAATGGAAGTGACTGGACATATTATTTATTTATTTATCGTCCAACAGAATTATGTATTCCAATAATAGGTCAAATATACAGTAAAATCGCGCGAGGTAGTAATATAATAGCAATAGGGGAATATAGTAGGGATGTAAGTTGGTTGGTCGCAAGATAGGTCAGCTGTCACGTACACTTATCACTTATGTCAGTTTTGTTATTTTGAAGTCTGTCAAATTGATTAATCGCACCCCACTTACTTCTCCTATAGTAAAGTGTCAATTATATAATTTTGTACATTCACAGTAAGCGCGTTTTTACTGTATATTATAATATTTATAATCATACTAACACTTAATAATATTACTCCATAACAACCGAAATTTACGACTTTAATAAGGTGCATAAAATTTATATCGCATATGTCAGAGATCTCATTGAATTTACTGCACATGGCGAAAATGCGAGATGCGTAAAATATGTTCATTTTATCCCCGAGAAGGAAAACAGTAGTTCACTGTCGCGAAGAAGCGCGAGGAACAAACAAAGACAATTGCGAAACTAAATCAATACAAACGATGTTATATCAAGCTAGCCACAAAATTTGGATCCTAGGTAGGCCATGAACGATTGAAATAGACATATAAGTCACGTCTGAGCGACGAACTGTCATTTGTAAATAATCATAAGTGAAATTGTCAAGTTACGATTTAACCTATTACTAATAGTACGAAATGTAAGATCACTTAATCAATCAAGACATAAGTAAAGACGGCAGACTATGTGCCCACACTGTCAAATTTAATAATAATATGTTTATATACTGAGAAGGATTGTTCGACGTTGAGAGATGTTATATTTGCATAGTTAAAGTGCTCTTTGTATCTGTACAATGGATCTTCCGTATTGGTAAAAAGTTGCCCTAATTTTGTAAAATATACATTTTTATCTAATACACCTTATGTGTATTATTAAATTTAACAGTGTGGGGCACATAGTCTGCCGTCTTTAGACATAACTGATTTAATCCATGGCATACTCTGCAAACTTTTTTTTGTGGTTCACTCCTTATCATAATACAACCTCTTGCGGGATATGTGCCTTCAGTTTGAAAATATAAGTATGTACTTCAGAAATCGACGTTAAATTTTCTCCAGATTTATTTTATAGACTTCATAGTACCGAAATGAAATTAAAATTGCATAATCTAATCTCGATCTGAGATATTAGTAATATAAAGTTTTTAGTGAAGTAATGTTGGTGAAAGATTTTGAATTACGAATAACGAAACCCAACATCGTAATAGCTGACGTAACTTATTTAATGTGCTCAACAAAAGTGAATTTGCTATCAAAACGTACTAAATAATAACAATTCAACTCCGTTACACCATACATGTAATTCTCTGGTAAAACTGATAATGCTACACTTATTTACGTTCATCTCGAGTTTGTCTGCTCTGCGCTTATTGATTAGATAGCTGTAAAGATTTTAACATCACCAGCGAAGGCACATCGATAACAATCAACAGAGTCAAGAAGGTCATTAAAGAATAGCAAAAACAACATTGGACCCAAATTGGAGCACTCAAATATGTATAAAAACGTGTGACAATAACCCCATTGTACGGTCTTTTCATAAAGTATGTTCGGAAAAATGTTAATAGTAACCGAAGACTATTAATTTATCAGTAATGATTTATTCCATCGATAGCTTTTGATATGTCTGTATATAGCGCATCAACTTGACTCCGGTAATCTAGAACATTGGCAGTAGATTGTGAGAAGTAGGTTAAATAAGATACTGTGGATCTTTTCTCCATAAAATCACGCTGAAATGGTGTTATATAGCATTTAATTCAACAATTAAGAGATTAGAGATAGCTACGATGCGCTCCTTCATTGTTTCGCTACATAATCCTACTAATTGACTGCTCGATATCAGTACAGGTTACGTTTTATATACAAATTTTTATCCTTCCCAGTGACATCAAAAAGCATTATTTAGAAAAAAAGAAAAAGGGACGTAAAAGTATAAAATTAATTGACAATCAGTTTAATTAGAAAAATAATCTGCTAGCTTGACATAAAAATACGAATAAATAAATAGATTCATCCTTTTTTTTGCTACACTACATAGATACAGAACTCCTCGTACCCTTTCCTCACTACCTCTTGAAATATTGAAATATTTCAATTTTGTTCAGCTAGTTACGCATCATGTGGATATAAGTTTATGTACAATTTTTTGTACCGTTGTTGTAGGAACAGGTTTATTTTCAAATGTTGAAGCGACAACCAGAACCAAAAACCTAATTTGCAGTACTGCCACTAGCATAGCGCTATTTAATTATTTGTACTCTAGTGTATAACATATTAAAAACAATCTAAAAGAAACTGTTTTAAAATATAAATATGAGACATTAAATATTTTAAAATTACAGCAGAAACAACAAGGCAGACAAAGAAAATTCGTAAAGAAAATAATAACAGTATATTCTATATCAACCAAATAAATAAAGTATAAACCTAGCTTTTAATAGATAATTAAAGTCTAAAGCGATTCTCTGTCACCAGCGATTGTGTTGTACGACTCACATTTCTATTTACATTGACGTTATAACGAGCAGACATTGCAACAATGTTTATGAATTCAACGATCACCTTCCTATAGGGCTTTCTCGCCCGGTATATGTAAACTATAAGTCAATGAAATAGTTAAGAGTTATTTAAAAATGACAATGCAATGACACGCACGGGTCAACAATTTGAAAAAAGTGTGCAAATAAGTTATAGATATGCAATGTTGGCTGCAAGATCACCTGTTATTATACTTCTAGGCTTTTTTCTGTCAGGATATTTCGAGACAACAGCGCATAAAAATTGAATACACTGGATTGAAGAATTCAGATATGTTAACATAATTACTGGTAGTAAACGTTTTAAACATAATATATAAATTTATTTGCGTTGCTATTTATGCTATTTCTATCGTTAGAAGAATTTAAACAATCCGACGCTTCAGAAGTTTCTCCACATGGAGAGTTTCTTGCCAAATTCATTTCTTAATAAATTTATTTGGCAAGTGTATTTATCTTTCCAATTGTTTATTTTTAACCATTAGATAACTCAGTACTGAGTGGTAAGTATATTGAATAATTAATATTCGGAATTTCGAGGGCGAAATCAAACACACTATACACTGCGTTAAAAATAAAAGATAAATTGATTGATCAAGAAATAAGTTTGGTCAGAAATAGTCCTCGTCGGGACTACTCTGATGACGAGTAGAAGAATTGTCGAGAAGTCAGATCATGTAAATCCTTCAAACGAGGAAAATAGCCCAAATATCAACTCAAATACTCCATCAACAATTTCACACCATGATATAAATGCATAACACAAAAGAATCTTATTTAGTGTGTTACATATAAAAATTAAATGGTTTATAGCAACATTTATCTAAATTTTAAAAATATATAATTGTTAAAGAAATTAAAGGAATTATGTAGGACAAAGAAGAAAATTAACAATTTACTTTAAAAATGTAGATATCTGACAAACATGAATACAAAAAATTATTTTAGGCTATGAATTTTCAAAAAATAAAAAATAAAATAAAATATTAAGTATAGCAAACGCCAATTAAATTGGCGCGAGGAGGGTTACGTTCGCGCAGGATTAGAAGTTAAGGGGGGATTTGTATTTGGTTTTACATCAAATGTCAGATAATTCTAACCTCTGAGCGCGTATCACTTTATGATCCCCTGACAAAGACATTATGTTCCGTCAAACGTCAATGACAAATGTATTCTGACAATTACTTGAGTAGTGGGGATGGACGTTTTTAAAAACGGCTTCTGCGCAACCCCCTCCTCGCGCCAACTTAATTGGCGCTTGTTATACATGTGCTAATACTTGTTAAGTATCAAAGTAATACAAAGTAATATATTACATATATTCGAGATTTGTGCTCAGATGATGAACATAAATTCATTAAAACGTCGACACAACCGTCCTTCTCCGGACAAAACCACCGCGCTCCGGTTCACCATCCGGAAAACCACTTCGTCGTATTTCAACCGCGAAAACATACCTTGTAATATATAACAGGTGTTCATTTGAAAAGACAATCTAGTAGCATGTGATTTACTGAGAACATTTTGAAGTATGTCGTAAATTAAAATTTACTATAGCAAACGCCAATTAAGTTGGCGCGAGGAGGGGTTGCGCAGAAGCCGTTTTTCAAAACGTCCACCCCCACTACTCAAGTAATTGTCAGAATACATTTGTCATTGACGTTTGACAGAACATATTTTGTAATGTCTTTGCTAGGGGATCATACACGCTCAGAGGTTAGAATTATCTGACATTTGATGTAAAACCAAATACAAATCTCCCCACTACTTCTAATCCTGCGCGAACTTACCCCTTCTCGCGCCAACTTAATTGGCGTTTGCTATACTTAACCTACGAAGTCGTATATTTTGACAGTTTCATACATACAAATAAATAACGAATGTGATTGACATTATCAAATGTCATTTGGATTTACGTTTACGGAACAACAAACACATACTAATATATATGCGTCTAATTCTATCAAAATTTCAAAGTAACCTAGATTGACTTTTCAAATGAACACACGTTATATATTGTGAACAATATCAATTGACTGTAGTTGCCCGCATTAAAATCAATATATTAGAACATTTAGTATTCCTAAATTGGCGGCATTATTCATGTTTGTACATGTGCTTCTTTACCTGTCATTACTTGTTAATTATTAATGTCGTATTTTTGTTATTCTTCTATCTGTTTAATCTTGCCTTCTGACTAAATATCTATTTTTATCAAGACATTCCGTTTGATGTGTAATAAAATACATTCTTTATTATGACTCCCTTTCAAAGTGGAATACAAAACAAATATTGGACATGAACTTACTTTTTGCAATTTAAAAAGGTATATAACCCCTTACCACAATTATTAGTCGTATCCTAAATACGTATTTCGACAACTAAGTTGTCATCATCAGTAGGTAAAAACTACTAATTAAAAGTCACACATGGGGCACAGTAAAGTAAAATAAACGCTTCCGCACAACTACTATACACTGCAACCCTGTAAAGAGTCTTTACAGGGTTGCAGTGTATAGTAGTTGTGCGGAAGCGTTTATTTTACTTTACTGTGCCCCATGTGTGACTTTTAATTAGTAGTTTTTACCTACTGATGATGACAACTTAGTTGTCGAAATACGTATTTAGGATACGACTAATAATTGTGGTAAGGGGTTATATACCTTTTTAAATTATTATTTAACCACAGTCTCCATTGAAAGAATTTTTACTTTTTGCAATTATACCTTCAGAAATTTTCGGTAGAATATCTTGATCAGAGTGTAGCCTTCGGCGCATTTAAACGTCATCGTAATAAACTGGTTCAAAAGTTGCTGCAAACATTTTGAATCGTAAAATCCGAAAAGCCGACAACAATATAGGCAGATGATATTGTGAAAAATATTCGGAATAGAATATAAATTAATGCTAACAAGTGTCTTAGGAAATTATCTCCTCAAACGAGTAACACATGGGAAGTAAAAATATGGATTTGGAATATTTTTTACTTTGTTTATTACGTATATTTGATGGAAGTGGACTGCGATGAAAAATCGGTTGCACGTACATCAATACAAAGTCTCTGTTACGCGATTAATGACAAATTGTTGTCACTGCTTTAAGATACTTTAAATGATGTAGATTTGGATCTAATCCTTTCGAAACAGATCTTCATCTGATAAAAATTGATGTTTGAATTGCAATTAGCAGAAGACCGATTATAGAACCTATTCTCTTTATTGATAGAATAACTGTTGATTATAAACAAAAAATTTTAGAGCGGTTTATCAAGTAGTATGACAATGAAATTGGAAATGAGTTTGGATTTTTCTAACAAAATGGAGCTCCACCACATTCTCCAGAGACTATCATGTTATTTGGTAGAATTTTATGAATACAGGCTTATAAGTACTGGTTTATAGTCGGCCAATTCACCAAATTGACACCTTTGGATTTTGCCCTATTTGTAGATTTAAAATACAGTAATTCAGCATCCCATCAATGTCAATGATTGCTGGATAATACTTCTCGAACAGCACCCTGAGTTGAGGAATAGAGATTTAATCTCTAATCCTTCAGAACCTCTTCCGGACCTCTCCTACATAGGCATTGGTCTCAATTAAATAGGTTCCACACAGGCCATGGAAGGTGCAACTCAGTGCTGTATAAATGGAAACTAGCAGATACTAGCCTTTGGAAATGCGGCACAAACTATGGCTCACATAGGAAATGACTGCCCCAGAAGAAGTTTCACAGCTCTGGACTGGTTGAAAAATTTGGATATTAGTGTATAAATTAGTATTATGACCCTATTTTTGTCATAAAGGTGATTTATACACTAATATCCAAATTTCTATTTCGCTTCTCATACGAAATAATAATGATACGATCTCGCAGTGCTTCAAAAAGAAAATGATCACTGAATTTTTCTCATTTACTGGTCATATGACTATTGCCGCTTTCGATGAAATGTTAATGTTAATTGGTAGACGATATTTCTTTTACTAAAAGTAATTGATGCGTTGTGTAAAACAAATAGAAATTGTTGTATTATCCTTTATCATGACAATACAAGCTATCATAAATCCGGCGAAACATTCGAATATTTACAGACGAAAAACATGAAATTAATGTCTTGCTGCCTGCATAGTCCTGATTGATAGTCTTAATAGTCTTTTTGCTCCTGTTTGTTAAAAATAAAATGCGTGAAGAACGTTTCAACACTTGAAGAGGCAATTAACGCGTTTACACATCACGTTTCTAAGTAAAAAATGTTTTCAGAATTGATTCCACATCATGTACAAGTATATAGATATTAAAGATAAATTTAATATTATTTAAAATAAGTATGTATGTGCATTTGTCTAAAACTATTTACCTTTAATACATCTTCAACTTTTATTGAACCATCACAGTCATCATCCATTTTGCTCAAAACATTTTGAATTTGTTGTAACCTAGATTCATCAGGAACTTTTTTAATCTTCTTAATAGCTTCCATAATATCATCAATCTTAAGAAGTTCTTCTTTTTTCTTATCTGTTTCTTCAGTTTCTAAGTCCCTTTTCAGTTGCATTTCTTTTGCTTCAAGCTCATTCAAAACAGAATCCATTTTATTTATCATGTTATTAACCTTTTTAAACAACCGCTGAGATGCTTTGCTTTCTCTAATTTCAGGCTTGGGCATTTCAGCAATTGCCTTATTTAAATCATCAACATCTTCTTTGTATTCAGCCATCTGTTCCTTTAATTCCTCTATACCAACTTTTTCAACCATAACTTTCTTTTCTTTAGATATTGAATCGAGTGCATCTTCTAATACTTGGATATCATTTGATCTTATGTGTTGGTCTTCCAGTTTTGGTTCAGTTATAACATCGATGACTTTAGCCTTATCCTGCATAATTGGAGTTGCTTCTGCAGATATTTCAGGTGCTTTATCTGTTAAAACTTCTTTTTCAGCCATTTCAATCTGTTTCTTAAGTTCCCGCTGTTCTTTTCTTTCCTCCTTAACTTTCCTTTCTTCTTCTTTAATAACTTCAAGTTTGACTTTATTATCAATCTTTCCTTCTTTTTCACCTATTGCAGCTTTAGTTTGTGTAACTATATTTTCTGGGAGCACAGATATGGTTGCTTTAAGTTTGTCACTAGTAGGAATTGTTTCTGGTAACATTAGTGCACGAGACAGTAAAAGGAGTGATGGTGGTACTTTTTCATTAAGGCTTAAGTCTAACCATTGTGTAAGCTGAGACCGCAATCTTGCTTCCGATACACCATATGCTCGCATACCACGAGCTCTACAAGCTTGCTGTATTTCAGCAAGTGTTAGAGAATTGACACCTTCTTTCTGAATCATTTTGTCATCAGCTGCTAGACTTCTTAGTTTCATCCTTAGCTGAAATTTCAACATATTATTTGTACCTAAAGTATGAACTTCTAATACTCGACAAACAGCTACTAACTGACTTCTAGTTAAAGAATCCAAAGTTATTTCATCTTCAAAAAGTTTAGAAAATTTTAATATTTCTTCATTTGATACTTCCGCTCCAGATGTTCGAACCTTCTGAAACCATTCTGTAAATTCTTTAGCAAGTTGAGAACTTCTATCCTTATGTTGGGCCGACATTTCATCTAAAGTCTGTTGTAAAAACTTTGCCATTTCTAATTTAACTTTTAAACTTTGTTTCAATTTATCTTCTCTTTCAGTGGCAGTTTGAAATGTAGAAGGTAGCATTCCAGGAAATAGTTTTATAAATACTGGTAGTAAGAACTCCATAAAAGGTACTATAATAAATACCGAAAATGGTACAAGCCGAAACATATCACCCACTGTTCTTATTAATAACCTATGCTCTCTTCGTGACAAAGTTTTACCATTTAAAACTCTCCATAATAAAACACTAGAAATTTTCATGTCGATAAATAATAATCGAAAGCCATGATAATAATGAACTAATTCATCTATAATTCTTTGGTTTAATGGTTTTTTCACCACAGGTTTAGACACTTCAGTGGGTTCCTTTTGCTTTTTCAATTCTTGCACAGTTATCTCAATTTTTGATGATGGTTTCAAAGGTTCCTTGTCGAAATGAATTGTAGATAATGTAAAATATCTATGAGTTGATAGAAGCACATTATTATATTGTATCTTTCTGTTTATTAATATTTGTGATTTTTTCAATAAAAGACTATTATTATCATCTCTAGCTTGAAGTGACAACCAACGCTCTGATACTTTAAAATCATGATTAATTCGAAATTGATTACTACATACACACTGGATTGAAGGATGGCATAGACGACAACCTACAAAAATAATATAATTTTCATATTATTGTGAAACTTCAAAATTTGATTTGTTTCTTTTTAGAATAAACTTTTTTATGTTTTGTCTTGGTCTAGTAAATATTTGTATACCTATTTTTACAATGGCGATATTCTGATATATAATTTAAAAAATATTCCAATCCGAATTTTATAAGAATTGTTGAATTTGTTCAATGGAACTATTTTTGATTTTTGAATGAGTTACTTTATGAAACTCTCAATATTTTATGTAATTTATTTAATAAATCTATAATGTAATTCAACAAATACTTACATTTTAGTATATTGTAGGGCCCATTTAATACATGTGTATAGCGAAAGAGAACATGCATTTTGAAACTGCAAATTTAATAAAGTATGCTACAAAAATATTATATAAACACGAGAATCTATATCAATAGCCATATATTAAATACTAATTTATGTGCATTACACGCAATCGTCAGTGTGTACTTTTGACAACATAATTTTCTAGTTACCAATATATAGCATTACATCAATGCATGACAACAGGTACTGCCAATACGTATACAATCAAAATAACTGATATGAGTTTTTTAAAAAGCCTCTTTGTAATCAAATTTATCTTAAAAAAATTATTAAATTTTGTATTTGTAATTAGAAGTCTAAAAATTATTGATACCAATCCTTTTCAAAAAAAAAGAAGTGAAAACAATGAAAAATAGATGGATAATTACAATAAAATATATACAGTGAGAGCCAAAAAGAATATGTGAGTTGGCAGTACTTTTTTAGAACATTTTTGAGTTTGCGATTGGCAGCAAATCATTTTGAATGTCAAATAACAGTGTTTTCATGCGATCAATGGCGTAGTATTTTTCTGGTTTTTGTTCTCTTTGTTTTATCACGTTTTATTCAAAATTTGTCTATATTCAAAAGAAAAATACTTTTTAGTACTAATTATCATGGTGTTTACTATAGAAGAAGACACGTTTATAGTAATGGCATATTTTCGAACTGGCATTCAAAACGAAGACGGTGCTTGGCAGTATTCTGGGGAAGCGTGTTATAATCAATTTAGAATTACTTATAACAAACATGAAATTACCGTTCAAGCATTTACTCAACATCTAGAACGTGTAATTGACCGATTCTTAGAAACCGGTAGTGTCTGTAAAGGTAAATCTTCTGGAAGACCAAAAATCATAACGCCAGAGGTTGTTGAAAATGTTCAGGAGCATACCCTTCGAAGTCCACATAAACCTATACGTCAATTATCTCAGCAAGCTGGTATGTATACAGTTATTTGAAATATACAATATAAAATATATTTTGCAGGTATCTCATATGGCAGTTGTCGAAGAATATTGGAAAAAGAACTACACATGAAACCCTATAAAATATCTCTAGTGCATGAATTACACCCACAAGATTATAATGTTTTTTTTTAATAATATGCAACATTTATAGAATAATACGAAGTGACAAATGCATTTGTGTATAAAATGTCACAGATAGTATTTATAACAGTTGCAAGAATATTGAGATGTACATACGTTTTCTTTTTGTATATTTGTAAATTTATTTATAATATATGATGTTTAATAAAATACTGTAGTGTTATTTTATTTAGTTATTCTCTATTTTAGTACAGATTAATCTGTTAGCACTAGTAATCATTTTGTGGATTTAAGGTTAGAATATATTTACTTTAAAATTACCGTATGACCACGTCTACGCCGCTGCATCACTACTGAAATTTGCAGATAAACAAAAAACCTTATAAGCAAAATCAGCTTGACCAACTATTTCAGTCTTTTTGGCTCTCTCTGTATATAGTACGAAAGGTAACGGAGGAGTCACGTGACACGTCATGAACAGTTACATAACAGATAACAGGGTTGGCAGATCTATATTGCTTTAAGTCAGCTGTTGTTATTAAATAATGAATAAGGTTAGTTTTATGTTATCATTTTAAAATACTAACAACTCCCATTAATACAAAAAATAGAAATAAAATCTAAATACATATGTGAATTGATTTATTTTAGACCACATTTGCAAAAATAATACACAGAAGATCTATACACATATTAGAGATTAAAGGGCTTGTAACATTATGATGAATATATAATATAAATAAAAAGAAAACAATATAAAACCTATTCCATGTAATATTTTCCATATAGATGTACAACCACCTTCCTTTTCTTTGAGGGTATTTTTCAATGACGAAATATTAATATGCTGTTCTGTAATTTAGTGAAATATTAATTTTATAAATACATATAATTAAATCGAGAGAATTACTAGGATTATTGTAATTTAAATATTACTTGACCCGAAATAACTATTTATCACATGATTTGTCTGTTAACGTGGAAGAGCCTTAAAGTGGATTGTCCATTGTTTTGAAGACAATAAGGTACTATATTTTTAGAATGCACCAAGCTGCAGTCATTTTTAGTAGTCACTGTCACTCATCTCGCAACAGCCTGTGTTAATCTCAGTTTGTCAGTCAAATGGGATAAATGCAATATTGTTGCCTTAACTACACTGCCGTATTATCGGCTAAGCTTAATACACATGTAAATTTAAAACAAAAAATACTCACTAAACTATTGAAAATAAAAATTAAATAAACTTTCTTTCACATGGTTTTTCAGTATTAAGTGTTCATCAGTAGTCCTATTCTTTTTCTCTTATGGTTGAGTGGAATGGGGGTTTACGAGTGGTGTTGATTTCTTACGTAAATAAAGAATATTATTTGTCACATGCATAAATGGTCTTCTTGCAGAGCGTTTTGGACCAAGCTCTTTGAGGAATCAACTGATCTTGTTGAACGTTTTCATGCTTAGGAGAAATTTTTGAAGGGTTTAAGTATAAACGGTATGTAAACGTATTCACTTGAATTTTTTTATGGAAAATACACTGCCGCATGAAAAAATGAATTACCTCATAGGTGAGAATTTTTCAAGGATAGGCGTCAATTGATTTGGAGAGAGCTCTATATTAATCACTTTTTGGAACGATTATAATTTAAAAAAAATGGGCCGGATTTCACCCATAAAACACACCGATGGGAAACGGTACCTCAGGGAGACTTTCCTTGTAAGTTTACCCCTGGGTAGATACTGTAGATAGATGTATATGACCAATTTCTTAAACAGATTATAAAGATTCTGTGTACCTTTCCATTATATAAATGAGGAATGAGACGCGGCTCGTGATGACGTATTTGGGAGTGCAAGTACAATGATGCCTCGCCTCGTGTGTTTTCGGTGTTTACTAAGAAAACGTTACAGTTAGTACACGAGAATACACGAAGCACTCGCATCATTGTATTTGCACTCCCAAATACGTCATCACGAGCAGCGCCTGGAGGAATGCATCTATTGGATATCTTATTTATTTGACGTGATTTTTATAGATATAAAAGCTTTATTCTTTAGCACTTAATTATGCTCTTCTGCTTATGTAACATGTTTAATTTACATTGGAGTTTTCTATTTATAATATGGTATCTATTACGTTTCTTTATAATTTTTGATGTCCATAGGTACACGATATTCAAATATTTCTTTTTTAATGGGTTGCTTCGTAATTTTTCATCAACATAGGATTAGGAATACCATTGTTTGAATAATTTTTCATGTAAATATATTGACTACGCAAATTCATATGTACGAGACAACTATTTTTAACTATTATAAATCAATGAATGCACCAATGAAGTCTAGATGAACATCTATTTATACACTTTCCGCCTGATTTTGTTCAACTGTATGATAATTATTAAGCGTATATATGTCGGGTTCTTTTTTTATCATTACACATATGTACATCGCCCTATGTGTAGAGTTAAAAAAATAAAAGTCAATGCATTGGTGGCATAGTAGGCAACCAGTTATACATCAGTGACGTATTTTTCCAATTGTCAAATATTTCTGATTTTTCATTCATACTTAAATCTTAAATTAAATACGTTCAAAATATTGAAAAATACATCATTTATTTAAAACAGTTAATTATCACAACAGGCATATACCTGGTGCGAAGACAATGTTAAATATTCTTATAAAATTCAAAGATGATAGTTGTTTTTTAAATTCCCACAAAAAAAATAAAACCAATCACGTGTTAACAACACATGAAGCTGAATATTATAGTCAGGCATTTTGGAGTATCGTATAGTTTGGTCTTCAAAATCCTGAAAGAATTCAAATATAAGCCGTACAAGATATCAAACCAGCAAGAGGTTTTCGAGGAAGATGTAAGAAGTAAAACGAATTTATTTTAGTGTTATAATGTTTAATTTGTTAAATGCAAACGAAGAAATTTTAAATAAAAACTTTTACTGATAAAGCAAACAGTTCCGTGATAGAGTTAAAAAGTTTCATGTACTATCACATAAAAAAAAAAGTGGTACAGTAGTGAAGTTATATGTAAAGTCAATTTTTAAACATTTTAGTATTGTGGCGTTGCTAACGTACTTAAGATCGTAGTAACGTGCAAAAGTTATTTTGATATTGAATATTTAAATTTGACACCTACATTTAATATATACCTACATTCACGCGGCCTAATTTCAACCGATTAAAATATGACTACCACTTCTTTTTAATTCGATAGTACATACTATAGAATTAAAAAAATTCAAATAACGTCACAATACTAAAATGTTTAAAAATTGACTTTACATATTACTTCACTACTGTACCACTTTTTTTTTGCATTCGATAGTACGGTTGCGGCCAATATAATCTGGGCAGTGATTTGACATTTTATGACTTTTTCATGAAATTTGGTAAATCAGGCTTTGCTACAATCTACGTTACTCTGGATACGCACTTAGGGCATGAGCCATCATGTGATGGTTATCTCAATAATCAATAGTCATTACCTTAAAAAGGGATGTCTTTAAACTGAAATTAGTTTGGTTTTGACCAACCATATTATTGATCTTAAATTAAATTAAAAGTTTTGATGTTTATTTAAGAAACAAAAAACATAAACAAATGATATAAAAAATTAATATTTTGTAGCAGCGCCATTTTTTTCAATAACATTATTTAATCTTCTGGGCATTGATGCTACTAATTCTGCAGTATAATTTGGAGTTAATTCGATCCATGCTTCTTGAATTCTTTCCCCCATAACTGTTCTACATTTTGTGGGCGAAAATTATTACCTCTACTAATTTCTTTTCCCATCAAACCCCACATATTTTCAATGGGGTTTAAGTCCGGGCTACGTGAAGGCCATGGTAGAACTTGTATGTTCTGTTGCTGCATCCAGTTTGAGGTCACTCTGGCTGTATGAATGGGGCAATTGTCTTGTTGATATATAAAATTATTTTGGGGAAAGACTGCATTTACTGAGGGCAGCATGATATTTTCCAATATTCCAACATAGACCTCTGCATTGCATCTACCTCTTATATGTGTTATAACTCCGGGTCCTTGGGCGCTCATCCAGGCCCAGACATTGACAGAAAAACGACCGCTTATGTGTGATTTTTGGGTATAACGTTCATCAAAGCGAGAGTTCGGAGGTCTATAAACTCTAACGTGTCCGTCATAACACGATTTAAATACCTTCTCATCTGTAAAAACAACATTCTGCCAGAAATTTAACGCTTCTAAGGAGTATTCCAAAGCAAAACCTACTCTGTTCCTTATTTTGCGCGGAGTTAAAAAAGGTTTTTTCGCTGCAGAACGATTACGTAGATCAGATCCATTTTTGATACGACGCCTTGCCGTTCGAACGGACCCAGGAAAGTTTGTTTCAGCCTGTGCGCCTACCGCACACCGGAAGGGATTTTCGCGAATAAAATCAACCAAATTACCATCATCCACATCCGTTGAAATTCTGGGCCTACCACTACCCAATCCTCTTTCAAGCGTTTGTCTCTCATCCCATATTTTCTTAATGTTATGCACAGTACTCTTTGGTAATTGGAATATTAATGCGACTCGTCGTTCCGACCACCCCTCTCCCAGTAACGTCACAACCCTTAATTTCTCGGCCAAAGATAAATGTGGCATTTTTATAATTGACGTTTTTCATCAATCAATATGACAGTATAGTTTTCCAGGCGACTTTTTTTATGTAACAATTAAAATCCATTTACAGTGGGAAAAACAGCTGCCCAGATAATATTGGCCGCAACGGTACATTCTGTATGGCAATCTAAATAATTTCTCTTTGAATGCTTAAACATTCATATCTTTGTGCAAATCAATTGCATTTTGCAGACTACGGGCAACAATATTAATATGTTTCTTAATGCTATTTAAGAGTTTCCCGACTATTCGAGACTTTAGTCCTTAATAGCTTAATGGTAAAGCAGTGTCCCGGCAAACCAATGGACACGAAGTTCGAATCCTGCTTCGGGGCGAATTTTTTCGGTAAAAAATTCGAATAATTACCGTCGCAAAATGTAGAAAGCATTTATTTTATTAATATCTTTAATACACACACCGGCAAATTTAAAGGAACGGAGATAAATTTGAAATTTTTTTGGCTTAATTTTCTTTCTTCGCTACAAATTTGAATTGAATGTCTTAAAAGAAATAGTTAATACATTAGCCATTTTTTTTGTAGTTGTAGTTTGTTGTATTGTAAAAAATGAATTGTAAATTTTTATTTGCGTTCAACATTTAATGACAAAATAAAATTACATTTTTTAATATCGTGTGTATCCCTAACGTGCCCTAATGACTGCAGTCATTCGTCTTTCCATACTTCTGATGACGTTGTCAATCATTGCTTGTGGCAAATTCTCCCATATTTGATGTAGAGCATCGCAAGCTTCTGCTACACTTTGCACAGCCGGAATTCTTGATCTTAGTCGTCTACCTAGCATGTCCCAGATATGTTCTATGGGATTCATGTCCGGCGAACACGCAGGCCAATTCATTGTCGGTATTTCCACTTCGTTTAAGAAGTTAGTTACACAACGAGCCACGTGTGGGCGAGCGTTATCATGCATTAAACAGAAATTTTCTCCAATGTATGGTGAGAAAGGGACCACAATATCTTGCAGAATATCTGTTATGTATCTGTCTGCATTTAAAGCGCCGCCAGCAGTTACTACCAACTCTGTGCGTGCACCTGAACATATGCCACTCCACACCATAATTGAGCCTCCACCGTGAGAGACAGTAGGAGTGAAATGAAATTGTTTATTTTGTTCTCCTGGACGTTGATACAATCTTTCCCTACCATCAATTGACTTTATGAGAAAACGGCTCTCATCCGTGAACAAAACTTGACCCCACTGAACATCAGTCCAATTTTGGTGTTCTCGAGCAAAATGTAATCGCGCTACTCGATGGTGTCTCTGAAGGTTTGGGGCTTTTTTGGTCCTATACGACTTCAAACCAATCTCTTTGAGTCTTCTTCTAACTGTACGCTCACTTATTCTGGTCCCACGCACTTCATCTAGTGCGTTTTTTGTTTGAACTGCCGTCTGACTCCTATTCCGGAGTGTTTGCAACGCTATGAAACGGTCATCTATAGCCGTTGTTGAACGTTTTCTGCCTTGACCTCGTCTTCTCGTATACTCCCCAGTTTGCCTCCACCGTATAACATTACGATAGATAGTTGATTTTGATTTGCCAAACATATTGGCAACATCACTGTAAGATCGACATTATCAATCATTGCTACAGCTCTAGCGACATCGGTTGAATTTAAATCGCCCATTATTGACACCTATTAAGATTAAAAATAATGTTATTAAACAATCGCAAACTAAACTTAAACAATTAATAATGAAAACACCAGAAAATTAAAATTGACAAATATGTGTATTAAATGAACCGCACCAACTAACTGCTGTTGACACGGAAACTGAAACTTTGACACTGACAAATTCGATAAAAATGTGTCAAATAAACAAAACATTGTAGTTACACATTCATAGCTATATAGACATAGTGCATGCAAATAAAAAAACATGCATTTCGTAATATTTATCTCCGTTCCTTTAAATTTGCCGGTGTGTGTAGTTAGAAAGCATAATAAGATTAAATCTAGGTATTGAATTCTTTTTTTAGCTAATAGGAAAAGGTTGGGTGTAATTTTAATAAAATAAATACTTATTTAGGCACATTATCATTTTAACATTTTTCGATTTTAGTCTTGCACGCCTTTGTTCTACTATTAAACGAGCTGAACTAAACACTCTTTCACTTTCTGCTGAACTTACTGGAATATAGAAGTATTTCCTAGCACATTATTCTAAGGGTTCAAGCTCCATTCTTGTTACCTAAAAAAAAATTCAAATAAAAAATGCAATTTACCTTTCTTTTTTCAACTTACCTTCCAAAATAAAAGAGGATCTACGTTCTGATTTAGTTATTATTACATCAGCTGTAATTGATTTTACTTTCTCTTATTCTTTCTTGCAAAAATCCAAATAATGAAAGTGACTTTGATATGGACCAATGTCTGTTTCGATTCCAGGCATTTGTTCTTTATTTTCAGTATCTATTTTCTTCATAATATTAAACAATTCTTGTTCTAGAAAAGAAGCAGAGTAGTATTTTCAGTACTACTTTTAAATCGAGGGTCAAAAACCGTTGCTACTCTAATAACTGATGGTTCTTCATATGAAAATAGCCTTGCTTTCAGATTCCAATAGTTTGTTGCATGATGTCTTCCCTTCTTTAATGTTAAATTCCAGTAGTGATGATGTCAGATAATTGTACAGTCCAAAAGTTATTGTGATTATTACAGAAATAGCAACATACTTATTATCTACAAGAATTTCCCACTACATACTACTTTTTAAGATAAATTTCTCCATTTTATAAAACCACTTATTCGAGGTGTTATTTATTGTTATCGTGTTACTGAAATGCCCCCATAATGTGAGAACCTTCTTCAATGCTACAATCTCATAAACTGGTAAAATCTATTTGTACTTTTTTGTTATCAACGCTTTCATATTTTCAACCTTTTTTGATACACTAATTTTATTATCTTAGATATATTTCAAGCTTAAAGAAATACTATCCATCTTCTTTAAATTTGTCAAAAATATTTAAAATTGTCTTGGCACAAGGTATACGCTTGTTAGGACAATTAACTGTTTTAAATAAATGATCTCTCTATTCAATAAAATGTATTTAATTTAGAGTGAATGAAAAATCATAAATATTTGATAATTAGAAAAATACGTCACTGGTGTATTACTGGTTGTCTACTATGTCACCAATGCATTGACTTATATTTTTTAGCTCTACACATAGGGCGATGTATGTGTAATGATAAAAAAGAACTCGGTACATGTATATGCACATAGAAAATAAAAATATTAGGAGGATGATTCAAGAGTAGAGTTTTTATGCAAACAAACTTTATTGCATAGGTAAATATATCAATTCACAGCAGTATGACACTGGCACCTATTACCTCTTAATAGTCTATATCTTTGTTTAAATCAGGGATGCACAGACTTATATGGAACAGGGGCCACTCGGGAAAATTATAAGCCAAGGACGGGCCACTACAAAGAATACTTATTAACACAAATATTTTTATTTTTAAATAGTACGAATTACTACAAATGATAAAAATAAAAGAACATTGAAAAATGTTTGTTGTCATTATGTAATCGTAATGTAATCTAATCATTACAATGTAATATTTCATGTTTTATTATTTTGATGCATGACACTGCACTGACCTAATAATTTTGCTTATGTTTGGCTCCACATTACTTGTCGCCACACGTAAAATTGCTTCCAGATTTTGATTTGCCAGACGGTTTCGATTTTTTGTTTTGTTAAGTTTCATCACTGAAAACGTTCGCTCACAAATATACGTCGATCCAAATAAGCTTGCGCATGTCAATGCATTTATTCGCAACTCTTTATAAGCAGTTTTGTCAACGCAACGTTAAAAGTTGAGTAAATTATCTTCATTAAACTTGTTTCGTAAATTATCATCATTTTTCATGTCTATCAATTCCAGCTGTATTGATTCCGGTGCATTTTCGGGTGAAATGTTGAAAGGACTGCTTAAAATGTCTAATAGAGGTTTAACTTTTTTGAAGTCTAGAAAACGATCACGAAAAGCTTGTATTAAAATATCAATTTTTTCAACATAGCTAAATTGACATCAGTTTTATTGAATTTCTCCATAATTATTTTGTATTTCGGAAAATGGCTGTAATTGGCTGAATTGATTTGTGTCCTGAAAAGACTCAATTTGCATTGAAAGGACGAAACATAAGAGTATAGCTGCGTATTTAAGACATTCAAGTGATTTGTGATGTCTACAAGAAACGCTAAGTCACACAGCCAATCAGGGTTGTCGAGTTCGGAGACGTCCTTTTTCTTTTCCGCCAAAAATATTTTTATTTCTTCAATCAAGTTAAGAAACTGCTCTAGTGACAACCCACGACTTAGCCACCTTACTTCAGTGTAAAACAGGAGATCACCATATTCGCTTTCAATATCCTCGAGATATTGTGTGAATTGTCGGTGATTGAGACCTCGTGATTTTATAAAGTTTACAGTAGGTACTACAACTTTCATCACATTTTCAAATCCCAAAAATTTTGAACAGAGGGCTTTTCTCAAACCTCTTTGCATCTATCGGACTCATTTTTTTTGCGGCGATATCTAAACACTGTTTAACAAACTCACCATCTTTAAAAGGCCAACAAAGTTTTCGCTATTATTCGAGATATTTCAAAGCTAACTTCAGTAGCTGTTTCAGCATCTTGAATTGGTTTTGTAAACATAGCTTGCTAGCCTATTAATTCCCTTTGTAAGTTGGAAATTTTTTGCGTTCGATTTTCGCCGGTTAATTTGGTAAAAGTATGATGCTGGGTTTGATAATGCCTTTTCACATTATATTCCTTCGGAATAGAAACACTACTCTTGCATATTAAACAGACACTTTTGTTATGTGATGAAATAAAAAAAGTATTTTTCGGTCCAAATACCTTGAAACTGTCGATTTTCATCTTCAACCTTACGACTACGTTTTTTACTGGGGTCTGGTTTATCCATATCAAAATTGATATTATATTGTTACGTAGGTAGATGCCAAGTTCGAACGACAAAATATTTATTCTTCACAGATTACAATTCAAACAATACAACGTTCGCTTGTCCGTAGTTAAAACTTAACTGCCCCGAAAGCGGGCGATGCGTTGTATTTATACGAGTTACCTAACATCGAGAACCTACCACATTGTTTGGGGATAATACCGACGTGTTTCGCGAATCTTCGAGTAATCTAGTTGGTTCGACACATTTCTAGTCTCGTAACAATATGCTTGGAACCACGAGGAGCATACCTGTCCTACGTAGTAAACCTGAACAAGAAAGTAGTAGGTACTTAAAGATACATATCTTACTAACAATTACAAAAGTTAGAATAAAATAAAAAGTTAAGAAATATTGATTTGAATGGATTTTACCTACTTTTGTAGTTTTTCGAACAATTTTTAAAATTCGTTGGCGGGCCGCATAAATATTGACAGTGAGCCGCATGCGGCCCGCGGTATGTGTAGCGCTGGTTTAAATTATACATCAAAGCAACGATGTGAGCGTAGAAGAACACTGCAAGTCCTTGAAGCCACATCATGGCGGTTTGCTGAATATCCGTATCGATGGTCAATAGCTTAATTTATAGGCTGTTCAATGGTCTGATGACATAGAAATCCCTGGTTGATAGAGGACAGCTTAGTAACATAACAATTCACGCGTGCCGTTGACAGGGTGTAGTCTGGCATTGTAGTGGAATCTATAGAGAGAATCTTAGGTTGTTTTCTGCGATTCCCTTCCGCAACCGTTTTAGTGAAACAGTTGACAGCGTCATTCATTGTTACTTCTCTGGTAAGAAAATCAAGAAATACGCCTTTTCGGTTCCAAAAGACCATCGCCAGACGTAGATGGAGTTCTTCTGAATGTCTTCGACAATGGTGACTATGCGTTTCTACGATATGGATATTTGCTTAATCTCCGGTATTACATAAAGCATACACGATTCATCATGAAAGTTATTGACTGTATAAGCAATTCTTTTAGTGGCTTTGTGACCATTTGTTTCGTTGGCATCCAGCATGAACATCCTTCCCAGTTGCTTATGACCGATATTGTACATTGCTTATCACGATAGTTAACAACGAATAGTAATATCGCCAAGTCAAATGCAGCGATCGTCCTAAATCAGGCCTTAAATATAGCATACATTGTCATCTGTAGTGGACGTTCTTCAGATCATATTGCTTCTCCATCTGTACTGCTGTTATTGAACTCAGTGCATTAAACCAATACATGTTTCCGTAGCATGACATTGGCACTATACACCTGAACAAGCCGACGATGTCTGCTGGTATGTGCAACCTATATTTCAAAAATTTAACTCAGCGTATGTACCATTAAAGAATGGTGATCTCAATGCTTTACTTTTTGATTCGTTTGTATCTTAAAAATCTAAACGATTTATCTTTTAATTAATTAGTCAATATGGGTAAGTATAGCAAACGTCAATTATGTTGGCGCGAGGAGGGGGTGCGCAGAAGCCGTTTTTAAAAACGTCCACCCCCACTACTCAAGTAATTGTAAGAATACATTTGTCATTGACGTTTGACATTTGGAATTTACTGCAAGTGAGAATTAATGAATATTAAATCACATTCTTACATGTAAATGTCGACTTATTTAATGCGTATAAATCTACAATCCGTCAAACTAAGTTTGTACTAGTATGCAGAACACACTCTTTCGCGACAACGAACTTCCTGGTGATTAGGTTAATTAAGAATTAACTATCAACGCGAGGAAACGTACAGACGACCGTTTCGTTCTAATTGGAACTTCTCAATGCACGGCATTCCCTTTCGATGACGACCTTGCTTTTTCATTTCTATACTTTCTGTATATATAGTTAACATTTGGAATTTACTGCAAGTGAGAATTAATGAATATTAAATCACATTCTTACATGTAAATGTCGACTTATTTAATGCGTATAAATCTACAATCCGTCAAACTAAGTTTGTACTAGTATGCAGAACACACTCTTTCGCGACAACGAACTTCCTGGTGATTAGGTTAATTAAGAATTAAGAAATACTGAAAAAACAAGCCTATCAACGCGAGGAAACGTACAGACGACCGTTTCGTTCTAATTGGAACTTCTCAATGCACGGCATTCCCTTTCGATGACGACCTTGCTTTTTCATTTCTATACTTTCTGTATATATAGTTAACATTTGGAATTTACTGCAAGTGAGAATTAATGAATATTAAATCACATTCTTACATGCGCATTAAATAAGTCGACATTTACATGTAAGAATGTGATTTAATATTCATTAATTCTCACTTGCAGTAAATTCCAAATGTTAACTATATATACAGAAAGTATAGAAATGAAAAAGCAAGGTCGTCATCGAAAGGGAATGCCGTGCATTGAGAAGTTCCAATTAGAACGAAACGGTCGTCTGTACGTTTCCTCGCGTTGATAGGCTTGTTTTTTCAGTATTTCTTAATTCTTAATTAACCTAATCACCAGGAAGTTCGTTGTCGCGAAAGAGTGTGTTCTGCATACTAGTACAAACTTAGTTTGACGGATTGTAGATTTATACGCATTAAATAAGTCGACATTTACATGTAAGAATGTGATTTAATATTCATTAATTCTCACTTGCAGTAAATTCCAAATGTTAACTATATATACAGAAAGTATAGAAATGAAAAAGCAAGGTCGTCATCGAAAGGGAATGCCGTGCATTGAGAAGTTCCAATTAGAACGAAACGGTCGTCTGTACGTTTCCTCGCGTTGATAGGCTTGTTTTTTCAGTATTTCTTAATTCTTAATTGACGTTTGACAGAACATATTTTGTAATGTCTTTGCTAGGGGATCATACACGCTCAGAGTTTAGAATTATCTGACATTTGATGTAAAACCAAATACAAATCTCCCCACTACTTCTAATCCTGCGCGAACTTAGCCCTTCTCGCGCCAACTTAATTGGCGTTTGCTATACATATATTACGTAATTTGTGCAATAGTCATTAAAACTTTAAAATATATAAACAAGTTTACCACACAATGGTCTTTTCAAATTCTATTAATAATTAGTAGATGGGTTTCTTCCGACGTCATGTCCCAACAGATAGATCTGCGAGGCGTTGGCGCATGACGTCGGGAGGTGACGGCGCCAGAACCCGCGAAACCCTTTCACTATAATTAACACTAATATGTATATAGGTATTGTTATTAAATTATAGGATTGGTCACCTTAATAATAATGATCTTTATTGTCCTACAGTTTATAATCCAATTATAGGACATTATACCAAATTAGACTATTTAATGTCTGTAGAAAAAATACACAGCATTACAATGAGATTACGCACACAAGTAACACACACACACTAACCCAAAGTGCTACGATTATTAAAATTAGTGGCCATATGGTACAAAGGAGATTTCAGTAAAATATTGGTTCTCGCAGTCGGGATATTGACGTCAAAATTGCGGGTAGTACGAGTTGGTACATTTAGATTTATTTGCGCGAGTAGGGTTGATCAATTGTGTTAGATTACATAAAAACTTTGCACTATAATCCTCTCTATGACGGGATAGTGATACAAAATTATGCTGAGCCAGTAAACGAAAGCGCATCTTTTTTACATTTAAAACAATTTGATTTGCGTGGCACCAGTTCCGAATCCTGTCGAGGTCAGTTTCAAGTTCAATACAATCGTCGTGATTGCTGATAATTAGAGTGGACCAATTCGGAGCGAAAGCAGAGGCGTGACTAACGAATTGGTTCCCGCATGCGAAACATTATTAATATCTAGAGATATACTATCACGAACGGTGCTGTTATTATGTTAGATACAAAAAAAATGTAAGACGGTTTTTCTAGATTATGAAACGTTCTCGATGATACGTATAAAAAATAAAATCTAAAATGTATGTAATTAGATGATTAAAAAAAAACTTACCGTCTTATGCGTTTTCCGTGACTTGAAAATCTGGAGAAGCGCGATGAAATATTGTTAACATAACGTGTACACACGATGACCGTAAACAACATACTAAGTAATCGTATGTGCGATGGGATACGCGGGAACCAATTCGTTAGTCACGCCTCGGCTTTCGCTCCGGATTGGTCCACTCTACTGATAATACTTCATATTCAAATAATATAATATAAAAATAATAACATAATCTTCAAATCATCGGCATAACCCAGGCATTCACAACCAAGGTCATCCATCAGATCATTTATATATATTAAAAAGTAAGGGACCGAGATTGGATCCCTGCGAGACCCCAGGAGTTATTAGTAGAATAACCATTGTAGAAAACGTAACCTTTTTCTATTGGATAAGTAAGATGCCATTAGTCTAACAAGGGCTGCGCAAAACCCAATTTGGCCAGAAGTATATTATGAAGTACCAGAAGTATATTATGATCAATGATCAAGAATTGAATGCCCTTGAAAAGTCTGTGTAGATGACATAGAACTGTTTCCGTTGATCAATAGCATTACAGGTATTGCGCGATCTGCATTAAGTTTGTAACCGTGGACCTTCCGGAAATGAAACCATGCTGATTGACAGATAGGAAAGGCCGTACACTGTTATATATTCTACAGCAAAGTATGCATAGGAATAGTTTACTAAAATTGGATAAAATACTTATTGGTCTGTAGTTCGCAATATTTGACTTGACACCTTTTTTGAACACTGGCTCAAGTTTCCAAATGAATATTTTCAATTAGTAGAACCTGTTTAGAGGAGTAATTGTGTTACGCAAATGGTTTTCATGAAAACTGATGGGTATAAGATTGTCAGACTATCTGAAGCGATCGAAAACGATGATGTCGATGACTTAGCACACCAAAAACAATAAAATTGTCATGAAAGATCAAGGTCTTCGTAAGAAAATATTTAGAAATTATTATCAAGACGCAAAAATTGTTCCGGATACACTGACTAAAGAACACGTCAATATATTTGTAACGTACTCTTTAGAAGTAAGTACCTGAGGAATCCACTGTACTGGCGAAACAGTTGTGTTACGATTAAATATTAAAAAGTGAAGATTTGAACCGTTGTTTTATTTCTATTTTAATTATGGATCTTCATAAAATGCCGAATCAATTCAATTATCAATATATTTGTTTTGGCATTATTGAGTAGTTGAACAGATTGAATTTGCTGGAAAATGGATGGATGGAATGTTGATTTTTCCAATAGGATTCTGAATTCTAGGAACTGAAAATATTCATCGCAGTAAATAATCAATCCAAAAGTTATTAGTGTTATTCCTATTAAATGAGTATATCTGCGGCCCAGAGTCAAACAACCTTGCTATTTGCAAGTTTTCAAGAAACTGGGTGAATTTGTAATGAATAAAATGAAAGATTTGTAAAGCAAGTAACTTTTTACTGGACTGAACTTTCTGAATTTAGCTCTCGAACATTTTTCTATTCTCAAGTCAGTTTTTGATACTTTGAAACATGTAGAAAAACGCAACACTACTTGTGAACATCAGATTTGAAGACTTCCAAAATCATTTATAGGAATAAAAAAATAGCAAATACATTAAAATAGAACATTGGTTATACTATTTACAAAATAAATGTATTTTGAACAAACAAATTGGTTCCATGTGACAAGAATTTCTAATTATATGTAAGTTTTTATTTAGAATACAGATTTTCATGGCATTATTTGAAGTTATCATACCCTTAACAGTATACATGTGGACACTAAAAAATACAAACAGATAAATGAAAGGAATATAAATAAATACACATATACCTTTGAGTACTTGTTTTATTTGATTTTAGAAATTTTAATGTTCAACATAATCTAAATGAAAATCTATTACAATATGACAATTTTAACTTTCATTGTAGCATTTAAAATTAAAGATTATAAAATTCTTTGAAAGATTAAATAGAAAAACAAGTACATTTTGATCATATACAATTTGTATTGCCGTTTTGTAACACGTCTGGGAAAACAAAACCAAATGAAGCGCCTAAACTTTCAGAGAAAATTTTCTTGTGATTTCTAATGTTTTTTAAATTTTATTCGTATGATTTTTTTCTATTATCTACTTATTTAATATTATGTATTACAAGCAACGAACTGCAAGATAATTTGTGTGTAAAATTCACATGAAGTATATGATTTTTTTAAAAATTATTTTATGAATATTACATTGATAGGTTACTCTTGTTAAGGCAAAGGTAATAATATTTAATTAGGCACTAAAAAAAATGTTAGAATATTCTAACAAGTGAAATTAATATGTGCGATTGGCTAAGAATTACGGCACTGTTTTTCTTTTTTTTTTAAATTGTAAATGACTTGGTATATTTTCTTTATTAGCGCCAACCGCTGCGAAACATATAGGCAAAGGAATTTCTTCTATTCAGCAATTAAGTCAAGTTCACTGCAAAATATCCACTAATTTTGATTAAGCTATAGTGATTAAAGAAAAGTATGTACACCAAAAAGTTGAGGTTTAATTGGATGACTAAAACACACCTATAAAAAACACAGTGAACAGTTTCTTATATTTAAATGTATTGTAATTTATTATTGCAATATCGAAAGTACTTTCATTATGCAGCCTAGCCGTTATAAGCTACATAATTTCTTTTTGTATAAAGCACCACAAACAGAAAACGACATAGTTTGTCACAAACATTAATTACTTTCATAGCTCACTTTCATGCATAGGCACATACTATAGATCATTCTGCTTCATACAAATTACTCTTAGGGTGCAGTTTTATCAATTACTCAAATGCATAAGACTTTCATTCCACAATCACACATACAACTAACATTTGTTTATTAGATGATTTGGTTTGTAAATAAAATTCAGATATCAAAATTAGTTAACAAAATATGAATGTAATAACAATCAAATAACCAAAGAAAAACACAACAAAAAAAAACATTTTCATACTATCGCTGTAAGTTCGAGAGCGACAGATTTTATTATTTTCTGAATCTTTTTTACAAACAGCTACCATATTTAAAAACTAATATTTATTTAATGGAAAAACACAACACTAAAATCTAATATTTTTTAATTTTTTTTTGTCAGTTATGTAGTGGATATGATATTCCACAATAAATATTGATTACAGAGCGGCTTCAACATATGTCTGTATAAGAGTAAATAAATGCTACTTAGGTTTTCCATAATTAAAAAAAAAAAGAAAGAATAATAAACTTTGGTTTCAACTGACTATGATGATTCTATCTATATTTTAAAAAATATAAATTTTATCCACTCTATAATCATATTAAACTAAACTTAATAAACGAGTACAGATAGTACTTTTTTACCTTTTCCAATATACTTATATACTTGAGTACACATCTAAATTGAGATTGATATATTTTACAGTATTTTATTTATCGTTTTTTGTGTAATATACACAATCTCTCGCAACTAGGTGGTTTTGATGCTGCACTTATTACAATAAGAGCTATACTAAAAATGCCCTATGGTTTTTCTTTCTTTTTAGGATATACATAAATATACTCTTACTAAATATTTATCAATAGTTTATGGAAATGGAATAACAGAATATACTTTTTTGAAGACCTGCATCTTTTATACACCAACAGCTTCTACAAGATTTGCTAATATAATTCCCATTTTTTTAAATTCTGGAATTGATACAATAAAAGAGGTCTATTTGATGTTTTTCACGTTAGTGTTGTGAAAGATAATAAGCAATATAAATAACTAAATTTAAATATATTAGTTACTGTAGAAGTGTTGACTTAACAGGCTTATTAATTTTCGAGGCACTTCCGGTAAAATAAATACAATTTCAAACTGATATTCAGTCATATCATATATATATTATAATATGTATAGTTTAGTTATGTGACAAAAACTACTATAGTCGAAATTTGTTCATATGTTATAATACCATAAGCTGTATTAGATTTACGCTTATGCGATTCTCAAAAATCGTGATGAAATGAACCTGTAACCTCAGGTTTTTCCGAAGAATATTGGACTACAATCAGCTATTTGTTCCTCACATATCAGAATATCTGTTGCTAGATGCTGTCTATTTTGTTACAAATATTTTAGCTATAATAGCTGAAATTCAAATACACACCATTCTGGAATCAACTTATTTCACAAGACGCGAATAAAACTGTGTGTGTTCATTTGAAAAGTCAATCTAGTAGCATGTGATTTACTGAGAACATTTTGAAGTATGTCGTAAATTTAAATTTACTACTTAACCTACGAAGTCGTATATTTTGACAGTTTCATACATACAAATAAATAACAAATCTGATTGATATTATCAAATGTCATTTGGATTTACGTTTACGGAACAACAAATACATATTAATATATTTGCGTCTTATTCTATCAAAATTTCAAAGTAACCTAGATTGACTTTTCAAATGAACAGTTGTTATTGTAACTGCAATAAAACAATTATTGATTACGCATAAAAATTATAATAAAGAAAATGGTGCAGAATGAATAGGTTTGTTCTAGCAGCAGTAAGAAACTATTAGATATTGTATAGCGCATGCGTAATACTAACATTGTGTTCTAGCAAGTAAAATTACTAATTCCTTGGTAATAGCAACCTGTTCTAGCAGGCGAAAATTGTAGTTACTGATTGGTTGTGGATAATCCAAACAATTCCTAGATTTTAATAAAATTTGGGACATGCGCATAACGCTGGAACAGTGTGAAGTGTCTTTCAGGTCAATTCGAGTGTAATAACATAAACGATATAACTTTCTTTTTAACGGAGATAGTGGTTTAGATTAAGAATTAAAAAAAAATAAAATATTTATAATCTAACCATATATAATTGGTTATGGTGCCAGAATACCTAATAATCAGGAATGAGAACTATATACTTTTGCTATTTAGCAGTGGCGGCGTTATGAAAGAGGGTGGGCGCAAAAAAAACTTACTTATTTTTTGTACATAAAATCAATTCTCATAATTTTTGAATTTGCGTCGTAACGCCAATTCAAAAGCTCCGCAACATTTTATGCACAAAATTAACCGGCGCAAAATAAGACGATTTTTTTCCACACCTTCGTTGTACTTAATTTTATGTCGCAAATAAGCACAGTTCACGGATGTCCACTTTGCCTAGTGAGAAACGGAATGTTCGTATTTCTTTGCCCTGCCTGCAATATGCTTTAAATCATTGAACCCTTGTTTATTCCACGCACTAACCTCTTTCTTAAAAATTTTAAAGAATTTATTTGTTAGTGAACTTATCCACTCATATTTTTCATATATATCTTTATTGAATACTCTATTGTAAGTTCGAGTTTTACTTGTTGAAGTGTAGTTTATTTAACGATCGGGGATAGGCCTGATAGTTTTTCCTCAAATGATAGCGGGTTTTTTAAAAGATTTTGCACACTATTAACTTCCATCATTAATAATAAACAGGTGCAGTACGCGCCGAAAACAATACAATCATAATAAACGCAAGACATTAACTGGAGTCGAGCAATTTTGTGTTCCAAAATGACCGATAAATACGTATCGCGAAGATAAGTGGAACCGGCCGATCCATATTCGGAATAGGTACATCTGAAATCGTGCCCCGGAACTTAGTTTTGAGCGTTGATGCGCTAGTGTCTGTGGTGCGGAAGGAAACTTTGATACCATCATTATAAAAATACGTAAAAATAAATTCACTGAATTACATGCAAATTTCTTTCTGTGTTTATCTTTATGGTTGGGTAGGCACGTGCCCTTTAGTACCAGCCGCCACTGCTATTTAGTATCACACATTTGGGGCAGATGTCGCACAGATTGTTTCGCTTGTTCTAGCATACGCAATTGCAAACTTATTTCAAATTAATCATTTTCTTACACATGCGCACTACAAAAGTACATAAACTATCAGGGATTCTGTCCTAGAACAAACCTAGTAGTTTTGTAATTCACTAAATACTCTTATTTTATTAGAAATATGCACCATAAAGGGGCAATGTCCTCTCTATTCAAATAAGTTTTGTGCCAATTATTATCAGAACTTCAATAATAAATATAGGATTTTTTGTTTTTACACATATACAACTGATTCCTGTCAACATATATGTAAGCCTTCTGGATTGCAGTCAAAATTAGATCTCAAGTTAAAAGCTGAATGGTTTTTTGCAAGTATAGTCAAAAAGAAAATAACTTGAGCTGAACATACAAATTTCATTTTAAGTTATCAGCTCGCATGATACTTTCTTATGCATATTAATCCAATAATAGCAAAACTACAATTGTTTTTGTCAAAACTATTTTTACTTCTTGCATAATATTTTTATTAAAACTTTCACAACACTAACATGATTTATTAACAAAAGTTGCTGTCCAATTTAAATTATATATAAAAATTAGCGGAATAGAGAAAGGCAAAAAAATTAATTTAAAAACAGATCTTCAGCAAAAAAAAAAAAATGAAAATAAATAACGTAAAAGAATTATGCTACAAAAATATTTACAAAATGTCACCGATCCGCTAGTGCTTACCGAGATATTCAATGATACGACACAAAGTTATTGGTCGGCGATATGTATATAAAATTTATGAAAAAAAATATATATTATATATGTATAAATATATAATATGTAGGGTAGTAGACTATTAATGCATATATAATTTTACATACAGATACAGTTAATATGATAAATAACTAATATGTAACTGTATACACTATATAAAAATAGATATTTCAAACACAAAAATTACAATTTTCATTTTGAGATAAAACAATATGTGTTTGACCTTTAAATATTAAATTAATTTGAGAATATCGCATACGGTAATATAAACTATATTAACGCCTCTTCCGAAGCAGATTATATGTGCTCGCATTAACCTATATATTCAAAGGCCAAAATTATTTGCATTTACCTGATATTTTTGATATATCATAAATTATATAAATTTATATTGCAAAATGCATCGTCAAAATTAATATATAGATACTAAAGCAATTCGTAGTTATATTTCGTCTTCGTATTAATGCTATTATATGGTAATTTTTTTTTTTTTTTTTTAGATAAATGTAAATAATTTTAACAAACAAAAATGAAACCAATAAAAATGAAGACTTATGTACAATAGCTGAATTTAGATAAAATAACAAAAATGAATCTTTTTTAATCCACTGAATGGATTGAAAAAAGTATAACAATAAAACATAATGAAATATTTACTAAGATTAGAGGTAAATCACCCTCCTTTTTTAACGCATACAATTTCATATGCTATAAGGCAATATTATAGAACTCATTGGTAAATATAAATTCATCTACATAATCTGCTGAGTAATCCCATATGATTCTACAAAATTGCCATTTTTCTTTTATTAAACAATAAATAAAATCGAACACACACACACACAATGAACGCTTAAAACTAAAGGGGAGGTCATCGGACCTCATATCTGCACTGAAATTAATATGGCAGTTTGCTTAAGACAAATTACTTTTACGTCTAAATTAAACGTATATTAGGGCAGACACTGTGTGTGTTTAATCGTGTTTACATATTAGAAGTTTATGTCGAAACCTAACTAAATTCAAGCGTACCCTCTCAAAGGGTCACTGAACGCAATGTGGGTATAGTAGCTATTTTCATCAAACAATCTTCCTCTAAACGTGTGGCAAAACTAAAGCAATCCTCTTGTACAGAAACGGCACCCTCATAGTTAATAGACGAATGTCTTCTTTTCCTTTCCTTTATACTTATCAGCTCCGATATATTGCAAGATACTTCAGCTACAGGTAATTCTTCCATATAAGATTTTTGTATAGAACTAAGATCTGAAAGTAGTTGTTCACCATCTTGAGTAATATCTTCTCGTAGTTTGGACTGTAACAGCGAAATGGAGCTACGTGTATTATTCATCTTCATGCAAGCAGTACAGACTTCTCCACCACTCCATATGTCCCGTATGGATTGCTTATCCAATTTTTTATCGAAATCTTTAGATCTGAACCAATATGATTCCCAAGAGGAATTGTTGTTGCAAAGACACTTATTATCATACTTTCCAAAAATTTCGGCCAAAACGTTGTCTTCCCCACAAATTTCCAGATTTTCAACAGTTTTATCAGTAGACTCATACTCATCCAAATCGTCTATTAGTGATTCTTGATCACCTGGGAAATAAAATGATTCTAGTTCTTTCGTTTTTTCAAGAGACTCGGAGAGTTCGACGTCAGTTTGAGACGCCTTGTCATTCTGACAAACGTTAAACTTTAAAGAAAATTCACTACCCACAGATCGTCGAAAATCCATATATTTTCTAGACGTTCCTTGTTCATTTTCCAAATACAAAAACCCACTTTCACTGCGTTTATAGCTTACATTATCAACAGTGTTTGGAATTATAAAAGTGGTACCATCTGCATATTGACCGTTACTACGCGCTTCCGTTTTCTCATTTATCGGCTTGAAATGACTATGAACGGAGTGCAATAGATCTTCGTCCTTTTCCAATTCTAACTTTTTCAGTGCGGTCTCTTGCATTAATCCAACAGCATTATTATTGGTGCCAAAGATATTTAATCCAGCCCTTCCAGGTCGGGATATAACTTCAGTAAATGAACTCTCTTTGCTATGATTTAATATGGAAAGGCTACGCATTACATCATTTGTTTGCACTTCGTTCTCAGCTTCAGACCATTTCTGGAACTTCTCATTTGAAGCGACATTCCAAGAGGAAAAGTCGCCATCGAGAAAAGATTTGTTGAAATTTTCGAAGTACGAATTAGTTTCATTTTCAGCTATTATATCACATGGTGGCCATTTGTTTTTATTATCGATTGAAATTGAACTAAATTTTAAATCAAGAAAAGAATCCTCTGAATTTTCGTCAAGGGCTGTATTAAAAGTATTTTCATAAATACTATTCGCATCGTCCATTGCCGCGTCGTTCGACCAAATTGAGCTAATTATATTAGTGCCACATGGTATAAAGGTCTTGTTGCCAGTATCCCTCATGTTAGCCAAGTTCATCATTTCCACTGTATCATCCTCCTGTGGACTAGGAGAATCTAAGAGCTCCCGTATATCCACGGGAAGATCGTCATACATATTCAGGCCGTCATCCAATGTTTTCCATGAGTCGTTATTCTCCGAAGTTTCGTTCTTTTCATTAACAAAATTAATTATATCTTTTGGTTGCGACCAGCTGGTGTTGGGACATTTATTTTTTATATTATTATTGTTATTATTAAATAAATAAAAGTGACCCCAGTTGCTCATGTTCTCTGTTTTATCAATTGACTTACTAACATTACGACAATATCCAAATTCTTTCTTATTTCGCGTAAAATAATTGTAACGCTGTTTACCAGTGCTCCTTGCCTTCATGTTGTCCAGTTCGACTTTACAATGCAGTTTTTCTTCGCAGCTAGACGAGCGATTTTGCTTTCTGGGAGTTCTTTTCTTTGGCGATCCAAACCACTTCGGTATCAAATTAATTAAATTTGGGGAATTAACAGATGAATTTCTAGATAACGGTGGGAAAGCAGCGTAGTAACGTTTAGCTGGATCTTGTGGGGACACGGCACGTTTCTTTTCTGGTAACAATTCCTTGCCGTTAGTGCTTTGGTTACTATTAATTTCTTTTAACTTCTCGCACAGTTCATCTACCAATGATTCAATACCGCATTTCTGAAAAATTGTAATTATTATTAAAATAATTAATCATAAACAAGATATTAAATGTAAATAGACTACCTTGTAACTACACATGTACTGAATATTATTAATACTGTATCAAATATAAGATATTGTTACTCTCCGAACTACTATAGTAAATGCAAGTTAAAAAAATTGACACGAGTATTTATACTGACGCTCTAGAGATTACGATAATGATAATTACCTACAATATTGATAAACACGTACGTACAAGTTAATAATCATATTTTGCTGTATTTTTCTCAATTATTTTTTGCAGGGAATTTAATTGAAATTATTAACAAATTTGAACATAACTTCTGTGAATTACATATTGTAAGTCCGTGGACTTAAAATAATCACGAGTTGAGTCCGCGGAGAACTATATTGTGCCACGGTTATTAAACTAGGTTTTTGTATCGCAATCTGTCAATTTGTGAATACTAGAAAATAAAATAAAACTTCTGTATTCACTAACACTTATTAAAATGATTGTGTATTTTGTAGTGGAACGTTTGAAATCTACATTAGAATTATATTATTTAGGGGTCGCAAATAAGGAGATTAAAAATATATTTGTTGTAAATTTGAGCAATTTAACAATTACAAGAACCGAATATCTGCTTACAAAACAGAAAATTAACGTAATTATAGTAAAACCCTCATTAAGTTTAAATTCATTCAATAAATTTGTTGATATAGCAAAAACAGGGTTGGGAAAATGTGATTTTTATAAAAAAAATCATGATTTTTTAAATTTAAAGATCTCGCTCTTTTTTCAAATTAATACAAAATATTTTAACGTATATAATGTAATTTTAAAATTTATAGTATAATTTAAAGCTTAAAATTTCTCGGAACGCGTATCTTGCAAGAAAATTCCTGTCGCAACTTGCTTCTCTCTCAACCTATAAATTGCCGTTGTCGAATACGTCTCGCTTACGGGGGTGGGTCAATAAGTCTCTGAAAATTGAGATAAAGAACACTCTATTCGACAAAAAAAGTTTTACTTTTCAACATCATTTCCTTTCAGCTCGATACACTTCATTCAACGTTCCTCAAATTTTTTGATGCCCTTCAAATAATACGATATCTCGAGGCCCTCAAAATAGGCGTTTGTTTCATCGATGACCTCTTCATTCGACCAAAATCTCGTACCACCATTTCTTCATATTTGGAAATAGGAAATAGTCGCAGGGTACTAAATCTGGAGAATATGGCGGACGAGGGAACAATTCGTAACCTAATTCATGCAATTTTGCCATTGCGACAGCTGATTTGTGCGTCGATGCATTGCCCTGGTGGAAGAACTTTTTTTCTTCGCCAAATGCGGTCGTTTTTGCTTTTAATCGGCGTCGAATCGATCTAACAGTTCTGCAAATATGCGCCGGTGATTGTTTTACTGTTGTCAAGGTAATCGATGTGAAGACACCGCGCGCATCCCAAAAAAACTGTCGCCATGATCTTGTTGGCCGACAGACCCACGTTGACTTTCATTGGCTTCGATTCACCACGAGAAGTCCACTGTCTCGACTGTTCCTTTGTCTCTGGTATGTTGTGATGAATTCATGTTTCGTCAACGGTTACGAAACGGCGCCAAAAATCGTTCGGATTGCGAAAAACTCCTTTGAAGTTGTCTAACAATTGCGTTTGTTGTCAATTGTGAGCAAACGCGGAATCTATCTTACGGATCGCTTTTTCATATCCAAATATTTAAGCAAAATCGAAATTACTGATCCATGTGATATCCCTGTGGCCTCTTCAAGTTCGCGTGATGGTTTTGTCGCGCAAAAAATAGTATTTATGAGCACACCGGGGAATTACCTATTTCTGTTATAGTGCGGGACTAAATCTTTTTCTGTTGTATTTATTTAGCTCCTGCGCGACTGCTGCTTGTTTTCTTTTTATTGTGCAAATAGTGTGTGCTAGAGGTTTTTGAAATGGCGACTAGTAAAAAATGAAAGTTGTTAACGTTTCGGAAAAGGAACATTTGTCACTGCAGAAGCTCGTTGAAAAATTTAATATCGCAAAAACTGCAAGCCGCGGAAATTGTTAAGAATAAAGACAATATTCGTCTTAGTGGGAGTCAGGAAGCAATACCAATCAAAGGAGGGGTTTTTTAAAGACTGACGGGCTTCAAATTGACAGCGTGTTTTAAATGGTTTTCTCGTGCTCGTACCCAAAACATTCCAATATCGGGATGTTTAGTGAAGGGTAAAGCTCATGAAATAGCACAAAAATTAAATGTAGCCAACTTTCGGGCATCCAATGGTTGGTTGGAAAAATAGCGTAACATACACGCGATAAGTTTTAAGTGTATCTCCGGAGAGTCAGCTGATGTCAATCAAGACGACGTAAATCAGTTGCCTGCGCTACTCCTTGGGTATCGGAAAGATGTATTCAACACCGACGAAACTGGCCTTTTCTTCCGAGCTTTACCGGACAAAACACTTGCTTTTATGTCTAAAAAATGTAGCAGTGGAAAACTTACAAGGCTTACAATTTTATTTTGTGCCAATATGGCCGGGCAAAAAGATTTGCTGGTGATCGGAAAGGCGGCCCGACCTAGGGCATTTAAAAATGTAACAATGAAAGATTTACCGGCAACATGGAAATTTAATCAGAAAGCATGGATGACGCAAGACATGATGAATGAATGGTTGCCCCAATTTGATAGAAACATTGTCAGACAAAAACGAAAACTTTTATTATTTTTGGACAACGCAGGGCCCCACCCTAGTGAGGTAAAGCTACAAAACATGAAAGTTATCTTTTTACCTCCCGTAATGTTGGGAGGTGTGTCAACTTCTAGACCAGGGATCATACAGAATTTTAAATTCTATTATCGAAGGTTAATACTTAAGCACATTTGATCAAAAATGGATCAAGTAGGATCTGCTTCAGAGTTAACGAAGTCCATAAATGTTTTAGAAGCACTTTACTACATTAAAACAGCCTGGAATAAAGTTTTGTCAGCAACGATACAAAATTGCTTCAAAAAAACTGGTTTTCAGAACAATAATGGTGATTCTACCTCATTCGAATGGGATCCAGAAGATTACCTGCCTTTATCTACGATAGTCCAAATGGAAAGGTGTGGCAATGGAATGAACATAACACAAGAAAATCTCGAAAATTATATTAGAATCGAGACGAGTTTGAATATTGACGATGCGATTGAAAACATGATTAAACATGATCCTGCGCCAGAAAAAGAAGAGCGATCTCGAGTGTGACACTGTTGAAAGCAGCAACACAATTACTACATATAATCAGGCTTTCAAAGTAATTAACGATTTAAAAATTTTGCAAATGACGACTACATTGCATTTCAATACCTCAAAAATTTAGAAGATCACTTTTCAATTAGTTTTTAAAGCAAAAAATACAAAATATGCGTCAACGGAGCATTTCAGAATTTGTAAATAAATAACTTTGGTATGTAGCTTCACCTGATTTTTTTTACGATTTTATAATTTAAAGTGTTATTTGATTTTCCGTTTGTGTTTTTCCCATTTTATTTTAAATACCATAATACAACTACATATATGTATACTTTTATTCTAATACATATTGTCATGGATTTTCCTTGGACAAGTAAGGAAAATGATTGAACGATTTTGAACTCCGTAATAGGGACATTCTAAAAAATTAACTATTTCAGTTGTATGTTTATTTATTTCAGACGGGGATCGATAAATATATATATATTATTTTATAAATGAAATAAATTTTATAATGTATGAAATTATGATTAGCCCTCGTATATTTAGGTTGACCAAGGAATTGAACTTGCCGCTTTTTCGGATATGGTATTTGTTAAAATGTGTTGGTTATATATATTTTGATTTTTAGATGGTGGGAATGGATAAGCGGATATGGAAATTTCATTTTTGATTCAGAGATATCTTGACTGTTAAAGTGTTTAATTCATTAAAGGATAAAATAATCAATTTTATTCTTTGTTGTATAAATTCGGGTTGCATTTTGTTTTTGCATTTAGTGTAAGGTGCAAGTTAATTTAAATTCGATTTATGCGAGTGTTTTATGTTTATTTGAAATTTTGTGAAAAAGATATCTCTCGTGTATTTTATAAAATCACACATAGATCTATGTAAGTTGATAAAAATTATTTTATTTATATATATTTGATATCAGGATTATTTTCATTGTTATAACCTCATGTATTTGTTGTAGTAATTGGTGTTTGAAGGTGGTATATGGATATTAGCGAAAGTTGTCATGTTTTTTATAAGGGAAGTTTTTTTTTAAAATAATATTTCGAGAACATTTTGAATTCAAGGTTGGAGTTTCTATAGTGGGGTTTGACCTTGTTATGCTATTTTTGGCGTATGAGTAAATTTCAACTATCGTGAGTTTTGAAAACTAATTTGTTTTTGATATTTGTTTGAAGGGGTCACAGTAGAGGTTAAACTTGACAGATTTCACTAATATTTATTAGTTTTATGTTTGATCGAGATTCAGAAGAGGTTTTTCTCTGTGTGCGAGTCATTTTTCACAAAGAGTGTTTCCTCATTGCTACTGTTTGATGATGCTTTAGCACCCTATACACTTTGTAGAGGGATTTTTTTATTTTTTTTAATTACATTAATATAAAGGAATTGACTCGTGTTTTATTTGTGTTTATGGTTTTATTCTGGAAAACGACATTAAACCCCTTTCCGTGAGGAACGATTCATGAGATGGCAGTTCGTGGATTCTACTAGACTGAATAGCCGGCGATATAAGCTGTAGTGTGAATAAAAAAATAAATAAGCAATTTCAAAGTAAATTCCACTGCACAATTTTGGCAGCCCAACGTGTCGGCGAATGAAGATAAGCAAATAATTTGGAAATAAAAGATAATTTATAAAGTTGGAGAGTATAAAGTGTCACGTGAATATAACTAAATTAAAAGAGTTATATTGAAGAAATAGTAAACAATAACAAGCAAAATGGATGGTATTTCGAATGTAAATGAATGGAGACAGCCACCATTAATTGGCAGTCAAGAATCATTAGAAGGTGCGAGTGCAGGTATAAGTAATCTCAATCTAAATCCCATACATGAAGCAGGACAGGAAGGAGGTGACAGTAGAGGGATGATGGATATGATGCATGTGATAATGAATTTGATACAACAAAATCATAATGAAATGAAACAAATGGAACGAATGATGCAACAACATCACAATGAAATAAAACAACAACAAATGGAAATAAAACAACGACAAGTAGATATGGAGAGAAAATTGGAAGAGATAGTAGATCAAATGGTACCTATAAATAGCAGTAAACAAACAGATAAAGACATAATAGATGAATCACTTCCGTTAACAAACGAACCCAACATACCACAAAACACGGTCAGCGTAGATCAATTTTTAGAAGAAAAGGAAAAAAGAGAATGTCAGGAACAGAAACTAACGTACATGCAGAAACAAATTGAACAAGTGAGAAAAGAGAAGAGTGAAGAGAGTGTGCCTGTGTTCATCCCTGTACCAGTACAAAATGAACCATTGCCGAAGTTTTATGGTATGGCAAATACAAATCCCATGGGTTTTCTAAAAAAATTAAAGGAAAGTCTAGAGGATGTGCCAGGGGACCAAAAGAAGCTACAGAAAATAGGGAACTGTTTCAAGGACGATGCAATGACCTGGTGGGACATGATCTCGGATGAGGTGAAGACGATGGAGGAGTTCGAGGTCAGATTTACCAGTCAATTCTGGGGAACAACAAGACAAACGAGGGTAAGAAATGATTTATTAGTTGGTAGATATAATAATAATAGTAATGAGTCACGAGCGTCGTATGTTATGAGGAGACACTCAATTTTAAAATATTTGCAACCAAAAATCACTGATAGAGATTTAATATGCCAATTAAGTACTCATTTTGATGCACAAATTAGTCAGGCAGTAGCCATTCAAAATATAAGTGACATGCAACAATTTATTGAACTTTTGAAAAGATTAGATGATATGGAATATGGTAAAAGATATCAGAATAATTATATAGATCGCAGTGTTAATAGATCATCATATGCCAGAATAGAAAACAATAATAATAATAAATATTCAAGTCCTCAGCGAGTAAATAACTATAGTAATAGAAGTAATCAAATGGCTTCACCAGGTAGAATAGATGATAATCATAGTAAAGATATAAGAAAGGAAAATTTAGCAGAAGTTAAAAACTATACAGGGACACGTCCTAAAGATAGTCGATGTAATTTTAATTTAGAAACGAATGATAAACAGGGTAAAGTAGAATTAGCATGTAGTAAGGATTTTTAATAAGACCAACCAAAAGGAATGAATGTAATGCATTGTATGAACAGTCGAAATACGCAATAAACACGGTTTTACCTCATATAAAAATAAAAATAAATGATAAAGAGTTAAGTTGTTTAATTGATTCAGGAAGTGAAACGTCATTTTTAGATGAGAATGTGATTGAATGTTTGATTAAAAGTAATGTGGGGAAATATATGCCCACAAGTAAAATTACAATAGTGACCGCTACAAAGAAAATTTTAACAGTAGTGAATAAAGTTTTTATTGTTGAATTTATGATAGATAATAATAATTTCATGGGAGAATTTATAGTATTAAAAGGATTAGGAAGGGATGGAATACTAGGAGTAGATTTATTAGATAAGATTAATGCAATAATAGATATACAAAAAAGGGATATAATAATTAATAATACGAAAGTTGAATGGATTAAGGAGTGTGAAGAGGATGGTGAAAAAATTATTAATAATATAGAAGAAGAGGATTTCGAAGAAAAGGAGGTAATGATGATGGAAGATATGGGTAAGGAAGAAAATGGAGAGGTGGAGTTCCCTGAAGATATAGATATGATGAAATTGGACTGCAGAGAGGATAAGGAAGTAGAAGTAAAAAATTTAATTAAAAAGAATATAGATTTAGTAAATAAATTTCCTAGTATCGCCAGAAATTACCAACATTCCTTAGAGGTAGATGAGACGAGACCATTTAAGGTGAAAAATTATCCCATTCCTAAAAATATTCAATCACAAGTAAATGATGAAATCAAGAGGATGCTGAGAGATGGTGTTATTGAAACTGGTAAAACGCGTTATGTTAATCCATTAGTAGTTGTAAAAAAGAAAACAGGAGACATTCGATTATGTCTAGATGCACGTCGACTGAATGAAAGAACAAAGCCTCAGTTTGAGACGCCTATTACGATAGAACCATTATTGGCGAAATGTTACAATGCAAGAATATATAGTAAATTGGACTTAAAAAGTGCTTTTTGGTTGGTTCCATTAGAAAAGGAGTCCAGAAAATATTGTGGATTTATGGTAGATGGACGAGTATATCAATTTAGGACTGTACCATATGGGTTAAGCAGTTCGGCAGCTGCTTTAATTAGAGCAATGCAACAAATTTTAGAACCTTATGAAGAGTTTGTGGTTCATTACGTGGACGATATTTTAATATACAGCAGGGATGAGCAGGAACACTCACAACATTTAGAGAAGATCATGGAAGTATTAGCCAGAGAAGGGTTAAAGGTAAATTTGAGTAAATGTGAATTTTATAAGAAAGAAATTAAATTTTTGGGGTATAATATAAGTACTAAATATATAAGTGTAGATGAGAGTAGATTGGAACTCATTAAGAAGTATCCTCTACCAAAGAATATAAGAATGTTGAGAGGATTTTTAGGCATGGTTAACTATTATAAACGTTTTGTACCATACCTGGCACGTATTAGTGTTCCTTTGTATGAAATGCTTAAAAAGAATGAAAAGTTTAAATGGACAGAATTAAGAATGAATGCATTTGAGGAGTTAAAGAAAGAGTTTTATAATCAATTAAAATTAATACTACCAGATTTTAATAAACAGTTTGTTTTAAGAGTAGATGCTAGTGATGTCGCTATAAGCGGAGTTTTAATTCAAATAGATGACGAAGGGATAGAACAACCGATATGTTTTATCTCTCGTATTTTGAAAAGCTATGAGGTTAAATATACCATTAGTGAAAAAGAAATGTTGGCTGTGGTACACGCGATTCAAAAGCTCAAATATTATTTATTGGGAAAAAACTTTGTTGTAGAGACAGATCATGCTGCCTTGACATCACTTTTGAATACACGTTTTAAAAATAATAGAGTGTATCGATGGTCACTATTGTTGTCAGAGTATACTTTTGAAATAAAGCATATTAAAGGCGTTCTAAATGTTTCTGCCGATGCGTTGTCACGAATGTACAACAGTAAAAGTAAATTTCATTATGTAGAGTTGAATGAATATAATAGACACTATGCTACGGGGAATTATGAATTTGAGATGATCCTTCAGGTCCAGCGAGATGAAAGATTTAATATAATAAGGGAACAATTAAATACTAAAGATAATTATAAAAATTTTGTCATGAAAGAGGGGTTGATTATGAAAGTGATTAGGGAAATAAGTTATATTGCTGTAAATGATGTGTATGCAAGGCAAACGATGTTGCAAATTCATGAAAGTTTGGGACATATAGGGGGATATAAAGTATGGTTGGTGTTTAGAGAGGCGTTTTATGCTAAGAAAGATCGCATAATCGCTAAAGATGTGGTCAGAAACTGCATTACTTGTCGTTTGGGCAAACATAAGAATAGAACCTGTCAGTATGAGGTAAAGAGTATAATTACTCATGAGAAATTAGAATTGGTAGCAATAGATTATTTAGGGAATCTTATTCCAGGAGAATTTGAATATAAAAATATTTTAGTAATGGTTGATGTATTTTCTAAGTTTGTTAAATTATTTCCCACTTCGCAATATAATACAGATACCTCTATACAGTGTATTGATTCATGGATTATGCGTCAAGGGAAAATGAATAGAGTATTAGCTGATAATGCTTCGTATTTTAATAATGATAGATTTAAGACTGCTTTACATGATCGTAATATTGAAATTTCTTTCTCTTCCATACGTCATCCATGCGGGAATCCATGTGAGAGATACATTCAGGAAATAATAAAGTTTCTAAGGATCAAAACCTATGAAAATCATGCAGGATGGGTTGCTCATGTCCAAGATGTCGAAGATAACATCAACAACACACCTAATACTGTCACACTGGAATGTCCTGCGACTGTGATGTATGGGACGAAACCTGCCAGACCTTGGAATACACAAAATGAAAGGGTTGACAACCTGGTACAGTTAAAAAACCAAGTTGCACAAAGAATTACAATAAACGCACAGAAATATCTAAATAAACAAAATGAGCAGATTACGACGAGAACGAGATTTGATATTGGAGATGTGGTGATTGTAAAAAGTTATCGCTTGGGCAGAAGAGATCAAGGTAAATGTCAGAAGCTTGATCTGCCTTATACAGGACCTTATCGGATATCGAGATGCTTCAATAATGTGACGTATGAGCTGTATTTTATAAAATCACACATAGATCTATGTAAGTTGATAAAAATTATTTTATTTATATATATTTGATATCAGGATTATTTTCATTGTTATAACCTCATGTATTTGTTGTAGTAATTGGTGTTTGAAGGTGGTATATGGATATTAGCGAAAGTTGTCATGTTTTTTATAAGGGAAGTTTTTTTTTAAAATAATATTTCGAGAACATTTTGAATTCAAGGTTGGAGTTTCTATAGTGGGGTTTGACCTTGTTATGCTATTTTTGGCGTATGAGTAAATTTCAACTATCGTGAGTTTTGAAAACTAATTTGTTTTTGATATTTGTTTGAAGGGGTCACAGTAGAGGTTAAACTTGACAGATTTCACTAATATTTATTAGTTTTATGTTTGATCGAGATTCAGAAGAGGTTTTTCTCTGTGTGCGAGTCATTTTTCACAAAGAGTGTTTCCTCATTGCTACTGTTTGATGATGCTTTAGCACCCTATACACTTTGTAGAGGGATTTTTTTATTTTTTTTTAATTACATTAATATAAAGGAATTGACTCGTGTTTTATTTGTGTTTATGGTTTTATTCTGGAAAACGACATTAAACCCCTTTCCGTGAGGAACGATTCATGAGATGGCAGTTCGTGGATTCTACTAGACTGAATAGCCGGCGATATAAGCTGTAGTGTGAATAAAAAAATAAATAAGCAATTTCAAAGTAAATTCCACTGCAATATGTATTAAAATTTCGTATTTTTTCTTACACACTCTATTAGGCGGACACCTCCAACAAGCGGACAAAATTAGCGGAACCATGAGTGTCCGCTTATGAGAGGTTACACTGTATTGATTATATTTTCAAATCAAATTTTTCCTCACACCCTTGTTCTTGCTTAAATATTTTGTTGCAAATTTTAAATTTCATTAACTTGCGAGCACAATTACATTTAAAATTAATATTACACATAAGCGTGTTAGAATTACATCAACATTTATTAAATTAAAATGAATAATTTTGCATCTCCGTTTTCCATTAAAATTTAAATATCCTTTGGAATTAACACCGATTTTTCTACCAGTTCAGGAAAAAGACCAGTATTATATGTTAATTTTATTTTACAATGAATCTAAATATATTATCTGTTAAATTTGGACTTTGAAAATAGTATAAGATAATAGATGATTGCATTAAAGATAATGAGAAAGCATGTTTTTAAATACATGATGCATATAATAAGCAAACATTTTTTATTGGGTCTCTTCTTGTTAGTTTGAATACTATTAAGTACAGTTTCATAAAGTATTTCTTTGCAGTTCGTACTGCCCAAGTGTGAACCGTAAATTGTACTTTATCTCTTTCTCACACTCATAAATACGCGCTGTAATACTACACACGTTAGTTATTTTAAGGAATTCTTATGTCTTAAATTTGATCATGTGACTGCAAAGAAATACTTTATGAACTGTACTTTTTGGAAAATATAACTTAATACATGCAATAGAGATAAAATCTTAAAGATATGTATAAACTTGACTAATAAATTTATAATTTAAGAAAATATATACAATAATTCTCCAGGCTTTTAGCAAATGGTGATATGATGAATTTCTTCCCAAAAATATAACGTGTTCATTTGAAAACTCAATCTAGGTTACTTTGAAATTTTGTGTGAAATGTGTTTGTTGTTCCGTAAACGTAAATCCAAATGACATTTGATAATGTCAATCACAAATATCAGTTAGTGCATAAAATAATCGTGCGCCGATTCTGGTTTAAATAAATTGCTTCTCAGTTTTGAAATGGCTTTCACTTTAGAACATAAAATTTTTTTAGTCCAGGCTTATTTTCGAAGTGGTAATAAAATTGATGGTTTATGGGTTTATCCAGTTCAAGATTGCATGGTAGAATTTCAAGTTGAGTTTCCACATTTTGTAATAGATTATATACAATTTAAGAATACTTTGGATAGAACTTTAAAAAACATTTTTCTGAAACTGGTAGTCTCTTAAGAAAATCAGGCAGCAGAGCAGTTAAGAAACGTACACCTCAAGTTGTCAATCGTGTTGAAGAAATAATGGAAAATGAACCACAAACATCTGTCCGACATTTGAGTCAACGAATAAACCTTTCTGTTGGTACAACTCATAAGTTGTTGTAAAGTTTGTCTTTTCGGGTCCTTAAATAAAACTAACAATAACTTTAGACACACACACTATATTAATATTAAAACGTATAACAATATAAAACTAACTATTAACAACAATAAGTACATTTATGTATTCTATATATTTATGTAACTATATTTATGTTTACTTCGCGAGACTGTAGGATTCAATGAATGCCCGCTACCCTTTCTTCGACCGGTTTTATATCGTAGCTCATATATTCTCGAATCATGTAGAAGGCTGGAGAGAACACCAGACAAGTATGACGCGCCTATTAGTCGTAGGATGAGTCATCACATTGCCCCCTTCTTAAGAATGAAGTTTCGTCCCGAAACATGTCAAGTTTTAATTCCCTCAACCGATGGCGAAATCGACAGGTAGGGCCTTTATTACATTGTGACGTCATATCGAAATAACAGTCCACGGTTTTATCTTGCCTGGATGGACAGGAAGATTCAAGGCGGTAACTGCATACCAGAATTTCCATACCAGTATGTCGGAAGATTACTTCAAACATGCTCCTTACAATTCTCCAGTCCAGGCGGTCCAATCCACAACCCAATTTTGGAACTGCTAATTGCAGAATGTCTTGCTGTAACATTTGTTCGCGTAAGTGTGTCAGGGCCTCCCATAAGGCACGATAGGTTGGCTTTAGGCTCGACAGTTCTTTCGTGACCAAATAAAATATGGGCTGTCCTTCATTTATTATTTGGAGACTCTTCCCAATTGCTGGTCCCTGCTGCCTTAGTTTTTCGATTCTGCCAAATCTCTCTTTAAATTCCCAGGCAATTCCTTTGGCCATTCGTAGATCTCGGGCTACGCAATGAGCAAGCGCGTAGTCTGGCGGCACCGTGAACAAATCCTGCTGTTTCTCGATGGTTACCCCAAATCGAGCTTTTCTCGAACCAGAATACTCTTGCATAAAGTCTTCGAAGGTTAGTTCATGGTATTGGCTATCCAATCGGCGCAAGTCAACGGTTTCGTCATTGTTTCCAGAGTATGGGGCTAATCGATTAAAATGTACGACTCTTGGCTTAGTGTGAGGTGTTCGCCTGATGCGGTATATTACATCGTTGATCCGCTTCAACACCTCGTATGGCCCCTCCCAATTCTTTTGAAGTTTTGGGGATAGGCCCCGTCGGCGTTGTGGATTATATAGCCAAACCCGATCGCCTTCATGGTAACCACTCTTCTCGGCGTTGATGTCATAGCTCTCCTTCATTCTGTCACTTGCATCTTGGATATTGTGTCTGACTTGTTCATGTATATTATCTAGTCGTCGTCTGAGCGTGCTGACATAATCTTCTCCGGCAAGATCTTCACCAGGCTTGCTCCCAAACTTTAAATCACAGGGCAATCGGAGTTCCCTCCCGAATAGCACGTTTGCTGGTGATTGGCCAGTTGTCTCTTGAACGGAGGCCCGATACGCCATTAGAAATAATGGTAAATGTTCGTCCCAATCTCTCTGGTGTTCGGAGACCACTTTGGATAAGTGTCTGATCATGGTCTTGTTCATTCGCTCTACCATCCCATCTGATTGTGGATGCAAGGGAGTTGTTCTCGTCTTCCGTATGCCCAAAAGTCCACACATCTTTTCGAATAGACTGGACTCAAAATTCCGCCCTTGATCGGAATGAAGTTCCAAGGGTACACCAAAACGTCTGACTAACTCCTTCACAATCACGTCTGCTACAGTTCCAGCTTCTTGATTTGGTAGAGCATATGCTTCAACCCATTTGGTAAAGTAATCCATGACCACTATTATGTATTTATTTCCTTTGTCGCTTTCTGGAAAAGGACCGGCGGCGTCTATGGCGATCCTTTCAAATGGGCTTCCTACATTGTATTGCCGCATGGGCGCACGTCGACGCCTCTGGGGACCATTGCTTCCGGCGCAATTTGCACACTTTCGGCACCATTCTTTCACATCTCGTGAACAATTCACCCAGTAAAATCTCTGGCGCACCTTCTCCAGTGTTTTATGGACTCCAAAATGTCCCCCAGAAGCACCATTATGGAGTTCTCGCAATACCTCTGGTATTCTTTTCTTGGGAACCACCATTTGCATCTTGCGCTCACTTCCATCGTGATTTTCGACCTCACGTCTCAGGAGATCGTCGTCTATGGTTAAGGAATCCCATTGTGCCCAGTATGACTTCAATTCTCGTGAATGGGGAGCAATTTCTTGCCAGGTCGGTCTTTGCCCATTTCTTTTCCAAGCCCTGAGGACTGCAAGATCCGGATCAGCTTCTTGATCTGCGCGCAAATTGTCAGGTTGCCATTGGTCATCAACGACGGTGGTTCGAAGAGCGTTGGCCGATTTGTCTTCGATTCTGTTGCAATATCGACAGTCTTCTGGACACGGCCTTCTGGAAAGGACATCTGCATTTTGATGTTTGAGGCCTGCTCTGTGTTCAATGACAAAGTCATACTCCTGTAGCCTCTCAATCCATCTAGCTACTTGACCCTCTGGATTCTTAAATTGCAAGAGCCACTTTAAGGCGGCATGATCAGTGCGGATCAGGAACTTCTGCCCATACAAGTACTTGTAAAAGTGCTCAATGGTCTTAACTACTGCCAATAGTTCTTTCCTGGTTACGCAGTAGTTCCTCTCCGGTTTGGACAGGGTCTTGCTGAAGTATCCAATGACCCTTTCTTGTCCATCTTGGATTTGAGAGAGCACGCCACCAATCCCGACGTTACTGGCATCCGTATCCAAAACAAATCTCCCAGATGGCAGTGGATAGTTTAAAACAGGTGCACTGATCAACGTACCTTTTAACAACTCAAAGGCCGCTTGGCATTCGTTGTTCCAAATGAATGCTCGACTTTCTGCTAGGCGAGTAAGTGGTTTTGCAATGTTGGAGAATCCAGGAACGTAGCGTCGATAATATGTGCATAATCCTAAAAAGCTTCTTAGCTGATGTTTGTCTTTGGGTACCGGCCATTTTTCCACAGCTTTTACTTTTTCTGGATCCACAGCAATTTCTTTTCCGGAAACCACATGTCCAAGGTAATTTACCTCCTTGCGGAAAAGGTGACACTTCTTTGGACTTAATCTCAGGTTGGCATCTCGCAACCTCTGGAATACTACTTCCAAATTTTTCATGTGATCTTCAAAGGTCTTCCCTACCACAATCACATCATCGAGATATACCAGGCAGGTGTTCCAAGACAGTCCCCTCAGTACAGTGTCCATGAGTCGCTCAAAAGTAGCTGGGGCGTTACACAGTCCAAATGGCATGACTGTAAATTGCCAGAGACCTGTACCTAAACTGAAGGCAGTCTTCTCTTTGTCATTGGGATCCATTCCCACTTGCCAATAACCGCTCTTTAAGTCTAGAGTGGAGAACCATTTTGCTCCTGCCAAGGTGTCTAGCGTATCGTCTATTCTTGGGAGAGGATAGCTGTCCTTTTTGGTCACACTATTCAAACGACGATAGTCCGCACAGAATCTGGTAGATCCATCCTTCTTCCTGACAAGGACCACTGGTGAAGCCCATGGACTATTCGATGGTTCAATTACTCCTTGGCCTTCCATATCTTGTATAATTTGCTTGGCTTCCTCACGTTTTGCCAGTGGTAACCTTCTTGGTCCTTGTCGAATTGGACTTGCATCGCCGGTATTTATTTTGTGCATTACAATATTTGTTCTGCCTTTCGTACCAGTTTCAGTTTCAAAGACGTCTTCATAATGTTTGATTAGGTCCTTAACTTGACTTTGTTCCTTCTTGCTCAATCCTTGACAGGCGGAGTCGATTATCTTGGACAATTTCTCAGAAACCTGCACGAATCCATTCTTTTTCGCCTCTATATGATGAACGACGGCCGACACTGGTGAACACCACCCCAAAATAGTACCCTTCTTCAATGAAACAGGGTAATGGTTCACATTCATTACCCTTATCGGTACAGTCTTCTGAGTCTTCACCAGCATTTTGGCAACTACTATTCCTCGACCCACCTCGTCATCATCAGCCTTTGGTTCCAACATTGTAACATTTCCGTCCAAATAATCACCTTCCATACACGCCGTCAAAAATGTCTCACTTCTTGCATCCAGAACAACATTCTCTGAAGTAATTACTTGTACATTCCCACAATCTTTCCCATGAAGAAACAATTCCTCATTATTTATTTTTAAAGTGCCTTCTTTCATGTTTAACTGGAAGCCGTAGGTGTTCATGATGTCTAATCCCAAGATTATCTGTTCTTCTATGTTGGCTACGAGAACACGATGTCGGATTGATGTTGGTCCTATGACAAAATTGACATTTACTTCACCTTCCACAGAAGCTGCTTCTCCAGTAGCTGTCCTTAGTCTCCATTTGCTCGAAAGTAATTCTTTATTCCTGGATATTAAATCGGGTCGTACAATGGTTTTCGTCGATCCAGTATCTAGCAAGCAAGCATAGGTTCTTCTTTCCATAATAGCGTCCACATACAGGCCAATGGTTTGATTTTGCAAGGATGCGATTTGGGCAGTCCTTGGGACTTTCGGATTCTCAGCAGATTCTTTCTTGGTCCTTTTATCACATTTATTCTGGATATGACCGTTTCTTCTAAAATTCCCGCATGGCCGCGCACTTTTATTTGATTTGATCTGATTTAGGACTTGACTAACCACCTGCTCCATGAACTCCTCATTTTCCTGTTCGTCAACAGTGCAGACACGAGCATGGTTCCGAGAGGCTTGTTTTGCAGTCTCAAACTCAAGCGCGTGCACCAAAGCATCGATCAAGGTTTTCGGTCTTGCCAACCTTAATGCTTGCTGCGTATAAATATCCCGGAGACCATCTATGAACGTCTGGACAGCTAGGTGTTCCATGAAATTATCTGGCGCCATCGGATATGCAAGTCGAACTAGACGAGCAATATCTGCCTCAAATTCCTGAAGATTCTCGCCTTTCTTCTGTGATCGATTCTTCAGTTGGGTATGGTATACTTGCTCCAAATGCGCATGGGCATATCTCATCTCCAAGCGTTTAATGAGTTGAGAATAGTCTTTACGTTCCTCAGGAGGCAATGTCTGCAAAATATCACTAGCATCACCCCTCAATGCTATGACTAAAGCAGTCGCCTTCTCGGCAGAAGACCATGCGTTTGCTTCTGCGGCCGCTTCGAATTGCGTCAGGTAAGTTGCCCATGACGTCTTTCCATCAAAGGTTGGTGGCTTGATTCTGGTCTTTGAAATAGCCACAAGTTCTTCTTTTATTTCGATGGGCCGCGGTATGACTTCTTTGTTGACCTGCCTGGGATCAGAATGACTCGTGGTAGCGGGTAATTTCATCTCAATCATTATTGCCTCTAAAAGTCTAGAATGTTCTCCAATTTTCTCTTCTACAGCTATGAAAACCTCTTCTTTTAACGCTTCTGATTTTTCCGCTAATCGCTGTTCTAGAACTTTCTCCACTTGTTCCAGACTTTTTTCGAAGTTTCTAGAATTTTCTAGTAATTTCTTTTCCAGATTTTTCTCGAGAATTCTAGCGGTTTCTAGGTTTCTTTCTTCCATCTGTGCTTGTGAATCTATTAGACGCTGTTCCAAAGTTTGCGAATTGTCTATTAACCTTTGTTCCAAACTTTTCACACTGTCCAGATTCTTCTGTTCCATTTGTTCTAGAGTTTTTGCTAAATTTCCAGAAGTTTCCAGGTTCTTCTGCTCCATTTGTTGCATTTGAGTTTGTGCATTCTCTATTAATCGTTGTTCCATATTTTTCGCACTATCCAGATTATTCTGTTCCATTTGTTCTAGAGTTTTCGCTAAGTTTCCAGAAGTTTCCAGGCTTTTCTGCTCCATTTGTTGCATTTGAGTTTGTGAATCTATTATTCGTTGTTCCATTTTCATCAACAGCGAATTCACGTCAGCATCTCCGCCTGGAACTTGAAAGACATAATTCTCTGGATCCTCGCCTTCTTGGATCAACACATTGCGAAGCCGTTGCTGGAGGATCGACTTTTTGCCAGTTGTATCCTCATCCCTCTCTTCTAATTCTCGTTTTAACTCGGACACTTTTAATTCCATCAGTTTCATTCTGTTGGCCATCACGATATTTAAAATAACGTCTTTCCGCACTGTATATTTATTTAAACGAATACTTAATTAACACTTAATTGTCTACTTAGTTTATTATTTATTAATTAGTCCACACCTGAATACCACTGTAAAGTTTGTCTTTTCGGGTCCTTAAATAAAACTAACAATAACTTTAGACACACACACTATATTAATATTAAAACGTATAACAATATAAAACTAACTATTAACAACAATAAGTACATTTATGTATTCTATATTTATGTAACTATATTTATGTTTACTTCGCGAGACTGTAGGATTCAATGAATGCCCGCTACCCTTTCTTCGACCGGTTTTATATCGTAGCTCATATATTCTCGAATCATGTAGAAGGCTGGAGAGAACACCAGACAAGTATGACGCGCCTATTAGTCGTAGGATGAGTCATCACATTATTAAAAAAAGATATGCAACTTTATCGGTACCGTCTCACAGCAGTACAAGAATTGTTAGAAGTTTTGTAATTGATTTCTAAATATGAACAATGGAGAACTTTCGCAAAGAGTCATCTTTACTGATGAAGCATGGTTTTATAAAACGGGATACCTAAATTCACAAAATACAAGAATTTGGAGTAGTGAAAATCCACATGTAATTAATGAAGAATCGCTACATCCAGAGAAAATTGGTGTTTGGGCAGCGATAAGCCAAAGGCGAATCATTGGACCAATATTTTTTCAGGGAACGTTAACTGCTCAAAGGTACCGTACGGAAATTTTACAACCATTTGTCAATCAGTTGCATGATGATGAACTTCAAAATGCATATTTCCAACAAGACGGAGCACCTTGTCACTGTACTGCAGAATCTTTGGATTATTTAAGAGAATTTTTTGATGAGCGTATAATTAGTCGAAATACTGAAAAATTGCTTGGCCTGCACGTTCATGCGATTTAACACCTTGCGACTTCTTTTTGTGGCCTTAACTAAAAAATAACATATTTCGAACACCTATATTGAATTTGAATGATATGCTACAGAGAATTGAACAGAAATGCATGGAAATTATAACAATCCAGTAATGTTGCAGAATATCATCAGAAATTTTGAACGAAGGATTTTAAAGTGCATTGATCTTGAAGGACAACATTTTCAACATTTGTTATAGTTTTCAATAAATACCTATTATTTGTATGTATGAAACTGTCAAAATATACGACTTCGTAGGATAAGTAGTAAATTTTAATTTACGACATACTTCAAAATGTTCTCAGTAAATCACATGCTACTAGATTGACTTTTCAAATGAACACTTGTTATAATTTAAATGTATACCAAAGCTAACTTTGTTGTTACAGTTACATAATTTTTCTATTCAATATTGGTCTGGAACACCAATTATATTTCAAATGAATAGACTATAGATTCATGTATGAAGATATCTTTCAGATTTTTGAAACAACGACATCTCCATAAATAATCACAATAAAAAAAATTTTTAACATTCAAATATGATAAAATTCAGTCAATATTTTGCCATCTTTTAACGTTAAAAATGTTTGTTATTACAAGTGTTTATGTAAAATATGTGTTATAATGTTAGACAATAAGTACCTGGTCAGATGCAGACATGAGGCATTCCACTGCAGCTGAACGTTTCAGCCTATCGGCATCAGCCAAATCATGTCCCCACCACCCAGAAGAGCGACGAAAACGTTTGCGGCCTCCACCAGAACGTCTCACTTCCTACATTTATTATAAATTATATTTAGAAAACCAATTTTTTTTCTCGAAAAAATAATAATTACAATGAGAAAATAAAAACATCGGGGAATGGAAACAACAAAATCAATAAAATTATTTTACTAAATCTAAGTTTCTAAATTCAATTTTCAGTTGTTTAGCAATTAGTAATATAACTCTTGTACAATGCAGAAGAAAGTATATGAATGGTTTAGATATCTAATCAACAAGTCAAATATAAGTTTAAAAAATGTCGATTAAAAATAATGTTGCAGGTAGTCGCATTTTATTTGTTATTTAATAAACGTCTAGTGAAGGTATTATTAACAACATACAATGATTTTAATGAATCTACTGAAATTTAAAATGGAATTTATTTTTTAATATTTTCAACACGATTTTTTGAATGTTGGTATATAAGGTCTCCAACACCACCATTGTGTGAGTAGTGAGGATAGAAACAAGTTCTAACCCGCAATCGTGTGTATCGTCGTTAAGTAACAGTGTCGTTTATCGTGAGTTCGATTTGTGAGATGAGTACCAATGATTTTCTCATGAACATTGTCACACCATCGAAGACGAATCTTGGGTTTACCATTATGACTCCTAAAACAAGCAAGTCAATGGAATATCGTCGTCCTGATTTTCCACGTCTACGAATATTTAAAACCGTTCCATTGGCGTAGAAAGTCATGCTCACCTTTTTCTGGGATGCAAAGGGGGTCATACCGAATATCTGCCGAAGGGATCAACGATTGTATGCGTAGAGTAAGACCGCAAAGAACGATTTTTTTTTCTTGCGCCACAATAACGCCAGATCGCATTGCAGTAGCGAAAGTATTGCAGTGACGAGCTTGAAATTTACGGTTGTTTCGCACCCTCTGTACAGTCGTGGTTTGGCAGCTTCAGATTTCTGGTTGTTCCCAAGATTGAAGGAGGTATTGAAGGTCAACATTTTTCATCAAATACTGGAGTTCGGGATGCTGCTCGCAATTCGATCATACAGAGAACCAAGAAAGTTTTTTTATTGGACGGAATGAAGAAATGGACTCAGCGTTTGGAGAAATGTCTTGAACAAAATGGTGATTATGTGGAAAAATAATTACATGCGTTGGTAGTACTATAAATTTACTTAATTTTAAAACTGGTTTCATTATTTTGTCTTTTTTTGTTCTTATTTTATAGAGTTGGAGACCTTATATATCAATCCATTGTATAATTCAATAGAACATATTTTTAAGAAATACAGTACAATCTAGATGGTGTGAACATTCGGTAATGGGGAACTTCTCGGTGGTGTAAACACGAAATTATTTACATTGAACGCCGTATTTGTGTGAACCGCGTCGACCTTCGATGGTGCGAACAAGTGCATTATGCAGTGTCAGTGTGTCAGTGTTTTTACTTATTTACCGCTCGGAAAGGTCCCTTATTTGGTACTTTGAAGTGCATTCTACATATCACGTGTATAAAAGTAGTTGTAAATGTGCCTCCGACAATGTAAATACATTGTGTGTGTGAATGTTTAGAGCAAGATGTGGAAATTAAAGAAATTTTTGAGTTTAAGAGAAAAAAACAATATAATGGATGAACGTAAAAAAAAAGAATGTCAGTCACGACGTTATCTAAAAAATACAGAGTTGCAAAATTAACAATTTGTAGTATAAAAAAAATGAAAAACTTATTGTCGATACGGTAACTCACACGCTAAAACCATAAAAAAAGCACCTTGAAAAAGTCAGCATTACCCCTTTTAGAAGAGAAATCGTACAATTGGCTTCTTAAACAAAAAGACAAGAATTTACCAGAATATGGTGAAACACAAGGCATTGTCACTATCAAAACAATTGAATAATTGATACTTTCACATAATACAAAGGTATTTTTAATAATATAAAATATTATTAAAAATCTGGTGTGAAGAACACAAATACAGGTTCACTATTAATATTTTTGTGAACGTGTCCGAACATATCCCTCCCCAGAGACGTAGATACGTATTTCGCTTTTCTACAGGCTCATCGGTACGCCCCTGTTGGAGAAAGGATATTCTCAGACATATTCACAAAAAAGAACCACATCGCCACATCACAGAAATTATCCAGACCGGGCGTAGAAGTAAATTCAGCGCTACCTGCTGTCAGACAGCCGAAGTACCTCTCCCCGTTCACATAACCAATGTGAAGTAACGACGCTGAATTCACTTCTACGCCCGGTCTGGATAATTTCTGTGATGTGGCGATGTGGTTCTTTTTTGTGAATGTGTCTGAGAATATCCTCTCTCCAGCAGGGGCGTACCGATGAGCCTGTAGAAAGGCGAAATACGTATCTACCTCTCTGGGGAGGGATATGTTCGGACACGTTCACAAAAAATATTAATAGTGAACCTGTATTTGTGTTCTTCACACCAGATTTTTAATAATATTTTATATTATTAAAAATACCTTTGTATTATACAAAACTGGTGAGGTTTACCTAAAAAATACCTTTGTATTATACAAAACTGGTGAGGTTTACCTACTCATCTATGTTTCAATTATTCTGATACTTTCACAGCCAGTAATGGTTGGCTGCAAAGATTTAAACACTGACGTGGCATAAGGTTTTTAAAAATCACAGGGAAGAAATTATCAATCAACCCAGATGTAGTAGACTCTTTTCAAAGAGGATCTAAAACGTATTATTCAAGAGCATGACCTAAAGCCGTATCAGATTTATAATGCTGCTGCGTCAGGATTGTATTGGCACTTATTGCCTGGCAAAACTTATGTCTCATTAGCTGAAAAAACTGCTCCTGGATTAAAAATGTCTAAGCAATGACTGACGTTTATGGGTTGTGTAAATGCTTCAGGCTTACATAAGCTGAAACCCCTAGTGATAGGGAAGTCAAAAAATCTAAGGTGTTTTAGGAATTTTAACAACCCATTAGTGTACAAAAACAGTAGGAACACGTGGATCACCGGAGAACTCGTTAAGGAATGTTTTTTTCAACATTTTGCACCAGCGGTAAGAGCTAAAATTATCTACCATTTGTTTCACATACGGCTGATTATACATACATTTTTCAAAATTAGATTACATAATTCGTATGCGAGAAGTTTTACTACGTGCTCAGGAGTTACTTCAGAAAGCAATTCTCCTTGTGGATAACGCACCGTCCCATCCACTAGCATCAGAACTGAGGACTAAAGTTGGGATGATCTTTGTAAAATTCTTACCTCCAAATGTTACGTTTTTAATCCAACCCATGTACCAAGAGATTTTAAGACTCGCCAAGCTGTACGATAAAAACAGTTTGCTCAGTTCTGTTGTATCAACGGAAGAAGGAATAGCTGCAGCACTCAGTAAGATTTCACTAAAAAATGCAATCATACGTTTGTCTGCGGCGTGGAAGAAACTTAGCTCAACAGTAATCGAGAAGTCTTGGAGAAACATCCTGTCAGATTTTAATGAACATAATGAAGATGCAGACGAAGATAACATTCCATTAAGTACATTAAGGGAAAAATTAAGATGTGAAAAATTTTGGTTCCTTTGATACAATTTAGTTCGGGAAGTCGCTCCAGGAGTTAATGCATAACTGGTTTTAGAAGTCGATAGCATAATTATAAAATGCAAATTTTAGGGTGACTATACTGCTGCCGATGTGGAAGATTTGTATAAGAATGAGGCAGTAGATGTTGTGAAAATGTCTTCGTCAGATAAGGATGAAAATGAGTGCATTGAAAAAAAATACTATTCCGATGGTCAAATCAAAATTCCATAAATATAAGTGAAATAAATCATCACCTTGAAAGCAATTCAAGAAAAAGCAGATATTGCCATAATTGCTCAAAAAAATATTCAGAAAAAAATTACAGATTTTTCAAATCTTAGGAATGTTCATGTATAATTGATTTAGGTTTAAGTAATAAAGTTAATTTATTTAATTACACCCTCGTTAATATGAACGGCCCACTGTATTTTTGTGTTCACACTATTGCGAGTGTACTGTATAATAGTTATTAATTTTTTATAACAACAATTTACTACCAGTATCAGAATCATATTGCAGATATTATATTAAAATATAGAGTATTTGTTGTGATTTTTTTTCTGTTAGACTTTAACGAACTCGAAACTTTCGCTTAATTTCTTACAAGAGATAAATTTTAAATAAAATAAACTAATTTGTGCATTAAATTTACTACATTTAATTAAAACCACTTTAATTATGTAGGTCCACCAATATTATAAAAAATAATGGAATTGTAGAAAGAATATTATTAATATAATGGAAATAGAATCGTTTAAATCTATCTTTCTATCAATAAGTTACTGATAAATACATACTTGGGTTTAAGAATGCTTATACATTGTGGTATTTATCATTAAACAGCTAACATTTTCATATTCATACAGCCTCAATAGTTTCAGTCCGAAATTAGTTGGTTAGTGTGTTAGTAAAATGATGACGGTAAATTTTACCATTTTCATTACAGATGTATAAAAATGGGTGTTCGTCAAAATTATATCTATTCCTAAAGTAATCAAATACATTTCATATACAGTTCATAAAGTAGAAGTTTTCAGTTCGTACTGCCCAAGCGTGAACGCAAATTATACTTTATCTCTTTCTAACACATATGAATGCGCGCTGTAATACTACACACGTTTGTCATTTTAAGTTAAGACGTACGTCTTTGAAATATTATATTATATAAAAAGGATAAGTTGTCCAGGAGATAGTCTTATGATATTCGGCTTGCTGTCAAATTATTTCAATATTGTTGTTTATTGACTTTGTTTCCGGTATTCCGACTTCTAGGTTAAGCATTCTTCTAATTTGAATATTTAGTTTGTCATAAAAAAATACAAAATCTGTTCTTTCGAGAACAATACTGATAATAAATAGTAATATCAATTAGTGGCAATAAGTACGAAATTGTTTGATTATCACTTTGACATTTCTAACCTTTTTATTTTGGAGAATATTTCTTAGATGTCTGATGCTTCTTGGTTCTCAAGCTTAACACCTTTTATTTAAATTATAATATTAATTATTAATTAAAATATTATATTTAAATTTTACAGCTTATTTTGAATATTAAAGTAATAATTTCTGCATAGTTTTCTTGGATATAATATATTTATACAAAACTAGAAATGAAACAACACTTTTGAACTATTCATGTTCCTACTTTACTAATTATTATTATTTTGACATGTAGGTAGGTTATGTTATGTATATGCTGTCTTTGGTTATATTGCAAGTAACATACTAAAATTTTGACAATATTGCAAAACATGAGGTTATATTTTATGATGACAAACGGTTATTTCCGCGATTGAATATTGACTTTATTTGACTCTGCAGTACCAATTTGAATGACATGCTTTGAATTTGGCCTTGGACTAAAAACTTATACTTTATGAACTATACTACTTCTAAATTTTATCTAATTTTTTAATATAAATACATCTGCCCTGCATCAACAATTTATTAGATTTCAGCTGAAATTGAGTTCCAAGTGGTTTCAATTGCCGTCAATAAGTTCTTTATAGCGAGTGTGCATTTGCTTTTTGTTGTTTTATTATGCTTTATAATGTTTTAATCGGCTGACTGATCTAGTCATCGAATTCAGGAAACATTGTTTTCATTAAACTATACAAGGGTCCCGTATCATTATGTTCAAGGTGAATACGATCCAACAATTATTCTCTTGTGTTCGAAACTTGCGCGTAGACTAAATTTTTCATGTACCCCCACAAATAAAAGTCAAGGGGATTAAGATCGGGTAATCTGGGTGGCCATGCAACAGGACCACCTCGATCAATCCATCTTGGATAATTGACGTTAACCCAATTTCGGACCGCAATTCCGAAATGTGGTGTGTGAAAGCACATGTCTTTTCGAACATTCAGTGGAACATCCTCTAAAAGACCTGGCAGTTCGTCAATAAGAAATTGAAGGTAATTGTTCGCATTTAACCTCCCAGGAAGAACGACAGGACCAATCAACAAGTAATCGATTAGGGCATGTATAAATTTAGATGGGCGTATAGCTCGGGGATTTTCTGATGAAATTAAAATTCGCCAAACTGTCGTTCGTGGTACTCCTAGTTGTTTAGCGATTCGACGTACACTGAGAGTTGGATCCCTTGTAACAATAGCTACTGCTTCTTCCTCTAAGTTTGCTGGCAAATTTACTCCTCGGTCGAAAAGATAATCACGCTTATTAAAAAATGCAACGTTAACAGTCATCTGAACATTTGTTTATTGTATGATATTCATGGTTCAGCACTTACGAAATAAGTAAGAACCTTCTTTATCATAAATCAATTTCCAGTACTCTTTAGGATTACATTTGTTTTCATGATCTGACAATCACATTTATAGACCTGTAACTTTGAAACAAATAAAAATGGATACACAAGTTTTGCGTTTTTGTTACTTGAAATGAAGTCTACTTTACACTCCTAAAATTTGAACATAACGATACGGAACATTTGTATATTAACATTTCTAAGAGTATTCTTGGAATTATTATTTTTAAAACATTAAATTTTTTCTGAGTAAGATATTTTTTTAACATGGTAAAGTATACATTAGAAGTCGTAGCTTATTTTGCCTAGTAAACCGCCCCTCATACCATAATAGATCCTCCACTATCTGTTTTCTTCGTATACTGTGCGGAATATTATTTATTATGCCGTATCACTGTGTGATCCAAACGCATTTATCTTTGGTTCGCCAGACTAGATGATATTTTTCTATTTTTATGCTTTATGGGCAACTTAAATGTTTTTCCACAAAAATAACAATTAAGCATTTTTTTAAATTCTCTATCGATTTTTTAATTTTCGTTGAAGTATTAATATTTAGCTTTTTAACGATTTTGGTTAAAGTGGTATTCATTCTCTATGTTTTTGTTTTACGCTTTCTACTACGTTTTATTATTTATCCATCATTTATGTTTCAGGGCATTTATAAACATATTTAGTGAGCAGCTATCTAATTCTAAAAATGCGTTATCTTGTCCATTAATCATAGTATAAATTTTCTTTTTTTCATCATAGTGTTTACTTGCTGTTTATTAAGACCGCGCAACTTCCTTCTTGATCTGACTACCTGGCTAGATAACTACTTAATTTTTCAATCTGAATTTTTACGAGTGTTTTCTATTTGATAGAAAAATAACTGGTTTATAAACCTTACATAAATATTTTCATTTATTTAGTAAGAGACGTTCCAAAATAATTTATTCATTATTTATTCAGCGTTTTTGACAAATTATATAATTTTCTAAAATATAACAAAAATAGACATTACATATGATATGTTAAGATAAGAATGTTCTCTTATTCTGTTGAGAGTGGTCCATCTTCTTCAGAATAGATTGTTATGCTGTGCCTTCGAATATTCTAATAATCCATATTCATGCTAGTTCATTTAACGTTATCTTACAAAACTCAATTACCAATTCTATTACTGTAGCGTATTTTAGACAAACTGCTTAATATGTGCCCCTAAGTTTTCGATTAGTTTTAAACCTAGTAACGAAATTGATGACTACATTTTTGCAATATTATTTGCTCAAACCAGGCTTCAATTACCCTTGTAGTATGTTAAGAGCTATTATAATTTCAGTATGTATTTCTAAATAAAAACACCATTTTCTTTCCCGAAGGGAAGCACTATGTTCTTCAATATGTAAAATCAGTTATTAGCAGTATAGTAATCCAACCCTGTACCACAAAAACAATCCCATGTTTTAAAATTGCCTTCACTGTATTTATTCCTTTTCTTGTATACTGTGGAAAACATTGAGGGTTCCTTAGTCGTTTAAAATGTTTTCATGTTTTCACAAAATATTTCTTCATTCATACTTATTTTAAACGACAGGTAAATATTTATCGTTCTTTTATTTTGTTAATCCAATAAAATATGGTTTACTGGTACTAGGCAAAATATATAAAGTAATCGTATATATCGTTGCGGAAGATTTTATTTTTTAAATCCGAATAAAAAGTTTTTCGGTAAGCGTTATCATCTTGGACTTCACATTGAATTTTAATGAATTTAGAGTTTTTTTTTTAATAAGAACATGTAACAACTAATTAATCGAAGAATTTAATTTCACACTTCTTTTTGCACCAAATAAATTTTATCAAATAAATTTTAGAATAAAATAAATGCACTATCATCTTGGACTTCACATTGAATTTTAATGAATTTAGAGTTTTTTTTTTAATAAGAACATGTAACAACTAATTAATCGAAGAATTTAATTTCACACTTCTTTTTGCACCAAATAAATTTTATCAAATAAATTTTAGAATAAAATAAATGCACAAACAAATTATGTAATATTCACCGTCCATCTAATTTGGCTAAAAATCAATTTTTTTCTTTGTATTAAATCAATAAGTGATGGTATTAATGTAAGATATATGTATATATAAAAACAACAACACATTTCAGAGGCGGAATTGTAAACCTAGCTTTTAAGATGTTATTCTCGTCCTTAATTTAAGTTACTTTTAAGATCATCCGCACATTTTTCAAATGCAATTTTACAATTCGCGCACGTTTCGACATCTTTTCTAAAGAAAATTAATTAATTGAAAATAAGTTGAGTTATTTTTGCATGTATTATTTCTAGAGTAGACCAATTTACGTGGGCGCCATGTGAGGATGATTGTATTGCATCAGAACTAATAAAAAGCATTCAATATGTGTTTGGTACTTGCTTAGACTGCATGTAAGTGTAATACGTAATAAAATGTCGTAGACACATAAATCGAGAAAACGACCGTTGTCAGACGAAGTGAATAAGTTTATTATGGATTTCCCGGACTTAATATACGATGGCTCAAAAATTAAATGTTTAGTGTGCAATACATATCTAATGTGTTGGTCAAAAACACATTGTAAAGAACACGTAAGCAGTTCGAAGCACAATAATAACAAAATTAATCGACAACAGTTTATACATGAACTATGTGTAACTATGATTGTGTGTAAACTGCCGTTTAGCTTGTTAAGTAATGATTCAATTATTTCATTTTGGAATAAATACGCGAATCAAACATTACCGAGCACGACAACGTTACAAAGGAATTTACCATCGGTGAGTAAACAGGTTGAAAATAAAATTAAAGCCGAACTGAAAAATAAAAAACTGTGGTTATGTGTGGACGAAACAACTGACAGCAAAAAACAATCTGTAGTTAATGTGATGGCGCGTAATATGGACCACATCAACCAACGTCTTCAATTTTATTAGCATACAGACGACTAGAACAATATAATGCCGAAAACATTTCAGAGGTGCTATTAGATACTTGGGAAAAATTTAAACTTTCGAAAGACCAAGTATTAATGTTTATGACCGATGGTGCCGCAACCATGTGTTCTGTAGCCCGGTCTCTTAGAAAATGTTGTCCTAACTTGTTACATATTACTTGTAAACTCCATGCTCTACACCTTGTGGCAGAACAGGTTCGTAGATGTTATCCAGAGGTAGATGCTTTAATATCGAGTACAAAGGCAGTATTCCTGAAATTTCCAAAACGTATTCGGAAATTTCACGAATTGTCCCCATACCCCTGAGCCACCACAGCCGAGTCTGACACGTTGGGGTACATGGTTACAAACGGGGTTTTACTATCATGAACATTTTGAAAAAATTAAGGACGTGGTTTTATCATTCGATCCGAAAGAAAGTGCAGCTATCAATAGAAGCCAGAAAAAATTTTCAAGATGCCCAGATTAAAATGGATTAACAAAGTATTCGTGAGAATTACTTGGGACTAGAAGAAGCAATAACAAAATTAGAAGATTCGTCGCTGTCGTTAGAGGAATCACTGCAAATCGTCAAAGATGTTCACGCACAACTGTGTGCTGTAGAAGAAGCAAAAAGTGAAAGTGTTCTAATTAAATTTGAAAGTGTTGTAGACAGAAATGCAGATTTTGACACCTTAACCCGTATTTGTGAGGGCACGTCTACAGATGCGTTAAGCTGCTTAAAAAAGTATTTTGAGTATGCGAATATAACATCACTAGATGTAGAACGCTCGTTTTCCGAATATAAACATATTTTTTCCTCACGGCGGACATGTTTTTCAGAAATAACCTTAGAAACGCACCTGATGTTGAAAATATACAATCGAATTTCCCCAGTTTGTCAATCCTTGGAAGACACTTAAAAAGGTAAGTGTTTTTTTTAAATCCTCTGTGGTGCACACAATCACTGATTTCATACATTTTCCATTTTATTTATAGGTACATACAACGCTGCTATAATATGTACTATTTTTATTTTTCGTGTGTTTATGCATATTACTTTAATAGCAGAAAACCAAATGTAGATTTAATTATTTCTGATAGAATAAATGTCTCTACTTCTATACTTATATCGGTAACAAGCTCATGTTGCGTCCCAATTCTATGGCATATTCTAATATATTACGAATTACACTCCCATACCGGCGCTCATGGCGCGCACGGAAATTGGTCTGCTCTAATTATTTCTAAACTGTCTTATAATAAATACCGATAGTTGAAAGTTAAATACATATGATTTATTGAAGTTGTATATACAATTACACAGGCCTCCAAAAAATATTTTTTCAGTTGCATGGGATGTTTTGGTAAATATTATGTTTTCTAGTCTGCTCAATCATAAAATGATTTTCCATTTCCTTCCATCACGTAATTTTTTTTTTGGTAAAATACAAAGTATTTACATAAAAAGAAACAACGCCAAGCTGCTTTGATATTTGTTTCTGACGAATCAAGGAATACGCGCCACTCAAATGAATTATATTGTATTTCAAAATTTAGTCCTTGAACATCACTACAAAAAACGAGATTTCCCTCTTTGGAGAAAAATTTAGTGAATTCACTCTCGTTGCCTGTACCACGAAAATGAAGTTCCGGGTAACAACTGGTTTTTATTTTTTAGTCTTGACCCCGTCTTGACAATTATGCAGCATCTTTTGAAAGGCCTAAATCTATAACCAGGTCATTGAGCTCGCTCTGAGAAAAGTTGGGGTCTCTCATCAACAAAAAAAAAATTTGAACTAAATTTGTCCAGGGGAGGTAAAGTGTATTGAAACCTTTGACATCTACCGAACAAAAATAGCAGTCGGTAGTGTGGCTGGCTTTTACCCTTAAACCAAAAACGAAGATCTTCCTCGCAAATTCAGCACACCTTATGAGGAGGCTCAGGCTTTGTCTCAAGCTTCTTTGTTCAATTTAAACAGTGTATTTACCACAAATAGAACAAACGTTGTCAGGAGAAATTACACAATCTCTTGGAGCCATAATATACCAGGTTCTTGTTTTATCATTACACATACATTTTCCTATGTGCAGTCCTAAAAAAGAATCGCCAATGCATTAGTAGCATAATAGGCGCAACCAGTTATACACCAGTGAAGCATTTATCTACAAACAATAGCTTAATTTTTAAATCTGTTTGCCATTGAGGCACAAAAAAAATTATGTCAAATATTTCTGAATTTTGATTCATACATGAATCTTAAATTAAATATATTCTATTGAAAAATAGATAATTTATTTAAAACATGAATAAATACAATAAACAAGAAAAGGTAATGTGGTACCAGAAGCATAATAGTTAAAGAACAGTCAGAGACATATTTACGAATTATCGAACGTAACCCACCTAATGGAGGCATTTCAGTAACACGATAAAATAATGTATACGTTAAAGAAATAACATCTCGTGGTATCTTACGAATAGATGGTTTTATAAAATGAAGATATTTATTTCAAAAAGGAGTAGTGGGAAATCAAATTATATGTAGTCTAAAAAAGTTTTAAACAGTATGGTGTATTATCTCTTATGTATGGATGTAATGTATAACGAAGCAATAATTTGCAAGAGATCCATTATCATATGAATAATATACAAGAAGTCTGTCACTCCACTCAACAAGGGATAAAGATGAATCAGACTATAATGAGAATCCATGCCTAAAAATGACTAAGATAAAAGACTAAGCAAGCCAATAAAAGGAAAAAAAGCAACTGTTTGGAAATATTTTAAAGCTTCAAATGACAGAAAACTGGCTAAATGTATAACTTATGGGAAAGAATACAAGACTAGTTCGAAATACCACCAATTTATCTGATCATTTAAAACGTTACCATTCTATCTTAGATACGAGGGCCTATGGGCGTATTTTTATGTTATCTACCTAGCTATGAAACAAAAGAGTGACGATGTCAAACAAATTATTGAAAAATTGCTGTCACTGTTAGAAGTACATGTGCTAAGTTGCGTTTAGTTTGTGCTGTTTATAGAGATTTGAGACGGTCTATTTCTCGATAAAATGAGTGAATCTAAGGTTGAACATCGCAGCGTAATAAAGTTCCTGACAAAAGAAGGCAATGGTCCAAAAGCAATTCATGAAACAATGGTTGCTGTGTATGGGGAAGATACACCATCTTATTTCCAAGTAAAATATTGGCCTAAACTCTTTCGATGGGGCCGAGAGTCAATCAATGATGACCCAAAGTCCGGACGACCCGTTGAAGCTCGAACTGAAGACATTTTGCGAAAAGTCGAAAATTTGTTACTGAAAGATCGGCGTATAAAGATCTCTGTCATTGCCAATGAAGTCTGTATATCCGAAACGAGTGCCCTCAAAATTTTGCATGACGATTTGGGTATGAAGAAGGTGTCTGCACGGTGGATACCCAGATTGCTTACACCTGAACAAAAACTGTACAGAAAAGAAGTTTCTCAAGAAAATTTGGTCAAGTCGGAGAGGGACAAAACATTTTTATCTCGAATTATCACCAGGGATGAGACTTGGGTATATTACTGGGTCCCTCCTACTAAACAAGAATCCATGCAGTGGGTTCATAAGGGCTCTAAACCACCACCAAAAAAGGCCAAGACACAATTTTCTGGAAAAAAAAACTGATGGCAACTGCTTTCTGGGATGCTGAAGGAGTCTTGCTTATTGAATATATGCCGAGAGGGTCTACCATAAATGGAGACGCCTACGGAAACACAATTAAAAATTTAAAAACTGCTCTGGAGGAAAAACGCCCGCATTCTTATCCACAAAAAAACTTGTTGCTGCACGACAATTGTCGTGTTCATAAGGCAAACAAAGTTCAGCAGATAATCAATGACTGTGGGTTTATAGAGTTAAGGCATCCACCTTATAGCCCCGACCTAGCTCCGTGAGACTTATTCAAAAATTTAAAAAAGCATCTCAGGGGAAAGAAGCTGTTGAAGAATATTTTGCGGGGTTACCGAAGCAATTTTTTTTCTGAGGGTATGGGGCAACTGGGAAAAAGATGGAATAAGTGTATTAGTGTTGAAGGGAGTTATGTAGAAAAATAATTTCTTTTTGTTCTCTTATGTGTTTTTTCATGGCTAGGTAGATAACATTAAAAATACGCCTTCGCAGCAAGACTATTTTCATATAAAGGACGATCATTTACTAAGTAGCAATTGTTTTAGACCCTCAATTTAAAAGAGAAGGTTTTTGTAGTACTGAAAATGCTACTGGGGATACTTTTTTAGAGATCAAGAAATGCTTATTATTAAGAAGAAAATAAAGAACAAATGCCTGTAATCAAAACAGACGTTAGTTCACATCAAAAGTCACTTTCATTATTTGGATTTTTACAATAAAAAATAAAAGAGAAAGTAAAATCAATTACAGCTGATGTAATAATAACTAAAAAGCAATACCTTGAAAGGCCAAATTCAAATCGGGATGTAGATCCTCTTTGATTTTGGAAGGCAAGTTAAAAAAAGGTAAGTGCATTTTTTATTTGGATTATGTTTTAGGTAACAGGAATGGGGTTTTAGGTAACTTGAAAAGCTCATGATGGTTTCATACTTGGTTTGGCTTATACTTGAATTCTTTCAGAGTTTTGTACACCGAACTGTACTATACTCCAAAATGCCTGGTTACATCTAAAAGCGATCTTACTGATCGTTCCTCTGCATAACACAGGATATTCAGCTTCATCTGTTCTGTTAACACATTATTTTTTATTGTTTTATTTGTTTATATGTTTTATTTTATTTTTTTGTGGGAATTTAGAAAACAACCATCTTATTTGAATTTGCTAAAAATATTTAAAATTGTTTTCGCACAAGTTATAGACCTGTTAGGATAATTCACGGAAAACATGTCTGACCGTTCTTAAACTATTATTCTTCTGATACCACATTATCGCATTATCTTTTTTTCTTTATTGTATTTATTCATGTTTTAAATAAATTATCTACTTTTTAATAAAATGTATTTAATTTAAGATTCATATATGAATAAAAATTCAGAAATATTTGACGCAAACATTTTTTTTCTCTCCATGGCAAACTGATTGAAGAATTAAGTTATTGTTTGTAGGTGAATGCTTTACTGGTTGTCTACTATGCCACTAATCCATTGACTATTCTTTTTTAGAATTGCACGTAGGGAAATGCTTTTGTGATGATAAAAAAGAACCCGGTATAACTAAAAACACGAGAGAAAAACTAAGTGTGGCTTCTAGAGCAACCAAGGTCCTAAACTTATTATTTATCACGTTGAAACATGATAAAAATCTGATAATATGCTTGTTACTCATTCACAATACCCTCCCAAACATGTTCAACCCAGCCAGTAAGATTCCTCACTTTTCGCTAAACGGGTGTTTCACTCTAGATGAAACTACAAACACGAGTTTTGCAAGAAAGCCTAACAAGATGGAATTTTTCGAGTATTTTTTCTGGTTTTAGTGAGTCAAAATCTATAAGAAAACGGTATCCTGTGCAGTTTTTTGGTTGCAGACCTGTTCTTATGTTACTATTTCTGACATTTAAGAAAACATCTCACAAAACTTTACTATATTTGGAATACTTTTGAAACATTTCAGTTTTTAAATATCTACGAACAATACTTAATAAACGTTGAGCGAATGCAGTATCAAACTTGTTGTAATATATAGAAATGGTTTCTAATACATGCCATTAAAACTTTATGAAGACTAATGCTTCCGAAATTCAAATTCATAAACATGTTCAGCACCACGACAATTGACTATTTTAGTATGTTTTGTTGTTAGGCTAAGTGATTCATTTATTGGATTATAAAAGAAATTTACTAACGGTATGCTCAGTATTTATCCAATTTTATATAATAGGACTACACGTCGGTCATATTTTTGTAGTTGTTTGCTCAATTATTAATGATCAGGCATGGATGACCACCCTGACACTTATCATATTTATAGTACATGCAAAACAGTAACACAGAATAAAAACAGGCATATGGAAATCAAGGAATGTAACACATTGTACAGTTATAAGGTTTATAAAGACAAGATTAGCATAGGCGAGACATGTTATAAAAGCAAACCAGAAGTGAAATTAGATATAGGAATACAATAGTGAACAAAAGGCCATAGTAAAAAAAGCAAATTAATGTTCGTAATATATGCAATGCAACAGTGAATATTAAATACTTTATCAAAACAAAATGCAGGTATGAAAATCCAATTTAATAGGCACCACTCTCAACCTAACTTCAATAAAATTTAAAAAAATACTATATTATTTTTGCTAATTACTTATAGAGTTCTAAGATTGGCACTACTAAAATATTCATGAACAAACCTTATTTGTTTGAACGTATTCTTTTGAAGAATTGTCCCGGACCATATAGATTGACATTATATTTCTTTGGTAAAATCGTATAAACTTTCCTTGAATGCAATTTTGTTACTTATATTCTTTATAGTATTTATTGGCTTGTAATATCTACCCACAAATTATATCATTTTCAAATAATTACAAGCATTTTATTTTTCACTTAACTCATTCATTAATATTAATGTATGAGAAACATGAATATTGTTTTCTAGTTATTTATAAATTCATAAGGTTGGTGAAATTATGTGTACAACTTGAATTAGTGTTATAGATCATAGTATTCATTACATTAATTTTAACTTAAAAGTAATTATGTTTGTTCATGTTCTAATGGTAGCTATTATAGTTATGTTGAAGAACAGTTTCAAGCTTGAAAATTCAGTTCTAATTAAAAATTTTATATAAAATAAAAAATTAGGTACCACAACAATTTATATTAAAAAAATCCTTGTTTATATTAACATTATCTGTTACAAGTTATTTAATCATAAAATTATCAGGGGATTTTTGTATAAATCAGTATTGTTAAAATGTAAATACTCGCAGGGTATTCCCCCGATTGAGTTTCTGAGAAACCGAAAATGGTATCTTATCTGGGCTGTGTAAGTAACATTTTATGAAAATATATACATGCAGTCCTTACAATACATAAAATAATACACAATTAATAACCTATTGAAAATTAAAAAGAAAATAACACTGCCATAATAACTACAAATTTTAATATTTAAATACAATTATCTTACATTTTTTAATTTGCAATTACTTGAAAATGCCTGTATAACTTATTTAATATTGTAAGTGATGTTACAATGTTTTCACCTTAAATTCAGAATTTTGAATATGCAAATGTACATTATCTAAAAAAGGATAGTGACGATTTTTTAAACGATAATCACCCAAGCAGCGAATAACAATGTGATTTTGTAGAAATTATGTTAATTAAATTAAGTTGAGTTTCATTGATTATAATAATCTCAAACTATCAACCTCTTATCCTGGTGCACATGTTCACAATTTGGAATAAGCTTATTTTGATAATTAGCTACATTTAGAGGGTGTGAAATAATTTCATCCCAAATTAAATTAGTTAAACTATTTTCCATTAATGTACACATAAGAAAAAATATAAAACTAATTGAATACATAGGTAATCAATTTATAATGGTTTTGCTAAGTTGTCATAATAATTGCAAATTTAAGTTTACTCTCAAGATTTTAATGTAAGTAACTTGGTAGTTTAGCAACTTAAATAGATATACATACTACAGTACCTTATCAGGTTGAGTGAAATGTAGATCTTGATCAGGACAAATAACGTCTATAGGATCTCTATACAACAAACTGAGTACATATCTCGTATAGACTACAGCATCAATACCACGTGCTTCAAGCTGCTCTTCAAGCCAATCAGAGACTGCCGAGGGCATGGAAACGAGTTGCGGATACTTCATAATATTCTGCAAGAACAATAAATTAAAATATACATGTAAATAAAAAGTAAGTCTATTACCTTAATTCAAGTTGTGAAAATGACGAAGTGCCATAAAGGATATCTTGTATTCATGCGAGGTCCTTATTTGTTTGTTTGCAAAAAGTATAGTAAAATTGCATTCAACTATGCCTCGATTATCTTCTTTCATTGTTGTGATAAAATACAACAAGCAGTTGAATGCATAAATCATATGTTACAAAAACAAATGTATATATATTTATATATATGTATATTTAAAAATTTAAAATGTACTACACTTCTTGAAAATTTTGTAGACCCCCATTGTAGACCTAAAACATAACTAATATGAATAAATGCTTGTATTTTCATGTTCTTATCAGTCTAAACAATGGTGACTAATACTAATACAATGGCTATGTTTGTAGATATAATTACATGGCAAAGGTTTGTTATTGGTTACTACATAATGATATTTGCGCTTGGTAATTAATAGCAGATCAATGTTAAACATTGGTTTAATTTAAACTGCTGGTATACATAACATATGTAAATTTTTTTGACAATGACTTTTTAGGAACATAAAAATATATATACATAAATTATTTTATTTCTTGATTTAAATATACACACCTATCTATATATAATATATGTATTTACAAATCAAAAAATTAAATTGTGTTAAAAATGTTTGAATGTTTTTGTAAGCTTGAAATCAATTTTATAACATTCACACGATACCGTTAGTTTTGCAGTACCTATAGTAATATTATGTCAATGTATTAAAACAAAATCATTTTGAATTTTGCCTATAGAAAATGACCTTGAAAAATGTACAAAGATTATAGCATCATTATTTGATTTCCCGCCATTTTCTAGATTAATAAAAGTTTATGTATATTTTATAGAAATAACTTTACTGTATCATATATACATATATTTACATAAGAAAATTATAATAGCTTGTGAAATAAACTATAGGTATCGGTTGAAAAATTAGAATTGATGTAGGGCGTAAAATTTAAGTGAGCATGACTAGCTACAACACGTGACAACTAAGCTAAAAAAACTGACGTCACGATGACTTTAATACACTTTTTGCATTTTATATCTCATATATTGAAATGTTTTTAAAACTCATTAATAAAATGGAAACTGTCACTACAGCCGTAATGTCTTAATAAATAATAAACAAGATAATTTGGTGGGAACATGAATTTGTCAACGTTTATTGGATAACTGGTAAATAGATATATCGTTTTTTAACTGACAATGTTAGTTATAGAAGTAAAACATACACACTTAATGTAAATGAATTGAGAAGAGGTTGCAACTGTTTTGTTATATTTAAAACATTATGTGATTTACCATTTGCCTGGAAAAATTAAACCAAAGTTTGCAAAAACTACTACGCCATTGCATTGCACAACAGACACCACTTCTTTCACAAGATGCACCGTGTATTTCGATTAAATTAGGTTAATATACGTGTAAATACTTGAACACTGTTACTAATTGTGATTTACCTTCTTATGGGGTAGGTGTTGCAGTTCTTAGTTTCTCAAACACACCCCGCAATTAATAAAACATGGCAGCCAGGCACTATGGCCACTGCCAATCGTACTACACTAGAAATTTGTATTTCAAATGCGCAGAATCTTCGGATACGTCACTGTTAATTAGAGGTTTGTGTAAATACAAATACAACAGAACACAAAATAAAATGTTATCTAAAAATAATATTAATAATAATTTTGTGGTATATTTTAAACTGCATAATATATATGATTATCAAATTTCCAATTTTATACTGAAATTCTAATATTTTCTAAGAAATTGAAATAATTTCTTATCCGCTTTACTATACAAATTATATTTAAATTTAGTACCCATATTATATAATAATTTTTATCTTTGTATAAATCATTAAAGATATTTCTCAAATGAAATGTGTTTGATTTTAAACAAAAGAAGGGTCAAGGACCATGCGACAGGTCGATGTCGGATCTAAGCTACCCAAATAATAAAAAAAAACAGCAGACGTCTGGCAACTGACTCCTGTATCTGTGAAAGATATAATTAGACTTCTTAACAAAAGATTATTAATCGTTAATATATTTTGAAAAACAAATGAATCATTTTTGTAGAATAAAAGGTATCAATTTAAATAAAAAAAATAATGTTAGAAAACTAAAATCAGTGTGTTTATACCTATACGGGAAATATTCAGACGAGACGTTAACATATAAAATTGAAAGTAAGAGGCGATAATTTATTCTTTCTACAAATACCGTTAAAAGCTCACATTTTGTCTAATACTTGTGTTAGAAATAAAATGAAAAGGAGCGTTGTCAAAATGACGTTTTTATTAATAATTTTGTTTGTTTACAGTTAAATGGTAGTAAATTTAATGTAGCTCTACTTCTAACTTTTTCAATATCTACTGGTAAAATATATATGTAGCTTCATCTAGGTCTATATTTTTGGAATTCATACATAGTCGTAAGAACGCGCTTGACGAGTGTATTATATCAAACAATAAATTATGTTCTATGAGCTGTCATGAACTATCAGATTTTTCGCAGCCTACTTTCTGAAAATTTTGAAATAATTTTGTTTATTGGAAAGACATTGTACGATGCACGTGTTAAAAAGCTATTTTTGAAGTCGTAAGTAAATTTGTATTGTAGAACTTGTAAAAAGGGATAACTACAATGGAGAATGTAAACTATGTCGATCTACAGTCAGTATTAAATACGAGGGTTAGAGCTCTAACCGTATACTAGTCATTAATTTCTAATAAAGATACTTCGCAATCGATTTCAAACTTTTTCCCGAAGAAATATTCCAAGGAAGTGGACTCTAGTCTGCAATTGAAGCGAATAGAGAGCTTAAAAAGTTTTCACGCGCTTTTAAATATTGAGAATCGTGAGATTTTGCGTCATGTTTCAACCAGGGGGCTGTCTTTATTGCCAGCATTAGAGCGTTTACTTGCTAATTGGCTCGCTTTGAGGGCTTATTTTATTGAAGAAGGAGAAGAAGAATGTAGTACAATTATTTGGGAAGCATTCGATAAAGAAAACTCATTGCCTTTGTGGTACTGCTACTTTTTGCACAATGTTATGTAAATTTTTAATAATAATATTAAAGTATACTACTAAAGTATACTTATACTTGAAAGCGATTTTGTTATTTGCACAGAGTTGCATGATGTCATGGTTGACATTCGTCGAAAGATATGAAACAGAAAAAATTAAGTTCAGCTAGATATTTTAAAAAACTTGAATGAAACAAAATTCGGAGTATTGCAAACTGAGTTTATTTTCAACGAAAAAGTCAATTTCTTGGGAGGACTTGAAAGATTTGGCCAGTGAACTGAAAATCGATGTTAATGAAGACAAACTGTACAAAGATTTCTCTGTTTTATAGGGGGGTTCAAGACAATATTGTTATTGCAAACGAAAGAGTGAATCTGAGGTGGGCAAATTTTTTTTCAACAGTTGAGATGCGAGTTGGAGATGTTTTTAAAAAAAATTGTTACGTTCGTTATGTCTGTACCTGTATCGAATGCTGGCTGCGTGCGTCTTTTTATTATAGCAATCGATTTATGGACAAAAGAGAGAAATCGCCTAAATGAAGAGCATGTCAAATCAGAATTACAGACGTTTGTCAATTTGAAAATGAACTGTAAAAATTTTTTTAATTTCGTTAGATCCAGGTCAGATATTTTAAAATCTGTTCGATCGAATGCAAAATATAAGTTAAAAATAAAATAAAAATCTTTAAAAAAAGTTGTTTTATTTTGCGATCGTCGATGTCCCGGAAACAAAGGACTACTAAGATGGGGCAACCGTATCCGTGATAGTATTTATAACGCAGGAAGGTTACGCGTCCAGCGAAATTTACAGGCGTTTCAAAGCTTTTTAGGGCAACGATTATATGGATGTGAAGAATATTCGCTAGTAGGTTCGAATCATTTTTTTAGAACAAATGTTCAAAACGATCACCTAAGTGTAAAGCTCAATATCTTAATCTGCCGACAAAATTTTTGCGATCATTAAGTAATATCTGAGGTAATATGTTTGGCACATAATGATCAATGCTCGCTGCTAAACCAGGGGTAGTACGAGCTTTGTTGTTCTGAAAACTGTAAATTGATGATTTTACATAACCCCACAAGAAGAAATCGTTTCGTGCTAAATTAGGCGACCTAGCAAGCCAGCGAATAGCACCTCAACCAATTATCAATCTGGTATCAAATATACTGTTTGAATATTGTCGCACAATTGCGGCATTATGAGCGTGGCATCCACCCTATCAAAACCCAACGTCATTCATGGAAATATCTGGTATGTTTTGTACACAAGGTACGATATCACCCTGCAGAAGAGGCAAATATCTTTGTGAGTTTAAATTTTCTTCAACGGGTCTAATGATATGTTCCCCTAAAAGTCCTGTTCAAACATTAACTTTTGTCGGAAATTGCGTTCCTGCGTCATAAATCATGCGTTTATTTTCCTTAGACCAACACAGCAGCACAATAACAGCATTGTGATGATCATACGGAGGGAAACTGGATTCGTCAGTAAATAATATATTTTTAATAAAATTTTTGTCATTGTTGCAGCGTTCTAAAACTAGTTCACAAAACTCAAACCTTTCGTATTTGTCGTTTGGAAATATTTGATTTGATTTTCTTAACTTGTAAGAACGGTCTTTATTTTTTTTAAAGCCCTACGAATGGTATTGTCTAATAAGTTATGTTGTTCAGCAGTTTTCCTGCTAGATAATTGCAGTTGTCCTTTTACTACAGCACAAATGAGAATATCTCGTTCTTCATTTTGTAAGTTTTTTTTCTGTTAATGTTGTTGCGGACATAAGCAACCATAGCTTTCAAAATTATTAATAATGTGACGCACTGTCTCATACACTATGCTTTTTTCAAATTCCGTTTGAAATGAACGTATAATTTGTGTGATTGACTGGCCAGGATGATGACATTTAATATAAATTGGTTTTCTTGAAGCAAAAAACAAATTCCATAGCTATAAAATCAGTATCAACCGAAATAATAATAAATGTACCGAAAAGAGAAACAAATAACCGTTAACAAAAAAAAAACTACATACTTAATTCCAAACTATAAATGGAATTACTACAAAATGTGACTCTACGATAGACGTGTTCCACTCAACAGCAAGTATGGAACGCTCTTTGCATTGTCACATATTCCTCGCGCACATTCCAAATAAATATAATTATGTTTTGAATTTGAAATTTGTGTTGTACTAATAATATTAGAATGAGGGACGTTAATTGTACAGGTTTTTTCCTATAAGCCTATGTTTTGGAGATATCGAGGTTTAAATTTATAAAAGATATAGGGTAAGGATGGCTATGATGGCACGCGGACTATGTTGACAATAGTTGACATATCTACAATATTTACCATTAGTTACGCAAACAAAAATACAGACGTGTGCGGAACTTTCACTATGTAATCTCGGTTATTCTAGAATAAGTTATTAACTTTGTATAATTAGAAATATATTTCGGTAAGCTCCAAGTTTATACTCGTATGCTTTAGTATTGGTGGATAATACATTCAAATATAAAGGCAAAGCGATTCTATAGCAAGTAAATTGTTGAGTTGCATCTAACCTATAAAGAGGCTGTTGTGTGCATCATTACTTTGCATAGTTGCTGGACTAAATCCAGTTTTATTAAGTATGTTGTGGGTTTCGGCTTTGATGGCATACCAATAGTTGGGTATGATGGTATAGTGTGCCATCATAACCAGATGACAAAAATTCACGATTACATATCATGAAGTAATTTACAAAAGTATATTTCTAATGCATTACAGCCTGTTGCCGCTTAGAAAAAAACGAACAATTACCGAAAGTCCGATGGACAGAGCTGGTCTGAAGAAAACATGAACTAAACAATCAAATATGTTCGAACTAAAGAAATGGGTTGGTTATTAGCCTCCAAAATATTTAATGTTCCTAAGAACACTCTAAGACGAAGGGTAGAGATAAAAATAAAGTAAAAGGATTTCTTAGGCGCAAGTGTCAATGAAGTTGAAATGGATTTAGTTCATCATGTAAAGTGTTGAAATCCAGATTTTTTGGGTTGACGTGTACTGATTTAACAAAAACTTGCTTTTGAATTAACAGAAAAGTTGAAGTGTTAAACACAATTTTAACCAGGGGAAGCGTATAGGTGGATGAGACTGACTTCGTTGTTTTTTAAATAGTCATTCATCAATCAATCAATAGTTTAAGATAACCTGAGGCCACGTCACTAGCTCGGTAACAAAGTTATAGTAAGCAAATACTTCACTAGATTTAAAATGAGTATGGATAAATACAAGTTTGAGCCTGACCAGATTTATAATATGGATAAATCAGGATTATCGACCGTGCAATCAAAACGCATAAAATTTTCGGTGCGTCCGAACTGCGGTAAAATTTTAAGGGGCGACCGAACTGCGGTAAAAATTTTTCTGTTTACCTGGGCTTTAAATAACGAGTACCGAACTGCGGTAAAAATCTTAATGGTTTTATTAGCTAATGTATACTTTATTCAAATAAAAGAATTTATTCAAATTTATATGTACTTTGTTAAACTAGAATACAAGTTATTTAAAAAAATTATACAATCAAAATCATTTACAAAATTACAATTTTCTAATGTACATTTTATTGAAATAAAACAATTTATTCAAATTTATATGTACTTTATTAAACTAAAATACGTCACTTAAAAAAATATACAATCAAAATCATTTACATTGGTATCAATGCAACAAAACAGTACTGTTAAATTTATAGCTAACACACTTTACAAAATTATATCTGGAAATATCGTAATTTGTCAACTGCACAATTTTCGAATTAATAAATGCTTGTTTTTCTAAAACTTTTTTCGAAATACTGCGCTTTTCATTTATATTAACAGAATTCATTTTTATATATGAATCTGTCTGAATATTTTTGAAAGTTTCTAAACTGTATGTAAATTACATTACAAATGACATTGCAATTTGAGGATTAAGGATAACAAATGAGAGGATTAAGAGAAAAGGTCTTGACCGCAGTTCAGCCACATTATATACCTGCCTTAATTACAATTGTACCTATAAAAATTCTTACCGCTATTCGGATATGCCCAAAATTTTAGCTACAAAAGGAAGAAAACAGGTAGCGATATTAACGAGTACAGAAAGAGGGCAACATTTTACGGTAATATGTTCCATCAATGCCCTTGGGAGTTATATACCTCCGGCTATCATTTTCCCAAGAAAAAACATGAAAAAGGAGTTGTTTCGTCCATATAGATTTAGTTTGTATTTTAGTATAATTTAAGTATAATCAAATAGATTTAGTTGTATTTATTTTGCATATTCAGTCATAAGTTTTAATTTCATATTAATTGCAAATGGTAAAAGTGTATAGAAAGGTCTTGGAGTTTCCCAAATAACTAATTTTGTTAAGTCTGGTCAGGTATTGTGCATTGTCTTGTTCTCAACGGCCAAACTCTGTACACAATACGGATATAATCCTTCTTGTAAATTCGATCATTTGCAGGCCTAAACCTATATAACATTACAAGTTTGATTATATTTCCTTTATGGTATTTATTATGTCAAATGTTACAATGTATTCCTATTTTTACGATAAGGTTTAGAGCTTTCGGTTTAATTGCAGCTTTCTCTTTTTTGTTCAGCATAAGTTTATGTACGGCTTTATTCTTCGAATACTGCCACAATAGTCTTTTATCTCTAGCACACTTGCTGTTTATTGTAATCTACTTACTCGGTGTATTGCCATTTAATGCCTGTAACGATTGTATCGTTTACCAGCTCTAGAATTAAGTGTTTAGGTGCATATTGTTATTTAATCCATTTATGACGTTTCTAATGGTACTGCATCTATATAACTTTCTTTGAATTTAGGAATTTGCCGAGTGAGCAGTCAATAAGCCGAAGGGTAAAATCGTTGCAACGTCTGTTTATTACCTATATGTAATTATTTTAACTCGCCTTCGTGTAACTAACGGGGACAAAACTTACCTTGCTAAAATACGAGAGGGTATTGATATCTAGTTACCCTACGTCATTTTCCTTGAACAAAGCAAACTCTTGTTATAATGGCAAGAACTAATAACATTTTAAAAGTGTCATACGTCAAGAAGTTGAAGTATTGTTGAGCAGTAAATTTTGAAAAAAGGCATGTCGAATGCAAATGTGAAAATCGATAAATGAGTATCAAGGCATCATCAAATACATGTATTTGAAGAGGTTAAGTGGTAAGGAAATTTACGAAGATATGCTTAACACACTTGGCGATCAATGTCTATCATATGCGACTGTCAAAAATTGGATTGTGTCATTCAAAAGAGGAAAACTGGCCGTCGAAGACCAGGAAATCCGATTTCGGTGTCTACCTTCGAAAATATTGACGCAGTTCATGACAAAGTATTATCAGACTGTTGAATTGGGCTGAAACATATAGCTAAAGCTCAAAATTTCAATTGAACGCGTCCATCATATAGTTCACGTCGATTTAGATATGAAAAAAAATCTGCAAAATGGATTTCTAAGTGCTTGGACGCCGAATACAAACGAGCAAGAGTGAAAACATCACGGTCAATCTGCGTCCGTTTTAAAGAAAATCTAGATTTTTTTATCCGTCTTGTGACTATGGGTCCATTTTTACGACAAAGAAACAAAAACAGCAATCGATAGAGTGGAAGCATCTTGGTTCTAAGAAGGCCTAAGAAGTTTCGCGTTCAAAAATCCGCTGGAAAAGTTCTTGCTTCAGTTTTTTGGGATATCCGTGGAATAATTATGATCGATCACCTAAAAAAGGGTCAGACTATCATAGGAGATTCGTATTCTAAATTATTATTTACCCTGAGAAAGAAAATTAAGAAAACAAGACGTGGCATGTTAGCGAAAGGTGTGTTGCTTTTGCAAGACAATGTCCTTTCACAGAAATCGCGCATTACCATGAATACAATTCGGGATCTAGAGTTCGAATTACTGGAACACCCGCCCTATTCTCTAGATTAGCCACCTCAGACTATTATCTGTGACCTCGATTGAAAAAAAGTTTAAAAGAACGTCAATTTTGTATAACGAAGAGGTAGGTAATAGAAGCTGTGGAGGGCTGGTTGGCAGACCAAGATTTTTTTTTAGAAGGGTTAAATGGGTTATAGAATCGCTATATTAAGTGTATTAACTTAAGAAACGATGTTGAATAATAAAATATTCAAAGTCTCAACTTGGTTAAATTGTTTCAATAGTATGCTAAGAATATATGAATACCCCCTCGTAATTTAAAACAAAAATCAGTTTCAGTCTAGATTTTAACGATCTCCCTTCAAGGAAATATTTAAGTATTAGCTAGTTTCTCAGTAATTACTATGTAAGGCCAGATTCATACATTTATATTAAGTTACTGGAACTCCAAGATCCAATTTATTAACAATTGTCTTGTAAATATATTTGTGTTGTCTTAATCTATTGCATTATGTAAAACTTATATTTCGGTCAAACGAAATCCGAAATTCCTTCAAACCAGGAGGAAAAATAGGAGTTGATGGATAATGCTCCTGGGGGAGAACCACTCTCTTGTGGGAATTGTACAACATTGGGGGGTTGTACAATTCCCACAAGAGAGTGGTTGTGACTAGCGCATTTTATTAAATTTGTAAAACTCTCAGCTGAAAGCTCGATGGCCATTCCAGTCACAAGTACCTAGACGTGTTAAAACTCCAAAAGCAAAACAACGCCATTTTGTTTTGTTTTCCAACACATTGTACCAGGCGCGGCTCGTGATGACGTATTTTGGTTTGCAGTACAATGATACGAGTGCCTCGTGTGTTTTCGGTGTTTACTAAGCAAACGTTACAGTTAGTATACGAGAATACACGAAGCACTCGGATCATTGTACTGCAAACCAAAATACGTCATCACGAGCCGCGCCTGCATTGTACCTATGAGATACAACCATTAGATGTAAGTTTCTATGGCCCTCTAACTACTTACTATAATTAAGCTCTTAGAAGGTGGTTACATTCTTATCCTGGTCGAACAGTCGTCACTCACTCTCAAGTTGATCAGTTATTTGAAGAAGCCTATAGTTAAGCTGCTCACTGTAGCAGCTTCCAAAAAACGCATATATCCATTTAATGAAAATATATTTCCTGATTGGCAGTTTCTTCCTTCAGAAACAACTAATACGGCAGAAGACAACTGTAATTTAGCCTCTTGTTCAGAAGAGCCGATACAATCTTTAATGCAGGGCGAAATAATACAACCCGAAGGGTCTGCTTTATGCATACAATGCAATATTTTATGCTTTATAAAGTTGCAGAAAATGAACCACTCTCCCAAAGAGATGAAGAGATAATTAAAGCCGCACGCAATGGAGAACATGACGACATAAATGGTTTGGCTCTATTATCGCTAATATCGCCTATTGCACAAGTGACTTCTCGGCCAAAGCGGAAAACAACAGAAGAAGTGGCGGAAGTAAAATAGATACAGCAAAAAAAAATGCAAAAATGGTAGAAGATGATACTCTGCCAGAAGATCCTTTTGCAGACAACGAGGAAGAAGATGATGTGGCTTGCATATACGAGGGTAGCACCGATTATTTCTGCAAACTAATAAAACACAATGTTGTAGTCAAAAATGATTTTATTGTTTTTCAAAATATTCGCCCTTAAACTCAATACATTTAGACATTCGATAAAACCAGTTATCATAGTATAAATTCCACTCTTCTGGAGTCACTTCAGATATAAGGTTTTTGAAGCTCTCCACTGCATCTTCTGGGCTTGGTTTAGTCTTGGAAATAGAAAGAAATCTAAAGGTGCCGGACTATATGGCGGATGATCTAGTTATTTTAATCCGGAAGCTTTCAAAAATTCGTCTGTTCGACGCGCAGTGTGACTTGAAGCATTGTCGTGATGAAGGACAATCTCCGATCCAGAGCGTCGTAACGAGCCTTTTGAACATCTGGCAGATATACTGTCGTGTACTATTCTGAGGTAACCGTACGTTCATTTTCAAGAACAACTAATAGGTCCTGATTTTGAGAAGAAACTGACTACCATTTTCTTCGAGATTTTTTCACTTTGACTGGATTAGGTTCTGTTGGAAACACCCATTGAGCCGACTGCCGTTTTGATTCCGGTTCAAATGTATATATCCAGCTTTCATCACCAGTAATGATGTTGTAAACTGCTTTACACCTACCTTCATCATATCTCTTAAGCGTTTTTTTATACCATTCTACTCAGTATTGTTTTTGTTCCTGTGTTAAATTATGAGGTAATTATTATGTAAAATCTTGTTTATTGCAGTCATGCCAATACCCAAAGTGCTCCTAATAATCCTATACGTGAATTCGTGAATCGATTGTCGTCTTGAATCATTCTTCGTACGGCGTCTGCATTTGTTTCAGTAACGGCTGAGATTGGCCTTCCTTCGCGAAAATCGTCACTAAGTGAAACCATTTGAAATTTAAATTCGTTATACCAGTTGTAAACACTCCTCTGAGAAGGAGATTGATCACCAAATACAGCACGAAGTCTTGAAACACTTTGTTTTGGAGTTAAAGAACTTTCAAAATCATAGTAAATCATAGCTCTAAAATTTTGTCTCGTTAAATGAATTTTTACTGCAGACAACTCGGTTTGAAAATAGCTTGCAAAATAACTATTGCAGTTATCAAAACTAAATTCAAACTGTCAAAATAGAAAACAATAAACATTTGTTTCATAGCATGTTTGATTCCTTTGATTTAATAGAAATGTTAGTTTAAAGAAATAATCGGTGCTACCCTCGTATTGTAATAGTTTATTTTTTTTGTTCAGCTCAAGAACCTTGGATCCAGCGCCAACAATGTACGAAGTGGCGCTACACTGAATGTGCAGGAATCAGCAGAAAAACTAAAATGTTCACTTGTGAATTATACAGTAATATATTATATACAGTATTATACAGTAATGTTACTAAATGTATTATGTATCGGATTGATTGGTTTTAAATTCCATACAATGTTTTTTTTTTACTTATGTCATATTTACAGTATTTTAGTGTATTTTTATTTTATTGTATATTTAAAACCTCTAATGTCTTCTTGTAATTTTTCTAAAATTATATTATGTTATTTAATTTTTTTTATATAAAAAATAGCCAATACAGTGTTTAAGTTAAAGTGAAAGTTATATCCGTACATATACGGATATGATGGCACACTACACAATTTGTGAGATTTGAATTGTGGGCCTACAAGTTAATTCTTCATCACAATGCCTTCAGCCTTAACTCTCTGCGACTTCTGGATATGTCAGGAAAAACACGTTGAAAAGACAATATAGCTGACGTCTAGTCAACCTGTCAACCTATTCCGTAAAATGATTGCTAACTTCTATGATTCCAGAAACGGGAATTATAGATGCACAAAGGAAGTATTTGAATGCTAGTAATAGTTTTGTTCGAGCATATTCTTATTAAGAATTGTTTGCTCGATTAAAAAAAATAGTTTAGAAACGTGTTTAATAATTTAATATTCTTTACGTATCATAATTAATGTTTGAATTATTAAATTGCACAATCGATATTTTTATGCACCGTAAATACTTTACAATTTTCAGCAGAACAATACGTGAATGCATAATCGCATCTATGGTTGCATATATAGCAGATATCTAGGAGCCGATTATTGCAGTAGAAATTTAGACAGTAATGTATAGTTTATAAAATTTATTTAAATATTTTACTAAACAATAAGACACACTAATATATTTAATTATTTCATTCGAATACAAGATCTAAGAAAATTATTATTGAGAAACGCATTTATAACTTGTGGCGTCATCTGTGAGTTGCATTAGTTACACACTAATCGTTTAAAAAGTTTCTATTTTAGTAATTTAGTTAGTCAACGCGTTTTTATTATTAGAAAGCAGAAAATATATTACAAATTAAAAGTGTATGGCTTTATAATTCTTAGTTATGCTATTTTTAATCAGAAATTATATATTCATTTTCATAAATTTACTTTGAAAGGACATTTAAAAGTTGTCTACTTTCAAGGCGTATTTAATTTTGATGAATTTATTGTTTTTTGAATTAAATATACCTACTTTGTAAATTTACATTTTCCTTTTTAAAACCAACAGTCATTAAAAAATAATTGATGTTTTGAGCAGTTTCATTAACTTTTGTCGTTTTCAACGGTTTTGTAAAAATGTTAAAGATGAAGACAACATATATTAGATCACTTAACGGATGAATTTATTACGAGATGTTTAACTGTGTGTGATGTCTATTATTTGCGCAACATAAAGTAGAACTAGAATTATATAAAACACGCTCTGTCAGAGATTTGTAGGCAACATCTCGTTACTAGGATACTGGAGTATGTATTGTGAGTTATGACAGGTGAAGCACAATAAGTATATAATAATATAAGAAAAAAATCAAATAGTTTATTTTCTGTGGTTGAAGTAAACAACTTTTGCATATTTGTTAAACCGGAAAAAATTGAATATCGGGCGGGGAATAAATACTTTGTTTTGAAAGATTTAATACCAAATAAAAATTGAATGGAATCAACTATTGTCAATGATACTACTTCGTCGTCGACAACAAAGCAAAGGGTAACAGAATTTATACATTTATTCAAGATTATAAACGTGTTGGAGAGCCAAACTAGGATAAATCTGATGAGATTATCAAAAAAATTTACAATGCACTGTTGAATAATCGTTTTGTCAATGCTAAGCGCCTAATTGATATTATAAAGATGTTAAATAAACGGAAAATGTACATAACTCTGTCAGTATGGTATTCAACAGCTTTATAATTGTTGAGACCTGGATCCATCACTACACACCTACACACAAAACAGTAGTTTAGACAATGAGTAGATAGTCGTCCGAATGCTTCAAAGAAGGTACAAACAGTTCCATCGATTGGGAAGGTAATGGCTAGTGGTCTTTGGCATACACGTAATGTAGTACTCATCGAAAATCTTGAGAAATGAAGATCCATCATACGAGAGTATTATGCAGTTACATGAGTTGCTGCTACACGCACCTTACTCATCAAACTTAGCCTTTAGCGATTTTTGGTTCTCCAGTTTCAAGAAATGACTGGCTGCAAAGACATTTGGTACACACGACGAGGCATACGAAGGGGGTATAAAGAAGCTTCAGTATTTTCGGACAAATATTATATAATTGGAATATGTAGAAAAATAAATGTTTGCTTTGGAAATAAAAACTGTGTGTTTTTGGTCAGATCGAGAACAATTCCTTCGAATGAAAGAACACAAAATTAAATACTTAAAAAGAGTTTGCATTAATATTAGCGCATATAAAATGTTTACCATGTAATTGATTGTTTCTACTTAATAATTACCTTAGTCTTTCTGCAATTTCATTTTCTTTTTCATAACATACCGTTTACATCACCGAATAGAATGTAATAAACTGGCTTGTAAGATTCCTCCGCCGTTGTCCAAGATTACTTTGGGATTTCTGGCTGGAACCACGTCTTTGCAAGTTATTACTTTTTGGCCGACGTTTCATCCTCTTTTGCAAATGTCATCTTTAGGGCTACTACTACTGCTAGTTAGTTAGCTATTACTGCTAGTTTGGGACATGATTGTATAGGAGTTGCTCAGGGTTACTGTTATTGTAAATATTCTTTAACAATATTTACGAAAATCAATCCAGCAATTGGATTAATTATTTGGATCTAAATCTCTTATAATATGAACATATTCATGAAATGCGTTTAAAAGTTCCGTGAAAATTAGGTTGCAAATTTGAATAGAGATGATTTTTACGACCTCCATAACATTGTCTTACAGTTAATTGAAGAAATTAGATTGAAGTATCTGAAATGGTGGGTTTGGGAGGGAAAGTTTTGAAGAAGATGCTGGCTGACTTCTTGTGTTTTTATCATAGATGAAAAATATTGGATGTATTTTGCGATCGAAAAACAAGCTAGTTTGGGACATGATTGTATAGGAGTTGCTCAGGGTTACTGTTATTGTAAATATTCTTTAACAATATTTACGAAAATCAATCCAGCAATTGGATTAATTATTTGGATCTAAATCTCTTATAATATGAACATATTCATGAAATGCGTTTAAAAGTTCCGTGAAAATTAGGTTGCAAATTTGAATAGAGATGATTTTTACGACCTCCATAACATTGTCTTACAGTTAATTGAAGAAATTAGATTGAAGTATCTGAAATGGTGGGTTTGGGAGGGAAAGTTTTGAAGAAGATGCTGGCTGACTTCTTGTGTTTTTATCATAGATGAAAAATATTGGATGTATTTTGCGATCGAAAAACAAAACAGCAAATATGGCCTTTTGGTTGTGCCATATCTAAGAAGTTATCGAGTGTTATCGAGTGTACCTTATACCATTTGTTTGTAAAAAAAAGTAGTTCTATATTTACTTCCAACGAGAAAATATCTCTTACATACACTTCAATTAACAATGTTTCTATATATGTGTGTAAATTGTGTAAATAAAATAAAAACATATTTAATTTAATATATTAAAATAATAGCCTTCACGGCTTTACAACCCGTAATTCGAAAGAAAAGAAATAAACAAATCCAGCGCACAAAAATCTACAGAATTAATATTTTGGATTATTAATAGCTCTCCTGTAAATATAGGTAACGGATATACGAACTATTGGTAAAGGGTGTAGTGCATTTGTAAGACGTCGCTTCGGTACACACTTTCTTAATATAAATCATGATAATAAATACTGGAACAAAATTAAAATTATTTGAAAATCACCTTCTCTACTCTTCATTCACCATATTAGACTTATAAAAGAATTACAGAGAAATAGACATGATAAATTAATTAGATTTTTGATTATGCGAACTAATTCTGTTATTTCGTGTAAATGAAAGTCTTTAACATTTGTTCATAAATCGATCGATACTAGAAATCACTGACTGAAGATAGTATCTTAAAACAAGAATGCAAGAGAAATAAAAAGGAAAACAATAAATTAGCTATCCATAAGAAGAAATATCTCTGAATTCTGATACTGTTGCAAATAAACTTTGCGCCTACTAATAAATTAGGAAAATTGTTTAAAATATTAAATTTTAAAATATGTAGAATTAAATATTCCTAGCTTACGCTTACCTTGAAATTATTATGAAATGATCGAATTAATATTTGAATTATTAATAACGGTACCCCAAGAAATAGTGAAAAAATATATGAATATTCACGAAGGGTAAAAAATAAGACGTCCTATTGTTAGGCAAATCACACACTATCCTCATATAATGTTTTAAAATTAAAATTATAATTATATTTTTGAAAAGCAAATATATCGTAATACATACCGTAATTTGGCAATATTCACAAAACAACTGGACACTTGTTTCACTTTATTTATAACTGCTTATCCCCTCCACGACTATAAAAATATATAAACACGGATCTTATTTGTTCGTGTAGAAATAATAAGTTGATCAGATACTATTAAAATAATTGGTGAAATAATAAGTAACTTACTTAATATTTATCAATTGCAGTTCACCTATTACAATATTTGTGAAATTAGATATTTTTTAAAAGCAAATACATCATAATACATACCGTAATTCAGTAATATTCACAAAAAAAATAAACACTATGTTTCACTTTATTTATAACTGCTTGTCACCTCCACAACTATAAATATATATAAACATGGATCTTATTTGTTCATGTAGAAATAGTAAATTGGTCAGATACTATTAAAATAATTGGTGAGATTATAAGTAAATGACTTAAAGCTTATCAATTGTAGTTGGTGAAATACCTGTGATTTAAAAACAAACATATTTCATTCAAAATTATCACTTTAATTAGCAAGTTACAATTACAGTTACTGCCTTGATTATTTAAAAAACGAAATGTAGATACCGTCATTTTATTTGGTTAAGAACATTTGGAAACCCAAATATCTTGAGCTACTCGAGAAATTTTGAGATTTACTTTGTATAACTGTTATTGAACAATTTGCAATTCCTACATATGCAAGTGAGCCGTTACTTAAACCAATGTCAACGAGATAGAAAAACGAAGTGCAATTGGGTTCCCTATTGGGTCCCAGGAATTAAATATCCCTGTTCCGAGTAACCAAATCAGTCGGAAACTTCAATAATTGAAGTTTTAAGAAAACACGTCTGTCGTTTATATAAAAAGCATGCGAATTGAATATCGAATAATGCCATATTTAGAATAAATAATTTAAATTTAATGCTATTTCAATATGATAGTTTAATTAATAAAGAAAACATATATTTTGATATTGGATTAAACATTGTTCACTAAATAATCCTAACGTTAAATTCGATAATCCTAAATTAACAAGTGGCTAGCTAATAAATCTAATGGGTCCTCCCCCTTCTAGCACCTCGGACCTACCTTTCGCAGACTCTGCGCTGTCACCTTTTCCTACCACATCTTCCTTCTTCACACCTGTAATTCCCTACATCTAACACTAATCCTAATTCTAACGCTAACGCTAACACCGCGATCTATTCACTAACAAACGCAAATGATAAAAAAAATTGAATTTTTTTAAAATTAAAATTATTTAATTTAATTTTCGAAGCATTAATTTAAAAATATTTTCTAGTAAAAGTTAACAAAAACTAATAATTAATTCATATTTAAAAACAGATATTTAATTATTAGATTATTAGATATTTAAAATTTAATTTTTATTTCAAAATTAATATTTAAATTTATAAAATTCGCGAAATACACATATATAAATAGTAAAAAGTAAAAACATAGAACGACAGACGTGTAAATATTTAAGCATGCTTACAAAAGAAAACCCTGACCTTTCGACGACTCATTTTCTATACCTCTGAATTCTGGAACGTAGGGAGCCTTCTGATGATGGATCCAAGCACTTTATTATTAAACGCACCGAAACGGATTATTGTAACACAGAACACTTCATTTTAACCGTATATGTATTTAACGAAAACGACGAAACCGCGATTAATGTTAGTGTCTAAATCTGCAACAAAAGAAACACATTATTAAAACATGGAATTATTAGACGGCAAAAGTTGCCGACGAATGCAAATGTGAAAATCGATAAATTGGAGTATCGAGGCATCATCAAATACTTGTATTTGAAGAGGTTAAGTGGTAAGGAAATTTACAAAGATATGCTTAATACATTTAGCGATCAATGCCCATCATATGCGACTGTCAAAAATTGTATTGCGTCATTCAAAAGCGATTACGAAGACCGATTTCGGTGTCCACGCCCGAAAATGTTGAAGCAGTTTACGATATGATATTATCAGACCGTTGAATTGGGCTGAAACATATAGCTGAGACACTAAAAATTTCAAATGAACGCGTCCATCATATAGTTCACGTCGATTGAGATATGAAAAAAATTTCTGCAAAATGAATTCCTAAATGCTTGAACCCCGAACACAAACAAGCAAGAGTGAAAGCATCACGGTCAATCTGTGCCCGTTTTGAAGGAGCTTCAGATTTTTTGAACCGTCTTGTGACTATGGATGGAACATGGATCCATTTTTACAACCCAGAAACAAAACAGCAGTCGATGGAGTGGAAGCATGATGGTTCTCCAAGGCCTAAGAAGTTTCAGGTTCGAAAATCTGCTGGAAAAGTTCTTGCTTCAGTTTTTTGGGATATCCGTGGAATAATTATGATCGATTATCTAAAAATGGCTCAGACCATCATTGGAGATTCTTATTCTAAATTATTAACCACCCTGAGAGATAAGATTAAGGAAACAAGCCTTGGCATGTTAGCGAAAAGTGTGTTGTTTTTGCAGGACAGTGCCACTGCACAAAAATCGCGCATTACCTATGATAATCGGGATCTAGGGTTCGAAATACTGGAAGACCCGCCCTATTCCCCAGACTTAGCTCCCTCAAGCTATTATCTGTTTCCTCGATTAAAAAAAGTTTAAAAGGAGGTTAATTTTTGTGCAACGAAGAGGTAATAGAAGCTGTAGAGGGCTAGTTTGCAGTCCAAGAAGAATCTTTTCTTCTAGAAGGGTTAAAGGTGTTGCAGGATCGCTGTATTAAGTGTATTAATTTAAGTCCCTACTTTAAATTGTTTCAATTATAGGCTAAGAATATATCAATAACCCTGCGTATGGTTGTAGTATTGGAATATTTTGAATTTTGTGTATCGAATATATTTGTACCAGCCTAGTGGCAACACACTGGTTTATCGTGCCGGAAGTCTTGGGACTGGATTCGGGGCTTAGGTGTCTGAGAAGGTTTCAATTCTCGAGGCAGGTTTACTCTATTTAAAACTTTGCACATCCGACGTAGCTTGTTTATATAGGTTTAAACGAACTATCCCTAATAATTGTAGCTTGTCAAATTTCTGTCTTCTTTTTCGTTTGTATAACCTTGTATTTTTGTATATTTTGTTATTTTCTAGTGTTATTCGTTGTGTTTTATTATGACAGAAAAAGTGGCACATGATCCACTTGACGAATCATCAAAAAATCAATCGGGAAAACATATTGGCAGTAAGCAGAGGCAAATGGCATATAATTTATATTTGCAACAGAAGCAAACCAATTCTAAGTGAGCATCCATTATATTAACTGCGACGCAACTTGGACTTACAGAGCGAACGGTATGGAATATTGTGAAGGAAATGGGCACTACAGGTGTACCTCGTTCGCCTTCTACAAGGGTACGGTTGACAACTTACGATCATTTGGATGAAGGAGAGAGGTCATCTATCCGAAGACATGTACGTACATTCCTTTTCCCTGATGAATGAATAACCTACTTGTACAAAAATATTAAGCGTAAATATATTTGAAATTATATTAACATGTCCTAATAAATAGTTAATGCAGATGTGAGTTTACCAAACTTAAAGCGAAGAACACTATGGAAGCTCTTTAAAGAGTTGGGATTCAAATGGGTAAAACGCAGTCGGGAGAATGTGCTAATGGAACACCAAGATATTCTTATATTACATGATGCAGATTTAATAAGGGCGAATTGATTACCTCAACATGTTCATTTATTAAAGGCTTAATAATTAGCTCAATAAATGAACAAATAGAGGTAAATAAATCACACTTATTAAAGCTGTTCGTGGGACATAAATATCTAACATCCCCGAACGAAGAACTTCCTTTGAATTTGAATTTATTAGTATTTGTAGTATTAGTATTAGCATTGCTATACATTGTATAATTACCATTCCCTTACAGCTTTACAAAGTAAGTTAGCATTTAGTTTATTTCAATCATCTGAAGAAGGAAAGTGTGTGGCGAAATAACTGGTATGTATAATAATTATAAAAGAAAAGCAACTAAACATTTTGTCTGTGTGTTTATTACTAATAGATATGAAGATGGATTTTCATACAGGCTCTATAAATTCAATATTAGATATTAGGGAGAGGTAAAGAATATGGCTGCAGAATATTTTCAACAAATAATTATTTTGACTATTAGAAGACTTTATTAGAAACAATTTATCCCTATAAAAATATTGGGGGAAACGTACTGCTAGGCTAACATTAAATATGTTACCCAGATTATAGGTTATTTATAAGCCCAACATACACTATTAATCAAATTTTCGTAATTGATAACTATTTTGAGCCACTTTCATTATTAACCACAAAAGTAGTTAAATATGCTTTTCGGAATATATATATATAATATATATATATATAATATATATATATATATATATATATATATATATATATATAGTATTTTCGTGACCTTGGTATGATAAGGTAAACTTAATTAGTCGGCGATTAAAGGTCTGGTTATTACTTCAAAGTGTATATATTTAAAATAATCCTACATGTTTCCGCAATGATGCCTTTGTCAAGGATATAAAAAATATAAATGAAGGAGAGAGGTCATCTATCCGAAGACATGTACGTACATTCCTTTTCCCTGATGAATGAATAATATAATGATTTATATTTTTTATATCCTTGACAAAGGCATCATTGCCGAAACATGTAGGATTATTTTAAATATATACACTTTGAAGTAATAACCAGACCTTTAATCGCCGACTAATTAAGTTTACCTTATATATATATACATATATATATATATATATATATATATATATATATATATATATATATATACACAAATGACATGTATGTGTTTGTGTATATAATCAGTATATAATTAAAAAAAAATTGACCTTTATCGCAGAATCCTAGGACGAAGGACAGTCTTTGTGGTGGTTCCAATCACTTTTGTTTAATCACCGTGCACGAATGAATTTTTAAAACACTTTTAACCTATTATTTTAATCGTATTTTACGCGCAGCATCGTATATTTAATAAATACGTCAGTACATTTAGCGATAGCACACGATATAGTTCGATTAGTCATTGTAGATACACGTAACGTTTCTTATATGCCGCACATCTTCCCAGTTCGCATCTGTAAAAAAAAAATTATAAAAGCCTAGCCGACAAGTAATAATACTAAATCTAAATAAAATAAATATATTAATTAAATTTTAAACTCCTTAATTTTTGTCAAGTAAAAATATGAAATCTAAAGAACAAAATACAAAAATTTTATTAAATAAATATCTAGAAATAATAATTCAAATTTAAACATTGAAAAGCGAAAAATGTAATATTTATTAGGTATTTAAAACAAAGAAGTAATATATCAATAAAGTAATACATAAAATACCTTTTTCATCTCTAGTAACAATCTCTGATGATTTTCCGGGATCGTAGCATCCGTTCACTTGTAAAATGCGAACGAAAATAAATTTCATAGGCAAATCTGAAGAAAGGAATTAAAAAAAAAGATAGACAGGTAGAATCTTTTTTCCGTCAACGAAGAAAAACATTTATTTATGACATACTGCAAAGAAAAAGCTGCTGGGTAAATTCAAGTCCAAATGTACAATACGGTCTTAATTAAAAACAATTCTTGATTATTTTAACTTTATTTCAAATTATTAAACAAACCAAAATTTCTGATATTTAAATTAATAGTTCATTTTAAAATTGTAAATGTATTAATAGTTTAATAAAAAAAATATAATTTTTAAAAAATATAGTTTTTAAAGTAAATATAATGCGCGCATACGAGGTCTGCTCTAAAAATTCAGCACTTCTGAATGTATAGTCTGTTCACACCTTAGAAAACAGTACAGGCTCTTATGGAGCTATGTTTATCTCTTTCTAGTTATAGAATTAAAGTATATAACTCACTCATTAACTTGTGTGCAATGTTGTCGGATTCCTTCAAACAATTAGAATATAATGAAATTGCATACATTATTCACAGGTTTGCTTTTTGTCGTCATTATGTTGTGTTTATCTATTTATTTTTGTTCTCTTGTATTTGATTTTACTTTCTTTTTCTTTATATTATCGCTTTCTTGAAAAAACAACAAATATTGCATAACCATACCAGTACGAGCATCTGTAACTGTATTCAAGTACCTCCTACGCCAAATCGTGGCAGGACTGTACGGTATTTCTATAGGCGCGGTGCTGGCGAAAGGACTATACTTGTAAGTTGAGAATGTGATTTAATATTTTTGAACTTACAAGGGAAGATTCCCAATTCAAAAATTTAAAACACAATACAACTTCGTAGGTGAGTAGTCCACCATGAGACATGCTTTGAATTACTTTTAGTGCCGAAAAACGTTTTAAAGGGGCGAACACACGCTTCACAGTTTCGATTTTTGGATTTTAGCACGTATTTCGGTAACAAAAATACATAAAATATTGATGTTATACATCAAAGAATTGGGTCTTTGTTGATGATGATATACAATATGTTAGTAATTGGTTCATATATGAGTTAGAAGGATGCAAATTTACTTTGACATTAGCGAGAGAAATGAGTATAGTGCGACCAAATAGATTTGAGCCCCGGCAAATATGTGAATTAATTCGTCAATCCATTTGTTAACTGTTAGTTTGTCTTCGCACATGTTAGAAGAAATTAAAATTTTGCACCGTAAACTTCTGTCTCCGAATATATCGTTCGAATCGTTTGTGCTGCTTCAGGCATAGGTATGATACGATAAGTATCCCACAAGTATAAGTATTCCCATAGTTACCTATATATTTCTTTCTTGTCTTACAACCAGGCATATTCCTAACGGGTGTTCATTTGAAAAGTCAATCTAGTAGCATGTGATTTACTGAGAACATTTTGAAGTATGTCGTAAATTAAAATTTACTACTTAACCTACGAAGTCGTATATTTTGACAGTTTCATACATACAAATAAATAACAAATGTGATTGACATTATCAAATGTCATTTGGATTTACGTTTACGGAACAACAAACACATAGGTACTAATATATATGCGTCTTATTCTATCAAAATTTAAAAGTAACCTAGATTAACTTTTCAAATGAACACACGTTATACTTAAGTCGAATTGCCACATATACGAGTAAAAGATAGTCATTAGAGCAATTGATCAATAGCACGTTTGCGTCAAGTAGATATACCTGATAGCACTTACGCTGACGTGGAGCCAGTGTTGCAGGTTCGGTGAAATTTTGACCATATCTGATGATTTTAGGACCGAACAGGTGATTTGGCGAAAACTTTTACAAAAACCTGCAAATCTGGTGAATTTATGATTTTTTGCTTTCGTTTTCAAGAAACGAATTAATCTTCTACACAGAAGCATCAGCATTCAGCTTTTTTATTTCAGTGTTGCAATAAAAATGATCAATTATCTCATTGGCATTTCAGTTCTAAAAAGTTTTCCATACTAGTATCCTTTGGCGAACAATAGGTTAAATGCAGTTAACGTAGATAGTTCTACAACAGCTATTTTAAAATTACTTATTCAGAGCTGAGTGAATCCCCAAAATGACTTATGTGGATATTCGCATTTTTTTGGCGGCCCGGGGCTATAAATAAATATAACAATTTCCCGTGCGGTTTTCATTCAGTATTCGTCACAACAAAAAGATCGTATTCAATTTTGGAAAAAAATATTAAAATGTAGTGTTCTTTTTGTGGAGAAGTAAAACGTAAGTAAGAATATTACAATATTTCAAAACCTATATTTAATGAAGGCATAACTTTTTGTTAAATTTACATGATTTAGTTAACCATATCAAAAGTTTTGTTTTAATAATAGTTTCTTTTCTTCCTTAGTTCGTCATTCAAGATGAAGAAGTACTGGTTTCGTTAAGAAAAACGAGATTAACCAGAGTCAAGCTCATCTGAACCTAGACCTAGAGCATCAACAAGTACCGGTACAGTTTCCGATACGTCTGTGCCGGAGCCTGAGACATCTTCATCTTGCCGAGAAGGCATCGAACGGAGACCGTCTATAAAAATGGATGCTAATTCTTCGGATTCACGAAATCCCACCTCCACAAGTACAACCCTTCTTGGAAACGGACACAGATTTTAGAAAATAGACTAAATCCAGTAAGGAGGGAATAAATCATTTTACATGTAATGTTTGCTTCAAAGGTTTCAGAGACTATAGCTGCTGTTAAAAGGCATAATTTATCAAAAAACATATTAAAAAAATGAATGCCATCGTACTTCAACCTAGTGTAATGCAAAGTATACCAAGCGCCAATTAAGTTGGCGCAAGGAGGGGATGCGCAGTAGCCGTTTTTAAAAACGTCCACCCACTACTCAAGTAATTGTCAGAATACAATTGACGTTTGACTGAACATAATGTCTTTGCTAGGGGATCATAAAGTGATACACGCTCAGAGGTTAGAATTATCTGACATTTGATGTAAAACCAAATACAAATCTCCCCACTACTTTTAATCCTGCGCGAACTTACCCCTCCTCGCGCCAACTTAATTGGTGTTTGCTATACATTTAATATGTTTTCTAGAGGTAATATAATAATCCAAACGAAATCTAAATTTACGCATTTGTTGCGGAAAATAATCTACCTATAAATTGCCAAATCATTTGACAGAATTGGTAAAATCTATTATTTCTTCGGGAATTGGACCAAAAGAAGCTTCTCAAATATCCTGTGATAGAACGAAATATACTGCAATTATTAATATCATTGGCAATTCCATTTTTGAAAATTTAGTTGAAATATTGAAGTCTAAATTTTTTTAACACGCAAACAAATTTGATTGGTTTTGGGGCTGACTTACTCTTATTGTTGGTGCCTATTGACAAGTTTACTTTTAAATGGATAATAAGAGTACCTATTTTTTGTAAGTAAATCTTTAAAGGATATTTATATAAAAATTATTTTTAGTTAATTGATTATATTATTTAGAATGAATCGAAATAAAAGATAATTGTTGTTCTGGAAGGTGCCGATCCCTAACCAAAGAAAATCTATTTAAACCAATGAATTAAAAACTAAATATTATCTCGCTGATTTAAGCACTTGAAAACCAAGAGCGATCAAGTTTTCCTGTAGCCTCTGCTTCGTCCTTTCTTGTAAAAATCGAATTCAGCAATGAAATTATTATTCGTTCCATTCAAAGATAAATTTTACTTACTCATCACTTATCATCAGCCTTTTTGTTTAAATAAACATAAATTTATAAAATAAAATAAAACAATAACTTTGTTAATACCACTTTATTCACATATAATCGTGACCGCGGTTTCGACATACAATGTCATTATCAAACTGCAAAAGTTACAGGCCTACATAGAACTTATAAATGACACAAAAATATATGGGGGTGGTTTATGATGTTATTTAAAATTACTACTATATACTTAACTATTATATACAACATTGGAAAAGAGGTGTATATATAAGATCCAACTGGTCGTTTAAAACGATATCTATTGTGTTGGTTCGGCTTTTAAAAATTTCTAGGGCCTCTGAAAGATTTAATTTATGACCTTTCTCGGCCAAATGCAATATTTTACGGTGACCAAATGTATGCCTTTCTGTAATAAGATGGTTTGCGAATGTTGAATCTGTCTTCTTTAGTTTGTATGACCTTATGTGTTCTTTTATCCGTATAATAAAACTTCGACCAGTCTGACCTATATATACACTTTTACAATCATTACAATATAATTTGTACACTCCTGATTTATTATTGATATCTGTTTTAGGTTTTGCGTTAAAAATGAAATTACTTGTTTTTACATATGGTTTGTAAGCTTTACTAACATTACTATTATTTTTTGAAATTATATTTCCAATTTGCTCGCTTATTTTACCGAAGTAAGTTAACGAGACAAATTGTTTCAAATTAGCACTATCTTTAGGATATACTAATCTAAGGGCACTTGTAACTGTTTTTTCTTTAGTATACTGTCAATTACGCTACTTTTATAACTATTGTTTACCGCTATTTGTTTTATAGTATTGATTTCACGAACAAAAGATTCATTAGACAAAGGAATATTTAATGCTCTATGTATCATAGAATTAAAAAATGAATGTTTGTGTGTCTTAGGGTGTAGTGAATCTTTGGGAATAATGCAATCAGTGAAAGTAGGTTTACGATGATATATACCAAATTTTAAGCTCTGATATAATTTGTTTAATTTTAAATCCAGGAAGTTAATACTGTTATTCTCTTTTATTTCTACTGTAAAATTGATATTAGAATGGATTGAATTTATGTAGTTCAGAAATGTTTGTAGTTGTCTATGAGTACCGTTAAAGCAAGCTAGGATGTCGTCTACATACCGACACCAAAATTTAATGTGTTTTTTACCTAGTTGTGATGAAAGAATTTTTTCTGTAATATGCTTCATGAAAATTTCAGCTAATAGAGGACTTAGAGATGAGCCCATTGGCAGACCTTCTGTTTGTTTGTAGAATTTGTTGTTAAATGTAAAGTAACTTTGGTTGGTGACTAACTCCGTTAGAGATATGATTTCGTGTATAACAACCGGGTTTGTATTTTTCTTTACTAATATGTTTTCTATTAACCTTAAGCATTCCTTATGTGGTATTTTTGAAAACATGTTGGAAATATCAAATGATACCAGGATTTCGGTCTTTTGTATATTACAATCTTTTAATTTAGCTGTTAACTGTATTGCGTTCTTTATGGAAGAGCTATCTGTAAATTCGGTATATTGTCTAATTATTATGTTTAATTTTTCGGCTAATTTTTTATTGGGGCAAGAAATAAACGAAACAACTGGTCTGATGGGTGTTTCCTCTTTGTGAATTTTTACTAAACCGTATAATTTAGGGGGGGGGAGGATTCATATGGAAAAGTTTGTACTTATCTGTGTTTGAGATTAGTGCATAAATTAAAAGATTGTAATATACAAAAGACCGAAATCCTGGTATCATTTGATGTTTCCAACATGTTTTCAAAAATACCACATAAGGAATGCTTAAGGTTAATAGAAAACATATTAGTAAAGAAAAATACAAACCCGGTTGTTATACACGAAATCATATCTCTAACGGAGTTAGTCACCAACCAAAGTTACTTTACATTTAACAACAAATTCTACAAACAAACAGAAGGTCTGGCAATGGGCTCACCTCTAAGTCCTCTATTAGCTGAAATTTTCATGAACATATTACAGAAAAAATTCTTTCATCACAACTAGGTAAAAAACATATTAAATTTTGGTATCGGTATGTAGACGACATCCTAGCTTGCTTTAAGGGTACTCATAGACAACTACATACATTTCTGAACTACATAAATTCAATCCATTCTAATTTCAATTTTACAGTAGAAATAGAAGAGAATAACAGTATTAACTTCCTGGATTTAAAATGAAACAAATTAGATCAGAGCTTAAAATTTGATATATATCGTAAACCTACTTTCACTGATTGCATTATTCCCAAAGATTCACTACACCCTAAGACACACAAACATTCATTTTTTAATTCTATGATACATAGAGCATTAAATATTCCTTTGTCTAATGAATCTTTTGTTCGTGAAATCAATACTATAAAACAAATAGCGGTAAACAATAGTTATAAAAGTAGCGTAATTAACAGTATACTAAAGAAAAAACAGTTACAAGTGGCCCTTAGTTTAGTATATCCTAAAGATAGTGCTAATTTGAAACAATTTGTCTCGTTAACTTACTTCGGTAAAATAAGCGAGCAAATTGGAAATATAATTTCAAAAAATAATAGTAATAGCTTACAAACCATATGTAAAAACAAGTAATTTCATTTTAACGCAAAACCTAAAACAGATATCAATAATAAATCAGGAGTGTACAAATTATATTGTAATGATTGTAAAAGTGTATATATAGATCAGACTGGTCGAAGTTTTATTATACGGGTAAAAGAACACATTAGGTCATATAAACTAAAGAAGACAGATTCAACATTCGCAAACCATCTTATTACAGAAACGCATACATTTGGTCACCGTAAAATATTGCATTTGGCCGAGAAAGGTCGTAAATTAAATCTTTTAGAGGCCCTAGAAATTTTTAAAAGCCGAACCAACACAATAGATATCGTTTTAAACGACCAGTTGGATCTTATATATACACCTCTTTTCCAATGTTGTATATAATAGTTAAGTATATAGTAGTAACTTTAAATAACATCATAAACCACCCCCATATATTTTTGTGTCATTTATAAGTTCTATGTAGGCCTGTAACTTTTGCAGTTTGATAATGACATTGTATGTCGAAACCGCGGTCACGATTATATGTGAATAAAGTGGTATTAACAAAGTTATTGTTTTATTTTATTTTATTATTTTCAAAATGAATTACCACAAAGTTACGGCTACCAGTATTAATTTTCATAAATTTATAGATTTTTTGGTGGTGTAGAGAAAAGTAGGGATTTTTCTAAGTATTCGTAGAGATATTGGTGTAAAACTTCTGCCAACACTGCTTCTTACTCACCCTATTCGTTGTTAGTATATTATTAAATGAACGAATATGTTGAGCTGTTGAATAGGCAACTATGCCCGCATAGAATACATTGTTTTGTATGGTGGGAAATATTTTTTATAATAGCGAGATGTAACAAACTTCATAATAGTAGTAGAGTAGTAATAAAATAAGCGTGTAATATCTGTCTGTCAAATCGTATAATAAATACATAATAGTTTTTGACCTTTTGTTTAAATAAATTAACTAACATTCGTAACATATAACTCCAAATGATTTCCATTTATTTCCCGAACTCAAACTTTTCCTAACTGAAAAGAAGTTTCGATCGAATGAAGAACTTATTGCATCAACGCAGCAGTATGTTAAGAAATTTGAGAAAGATTATTACCAAAATGGAATATTGGCAAGAAGATAAGCAATCCAAAATTCGATGTATTTTATTATGGAGCTTCAATTTTCAATTCAACGTCATTTGAGCTGTGATGTTACATTTTTATAATGTATATTAAATTGATTGTCTCATACGGGCTTAATACATGGGATTTTGGGCTCGAAACCCTACTATTTATCTATTATGGCACTTCAGCAATATTGATTTAAATGTGTTGAAATCGAAAGGAAATATGTTGACAAATAACAAAAACTTAACGTTTTAACTTATTTTGTTTTATTCCCAGTCTTACTTTTTGTTAAATTATTCTCGTTAATAAAGTTTCAGATTAAATTGAGAATGAATGCATAGAAATTTGTGAAATGTTGCTGATATTACTAATGCACATACTGACTTTTCTTAACTTATATGAATTAGTAAAGCTGGGCACATTATTATTAAAAACAAATTGTCAAAAGATATCTGTATGGAATATTATAATTTTAATTTCTAGGCAGTAGATGGCGCCACAGTATGAAGGTTTGAAATATTTTAAATTTGATTTAAAAGACAGTTTTTTGATAGTTTCAAAAAGGACTTATATTTGAATAAATTATGTAAAATAAATATAATAACTATGCAATAAAAATTACTTTTTATATTTAAGAAAGAAGCAACTACTAGTCAAAAGCTTCGTCTTGAAAATATTCTGTTTTAAGCCTTTTAATTATTTATTGTATATACTTGTATGTTGCCATATAATTGTTTACTAAATTTCTAATTGTAGCTTGATTGTATTTGCTGATTCGCGTGGGAAGATTATCGGATAAATTGTGATTTAAAGTCTTTTAATATTCATAGTCTCTGTTAGTTCACCTGCCGTAACGTGAACACTTGACTGCAGTTAGTAAGTCAGTGGTATAGTTAATTTCGATCAGGTAACAGCTACAGTCAGAAACGATGCATACGGTTCACTTGTACTAGCGTCTTCTACACTAGGTCAATAAAGTGTCTTTTTTAAGTGAGTGTAACAGTGTTTTTTTTAATAAGATATTTTTAATTAACGTCGGATTTATTTAGGTAAGAATTTTTGTTATACTTTTCTTTGATCGATGCTGTAGTGGGTTTTCCCCTAAAAATAATAAAATCAGGGATTAACGAAATATTGTATTATCCCACTTAAATATATATTATTTATAAGTATGTTTTGATAGTATCAATGACGGTTTTCGTTAAAATTGAATTTTGACCGGTTTGTGGAACCATCGCGAAGGTTCACGGTCATCAACTAAAGCTGTATTGCAATGATTTAAGATTACTTAAACTACATTACTTATTACCATATAGCGTTAGTTAATGCGACAGATTTAAACAGAAATAAGAATTTGTAAATATTTTTAAAAAAGTTTTGCGGGTAGATTTTGTAATAAAGGAAATTCAATTTATTAGCTATAAACAAATTAACAGCTTTAAGTTTTCTTGCTTTATATTTTGGTGTAGGTATTTATTGTATAGAATAAGTTCGTTCTATTTTACGTTTCTTTTGTAATAAAATGTGAAGCGCTATGATTACCTAAGCTTTATTTTAATTTGAAATTTACTTCTATTCAATAAAGCGTGTTATTAATATTCATCACTTCCCGAGTAATTATATTTAATTTTACAGTTAACAATACCATGAATTGATGTACTTATGAGGTGGTTACTGAGTATTAAACTTAGTTCAGTTTTAACAATAGATCGAGTATATGAATGATTAATTATTTTAAAATATGTTCTAAATGCACTGTTTTACATTTAATATTAATTATTACTTATTATTTTAAACCATATTTTAGAAAATTGTAGAAATTACTTGGTTTGTTTCTTTCGTATTGTGTCAATATCCTGTTAGAGTTCAGATGATTTTGTTTTGTTTAAATAATTGCGAACAGGTTTTTTGAAAGTTCAACATTCTTTAACTGCGGAAATATCGAGATGAAACGATCATAAATGTAAATATTAATTTGCACTATAGCATTTAGTCATTAAGTATTTAAATGTTAAAATGTTTGGTTTCAATACTCTTTTTGTCACTTCCTTCTAATAACTGAATAAATTTAAAGCCATAGATGTTTTAGTTTATTTTTGATGAATGAATTCAAAATCGCTTGTTCTCCTTGGCAAATATATAAATACCAAATTACAGAATTGTTCACATATCACCTTAGATTAAAAAGTAATGACAAACTACTACAGAACAACACTGCTATTAGCTTTGAAAGAGTAATGTGTTGTTAGTACATTCTTGTTTTTTATATTACAATCTGTTTTGTAATAGTCAACATGTTTCTTTGTTAAAGAAAGTCAATTGAAGCTACTTTATTTTGTTATGTAAGTGCTATCTTCCAAGTTCTAGAAGATAATTTTTTAATTTTGGAAGTGCTTCTAGATAGTTAATTATTTTAAATTATTACCTAAATTGCTAAGCAATAACACGTCTGAAAGTAATAATTTTTGAATTAATGAATTTAATGATTTACGTAAACTTCTACTAAATATTTCCATGCTTACGTTAATTATACTGACGATAATGAATTCAGCTTTTCATCAAGTATAATAAAAATATTGTAAATCAGAAATTGAATTGTATTCTCAATAATTGTTGATGATTTATTTTCTTTTTCGAACAGGCGACAATTTTGAAGATATGTTTTTCAATAAAAAATAACAAGTTCCATAAGTAAAGTATATTCAACTAAATGTTTATAAATGTGATTATAATGAAATTATAGATTATATAATAAATTCAGATGTAACATATTTAACAATCTTATCAATGCAGGTAACCATTTTATCCGCCGCAGAGTAGGTAAAAATCCTTCCTGAAACATTATCGACTTGTCTTACTAATAACTGGTTAATTTGGTCGATCCTTCCGTCAATCATTTCGTTCAGTATACACATAACTACCAAATTTTCTGCTTCATCCTGTGGTATATTTAATTCTTTGCCTATAAACGATATTCTCACGACTTTGTAAGGTTTTATTAAACTTAACAATACTTGTGTTCGTACAATTTGCAGTAGACCTTCTATGTGATCTCGTATAAAGGGGTCATTAATTAGAGATTCTTTATTTTCAGAAAAAATTTTCTCAAATGATTTTTTATCGTTCTTCTGATAGGCCGTGATCAAATTGTTCATTGCAACTATTTCTGGATCATTAATGTAGGGTTTAGCTTCTTGAGAATCGATCGGATTTATTGTCGACTTCATTAGCATGCTGGTAAGAATGAGATATTTAAGGCAGGTAATTCTTCTGGGATTTCCAGATTCGTCGTAGTTTTTGAATGCGAGGAAAAAATCTGTATATGCTTTTTCATAATCCCCTGAACGTAAATGCATTTTACCACCACATTCTCGAATTATGCTCATAATAAGTGGATGTGGAATAGCTGATGGTACTCGTAATGCGCGTTCATAAAGTTGTTTCAGTTGTTTATTATTTTTTTGAGCTGAAAATATTTGTATCTCTAAAGCATAAATCTCCAATAATTGAGTTCCCTTTTGCATATTTTCCTCTCCATCTTCATTTGTACATGATTTCTTTAATTGTTTAAGAATATTCAACGTTTTACTATATTCTCCTCTCTCTAAGTAAATTTTACCTAATTTTGTATTAGTTTTAAACCACAGTCTTTCATTGTTCGAGTCTTTTAATATTTCCAACGTAGTTTCATAAAAGTCTTGTAATAAATCAATATTTTTAGATGTTGACGTAAAATCCAATACCGAATTTATAGATTTTTCACCATGATTTTTAGTTACAGTTGATTTCAAATAATCGAGCATTTCTTTGTATTTATCCAACATCTCTTGATAGTTTTTGAGTTTGAAATTGATTTTTACCATTTGCTTTAAAGCTTTGAAGCCCCATTCTCCTTTAGTTTCGCCCTGAAGGTCAATTACTCTTTGAAAAGCCGCTAAAGCTGCTTTAGGGTTTTCTTCTTTTATTATTTTACTGTGATAATATTGATTTTCGAGATCTACATCAGGTTCTGACGCACTGTCTTCTGAATATTGCAAACCATAATCGTCATCATCGTATAACATTTCCCTCTCCATTCTGACAGAAACTTGTACAATTGCTCCTTTATTGCATTAATTTAACAGACACATGCAATTTATTGACATTTATTCGTCGCTTGTTTACGTTGTGTTGTTTTACAACTGACAAAATATTTTCGTAATAGATTAGACAGTAGTGACATCTATTGCTAAAATAACGAAATTTAATATCAAGCATAAGGATTTTTAGGTATTATTTTAATAAAACATTCATAGAATTGTGCTTGAAAAAAATTAATTACATACTTCAAGAAAAAAGTATTGATAATACATTGAAATCAGGTTAGAGCAGAGCTTGTTTTACTTTCGCCTCGTTTTAGTATTTTTTTAATTTTATTTTTTCTCTATGTTTTTTTAATTGCCTATAAACTTCAACAATAACCTGATATCGATAGTAATTTAGTTAGTTAAAAAGTTTTGCTTCATTTTCTAGTACATATATCTAATGTTGTGTAATACTCGTAAGTGGCGCCACTTATCGAACTTTTCTATGTAATACATGTTGGTAACGGGTGTTCAGAAACATTCGAAGTCAAGTGGGCTCCGAACAAAAAATCGTATATCTTTACTTAAGTATCTGATTTGTAATAATTATTAAATGTCAACTGTTATCTGTCAAAAATTGTCAGAATCTAATATCGAAGATACTAATTTGATAACCTATAAAATTGTATTAAGTAAATGCATCAATCTATCTCAGACATGACTTCATATTTTCAAGGACTACTTTGACTTGGAATGTTTCTGAACACCCGTTATTTATTATTGATCATTTAGTAGTTATGTTTACGTACGACATCTATCAAAAAAATATAGAAAAGGTATCTGTAGAAAACTATATTATGCTGTTCAACGTAACCGGCGTCAAAGAAACCTTGGAAATTTTAAGTCATGTCTGGCATCATCTGGTATAGAGTACAATAAAACGATACATTTACACTCCAAATCACGAAAGATGATCCCTGCGTCATCAATAATCATTGTATGATTCAAATCAGTACTTCGGCGTCATATTAAATACTGTAAATTGAAAAATGAATATGGAACTTAACTTCGTTTCCGGGCCAAATATATTTGACACAGTCGGTCTAATTTGTAGGTTATATGAACAAATATAATCGAATTACATCTTAAGTTATATTAAAATTACTATAAATTGAACAAAGCTGCGTAAACAGCAAATCAAATTAAACTATAACACCACTTGAAAAATAAAATGAACTATCAAGAATTTACAACATTTAAGTCAACATATAAGATTATGTAATTCTTTAATCATTTTAATGAATGGCAAAACCAAACAGTTTCAAGTTAGTTGTAACAGCATTATTACTGGAATTGAAATTATACAATAGACCAGAGTACCTACTTTGTATAACTGTAATTACATATTCACTGTTATGACAGTTTTATAAACATTATCTTCCCAATTATATCATAGAATAACCCTAGATATTAGTTAAACGTTCTACAGTGCCTTATTTTAAATAAATTTTGGAATATATTGCAGTATAACTTAACACTGCCATAATAGATAAGTTGAGTTTTGCACAAAGGTCAGTATAAATATTGGAAATTGCAGTATGCATTATAAACAAAACATATTCATACAAATTTATTTGCTGTGAAATGTTTTTTTTTGCTTTGAAATTATTTGTTGACTGCTAGTAAAATAGAACTTGTACGATTGCAGAAAGAAATTTTGAAAAAGGAACATGAAATGGAGCAAGAAAGAAAAAGTTTAGTAATTGAACTTTCAAAAAATTTTACTTGCAATAAGTTATAGATTTATATAATATATACAAACAATAGTTATTTTATTTATTGTTTTCATCAAATTGTATGAATTTGTTTTGTGTATATTAAAAATTTTTAAGTTAACACCAGAAGATTAGAGCTGATGGACACCAAATCAAATAAGGCAGTCGAAACACATTTCACTAGTGTACCTTGCAAAAACTTGCTACAAAAAGATGAAAACACATTCAAATGTATTTAATTGGACATACATTTTTTTTATATGCATTGTATTTTTAACTCCAAATATTAAAATTGCAACGAAAAAGAATACGCAGTAAGAAAAAGGAGCCAATTAAAAAAATAACTTAATATATTAAATTGTCAATGTAACTGGGAATTATAATTGTTTAATAAGTTAATATACATATATAATCATTTAACAAAATTGCCTTATTATTTGTTTAATAATAAAATTATCATGAGTATATATACAAAAAAAAAGGAAATATAAAAAATATTTAATAAATATTTTATAATATTGTAACAACTATCACAAAGTATAACTGGGTTATTGAAATGTTCATTTTCTTAGCTTCTTTTTATTGCCGATCCATTCAAAATTGTTTGGTCATGTGTAGATCCTGGCCATCTGGCTACGATGTCACAAATTCTTAATTGAGAATGTCCTATTACCTGAATATTCCATGATAAATATCCTTTCTGTTTCGGTACAATCAATTCTACTTAGTACATTAGGAAATCTAGCTACTTGTTAAATTCTGTTTCTGTAATTTTTCTACCTTTCTAGACATATTTAGATAAAAATTGTGGCCACAGTCTGGCAATTGCATGTGTAACATTTTGTATGATTATTTGTATTAATATCATTGTATTTGTTGCATAAAAAATCAGTTACTAAAAGTATAAACTAACATTAGATAAACAACTAATCAGCTGTATACTAATACTTGATACTTTTACTGCCAACACAAGAAAATTTGATATATTTGGCGTGAACTAAAAACGACGTGTAGCACGTACGTTGGCTTAAATCATGGGTTATAATTATAATATAGATTAAGTAAAAACATGGGATAGCTAACAGTTTTTTTTTTATCTGCTGTCATATAGGAAGTATTGTTAATCACTATCTTCACTGCTGCTTGAATCATCAATGTTAATTATAAAGCCATTGATTTCACAATGTAAATGTATTTTATCCAACACCTCCTAATAATAGACCTATAACTATGGCGATTTTAAATCAATTATGTAGCTTATAACTCACTAGTGAGTTAAAAACATAATTTATCTCACTAGTGAGATAAAACAAGGTGAAATTTAGATTGCATAGAGACATTCAAACTGCTATAGTTTTAACACATTTATATTAATTCTAAAGGGTAAACAATAGCAACTAATTAACATTTACATTAATATTAAAGTTGAAGGAAATCCTCTTTGTATCTGACTCTGCATTCAGGTTATTCGAATTTAGAGTTATACTAGAAGACGTATTTGAAGTATCCTGAAGAGAAATTTGATGACCAGAAGTCGAGGACGTTAGACTGTCTGAACCTTGAATCTTTCTGGCTATATCAATCTTGTTGGATACTGAATTTTGTTGGATACTGAATCTTGTATATAACCTTCTGCCACAGTGGACGATTTCCACCCACCATGTCGTTTAACTGTTGTAATATCAGCTCCTGCGTTTGCCAGAAGAAATGCTGACGAACATCTCAGACTATGTCCTGTATATAATTGAGCTTCTGGTAGGTTCAGGAAAGATGCAACTTTCTGAGGTATCTTAGAAATGGTGTTAATTCCAACTGGCTGGATAGTGCATTTTTCTTTCTTGTAATTTAGGAAGAATCTGCCATGTGGAATACCTTTTGGTCTCATACAGACATATTTTCTGTAGAGGTCAAGAATATCTGTTGTAAATCCTGCCATAACAGTGAAACTTCTAGATACGTTTGTCTTTGTGTCAGCTATCGAAACATACAAGTATCCTCCTTTATCTTCTATATCGTCAACTTTCAGCTTAGTTATTTCATCACAACGACACGCACCTGATACACCCATTATTAAGGCAACCTGCATAGAATTCACGAACGAATAATGAATAAATACTTTGAATTAAATATAAGAAAATAAATAATACCTTCATCATCAAATATTTATTGTTAGGAGCCTCATTCAGAAACTTCTCTATATGTAGCCTTTCCAAGATTTTCGCCTTTTTGGACTTGTGGGTTCTTGCCTCACTCTTCAAATAGGAAATCAGTTTTCCGTATTTTGATATGTCACTATTCATATACACTTTCAAAGTACTTCTTAACATGGAATACTTCGTCCACAATGAAGAAGGTGCTATTTTCCTTCTATAAATATGGAAATACGCCAGCATAACTTCTTCGTTAATTCCAGAGATACTTTGCTGTTTTCTCCATTCTTCAAAATGACGAAATTTCTTAAACATTTCTCCATTCATTTCACCACGATAATCTTCTATTTGTGATTTGCTTGAAAACAATAAAGAAGCATTTGACATAAAACATAATTTTGAACCACAATGTAATTCAAGATATCGCTTGCCCTCACTCTGCAGATTATTATCTTGCCGGGTCTCATCAAGCAATACCACTTCTCTCTGAACAAAACTCAAATTCTTTATGTAATTCCTAAGAAATGTCAATCTTATCTGTGCAATGTTGGATTGTTCCACTAATGCTCTATGATTATTATCCTTTTTATATTTAAATCCAATATTGTGAAGTACACGATTTAAACTGCTGCTACACAGCTTTAATGCGTTTTACTGTAACTAATCCCAAGCACAATGCATCTGCCACTCGCTAAACAAAAGGTTTATTAAAATCTAAATATATTATGTGCTCATGTAATAGGTATTAACACCACCATGGTTTTTCTCTCGTTCAAAATATTGCAACGAATTTAAAACAAGTTGTCGTGATTGCTGCCTTTATAGTTTTGAAAAAATAAATTTCAAAGAATATAGCTGCTTTCGTTTGTGCACTTATTTTGATTATGATTAACGTAAACATAATCCGTGTTTAGTAATCATTTGTAACTAATCCGACGTCGCAAAAGAACGTCGTATTCAGAGCTTTGATTCTATAATAGTGCCGATTGACATATGTATATAAATAAAATGGAGAAATGGAGACTATGTATATTTTATAATAATATTTTAATTGAAATATTTCAGGAAATGGCTTTAAAATCATTTGATGATTTATCATCTTCTAGCTCATCTAGTGATACTGACAGTTCGTTCAGATACTATCTGCCACACATATTTCTTCTTTTTTGCATGCTTCAATTCGTCTTGGTATTCTGCATACAAACTAATGAGAAATAAAGTTTCTTGTTTGGTCCAAAATTCATCAAAGCTATTTCTTTTTTCTTGCCGTTCATCCAATTCTTTTTCAACATGATAATTTTCATTCAGGTCTTCAGAAAACATTGTAGTTTGCTGATCTTTATTCCCTGCAACTTCATCATTGTGATCTTCAATCCTATGTATTATATTTTGTTCGTATAATTTATGATACTTTGTTAGTTCATTATAGAAGTTGGAATCTGAAAAATCGACATCAAAAAATAAATTGTTATTGACAAATGTTTAAAAGTTAACTTACCCGTTTCAGCTTCTTCTATTTCGTAAGGCGATAAAAAAACTTGATATTTATTGCCACTCATGTTGGATAATTACCTTTTTCATTTTTATATTCATTAACAGCAGGTCGGAAAATTGTATCTTGACAGCCTTGTATTTACGTTAAGAGGTTAAGTTTTTATGATTGTAAACATACAAAATATTACAAAACATCATTTATTAAGGATTCGGAGGGGCAAGGGGATTACAGCGGATTTATAATCATGTTTTATTTAAACAGGAGGGGAAAGTTGCAATCGAACACGTATGTATCGAATCACACCGAATTCTGGTTTGTTGATTGATGTATTTATAAAAAGAAAATAAATTCCATCAAATATTAACGAATGTATGTTGTCAAATGTTAACGACTAACGACAGAAATGAGAACTACTAAGCGGAAATGTGTGTATTTATCACGGAGTAGGTAATAATCCCGTCTTTGTCTTACTCAAATAAATTGCTTGAGCCGTATGTCTTTGCTAGAAAACACATACTTTCGTTCAAGCTATCCTTGTCATACAAGTAGGTACTGTTTGTTATTCGGATGTGGAGATTATTCTTTGAATGTCGTTGATAGAATTATAGATCAATGACGCAGGGATCATCTTTCGTGATTTGGAGTGTATTGCACTTGCATTTACTCAAAACAATTTTTAAGGTTATCGTGTACGCAAATGTCAGTTTATGTCAAACGTTATCCGTTTGCAATTAATTGTAACATCCCTGAAATTTCATTAAAATGGCTTAATGACATATTAATTAATAGAAATTAGTCAAGTAATGATCTTGAATTGTAAGAATAATTAATTTTTAAAATTAAAATTAAGCATAATAAATTATAGAATATGTCGAAATTGTCCACCACCTCTCTCCAAGCATTTTGCCTACCTTCAAATGCTGTAAAATATATTTTTCGTACTTCCGGGCCTAAAGTGACAACTTCAATCCCTTGTGACAGGTACTATAGTGTCACATTTAATCCCTCCGGGATTAAATATTGACGAAACTCCCGGAACGATTAAATCAAAAACAAACGAATTTAAGGGATATTTTATTGAAAAATATAATTAATTAGAATGGTAATTAACGTTAATATTCAAATTAATATTGTGACAGTTCGTCATATTGACCAGTCTTTCCTGGGTTAATGCAGCAGGTAACTGACGAGTAACAGATAGGTCCTTTTCATATTGAACTGGTGTTTGTTTCGAAGATCCTGCGGAAACAGGAAGCGAGAATGAGGACTGTGGCATAACTATAGTGGACGAATCGGCGACTTGACCAAATATTTTATCTGAAATTTTTTGTTTATTTTTAATAGACGATTCAATATATCCCTCGGCCACGTTGGAGGATTTCCATCCTCCATGTCTCTTCAGCAGGTCTATTGTTGCTCCCGAATCAGCTAACAAAGACGCAGATGTGCGTCTAAAACAATGTCCCGTATAAGACGTCGCATTTTCTAATTTCAAGAAAGCTGCTATTTGCCGTGGAAATGTACCAAACATGTTTTTTCCTACTACTCTCGTAGTACATTCTTTGTTGATGTATTGAACAAAAAATTTTGAATGAGGTGTCCCTGTCTTTCGCAATGCCACATATTTCCGAAATATCGCCACAAAACTGATGGCACTGTTTTCTGAATTTTTGATCACAAAATTTCGGTCAATTTTATTTTTGGTGTTTCTAATCGCAATTAGGAAGGAATCGCCCAAATCTCTCACATCGTCGATTTCTAAATCAACCAACTCTTTTCCACGACAAGCTCCCGCAACGCCCAAAATAAGTGCAACCTACAAAAAAATTGATTTCTTAAAATTTCTGAATATAAACAAATTTCCAAATTTACCTTAAGCATTAAATATTTATCATCCGGAGCCTCCCGTAAGAACTGATCTACCTGCTCAGACGTGAGAATTCTTGACTTCTTTGGCTTAAATCCCTCATTTCTTCTCTTCAAAAAAGCTAATAATTTTGGAAATTTACTTATATCAATATCTTCTCTAATGTTAATAACCGATTTCAGCATTGAGTAATGTGCCCAGAGAGTTGAGGCACAAACCGCTTTTGATTTATCATTGAAGTAGACTAACAGCGCATTTTCAGTAGGTTGTCTCACATTTTTTAAGCGGCACCACTTTTTAAAAGCATCGTACTGCTGCTCGTATAGTTTTCTAGATTTCGGTGGTAACAATTCTTCACCTACTTCGGCTGCTCTTTTATCAATATCAGATACACCTTCTTCACTCATGATACCAATAATTATCAATAACAATGTTTCTTTACAATGACACTAGTAATGACAATGTTTCTAAATTATAATTGTCACAACGCAATGTTACTATGGTAACTTATTTCAAAGACAGTTTATTAAATGAGTTGAAGAGAGAAAAAACTGATTGAAATTATTGAAATAATTAATAAAATCATACCGGAAGTACGAAAAGTATCGTATATACCTTGCGACTGAAGTACATTTAATCCTTCAGGTAAATTATGGCCCTCCCTGCGGTCGGGCCATAAACTTTACCTTCAGGATTAAATGTACTACTTCAGTCCCGCGGTATATAATGTACTATTTTCCACGGTCGGGAGTAGAAATCAGTTTCTATGACATCAAAATTAAAACAGAAGTAGTCGATTATTCCCAAGGGAGTATAATGCTCCCAAGGGAGTTTACATTATGGAGAACGTTTGTGATTCATGTCTGTTTATTTTGTAGTTATGATATGACAATAACTCAACGACTACTAAATAAATGCTCAAATCCGAATACAATAATTCTGGTGCTACTTACTTCATAATGACAAAATAGGTGTTTTTAAGTTAATGAGACCGTGGAAAAAATAGTATATACCATTCGGGAGAGATGCTATTTTGTCCTCGGTGCATTGTAGCCCTCGGGCTTCAAATTGCACCTCTGCCAAAATAACGCATTTCTCTCCCTTATAGTATAATATACTATTGCAGTATGGGTCTATAAAATTATTATTATTTATAATAATAGTATTCTATTTAAAAGTATTTTTACTATAAAATGATTTCCTGTTGAATATTTATGTACTTACATCACGATGAAGTTGTAAATTTTTTATATGGAGAAGCAATTCAGAACAAATCTGCAAAATTATTAAATTATTGAAGAAAGGTGAGCTATCTAATTGTACAAACTGGAGACTGATATCATTAGGCGAGTAGAATATTTGCTAAAATAATTTTGCAAACACTTAGATCTGGAGCCGTCTAATTTCATTAATTTTCTGTATAATTCTATATTGCAGATTTATATAATTTTACACTGGTATAGCAAACGCCAATTAAGTTGGCGCGAGGAGGGGTAAGTTCGCGCAGGATTAAAAGTAGTGGGGAGATTTGTATTTGGTTTTACATCAAATGTCAGATAATTCTAACCTCTGAGCGTGTATCACTTTATGATCCCCTAGCAAAGACATTATGTTCCGTCCAACGTCAATGACAAATGTATTCTGACAATTACTTGAGTAGTGGGGGTGGACGTTTTTAAAAACGGCTTCTGCGCACCCCCTCCTCGCGCCAACTTATTTGGCGCTTGCTATACCTACTTGATAAATTGAATTTTTTGAAAAAGGAAGAAATCACACGATCACAAAAAAATCACATCTATCAATCTAAAAATTGTTTCACCTGTTGTGTGAGCTTAGCACCATCTTGTTACCATGAAACTGATTAAAGAAAGTTTAGAGTATTTGTTGTCGATATCTTTCCGCATGTAAAGTAAAAAAATGGACTGATAAAGTTTCTTCTACTTATAGCGTATCAAATACCAACTTTGAGGATGTAAAGGAGCCTCAAGATAAAAATTATTGGGCTTTGTATCGCTGTAGATTCCCATGTTTTCTGAGTTAACGAATCTATCTACTAACATTAAACCATGCTTCGTCCAAAAAGAAAGTTTTGTCTAGGAGTGGCAGCATTAAAATTATTTGAAAACGATTTACAATTACTCGCCGCGGATAATTAATATCGAGGATTTCTTGCAAGCAAGTTATAAAATATGGAAATATCTGCAAATCTTGTTTTAAAACTGTATGATAAGCACCAACTGACAACCCACTTTGTTGAGGTCCATATCGAATTTTTGGGTGTTATTATTTTTCTAACATTATTAATCACTTTTTCTCTCCAGACTTTTGGTCGCCTGCTACTTTCTTGTCATTCTACACTCCCAGTTTGTCGAAAAACCTACTTTGTTGAGCGAGAGTCCATATCGAATTTTTGGGAGCTATTATTTATCTAACATTATTAATCACTTTTTCTCTCCAGACTTTTGGTCGCCGACTATTTTCTTGTCATTCTACACTCCCAGTTGGTCGAAAAACCCACTTTGTTGAGCGAGAGTCCATATCGAATTTTTGGGAGCTATTATTTATCTAACATTATTAATCACTTTTTCTTTCCAGACTTTTGGTCGCCGACTACTTTCTTGTCATTCTACACTCCCAGTTTGTCGAAAAACTGGAACAATTTAGTGTCTTCTAAAAAGTATTATAGGTATAGCAAGCGCCAATTAAGTTGGCGCGAGGAGGGGGTGCGCAGAAGCCGTTTTTAAATACGTCCACCCCCACTACTGAAGTCATTGTCAGAGTACATTTGTCATTGACGTTTGACGGAACATAATGTCTTTGCTAGGGGATCATAAAGTGATACACGCTCAGAGGTTAGAATTATCTGACATTTGATGTAAAACCAAATACAAATCTCCCCACTACTTTTAATCCTGCGCTAACTTACCCCTCCTCGCGCCAAGTGAATTGGCGTTTGCTATACTTAATCAAAAACAAGGTTGGGAAATTCTTCTCGAAATGCTTCTCTATAATTTGGAATAAAGTACTTCTATTGTCCATCGCTATTTTGACAATTTTGAAAATACGATTCAAGCATGAATGCTTTGCATACGTTACTTAATACCATTTTAAAATGCAAAAAGGCACAATACTATTTTTTGATTTTGCGTTCGTAGTGAACTCATTATGAAATCCAAAACAGTATCCAAATGATCTTCATTTCGATACGTTTTTTTTTTCATTTCTCAATGTTGGCGTTGTTCGAACACAAATAAATATCATTGCTGTCATTTGATTTTAAAAATTAGAAACAAGATATATTAGTTTCTATGTCACTCATGCTTATATTTTTAAATAAAATATCAAGGAGGGCGAATTTTTTCTATGAAAAATTCGAATAAAATAGCGTCGTAAAGTGTAGAAAGAATATTACAACTACTATCAAGTAATGTTTACGAAAATTAATAAATAATATGTAATATAATATCTATATTTCGCGGATAGCAAGATTTAAATTTGAAAATATCAAATACCAATGTGACCAACTGCATACTTTATATAAAAATAAAACTGAACTTTCAAATTAAATAATTTCAATTTATTAATTTAAAAATGCAAAATATGTAGTATAAAAAACTCGTTTCATAAGGCCGAGTGCGGCAAAATGGTACCTTATGTTGTGTTTTAATATACCGCGATATCATAAAGTTTCTGGGTCAACGGTGGCCATGGGGTGAAAAACGTCTGTCTTAATTTATATCATCCTTTTGAGAAAAATCTGATAAAATTTTCAGGTTATGTGTCATACTGACATTAAGATTAATATATTGACAAATTTTAACGTCAGCATGACACTTAACCTGAAAATTTTATCAGATTTTTCTCAAAAGGATGATATAAATTAAGACAGACTTTTTCACCCCATGGCCACCGTTGGCCCAGAAACTTTATGATATCGCGGTACTATTTTATATAATGGACTCATTATGAAACCCAAAAGAGTATCGAAATGAGCTTCATTTCCGATATGCTTTTTTCATTTTTCAATGTTGGCGTTGTTCGAACACAGAAATAAATATCTTATTGTTTTAAGAATTAAAGTATTACATATGACAAAAATGCCATGACTACCTAGAAAAGAACATTGACAATTGACGGCAACATATATTAGTTTCTGATACTCATGATTAGAGTTTTAAATAAAATATCAAGTAATGTTAATGAAAATTAATATTTGACTGATTTTTCTGAACATCCGTTAATATTGTAATGTCGGTCACGGACGAATACGTATATTTCCTTATATTATTCCACATATCTTATTGATTATATTTTACTTACATATCATTTAATGATATTTAAATAAAACATTATCTGCTTTTTATATTAACTTCATTTATGTATTATATGTATGTTGTGGTTTGTTCAAGTTTTCGGAGGAATAATATGTCTATTCTTACATTTGAAGAAATTTTCTATGTTCAGTCTACCTGAAATTTAGTTCCATCTTTAAAAAAAGAATGGAAACTGCGTTTAATTTTTTTTAAATACCGTCAACAAATAATAAATTATATTCAAGATTTACAACAATAAAATTTGTTGGTTTTGCATGGAACTCAATATCGAATTGAATATATTGTTTAACTGAGAAAATTATCGTGTTAGCAAAGGAACTAATCAGTCTTTAGGATAATGTTTTGAAAAATTTGAAGACCAAAAGATATAATGACAAGATGCTTCAAGTTTTCAGATATTTCTTGAAATAATCTAGAAAAATAGGAAAAACATATTGCCGTTTTCTTAAATTTAATCATCTTTGTAGCTCTGATAAAGGTTGTTGAATTTTGCAATTATAACATTGACTACGAAGTAAATCAATTGTTTGGTTATTAAACAAAGCTTGTGTAATTTGAAATATAAATTCTAATTCTAAATAATGGTTACTTTTAATATTTGAGTTTGTTTTCAATTGGTTAAATACATAAAAATTTTTTTAGTGCCTTTCAAGCTTTCAATGTTCAAAAAAATGTGTGATTGTGGAATTGTCGAGGATATTTTCATCTTGTTTTAAGAAGACCACAATCGAAATGCTATTTTTATATTTTGTTATTAATATCGCAACAATAATTTTGGTTTTTGATTATTTATGTATACATTAAGCAACCTACAGCGCGCCAATAGCTCTATACGTTTTGCTACCGCGCAACTATCACGAGGTTTTGGTCGTGGTGTACTTGGCTATTGTGTTTATATATATATATATATATATATATATATATATATATACCTATATGGAAAATTATGCGTCACAGTAAACACCTGCTTGCTGTTATTTGATTTTCTATTTCCTACAATGCTTCCATAATCTACACACCCACATACTAAAAAGTTTTAAGTACGTATTTTCTTACAGGCGACTGTACTTTCATTAAAAATTGAGAGTGATGAGTGTAATAGACTTAAATGTTTTTGACAATAAGATTTTAATATGATTTAACGGTTGTTTATTTTTGTATATTCCTGAATAGTGTAATATCAAATAAAAGAGAACTAAATATTTAGCATGGTTTAATATGTAGGAGCCACGGTTTTGAAAGCAAGCAATAGGAGAATAGGAGTTGTTTTCAAATGACTAAGTACATGAAAGCAGGGTTATGGCTTTATAAACATAAAAGGTGATACAATAAATTTATTATGTTTTATTTTCTCAAATTTAGTGACAAAAAGAAATAACCAGGCGCTAAATCCTAATTTGTATCTTGGATCTAATTTTGATTGTGCAATTAACGATAAATGAGCTGGTGCATTGTCCTGAAGAAACATTTTCTCTTTAACAATTTGTTTAGTAATGCTGTATAATACTCTCCTGTGATGATTCTCCCTTGCTTAAGATAGTGGACGAGTACTATGCCACATGCTTCGTAAAGAACATTAGCCATTAGAATTGGTTAGTGGGAAGACATAAACAGTCCCAATTTTATGTCTTCTTGAGAGCACTTGACTCAGCTATTGTTTAGAATGTTTTTTTTGTCTAAGGTGGGCAGTGATGGATCGATCAATAGTTATGGAGCCATCCAAAAATTCAGAGGAATTACGTTGGAAAAGCTTTATTGTAATACCTAGTTGTTAAACGCTGTTTGTTACTATATAAACAACCTCTTAGCGACCGCAGGCAGTAAAGATAGGCTGTAAGAACTTAATTATGTACTAATGTACCTGATCAAATCGTTATTCATTATAATATAAAACAGTGGCGGTTCTTGATGACGTACCATGTAAGCTGCTGCACGGATGGGACTGTTTCGACAATTTCGGTTGCAACTACTTGCTTTTCTGTATATATATAAGCTTAAACGAAGCAGTCTCTCCGTTCAGCTGCTTACATTGCACGTCAAAAAGAACCGCCACTGTAATAATAATAATGTCAACTGCTCTGTGGCCAGTCTGACATCTTTAGGAATATCTTAATTGCTTGTTGATTCTATTTGTTTTGAACTATTTTTAGAGCCAAGCGTTGAACAAATAAAACTCGAAATATTTTTTTATAAACAATGGTTGACAATGGCAACGTTCCGTGCACTCTTAATAAATCGTTTTTATCAAAAGGATAAGTATGAATGGATCAGATATTACAATAGTATATAATACACCAAGGGAGTGAAACATATAGAAGTAACAAATGTTCCACACAGTCCGTAGGTAAGAATCCTTTTGGTGGAGCTTCATACCTTAAATTACCCGATTCATCCTTTTACACCGGTCTTTGATTTCGGCGCTCATTAACATCACATTGCTGGCCGATACAGGTGCTAATATTGGAGTTATAAACCGTTATGGTGGATGGACATCTGATACTGTCGCCGAGGGATATATTGAAAATTCATTAGTTAATAAGAAGTTGATTGCCGTGAAAATTCTAATCGGAAAAAGAAAATCAACTGTAAAAGTGGAGTGTAAAAGAAGATAGACTGTCCATTTCCAGCTTCTTTAATCAACTCTATATTAGTGGATTAATATCTTTATTCAGTACTGGAGTTGGTAGCAAAATTAATGTAATTATTAATATCAAATAAATGATAATAACATATTCATAAATTGAGTTGACTATGCTTTTTTTTTACCAAGGGAATAAAAGTCACTTCACTCCCACATTTGAGGGAGTAAATGTGCTTATTATATAAGGGTCCTGCAAAAAAGCTATTGTAAACTGGTGGACAAAAAAACTGTCCCACTCATTTTGATTTTTGACAATAATTTAACAAAATTAACACGTTATGATATGATTATGAATCAGTTTTTAAGTTTTGAAGGTTATTGAGATGCAAAATGTCAGTATGGATATACGAATCTGTCATATGGATCTATTTAAATATTTCATTTACAACCTATAACAATTCATATGCTATTTTTGAAAGATCGATAACCCATTTTACAATGCAAAAAAATGAGTCTGACAGTTTTTTTGCCCGCCAGTTTACAATATATGTCCATTAGAGCCTTTACGGCCTTGCCACTGGCAAGGTGGTAAAGGCTGTCCTAACGGACTTCTACTTTAAAATACTATATACACCGCTTTGAAATGTCTGACGTTTGTGATGTCTGATTATTGACAATCGCCTCATCCATTTGAGCGAGAGCTTTTTTATACAGTAAAAACGCGCGAGGTAGGAATATATAGCAATAGGGGAATATAGTGGGGATGTAAGTTGGTTGGTCGCAAGATAGGGCGGCTGTCACGTTGACTTATCACTTATGTCAGTTGTGTCATTTTGAAGTCTGTCAAATTTATTAATTGCACTCCACTTACTTCTCCTATAGTAAAGCGACAATCACATAATTTTGTATATTCGCAGTAAGCGCGTTTTTACTGTAAGTGCCCATATAAAATGTTTATCTGTGGTTTTTACAATGCTCTTTAGTTCCCCTGGACCTCGATGCCATCATTCAGTATTGCATTGTGAACTTTTTTAATGATATCGTCGATTGTGACCGATGCTGCCCCCTTCTAGGACGTTCATCCTGTTGAATCGAGTACAAACACGTTCAAAAGCTATTGCTCACTTTCTGTTGCCGAGAACAAAAGAACAATTGATAAGAGTTGATGCCATCTCAGTTTTTATTTCAGTTAGTGCTAAACCTTTCAAAATGATGTATACGCCTACTGCAAGAAATACATTTTTCCATTTTAACAAATGTACAAAGGTTGTTTACTTCAAACTCAGAGGAAAAATTGTTGAGCGTACATTAATACAAGACAATTGGCAGCTCATATGTTAAAAGATTGTAGCCTCAAAAAATAAACTCTATTTAATATTTTGACCGCCATCTATGTGTCAATACGAGAATATTTTACTCCATCTCTGTAGTGTTTATAATTACGTAAGTATCAATCATAACAAAAATTTAATTAATTTTAGTAGTTACGCATAAACTTGTATCTATATTATTAAATTATTAATTTAATAACTTATTTATATAACAGATTAGATTTTGTATACTGCTTGTAGTATTTGTGTATATATCAATTTTTTAATGCAACTTTCACAAAATTTCTTTTATTTAAGAGGATGATATATTTTGTCTTTTTGCAATTTGGCATACGTTTCATTTTTTTTTGTAGATTTTAAGGAAGTCAGATTTCAATTTTCTTTTATGGCAATATTAGTTTTCGCAATGTTCGCACTTACGTAATTACAGTTTTGCTTGTAGCTATACAAATTATAGACCTAGGTCAATGTAATTGAAAAATCTATATAATGTCCTACTTCAGATAGAGCCTAGCCGAGAGCTAGTTGAAAGTAATTACTTGATTATGTACTTATTAGTGTTTTGTATGAGATCATTAAATAATTTAAGCAGTAGATGAACGTCCTCGCGATTGAGGAAACTTAGCAAAAATAACGGCGAAGAAGGTTAACTCAAAAGCTTTTATAATTAGTGGTCGTATATCTTTTGAAATCGTGACTTTCTCTGACTGTATATAAGCAGTTGATGTATTTACTGGAGGAGTATCTTCACATTTGGTTGCGGTAGACCTTAGATGATAGCAGTAAATGCAAAATAATGTAATTTTCTTAAATAAATTGAGCGTTATTATGTAACATAATTTTAGTAATATAGAATTTTAAGTCGATGTAATATCGAGAAATAACAATGTGTAAAATGTATATAGGTGTCTTTAAATATTTTATATTTGTGTGTATATTATGATAATTAAGATCTAATTTAGCACTATCCTGCCTCCTTCTCCAGTACTTCCTAGTTGTCTTAACTTGCTGAGCGATGAATCGTCCAAGTGGGCTATACATTTTCTGAGTATCATGAATCGATTGGGGTTGATGTGAGATTTTCTGACTTTTTAACATCCGATCGTCTCCATAAATATAAACATACCATATTTTGGAGTTTAGTCGAATTACTGCATCCATAATTTGGTAACTTGAATGGCGACGTTGAAGTCAGTGAATACAGATGCATATTAATAACGTATCGGTTAATTTCTTTAAATTCATTGTCCAGTTGCTCTAAAACCTTTGAGCACTTGCTTTATGACAAATTATATAAATCTACTCGATGTTTTATCTCTACGCAGCAGCATGGGATATGTCTGGCAGGTCAATTTTAACTAATTTGACTAAGATTACTCAGTACATCAGTTCCTCTATTCACTCAAAAGATGAAGACGATGTTGTTTATACCGATTTCGCGAAGACAATACCATATTATTGTCCAAAGTAAGTTCATTTGGCTTTACTTCATCCTTAATACATCTGATAGCTTCCTATATTTATAATCGCTCATGCTATGTCCGCTATAATGACTTTTATTCCTCCACTTTTACAGCTTATGCCTGCGTTCCTCAGAGTTTGAATCTTGGCCCGCTATTGTTTAATGTTTATATTAATGACTTTCTGTCGTTACTTAACTGTCGCGTTCTTGCTTACGTGGACGATCTAAAAATCTTCAGGAAAATATCTTCAACCTCTGATTGTCAAGTTCTGTAAAAGGATTTAGGCACTATCTACCAATGGTGTAACAAAAACAGGACAAAGATCAGTATAAATAAATGTACAGCTATCGCATTCACTACAAAGACGAACCCATTGATACATACCTATTCGCTTGATCACTTCAATATTTCACAGCAATCACAGTCAAAGACCTGGATGTTTTGTTTGATCAACGCTTGCAGTTCACTGATCACATTCTATCTATTTGCAACCTCCACTTCACGAAATTTTAGTTATTCGATCTTGCCGTAAATGTGCAAATCCAAATACGCTAAAGATGCTCTATTTTAGCCTGGTTCTCCCTAAACTCGAATATGGGTCAATTACTTGGCACTCTTATTATGTCTATCAGAATTTACTGATCGAGAGAGTGCAACGAAGATTCCTGAAATATTTAACCTACAGATTATCTGGCAACTAGGGCCAACTCCTGCGAGGGGCGATGACTATGAAGAAAATACAACTTTAACTTACTTTCTGATCGCAGAGAGATAGCAAGTGCTCACTTGATTAAGCTAGTTAATAATGGCATTGATGCACCGAACTTACTCTCTGCTGTTGACATTATGGTGTCAAAATATGCAACGAGATCAAATAATATATTCGCCGAAACCCGAACTAGAACTAAGGTCTTTGGCAAAGCACCAATTACGCATATGGCTAAAAATGCTAACATAATTTTCCCTGATCCTTTTTACTTCCGCTACAATTTAAACCATTTAACATAGATTCAGTAAATTACCCTGTTTGTTCCTGTGAAACCTAGTAATATATCATCCACGTATCTGTACCAAAATAATACATTTTGGAAAAGAGGATTTTTTCAAATAGAATTTTCAAGATGATCCATGAAATACACATCAAAGAACATTTTTCTTCATTTAGAAATATGTAATAAAAGTGACTCTTCATATGCGTCTCATTAATTTAACAAACTACAATTTTAACAAAGAATTTAAAATATTACACGTAGAAAATAAGGGCAAAAAACTTAATTTATTAGTCACTTGAAATTAATAAATTAAAGAAAACCGACAAGATCCTCAATGATCAATTTTAAGAATACGAATAATAGAAAAGTCAAACAAAGTAAAATGAAATGATACTTGATTTCGTTTAGAACTATAATAGGTTTTGGGGCATCAAAAACCTTGTCTATCTGTCTGAAATTGAATGGTAAAAAGATTACTATTTCAGACAGAAATCGTTCGTTCTTGAATTGAAAATAGCAGGTGTATAAAAAATAAAATAAACAAAACATTCGAGATTATATAAGAAAATCACACAAAAAATAACTGATTTTCAATTCTATTTATATTTTGTAATAAAACAGCACAGAAACCAAAATTATCTAATGGTCTGAAAATAACTAGAACAAACTATTAAAAACAGTTTTACGACGATTATCGGGGTAAAATAAAACAAACTTTAATGAATTTCAATTTTTAATTTACACCGTAACGATCTTTCGCTCCAACCTGAGCTTCATCAGATATAACTAACTTATGGACAAATTTTTACACAAATGTACCGTAACAAACAGATGTTTTGTTTTGAATAGTTGAAGGAATGGGTACTTTTTATTACTAAAATGTCTATGCACAAAACTTTCACTACGGTTTATACAATACTGTTCTTAAGTGATAAAACTGAGGGTCTACATTATGTTACAGGAAGGTAAAGAAGTTCTATGGAAAAATACAATATATGACTGTCTGAATATCAAATAAATAAATTGAGTAAGGGTGAATTATTAGTTTCCATTTAATTGAATAAGGGAATATTTTATGTTAATTCCTCTTGCGAAGTATATTTAATGCAAATGTTTAATGCCGGTTACTAATCTTAAATGATATTTCATAGAAATATCTTGATGGTACCGTATTTTTTTATTTATAAAATATTACTATTTTTACAGAAATATGACATATTTGTTGAAAAATTATAGTAAAATATTAATTGATTAAAAATATTAAATAATACATGTTGTTACTTGCTAGACATTCTATTTTGATAAAATAATTTTCGTTGTTACGAGGGAAAGTCAGTAATTAGGTCACAAAAAGGTATTATAAAAATAATTAGAGAAATAGTTAGCCAAAAACAAGTTTTATTTTTCAACAAAGTCTCCATCTAAATTAATACACTTATCCCATCGCTTTATCAATGCCCCAATGCCTGCTGCATAAAAGTGTTTGGGCTGGCGTCTGAACCACGTGCGTACCTCTTGTTGAACATCGTTGTCACCCTAGAAATATTTGCCGCCAAGATGCTTTTTGAGTGAACCGAACAGATGATAGTCGCTTGGGGCCAGGTCGGGACTGTAAGCCGGATGTTCAAGAAGTTCCCACCCTAATTGCGCAATTCTTGCCTGGGTCAAGTGGGCCGAATGGGACCTGGCATTATCGTGATGCAGCAATATTCCTCTCGTCAGTAGGCCTGGACGTTTTCGTCAATTGCATCCCGAAGCAACAACAAAACTCTACAGTATGATTCAGCAGTCACGTTCTCTTTTTTGTTCTGGAAATGGGCTAGGAGCACTCCGTGAGAATCCCAGAACACCGTAAGCATAACCTCACCAGCTGAGGGCACAACCTTAAATTTCTTTGTTGACGGCGAAGAAGGATGTTTCCATTGCATTGAAGCACGCTTTGTTTCGGGTTGGTAGTAGTGCACCCATGACTCATCACCAGTAACAATCCTGTTAAGCATGTTCTCCCCTTCCACTGTGTATCGAGAGAGGTGTTGCAAGGACAAGCCCATTCGAATTCTTCTGTGTTCCTCGGTCAGTTGTCTAGGTACCCACAGTGCGCAAACTTTTCGGAAATTCAAACGATCGTAGGCTAAACCATGAGAACACCCTATTGCAGTTGCTATACTGTCTATTGTTAGCCGCCTGTCGGTTCGAATCATCTCCTCCACCCATCGAAGTGTTGCATCTGTCGAAATCTGAACGGGGCGGCCACTTCGCTGATCGTCAACAACTTTTGAGCGTCCTTGAGAGAATTTCTCGACCCAGTTATATACGGCTTTACGCGACAAACACTTTTCACCGTAAACAGAAGACATTTCCTTATGAATATCTTTTGCAGAAAGTCCTTTTGCCCAGAAAAAACGCACAATAGCACGTTGCTCTTCCACAGTACAATCTTCGAGCACGGTCGCCATTTTAACACTGCCTGTGTTCGCACACACCAACTGTCACTTGAGAATTATAAAGCTGGATTGTGGTGACACCTATTGACAAATAGGGAAACAACTCACTCCTATTTTCAGCTTTCCTACAGCAGTTTGTGACTTATTTAATGACTTTCACTCGTATATCTGACTTTATAAACCTTTCTTGGACAGTTGTACATATGTATTTAATCATTTAATCCCTATCAGATATATTTCAAAATGGCGAAGAAATAAAAGTTTGTTGGCTGAGACGGCCTAAGCGTATTGAATATAACATTCGATGACATTTTACAAGAGTTAAATACGGTCATTAGAAATCGTTTGAAAGCAAATCATCATTTTACAATGGAAAGACATGTACTTAGGCAGTATCGGGAGATAGCTTTGAAACATAGATGACTATTGCAACTATAAGTATGCTAATGGAGTCTTTAGTCATGTCAACTCTATCCAATTGCATTGGTTAAGGCGTTTCGGCGATAGAAAATGGTTTTGCAATTTACTAATTTACCGCGTTATCGTGTCTGACCGTGTGTTGCCTTCTCTAAACAAATTGCGCCCATAAACAATAAATTTAATAGCTTAGCAATAATATTTATGATTCGATGCTGAAAAAAACGTATAATAGGATCTAAAAAGTGTCTGGAAATTCCAAGTCACTTAATGTGCCAATATATATTTTTTTAAAGAGTTTACATTTAAATCTATTCGCGAAAGAGCACAGAATTGTTAATTGGCGCGTGGGATATTATAAAATCATTGTTACGTCACGATTCTTTTAGTAAAATTATTTAAATGTGTTAATATATACGTAAACGTACAGATGTTGTATTTAAGTACGTTACAACTATATGACTTAGTAGGACAGCTAATTTACATTTTGAGAATATTTAATTCTTGACAAATAATTATTATGGCAAATAGTATACCACCTGCGATTTCACATTAATTTGCGTTTATTAAAAAGCACGTATGATAAGAAAATATGTATGTAGTACTTAATATAATATAAATTAAATTAAATAAAAAATTCTCCGATTCCATGTACTGTTTTATCAAAAGGAAGGAAATCAAATGATGTTTATAATTTAGATTTATTTTCTCTCTGAAGAGGAGGAACATTTTTATTATAACAGATAAAGTTATTGCAGTATCTATATTAAAAACATGCCATTCTCAAACGAAATTAACAATACATATTTTTAATTTCGTTTGAGAATATGTTTTTAATTTCGAAACTGCAGTGACGATATTTGTTATAATAAAATGATAAAAAACAAAGTAATCTTTTTTTTTATGTATCAATATGATTAGGCTATCACAAAGCCAACGGCTTCCAGAATCGATTGAAATTTTGTTTAGCTATGCTATAATAAGTACCCCTTTGATAATTTTACTCAGAAAATTGTTGTTTTGGTCAGCTATACTGGAGAGACCTTCAACAAGGGTTATTTTTCTCCTCCACTGTTGGCGTTCTTGGAACAATGTGTTGATAAATGGTGAGGTTCATTCGAGTAGTATCCCCCCGGCGGCTTGTCCTAGCGCGTATGCTATTTTATCTACTTTCATACTAAATTTAATTGGAGTGAGAAATAGCAATTATTCAAATCTCCTCTCACATGCAATTGTCGCTAAACTTGTTGCGTTTAATTCTACAATTTGACAAGGTATCTCCTGCCGAAGAACGTAGACGCAAACACGTCGCGACGTCAGCTATCCAACTGTACGGATAATTACCGTTTCTGGACGGATGTGGCTTTTTTCATACAAATACTTTCATACTGTAATATGCCATATTTCAGAATTTTTGTTAGTATCGTAATAACAGTTTTTAGCGCACAAGTGCGGTAATAAAGCACTAGTGTGATAAAGAGATTAAATGGTTAAAACAATGTTTAATAGAATATTATTTACCTAGGAGGAAAATGTCCGGACATGTGTCTTCCACCGAAGTAAACATATTATTTTCCCGCAAATCGTTAACACATCGACAAAAATATCTCTTTTAGTTTTGGAAAAGAAAATCACAAATAATAAATGCGGCCATGAAAATAGTTCAGTTCTTCCAATGTTCAATTTATTGTACTAACTGTCGCATTAATGTAAATATAACAAACAAATAATTTTAACATATTGATAATCATTGGGTTAATATTGTTAATTAAAATTTCATAAATATCTGGATTTGATTGTTAATTAATAAACTCAGTTTTATTTGCAAATAAACTTTTGAAGTGCACAAGTAACTGTAAGAAAATGGTAATTTCTTTACTAGTACAGAAATGAAAATTTCCTTACAGTTACTTTTGCGTTGCCTGGAAACTATTGATGTGTGGAAATGTCGACCTTTTCTTTCAAAAAGTTTGTCAGAAATATTAATATTTCCGAACGATTTGCGGAAAAACTATTTACTAACATAAATTACACATTTTTAAAATTAACTCCAGACGCTGTTCCCAATTTAATTCTGCGTTCTTCCACCTTGACGTTACTTACTGAACACGAATTCACAAATTTTCTTAACTTCCATCTATTTGTTAAAATATTTGTACTCTCTTTAGATTTGACAGGAATTAATGTATTTAGATTGAGCAGCCAATTCTACATCAGAAGGCAAACTTTCCTCTAAATTACACATTTTTGCAACGTTTGCGAAAAAAATAACTAACTACGTAACTTGGCTTCTACGTAACTAGACTTATAGATTTGCTTCCCTATATTTTTTTACAAACGCAATTTTAAAACTAAACGCAAAAGTACTTGTATGTATGAAAGTAGATAAAACGTTGTACGATATTTGTATTGTAATGTTTCTACGATACTTGATGTGTTATCCAACTAGCTTTCGGCTTCGTTGGACAATTTTTCAGTCGCGTATCGTAAAATTACACATTTTGATACACATATCGTAAATATATTTTGTCAGTTGCCGTCCGAACACCGTTCAGTGCACTTCGCTGGTTTACACTGATAAATAATAATTTTATAATGTAACAAATAGCCAGAAAGAGACTGTGTCATAAGTAGAGCTGAGGATGTTTGCGGTATAACCATGGTTATATCATGTAACCATAGTAAATTACTATGGTTACATGATATAACCATGGTTATACCGCAAACATCCTCAGCTCTAGTCATAAGTAATAAAGTAATAAAGGGATATTCGGATTTAATGTGCAATAGCAGTATAATGAAGTGTAAAGTGTGTGATATACCGCTAATGTGTTCAAGGAAATTTCGCTGCTAAAGACACGTAAATGGTGTAAAGCATAATCGCAAAAAAATAGCGAGACTTTTTTCATTTACGTGTAACTTTCATATTGTGTAATGTACCGTTTATGTTAGTAGACAACGAATCATTTCGTTCATTTTAGAAGTACTACGGTAGAGAAACGTTACCTAGTTGGAAAAGATTAATTTTCTACCATCCCTCCGTGAACGTATTGAACATATGATTAAATCTGAATTGAAAAATAAGAAACTGTGGTTATCTGTGGATGAAGCAACATTCTGTAAAAAAAAAAATTGGTTGTTAATGTTATGACATGTAGAATGGAACCATATAAACCGTCACATTCAATTTTACTAGTTTACAGAAGAGCACAACAGTGTACTGTCGAAATAATTTCAGAATTAGTGTTAAATACATTGGAAAAGTTTGAACCTTAAAACCAAGTGTTAATGTTTGCGAGTGATGGTTCTGCAGATAGAATGCTTTCTGTAGGCCGGTCTCTAAAAAAAGATTGTGCAAACTTGTAACATATTACGTTTAAAAACCATGCTTTACATTTGGTGGCAGAAACTACTCGTAGATGTTATCCAGATGTAGATACATTCATTGGAAGTACAAAGGCTGTTCTTCTTCAATCCCTAAAACATGTTCGCCAATTTCACAAATTGTGTCTTGATATTCCTGAACCACCATAGCTGATTTTTACACGTTGGGGAACATGGTTACAGGCAGCGTTTTACTATAATAAATATTTTGATACTATGAACAACGTGGTTTTTAATTTCAATCTTAAAGAAGCTGCAGCTATCAAGGAAAGCCAGTCAAAACTTTACGATAGTCAGGTTAAATTAGATTTAAAAACTATTCAGAACAATTACGTCGGACTAGTGGAGGCAATAGAAAAATTAGAAAATCCTTCAATCTCCACAAATAATGTCTGTGTTTTAAAAAGGTTTGAAAGTGTTTTAGAAAAAGATTCAAATTTTGCCACATTAAGACAAACATGATTATTTTAATTATGCAAATATAACATCAGTAGATGTAGAACGCGTTTTCTGCGTATAAGCACAGTTTTTCTCCGCAATGCTCTTGGTTTGCGGAAATTATTGTGGAAACATATCTGATATTGCAAATATTTAACCGATCTTTAAATATATCAAACAGTGTCTTACTGAGCTATTTAATGATTTTAATGCACTGCGAGAATACTGGGAATACATCCAACTAATATTCTTGTTCTAGATATTTGTTTTTCTAACGATATCCTCTGTTGAGCTTGCATAACACAGTACAACATTTTTCAGGACATTGATTTGGGACTCAATTCTGAGAATTGCACGTGAAAGTAGCCCCACAAAGAAGAACTTCTGCATCATTCGTTTTGTCAAGTTGGCTGCATTAATAATTTAATGGCTGTGGAATAAACAACCCTTTTGTTCAGAGTGAATTACATTTTAAAACCAGAAGAACATTGAATATTTAAATATGGAAAATAACAAGTGCCCAAAATTGGATTATTTTTGTTACGTTTGTGGTCATATCGTCCCAAAAATAGGCAAACAGAATCGAAAAAACTTGTTTACTGAAGAATTTAAAACAGCGTATTGTCATTATTTTGATGAAACAGATTTAAGTGGTGCAAATTTTACGCCGAACACAGTGTGCAAAAGTTGTTATAATACCCTTATAATGTGGATACATGGAAAAGGTGTACAGTTTTCTTCTATGAAGCCAGTAATTTGGGTGCAAGACCTAACTGGACATGATGAATCCAGGTGCCACGCATGCATAAATTCCGGTTGTGGATTGAACAAAAAGAAATTGAAAACAAAAGTATACGTTCCCGCTTTTACTGCGACACTTCCAGTACAACGCGCTGCTGTTACCGATCCACCTAAACCTCCGAGTCTGGATACTGTGTCCCTGCAAGCCGAAACCGTTTTCACCAATCCGACCAATGTGAATGATGCAGATTGGACACCCGATATTGAAAATAATGCACCACAACCGGTAACACAAATCGAAATGGATTATATTGTGGCTAGATGGGACTATCACAAAAAAATTAAGAATTTTTGACATCTTTTTTGAAGCGTAAAAAACTGACATAGCAAAATGTCAGCGCAACATCATACCGAAAACGCTAAGCTGATTTTCAGAAATTTTATTCCGTTGACGAAGCAAATACGTTCACTTACTGCCATGATATTCCAGGTTTAGTGAAAAATATGGGAATGGATTATATCGCTGGCGACTTGCGTTTATTCATCGACGGTTCAGTTTCAACTTTGAAGGCTGTGCTGTTGCATAATACAAACAAAAAACCGTCCATTCCATTGGGATTCAGCACAACTATGAAGGAAACGTATGAAACATTGGGCGAAATTTTAGAGAAAATCAAATACAATGTACACAAATGGAAGATTTGTTGTGATCTAAAGGTTGTCAACATAATACAAGGCATTATATTAAAGGGCGGTTTTCCAAAATACTTCTGCTTTCTTTGTAATTGGGATTCGCGATACACAGGGAATCAATATCAACGTAAAGATTGGAAAGCAAGAACTGCCGAGCTCGAGAAACAATTAAAATTACGTAATTAACCTTTGATAAAGGATGTAGATGATATTTTGTTGCCATCGCTCCACATGAAATTAGGAATAGCTGGGAAATTCGTTGAAGTGGTAGTCAAAGATATTGAGGACGCCTATGACTGTTTGAAATCCATCTTTCCAAAACTCAGTGAAGCTAAAATTAGAAAAGGTACGTATCGTTGTCTGTATTTAAATATTGTCATATCTAAATTTGTTCACTTCGATATATTCGCATTATAATTACCAATATTTTTTTCCCAACTGATTTTTTTAAAATTTCAAACAGGTACTCTGAATGGACCGGATATACGAAAATTAATGAAAAGCGAATCTTTCACAAATATGCTTTCGAACCATTATAACCACCTATATACCAAGTAATTGAAGGCGTTTTAGGAAAGAACCGTGTACAGCGAGATGACATACAGACACGAGTGGACAAGTTGCTGTATTATTTTGAAAAAAATCAATGCATCCATGACGTTAAAATAACATTTCATGCATTTCCACCTTGATACCTTTTTGGCACAATTACCTCAGGAATCGGACGAACAAGGAGAGAGGTTCCACCAAATGATCATGCCAATGTAAAAGCGATTCAAAGGCAAAAAATTTTATGCATTGCTTGCGGAGGTTTGTTGGTGGAGTTCTAAAATTATGCAGTTTGAAGATGAAAGCACCGTAGATGAAGATGACACCGAAATTGGTGGACACACTGAAGAAAACATGCCCTTTAATATTATGTCTAACTCGGATGATGATGGAGACTCAGAACATGAATATGAACAACCTACGAAGAAAACAAGATTATCAGAACCACAAGCGTCAACTTCAACGAGGATGGATATTGACAATAATTGAAAATGTTCTAAATTTTGTTTCCATGCATAGATAACAAATAAAAATCTGATATTTTCTGTGAAAGAATAGAAAAAGTGATCAAAATCCACCTTGAGCAAAAAAATTCGTATGGCCTTTAAATTATTAATGCAGCCAACTTGACAAAACGAATGATGCAGAAGTTCTTCTTTTTGGGGCTACTTTCACGTGCAATTCTCAGAATTGAGTCCCAAAAACATGTGTTGTACTGTGTAAGTGTGTGGAGATTCTCAATTTTTTAATATTTTAATTTGAAAGTGTAATCATTTGTTAAGTTTGATTAAACAAGCATTATGTATAAATTTTATTAAAATTGGTCAACTCCTGGGTGTTACATTTAATGTTCTTTTTTATGCGTGTTGAATCTCCTGTGAGAAAATTTATTTGCACTAAATTTTAGTAAAAAAATATAAATTTTACTCATATTTATTTATAACCAACATTAGTAATTCAATATGTAATAAACAGCTATAATATTATAGGAGATAAATTAATTGGAAACCTAATATTCTTATTTATTACAAATATTTTATTAAAACGTATTCAGTATTACAGCCATAGAATAATTTATGGAAACTTTTATATTATTGTTATTTAATATATCAAGGCCATTAATTTTGCAATATCGACTAATTAAATTTTACTATTAGCATTATTACTAAATTTAGAAATGTCACACCCACGAAAATTTACATTTATAAAATAATATATTGCCAATAGAACAGTGACCTCTGAAATAAATTATGTAGCAAGAATGTAAAAATGTTGTTGCACGAAATGAACATGTAAATGAAGGCTAAATTGTATGCTATCTAATATTTACTATAACATCAACTATTATCGAAAATTTGGTTTTTCTAATTAGACCAATTAAAAAAAGCGTACATTATAATTATTTTTTTCAATTAAAGTTAGTTTTAATTGGTTATTTACGCAACAACATTAATAAAAAGCAGGTAACAAAAGATTTGATAATAATAAACATTATTAAAGACACAAACATTCAGAACGATAACTGCAGGAGATGTAATTTACTATCTGAAACCATAGTCCATATTATTGTAGGAGGTAGAACTCTTAGCAGGGATAGAAAATACGAAGGATATTTTTTAAGTAAGGTTTGTCTTTGAATAAGAAGAAAAATACTGTAAATATCATTAATAGCTATTTATGTAACCAGTTATGAAATGGGTTATTTTGTGTAACGAAATGGAATGTTTGCAGGATGAGCGAGCGTAGCGAGCGAGATCCTGCAAAATGACATGAGTTACACAAAATAACATTTCATAACGTGTTTCATACAAGATTTGATCTAATTTTGACCAAAACATAGATTTATAATTTTCCAGTTGATCTGACATTAAACGTCATAAGTCGTATTAAATAATTAGTGACAGTTTTCATGCTATTGAAATAATTCATTTGACTTGACAGGTGTTTGTTAATTTAAGTATAAGTATTTACTTTTATTAGCTAAATATTTCGGTGCATTGTACGAGTAAAAATGTCGGATTCAGATTCAGGTGGACTACCAAGCGATATAGAAGAGGCTGCACAAAGTGCATTATCGACTGTGATTCCACAAAAGTCGAAAGCCCAGTACGATTTGGCTTATGAAAAATTTGGGAAGTGGCTTAAAGACAAAAAAATTAAATGTGTTAATGAGAAGGTTTTATTAGCCTATTTCGATGTTACGAAGTGAATTGTCTTTGAAGAAGAATATTGATATTGCAAAATATGCCAGTTTACATGCATTTCTAAAGAGGCAGTCAGAGGGATACCATGCAAAAAAGTCTAATATTTTGTCAAAGGAAAACGTCTCCCGGTTTATGACAGAAGCTGAGGATAAAACATATTTAATGACAAAGGTCGCATTGATCGTTGGAATAGCTGGTGCTTGTCGAAAAAGTGAGCTAACTTTTCTACGTGTGGGGGATATTTTAGACGAGTTTTCTCATTTTGTAATAAAAATCCCTAATACAAAGACAAAAGTAACGCGCGAGTTTGTGATCACAGAAGGAAATATTGAAGGGCAAAATTTTCTTGATCTTATTAGAAAATATATTTCTTGCGTCCACAAAACGTTAATCACGATAGGTTTTTCGTCAAATATAATAATGGTAAATGCGGGGCACAGCCAGTTGGCATTAATACAATCGGTAATCTACCGAAAAGAATTGCTCAGTTTTTGAAACTACCAAATCCCTTCTTATTTACCGGACACTGCTTCAGAAGGTCATCGGCTACCTTTTTGGCAGATTCTGGTGCGGATATTTTTAAGGTTAAACGACATGGAGGCTGGAAGTCCAATACTGTAGCTGAGGGCTATGTAGAGAATTCTATAGAAAATAAGAAAAGGATTGCCAATGATATTCTTGGTGAATCAAGCTCAAATGCACATTCCGTTTTGCATCATAACATCAGAGTACCTGCCATGAATTCTACGTGTGCAGGAATTAACCTCACCAATTGTTCACATTGTGTCATAAATGTTTATAATGCATAAAATAAAAATTTAACCAGTTTGTGTCATTTAACGTTCCCCTTTATTAACTTGAGATGAAATGATTTTTTCAAAATATTTCGTAACTAGTGATGAAATGAACTTTTCAACACTAGTTACGAAATATTTTACTTTTCGTAACTAGTTACGAAAAGTAAACCGTTTCCTAACGTCATACAGTTTTGAAAAGTGTCACTTTATGTGTCAAAATTAGATAAAATACATTTATTTCTACATTCTACATACTTTCATCAACTTTTCTACATAATTTCCATTTTTTTCAAACATTTGTCATACCGTTTGTTGTTGCGGCTCGAAGACCAAATGATGTTGGGAAAGTCGACTCTTGGAACTAAATTGTTGTGATGAATCCGGTTTGTCACGGTGATGCTTCAACTCCAGTTACTAGAATCACGATTCCGCCGTTTGTTAAATGAATAAATATACTTTCATTTAAATATATTTATTTACACTATATACATTTATTTTTGGATCTACAATGACTTATACTAACATAAAACTGCTGTTCAGACTGGTGTATCTTGTTAAAGTATAATTGTTATGTTGATGTTTAAAGTAAGACTGTGTGTCTTGTTGTTGTGTTTGAGAATGTTGTTGCTTGTTAGGATGTTACGAATGTGACTGTTATGTTAAGGCTGTGTTTGTTATGATGTTAATGTTCGACTGTTGTGTTAAGACTATGTAACAAGTAGATAAAATATATCACTGCTCCTACAATCTATTCCATAATTAAAAGCGCGTAATGTTGTACATTATATTGTTTGGCGTCATAACGGGGAATGTTGCTGTGTTATTAATTCCCAAGGTTTACGGTAGCGTCTTAAAAATCTAATCTTAACAAATAAATAATAAAATATCATTACTAATTATTGGTGTTGCAAATCTAAGTACGTAGTTCGGGATCGTCCCTTGTTAAAGTAATAAAGTTTTTTATTCATATTTGGGAAACGTAATCTTAAGAATGAATATACAGATTAAACACTTTGTTCACTATAACTCTAGGCAACAAAACAGCGGTCTAGTGTATAAAGCAATAAATAAATTTGTAAATGTAAATGATATCGCTTTCTTAGAACCTAAAGAAAGTTTTATAATTGGAATAGTATAATAAAATTATGTTAGACCGTGGTTTAGACTTGAAAGTGAACGTTAAATATTTATAAAATTGGAAATGTTATGTTTGAATTATATATCCTAAATTTACTTATATTTAACAATAAAACATATTTGAAATTAGAGTATTACAAAAGGATATTAAATATATTTTCAATACCGTTCAACAAGTTTTTGAATTCCGATGTCGAAGAAATCTGCCTCTTGTCCAATCCATGACTGCAGTTTTCACTCTTTCGTCGTCGTCGAACCGTTCACCACCAAGAAACTCCTTTAAGTACCGAAACAAGTGAAAATCATTGGGTGCAAAGTCTGGACTGTAAGGCAGATGTTCCAGTTGTTCCCATTCAAAAGACCTAGTTAGTTCTCGTTTTTGTGCAGAAAGATGTGGCTTTGCATTGTCATGGAGCAAGATCAAACCGGAAGACAGTTGGCCACTTCGCTTGTTTTGTACGGCACTCCGGAGTTTTCTCAATGTCTTACAATACGCATTAGAATCGATTGTTGTGCGTCTCAACAACAAAATGTGCGGCACAAAATCTCTTTCCTGTCCAAAAATACAGCTATCGTAATCTTTCGTGCTGAAAGTGTCTGTTTGGCTTTCACTCTGGTGTGTCACTATTCCATTGACTGTTGGTTGGACTCAGGAGTCATGTGAGACCCAACTCTCATCTCCAGCAACGATGTGGTCCAAAAATTAATTTCCTTCTATATGGCATCGAGTCGAAAACACAGGCCAATCTTTTTGTTCTGTGATCGTCAGAAAGCAGTCTTGACAACACAATTTTCGATATTTCAGTTTCTTGGAAGCAATGGTGTGCAAAACTGACCTTGAAGCCTGTGGAAAATCAATTGATAACTTTGAAATCGTGAATCGTTGGTTCGCGAATTTTATTGTCCATTTCACGAACCAAATTTTTAGAAATTAGAGAAGATTAACCCGTTCTTTGAACTTTACTGTCACTGATAGCGTTATCACTACAAACTTCACAAATCTGACGGTGAATTTCCGCGGTTGTAAAATTTCATGCACTTAGGAATCGAATTCGAATCGTGTCTCATAGTCGACGGGCGACTCAATTTTCTTAATCATTATAAACTTCTACAGCTCAGCACGTAGGTAAACGATATCGCTGCAAATGGCATCTACACTTAGACTAATAGACATAATAATGCCGCTAAAATACTACACCAAATAATAGCACGCAAATACAATCTCATTAACGATACATCTTCACCCTTCTATAAATATACAGTCGAAAGCATAAAAAGTAGACGAAAAACAGTTTTTGTAATAGAGATTCTCGAAATGATTTGGTGTAAGTGCGGCTTCAAAGTCGCCTGGCAATTTTTGTAATCTATCATAATTGATAACTTAAAATTTATATTAAATTATTTGAAAGATGCCTTTCATAAATGAAGATATTAAAGTGAATGTTTTTGCAGATTTAAATAACTGTTTAAAAATACGACAAATTGCTGCAAGAATTAATATAAGTAGAAACGCGGCTTTTAAAATTATAAAAAAAATTACGAGATCACCATAGAATCTTTAGAACTCCTGGTTCTGGTCGTAAAAGAATATCTACAGCTGAGCAGGACCGCCATCTCAGAAATGTACTTCAAGAACGTCCATTTCCTTCAGCAGTGAAGGTAGCTAATGTAGTAATTTTCCGGGTTCTGTTTTCACCATCCGACGAAGAATTAAAGAAGCTAATTTGCGGTGCTATAAAATTGCCGAAAAATTTAATCGAAATGTAACCCACAAAGAAAATCGTGTAGGATATGCACTCTAACACCTGGCATATAATAAAGACTTCTGGGAAAATGTAATTTTTACAGACGAAAACTTATTTGGAAGTAAAAAAAAATGCACCGACACATGTATACCGATCAAGAGGGTATAGATTTCAAGAAAACTTCATCATTAATGTGTATTCAGAAAATTTCAAAGTAAATATTTGGGGTTGGATTTCAATTCATGGTACTGGTGTTTTATGGGAAATAAAAGGATATTTAAATTCAAATTCTTATGTCAACGTTCTAAATAATGCCATGTTGCCTTCAGTGGACCTATTTTTTCCAAATCGTAATTTCATTACTGTTCGATCCATAGGTCCAGTATAGTCAAAACATGGTTTAGAGAAAATAATATCAATATGTTGGATTTACTTCCAATAGTCTAAGAGACCCCGACGCAAACCATTACCATAAAAAAAGCAGTATGAAATGTATACGGGAAAAAGTCTTTGTAGTAACCGTATACTAAACGCTTGGTCTTTAGGACCGCATTTAGCCGGAAGGTAAACGAATCAAATTGTTTATAATTAAACTAGGTGTTATTGAATTTGTTGTAAATTTGTCGTTGCAAAAAAATAAATATAATTCATTTTTAGGCCTAATAACGAAATTTAGTATTTAAAGATGAATTCAGTCAGACGTGTTTTCAGTGATAATGTCAAATTTAGTAAAGTAGATGCAATTTGATTTGAAGCAATTATTAAAAATTAAAACAGAGTAATGAACACATAAAAATTTAACAGACACAACATCGATTATAAGATTTATAAGGACATTCAAACCTGAGGAAGTGCCTGATGAAGAAATTCCAGATATGTCACAACCTAATAGAGAATTCGGTACATACGGTCTGTGTCTTTTTTAATTGAAAGAGTGTTTAATTCTTTCGAACAATCCTCCTGATAATTATCGGTCTAGTAAAACGATCTAAAAACTTTTGTGTTATAACGAAAAAAAAGCAGTAAACAATTAGTATTTTATCGTTTTAACGTTAAGTGCTAGTAAATTTTTTCGCTTAAAAGTAATAATTAATTTTTTAATCGAGAGTTTTATCTGTATATAAAATTTCTCGCTTTGGTATTGTAAATTTTTAAAAGCGAAAATATATTATTTTTCATTCATCTTTTATATTATGTTTATCTATTAATTATTTTGTTGTTTATTATAGTAAGACTATTACTATTATTACATCTGTAATAAAACTGTACGTATATATTCTCATATTTTATCGTGCAATTCCTATTTCAAAACAATAGAGATTTTGCAATGTTGATTTCTTGCAATTTATTCTGCACGTACAATCAGTGTCACAGACAGTTTATACACATAGAGATACTATACACAACTATGGTTTTGTAATTCTTCAGATGACATGATTAGTTCTCTTTCCTTCTCTCATTATATTCAGTAACCTTGATGGCGCAGAGATTGATAACGTCGATTTTCTGTCGGTGTAGACATTCGACATTTATTTCATAATTATTGCTCTTTTATTAAAAATTGCGCAAACCTTAATCAACTCATTTTTATTGAATGTTTGAGTTAATATATATGTATTTTATATATTTTTATCTTCAATATTATTTGCTTTTACAAAATGTAATAACAGAATAATAAATATGCTTCAATAATAAAAACCATATCGAGAATTGAAATATTCAACAAAATTACAGCTAAAATAAGCTTTTAGCAATAAAAGAGTAATTAATTACAGAAAAAAAACAAAATAATTGAAATTAATAATTAAAATGATGCTAGCTTGCGAGCACGTCGTGGTATAACTGATTATAATTTGAATAATTGAATTTTGAATACGATATTATTTTGGTACAAGGGATTATTATATTGTGTATGCTGTGTTGAGTTTTCGGTTGACACGCGTTGTAAATGAATGGTTTTGAGAAGGACATCTTCTTGACCGACGTTTCGGCGAAATCTTACCGTCATTTTCTAGGCCATTTCCGTTATATTATAACGTTGTATATATAGTTAGTATATACATATATACTATAAGAACCTAACTTTTAATGTGTTTACAACTGTTGTTACACCTCCTGTGGCGATAATTCTCTCATTGTTATTGAATGAATACGGTTTACCTACCTGCAGTACACGAATCCATTGGTCGTAATTACTACAAGTTAGGGCCCTCTAATTAAATAAGAAAATATAAAATAAAAAAAAATAAAATATAAAAATAGAAATTCTATTCGTCAGCTTTATTTGTAAAAAAAAATATTACAAGACGTGTGGTAATATAGATATATCAAACACAATAATTGTATATAAGTTATGTTCCGTATATACATAAGTATTACATGTAAGGTAACATTAAGTTAACAAACGAACATTGTTACTGGGTAGAACCTTCTTTCAATAATTATCGTCTGTGCTTGAATTGTCTGGTAAATTGGCGTCTGTGTCTGAATCGTATTGAAAATTCATAATTAAAGGTGCTACAATACATTATACATATCTAAATGGATTCGTATTTAATGTTTAAACAAATATTTTCCTAGACGTTTTAAAAACTTTTTCATAATTTTGCTTTATACTTAGGGGACATACGCAGTTCATAGATCGTTCCTTGAGATCTCTTATCACCTTGGAGAAAGCTGGCCGCTATTACCATATCAAAAAATTGATAAAATAATTATAAAATTTACTTCTAATAGGTGGATTAGTAAAAGCAAAATTACGTCGTAGACTGATCAACACAATGGGATCTCTTTTCCGCCTTATCGGTTGCATAAAGTTTCCTATGTAATTATTTTACTCATAAAAATAAAATACGTCTATTATCACTTAAAACTCTTATTGTCGCATTCACTTATACATAATATACAATTTTTATTGGAAGGAAAATTTCACAGCATATACAAGCTGTTCTTGAAATAAAAACAACGTATGATAAAAGGAAAGATGTGATTATATAGAATATGAATCCAAAATATTAATTACGACGCGAACCCCAAAATTAAAAACCCCCTGAAAATTGTATCATGTTCCGCCTATGAATTCAAAATAATCAGAATGTAAATATGTACTATTGCGGCATTTAAAATCCGGTGATTATATATTTATTTTCACTATAATTAAGCATTGTAATTCGGTTTTTGTATAATTGAATTGTTGTGTAGATGACAGCATACTGACATTTATCTGTAACCTCTCACGCAAAATTTTATTATACATTTTGTTATAAAATTATGTTACTGAGTGAATAAATGAAAGACAAGAATTTATTAATCAGAATACTACAATTATTTGGTTTTAATTTTTAATACTTTATTTCAGCACCATTTCTGTCTAACACCTGTTGTAAACGTCTAGGAATAGATGTTATGACATTATGTATAAATTCTAGTGACAGATCATTCCAAATATCATATTTTTTTCGCAGACGCCCGATTTCTCAAGTCTGAAATTTGTCTCAGCCGTTTTCTTGCTGTGTGGACACACCCGAGGAAATGTGTTGCGGTCACTGCATTTACTATTGTTTCGAACAGATCATTTCTTATACAATTAATAAAATTTTCATGTTGTTCGGGAGTTGACACAAGGATACCACCGGAGCCTCGTTTTCTATTAATAGCTGACAATTCTTCTTCTAGTAACGTAATTATTTGAATTTTAGTTTGAATATTCAAATGTGGCACATTAACTTTATATTTTGACAAACCTGAATATGACACTGACAGATCTGTGAAGAGAAACAAATAGATATAAAAAAAGCCATATTCAAACCAAACAAATTAAGTGTCCGATTTTTAAATGCCGCAAAGTACCTCCATTGAAATTTCACACACCGTATGTTTACATACGTAACAGCTGTCGATGTGATAAAAGCTATAACACCCTGTATGTTAAGGTCAATGCCTCGTACAAAATCAGGTTTAGGTAAATAAATAAAAATTAAGATTCATTTACAAACCCATTTTAAAAATCATACTAAAATTTCATGTGTATTACGAGAATGTTTTTTTTTGTTAGAAGTAAGAAATATAAATATCGGATTCAGATTGGATTCATTTTATTTAAAGGCGGCAATGTTTATATTTATAAAACCGATAAGTTTTGTTATGGTAATGGTTCGATAATCTGAGTCGGCTGTTAAATATTTATACTTGCAAATTTTTAAAGCTGATATATTGAAAGAACATCCAAGATGTGTGCTTTACGGGCATTTAATTTACAATCTATTACCTTTAATCGAGAAATTGTATCGACAACAGAACGAAACTTGCTCAAGGGTATTTCATTTTCGACAGAATGTTCGTCAACGTTAGTGACATTATTGTTTTTTTTTTGGGTTATTTTGTTCCAGGCAGCTTCAATTTCTCTCAACACGTCGAGCATTGTTATTTTTCTAGAGTGACATTTTAGTCTCTGGAAGATACCTTGATCTATTGGTTGAAGAACGCTGACAAATTATCAAAATGCGTTTGAGTGGGATAGTTGTCTATCATCAAACGAATTTGATCCCAGTTTCGAATTTATTTTTCAAATAAAGTTCCAGTCGTGCATTCTCTCTCGTTTTTTTAAATGCAGGTGATCGTGTATGGTTGCTTTAACAGCTGATATGCAATCTTGTCCTCCTCAATTATTCTTTTAACAGCAGTAATATTTTTGTCGGTAACAACAGACCTTTTTGATGCTAAACAGAATTTCTTTCGCATTAAAATTCTTTACACCATTGGTAAATTGTAGCCAAGGAAGCTGCTTGTTCAGTAAGAACTGAATCTAAACTCCTTTGCACTCATAAGCGTTTTAACCTCTTTTAAAATCATAACAAATTATGATTCGAAAGTGCTCTGTGGTTAATTAATTACATTTTCTTTTACTGTTAAAAAATAAGTAGCTGAGTTATAACGAACGTAAGTAACTTCAACAACAAAACGTCAAATGACAGATAAGAGTTGCTCTAAACAAACACTGTATGATTCCTTTTCACAGTCTACTAGATTGTCTTATACTCAATAAATTCAGCTTATTCCTCGTATACTCGTCGCTGTTTTTAGATTATTCACTATCTGGAATATCTTGGAAGCCCTACGAGGTGCATAGCCAGTGACGTCATCGCTTAGGTCACCGGCTGATGACGCTCATCACAATACATACTTACATATTTACTTAAAAATAATATCGGAAGAAAAGCGCACCAGCAATGCTCCTTTTATGGAGAGTAGCATAAAAAGGATAATATAATCTTTAAAGATTAGTACACATACTCATATGTACTTATGTATTTGATTTGACTAATGTAGATAAACAAATTTTGATTTTGCATTTTTTTGTAAGGAAATTTTAGTTTATTAAATTATAATTTTTAAGTTTTGAAAATTTGGTTATTTGTTTATAGGTGTTATATTGCTTAAGTTAACATATTTTCTCTACTTTCTAATAATAATGATAGCTCTAGTTACAAAATATAATACATCATAGACGTAGTAAGTGGTATTTTTCACATGAGAAACCTATCTAGTACTTTTAGAGCAATGCGTTTGTGTTTTAACAATAGCCGAATCTATTGTGTAAATTAATTATTATACTTTTTTTCATGCATGGGATAACAATAAGCTTCTTGTGCATGTACATAGTTTCTCTCTCCACAATAATAGTGGTGTGTATGTATGTGTATGAATGCTTGTATGGAAGAAATAATGGGTTTCTATAAGTATATCTTGATACACTAACCTCATTTCATGATTAAAATATGTATTTCATCATTATTCTTCAAGAAGACAACAAAAGAAATGAATAGATAATGAGCGCCTAGTAGGGAAATCTTTGTTTACAAATGCTAATACTCACAATATACAGTTCATAAAGTATAAGTTTTCAGTTCGTACTGCCCAAGTGTGAACTGCAAATTGTACTTTATCTCTTTCTAACACACATGAACACGCGCTGTAATACTACAGACGTTTGTCATTTTGAGTTAAGACGTACGTCTTTGAAATATTATATTAAATAAAAAGAATAGGTTGTCTAGGAGATAGTCTAATGATATTCGACTTGTCAAATTATGTCAATATTGTTGTTTATTGACTTTGTTTCCGGTATTCTGACTTCTAGGTTAAGCATTCTTCGAATTTGAATATTTAGTTTATCAAAAATTACAAAATCTGTTTTTTTGAGAACAATACTGATAATAAATAGTAATATCAATTAGTGGCAAAAAGTACGAAATTGTTTGATTATTACTTTGACATTTCTAACCTATTTATTTTACAGAATATTTCTTAGATGCCAAGTAAACCTCTTGGTTCTCAAGCGAAACAGCTTGTATTAAATCTTACAGCCTATTAACAGGTAAAGGAGAATGGTGGACCATTTATGTCCATCGACCGCGTTCATGAGGTAATTCACATAATCAGTTAGATAAGGCGGTATTATGAAATAAGTTTTATTTTAGAGGGTAGCAGAAACCCTTAATATTTCTGGTAGAACGGTCTACACTATTAAACATCGTAACATTCAGAATCCAGTCTTATCGTCTCCTAGCAAAAAAAGGTCTTGTAAGAAGGCAAAAACTAAGGACTTAGCAGAAGCAACTAAAATGGAAGTTCGAAATACTGTTTATGACATGTATAAAGAAAGTATGTTTTTAATATATTGTAAATATTTATTACATGTTAAAATTTTTCAGAAAAACATCTTACCTTAAAAAATTTAAGCAATGTTTTGGCTATGAAAGAATTTGTTCATACATGTACAACTACTTTAGCAATATTGCTTAATGATATTGGTTTTAAATATAAGAAAGAGTGTAACAGGAGAGCACTCACAGAGAAATTAAATATAGTCTGAATGAGAAATGTATTTTTAAGGGAATATATGAATAACTTAAATTCAACTTTACGTCAGGTTATGTTCCTTGATGAAATTTGAATCTTTTCGAAAGAGAATAGAATGAAATCCTGGCAAAATGAGAATATAAAAAGTGTTAGGAAACCCAAAGACTATGATGGTAAACGGTTTATTATTATACATATTGGCACAGAAAATGGCTTCATTAAAGGAGTTAGTCTGATTTTTCCATCAAAAACAATCACTGGTGATTACCATGGAGAAATGAATGGTGACTCCTTTAAGCAATGGGTAAATGATCAGCTTATACCAAATCTTGAGCTACCATCACTTATAATAATAGATAATGCTCCTTATCATAGCGCTAGTCAAAATAAACAACCAAATACCTCCTCAAAAAAACAGAAATTATGGAATACTGCCATAAAAACCATCAATGTGTATCATTTGCATGCACATAATATAAAGCAGCGAAGAAATTACTGCCACTGGTTCAACGAAACATTACATGATAAAGATCTCGTGGCAAAGTTTTATATGAATGAAGTTTGTTTTTTTCGTATTGGTAGTGTACTAACCTGCAAAATTATCAAATGTAGTTATCAGAAAATCCTCATGTGTTTGTTAAATATTATCTTCATCTAATAAAGGATAATATAGATTTGGATTGTATTATTATACCATTATTTTCTTAAGAAACAATAAAATATTAAATGTAGACTATATAAATGTTTCTTTTATGTATAATTTTATAAATGTAATTTGACAACATATATTTACAACTTTCAAAAGGTTTTAATTCTTTTTCAAAGAGTTAGAACATAACTTTTACATTCTTTTCCAATATATTTAAATTTATTTAAAATATAAACAATATATAAGTTAAGTAGAAATCTAAATTATTCATCAAATTAATACATTCCCAATCTTCTTAACCCAGATATAGTATAAGAAAATGATTTTGGTAGGTATGTCGTTCTTAATATATAATGCAAACATTTTTAGCACTAAAGATCTTTTCAATACCTCATTTCACTATTGATATCTGACTTGAAACATTTCTTTTTAAATAAATTTTTGATCGAATATTTTCGTGAGTTTATAATTATAAATAATATTTAAAATAATTTGTTCAAATATTAAAGTAATAATTTCGGCATAGTTTTCTTGGATAGAATATATTTATACAGAACTAGAAAAGAAACAATACTTTTGAACTATTAATGTTCCCACTTTACTCATTATTATTATTTTGACATGTAGGTTATGTATATGCTTTCTTTGGTTATATTGCAAGTAACATACTAAAATTTTGACAATATTGAAACATGACGTTTATGTTTTATGATGACAAACGGTTGTTTCCGCGATTGAATACTGACTTCATTTGACTCTGCAGTACTGATTTGAATCATATGCTTCGAATTTGACCTTGAACTGAAAACTTATACTTTATGAACTATACACATATAATGTTAAAGAGAATCAGGGATGTTGGATATGGAGTCTCATTAACGTATAAGCATTTATAATAGTAAGGTCTAGATTATTTTAAATAATGATTATATAAATCTCATAAATATTTCCCAATTTTTCGTTATAATTTAATATATATTTTTCTATTTTGCGTTAGTAATGAACTCATTATGACACCCAAAACAGTATCGATATGAGCTTCATTTCGATACGCTTTTCTTCATTTTTCAATGTTGGCGTTGTTCGAACACAGATGTAAATATATCTTATTGCTGTCATTTGATTTTAAGAATTTAAGTACATTTGGCAGAATAATATACGTAGAAAAGAAAATTACTACACAAACAACGTATATTGAATACAATTGGCAACAAGATATATTAGTTTCTCTGTCACTCATGATGTTTATATTTTTAAAAAAATATCAAGTATTGTTAATAAAAAATAATCGCGGATAGCAAGATTTAAATTTGAAAATATCAAGTATACAATGTGACTAACTGCATACTTTATATAAAAATAAAACTCTGAACTTTCTTAATCTCTGAATTAAATAATTTTAATTTATTAATGTAAAAAATGCAATAGTATAAAAAAACTTGTTTCATAAGGCCTTTTGTCGCACTCTTTCTTTAGAAAACGAGTCGCGATAGTGACGAATTCGTGCCACAAAATGGTGCCTTATGAAACATCTGTTTTAATATACTATTCTCACATCTGAGTTGAATGGTTCAATTTTTCATTTGATTAAAAAATAATCGAGAATAGATTGATTTTATTTGGTTTTACAAATACAATATAATAAATTTGTAGTAGGTGTGCACTAAATTGAGTTCTTTTTTTGAGGTTATGTTATAGTTATTATATATCTGTTGCATATGTCATCATATTCATCAATTATATATATACACATATATATACATATATATATATATATATATATATATATATATATATATATATATAGTATTTTCGTGACCTTGGTATGATAAGGTAAACTTAATTAGTCGGCGATTAAAGGTCTGGTTATTACTTCAAAGTGTATATATTTAAAATAATCCTACATGTTTCGGCAATGATGCCTTTGTCAAGGATATAAAAAATATAAATCAATCATTTATATTTTTTATATCCTTGACAAAGGCATCATTGCCGAAACATGTAGGATTATTTTAAATATATACACTTTGAAGTAATAACCAGACCTTTAATCGCCGACTAATTAAGTTTACCTTATATATATATATATATATATATATATATATATATATATATATATATATATATATATGAAAAATTTTGTGAAAAACTTATCTGCGCGGAATGTGCATATATCGATATTTCACTGTTTTTTACAGATCATCAGTGCACCTTACCGAAGACAGACATGATATTCACTTCTATACTACGTGTATACGTGTATACGAACTGTATACGAACTATATACGAACTGTAATGAACTTCATGTGTATGAGAATTAATAATTATTAAATCTCATTTTTACATGCGATTGTCGCTATAATTTGTTGCATTTAATTCTACAATTCGGCAAATCACTTTTGCCCTAGATTGTAGACGCAACAAGCCGCGACATCAACTGTACAAGTTGTCAGTACAAATGAAAAATTTTGTGAAAAACTTATCTGCGCGGAATGTGCATATATCGATATTTCACTGTTTTTTACAGATCATCAGTGCACCTTACCGAAGACAGACATGATATTCACTTCTATACTACGTGTATATATACGAACTGTAATGAACTTCATGTGTATGAGAATTAATAATTATTAAATCTCATTTTTACATGCGATTGTCGCTATAATTTGTTGCATTTAATTCTACAATTCGGCAAATCACTTTTGCCCTAGATTGTAGACGCAACAAGCCGCGACATCAACTGTACAAGTTGTCAGTACAAATGAAAAATTTTGTGAAAAACTTATCTGCGCGGAATGTGCATATATCGATATTTCACTGTTTTTTACAGATCATCAGTGCACCTTACCGAAGACAGACATGATATTCACTTCTATACTACGTGTATATATACGAACTGTAATGAACTTCATGTGTATGAGAATTAATAATTATTAAATCTCATTTTTACATGCGTAGATGTTGCTTCACCGTGCAGAGGTTGTAAGGCTGAATACACTTTACTATTTAAATCTTCGGTAACTGTTAAATGAATAAATGTACTTTCATCTAAATATATTTATTTCCAGTATATACATTTATTTTGGATCTACATCGTATTATACTAACATGAAAGTGCTGTTGAGACTGGTGTCTCTTGTTAAAGTATGATTGTTATGATGTTATTACAAAGAAGGTACTGTGTGTCTTGTATTGATGTTTGAGTTGATACTGTGTTGAGTTCATACTGTTGAGTCTTCTTGCTGCTGGTATGAAACTTTGATTGATAGTGTTTTACAAGTAGGTAAGAATATATCACAACCTCTAAATATTACATATTAGCATATGTGTATTGGTTGTAGAGGGTATTGTTTGACGTCATAATGGGGAATTTTTGTGTTATTACTTCGTGGAAATCGTGCCTACAAGCAATAATATCCAAGATTTACGATAGTGTCTTAAAGATTTTACTAATAAATAAATAAATAAAATATTATTACTAATTCAGTATTAGTAGGTGCAATAAATATGTAGTTCCGGTTAATTCCTTTGTACAGTACTGGAACCCTATTATACATATTTAGATAACAACAGGTGGTCAGACGAAATATCGTCTCTTGAATACGTCCACTGATAACCCTAGGCAATAAAATAAGCGGTTTGATGTATAAAGCAATAAATAAATTTGGAAAAAGATGTCAATTATTAATAACCCTAGGTAATAAATTAATTTGTAAATGTAAAATATATCGCTTTCTTGGAATTTAAAGAAAGCTTTATCATTTGAATGTGCTAATAAAAGTATATTATACAGTAGTTTAAACTCGAAAATCAACGTTAAATATTTATAAAATTACAAATCTTTATGTTTGAATTCTATATCCCAGATTACTTATATTTAACTATAAAAAATGTTTGAAACTAAAATATTACGAAAGGATATTAAATGTATCCTCAACAACATTTCTGTATTTCAACAAGTCAGTATAGTGCCATTTTGAATCCCCGGATAGAGTTTAAAATACAACGTATTTTAAAAAGACTTTCATCTCAGCAGTAGGCAGTACTTGCAAATTATTATGAGCCACTTGTCTTTTATTTATAACTACTTATCTAATGTCATTTTCACATTTGTCATTTTATGACTAATAATATAATTTTTTCTTAGAAAAATTTTATTTTACTCAATAGACAATACTACTAAATAATGTACACATTGCAAGAAAATATTTTTATTGTTGAAGCATATTTCCGAAGTGCACAATCTCTTCACGGAGAATAGCAATATTTGCTACGCGGAATGTAGAGTTGTGGATAGTACTGCTTTAAATCATCACATTTGTCTAGTCGTGGAGAAGTTTCGGGCTATAGGATTAAATTAAGCGCTTTTAGAGAGATTACTTCTCTCATCGAGTTATAAGCAGAGGTGTTTGGCTAGCGCGGTCACCAGATCTTACTATAAGACGAGAACGAACAACTTAAATGACTTGATATATACAATGACAACTAAATGTAATAAAATAACACCAAATGTATTTCAGAATATTTTTGACAACCTGAAACGTCGTATTCAACAGAATGGTGACCATTTTGAACACTTGTTATAAATTATAATAATTGAAAGTTCTAGAAATTAGTTATTTACCTTGGTTGTTTGATTAATATCCTACCTTTAATATTTTCTTATTAAATAAATTAATAATCTAATTGTACTTGTTATTAATTTCATCACCATATCTCTCGATGATAAACTTTGACAGTGACAGGTAGATAACCTTCATACCATTTAATCTATATCCGCATTTCAAGAATGCAGAAAATCATAATTTATAGGAAAAGTTCATGGACAACTTGATGTAATTGTTTTTGAAACGCGTTGTATTATCTCAATACTCTCCATTTAACATTATGCCTCCTGTTTTCGTTCTTCTGCAGATGACAATAACGCACTTTTTAAATCCTAATTGAGGGAATTAGAAATGTGCAACGCTTGCGTGCATCGCAGAAGTGAATCGTTTGTCAAGTATTAAGTTAAATGTTTCAGAAAGATTATGGAAGAATAATATTACGTAATTACCTAACCGCCATAATTACAGTTGACATAATTTTGTTTACTGAATACCAGTTTTATTTAATGTAATATACTTATACATATACATAATAAATAATATAATAAATATAATAATAAATATAAAATTAGGGCCAATTATATTTTACTATTATAATATATCATGACCTACGTATGTAAGCAGACTTTAATGTATCACATAATGAACTAATTTCGTCCTTCCCATAGCCTGCAGTAGGTTAGTAGCAGATTAGTGAAATGGTAAATAAAGTACGACTTCCTGCCTATGGTAAATTAACTGTAAAAATCGTCGGTGATACATTGCTATTGTTTGTATTCAGTTTAACGCGATTATAACATTTCATCGGTTTGTGTTTCAATGGTTGATTTTCCGGGTATAGTACAAAATCCGGGTGGGTGCGACTAAACAATGAATACGTCATATTTGTCAATGAAATAGAGACATAGAATTAATGCAGTTATAATATTGCTGCCATACTTTATGAAAATATTTTAGTTTGTGAATGGAAAACGAAATTAATTGCCTTTTATTTTTTTAGTATATACAGAATATCTCGTAAAAGTTTTACGATTTTTATTGTTAATATTTTGAAATTTTAAAAAGAAAACAATATATTCGAGTAAGTTTGTGTGTAATACAATTTATTACCACTTGGAATACTTTGATTAACCTTGGTTTTACGTTAGAATATACATAACTACACTGAATCTCTTTGTTGATATTTAGATATCGAAATATTTACGAAATTTACTTCGCCCGCTGAACTTACAAAATGAATTAAAAAAAACGTTTAATTTCCTTCCAAAATAAAACAAAATGATAGGGTTCTAGACTATAAATTACTTTTATGATTATCTATTCACACCTATATATACAAAAGCGAAATATAGAATATGTAACGTAATTGATCAAATATGACATTGTTTACTATTACTAGAATATAATCCAGTAAAGTTAGACTTGCTTTGCGAATTTTGGTCCGGCAGGCTGGAAATTTGTATACACCTTCATTTTGACGTTTCAAATCTTGTGTCAAAAGTCAAAAACTCAGATGTTCCGGCTAGCAAAGTTATTTGAGGTAAAATGACGCAAAATTCGGTTTTTCGCGAATAACTCGTTTTCTTATGCTCTTAATTACTTCGATACCTATTACTAAAATTAAAGATCATAAAATTCTCTACAAATTTATTCTAGAAAATTTTTTTCTACGAGAAACCGTTTTTGAGTTACAGAATTTACAATTTCACCTCAAATTTTCGATTTTTCGCCATTTTTCGATAAAATTCGGTTTTTCGAGATTAACTTTGGTTCTATGCTATTTACGACTTTCAGACCTATTAGAAAAATTGTAGAGCGCAAAATTCTCTATAAAAATAGCATTCGGTGATATTTTTCACGTATAGCCATCCTTGAAATACATTGCGCTGAAAAAGACTCTAAAATGGACGATTTTCGGCAATTTTCGGAAAAACTGATTTCTCGTTATTATCTCGTTTCCTACACTTTTTTGACTATATAGTGAATGAGAGAAGTTGTAGAGCGTGAAATTATCCTCAAATTTGTTTCGTGCTACATATGTTGGAATATTTTGAACATTTAAATCATAATTAAGAATTGATGAATTTAACTGAGGTACAGTCTTCGTTATCATTTTCAGAATTTTGAAGCAGTATCTTCTTTCGATAGCATTATACCGCCTAATTCTGAGCAAACGCAACGGTCCGAATGTATGAATATTTCTCCCACTTCGAATACAATTCCCCTGAATGCTGTAGGCGTGTCAACATCAATGTCATATATCATACATACTTACATATTATGGAACCGCGTAAGAAAAATTTCCTGATTACCAAATTACTATTAAAGGACTATAAATTGTTTAGTCCTGTGTTATGGTAATGAGTAAATTGCAATACGTTATTCTACAAAGCGTAATGAAATTATTAATAAGCTGTTAAGGCATCAAGAGATTTAATAAATTAAATTTTAATAATAAAGGTCACAAAAACTGTTCATAGTAAACTAAATAAACTTCAGAAATAAATAAAAACTAAATTAAATTCTAGTAATGTTAAGAAAAATTTACTCTTACAGATAATAAAATAAATTGTTCATAATGAGAAATTAATTATATAATAACGGAAATTCATCCGTTTAAACTCATCACCGTAAAATAATTGATGATGTTTGGAATATTTATAATTACAAAAACCATTTAATTTTAGTATGCGGTTAACGGAAGAGCAGCATATGCCTAAATCGTTGGAAATATCGCTAACTGTCAAATTTGAATTTAGTTCTATTGCAGCGCATACTAAAATGAACGTATCATTAGGAACTCTGCGATTTGGGAATAATGGTTTTAAATTTTGTACAGAACCATTAATGTCTATTTTCTTTTCTTATTTTCTTATTTTCACTATTCAAACGCTTAAGAGACTCCGTATAGGGTGACAGTGGTGACACTAATTTGTGACATTAGTTGTTAAATGGTTGCGCGACAGACTGGTTTGTGATTGGCTAAACGCGTTCAGGGGAATTGTATTCGAAGCGGGAGAAATATTCATACGTTCGGATCGTTGCGTTTGCTCAGAATCAGGCGGTATATAAACAAATTATATATATATATATATATATATATATATGACTATCCTCAGTATTTTCTGATAGCGAAATAATAAATACAGGAATTAACGTAATATTTACTTTTAAAATATTTTATTTAAGTTCATAAGTATACAATAATTTTGGTTTACTTCTATATAATCAATTGTACAAACTAAATTAGTTATGTTAATATATTAAAGCCATTTGAAGTTTTCCAAATTTATTAAATAATCAACACCATTTCAATGATAATTTACATTAAATACATGCAATTATCTAATTAATATAACTAAATAAACTATTTTAATATAGGAATGACATTTTTGTTATAACTGTACCCTATGTTTAACGAGAATATTAAAATAGGTTACGTCAATTTATAATATAATTAATATTAAAAAATCACAAAAAGATATATTTAAATTAAGTTTAGAATTTTAGAACAATTAAAAAAGTTAATATTAGTTAATAATACTCAATTAAATTAAATACACGAAAAATTAATACAAATTTGATAAAGTAAAGAAGGCACCCTGGAAAAATAAAAACATTGCGCAAAAAACAATGTACTAAGGGTAATACACGTATTACGTGCTCCGAATTATTAATTGATAAATCAAACTTTTCCAGAAAATTACGATACCCATAAAAATGAAATAGACGCATCACCCATTCCTGTTTACCTTGAAATTCCAAAATTAACATCCTTGGTTTTCCTCAAGACTTCCAGATTTGTTATCCTGCTGTTTTCGGCTACCTGTGCCATTCACGTAGGTGAATCGTTGACTAATCCTGTATTTCCACCTTTAATATTGTAAAAATAATAAAATAAAGTACCTTACTTAATTATACACTCATATCAATCGTTTAAAACTGCTATTCTAGAACAAACAAAGTTAACGATATCAATTACAAAAGTACTTTACCTCTCTTATTAATCACTAGAGGGAGGAAATATTACTAAAGACTTTTCCTTCTTAAGTAATTATTACGTATGATTTAACGAAATTGACAACCCTTTGCGCACAACTTACTGATTTAATTTTAACCAGATAAAGGGCAAACTTCATACACTTAAGAGATACTTTACTTATCAGAATAATTGAAACATACATGAGTAGGTAAACCCCACCAGTTTTGTATAATACAAAGGTATTTTTAATAATATAAAATATTATTAAAAATCTGGTGTGAAGAACACAAATACAGGTTCACTATTAATTTTTTTTGTGAACGTGTCCGAATATATCCATCCCCAGAGAATGCATTTACTTCTACGCCCGGTCTGGATAATTTCGGTGATGTGGTTCTTTTTTGTGAATGTGTCTGAGAATATCCTTTCTCCAGCAGGGGCGTACCGACGAGCCTGTTGAAAGGCGAAATACGTATCTACGTCTCTGGGGAGGGATATGTTCGGACACGTTCACAAAAAAAATATTAATAGTGAACCTGTGTTTGTGTTCTTCACACCAGATCTTTAATGATACTTTACTTGTTAATTAAGTTGACTAAATTTTGTAATAAATATCTTGTTGATTATTGAAATATATATCTATTAACATTTTCACAACCTTGATTTATTTTATATACACAGTAACTTCAGGTAATTCATCAGCTCATGAACCTACCTTGAATCCTTTAAAAGAGTCCTGCACATTAATTCAAGATAGAACAATTTTTAAAGTAAGCATTTAATATTTTATTTAAACATTCATATTAATTACTAATCTTTAATAGCTATTATATGTTATATATATATATATATATATATATATATATATATATATATATTTATATATATTTATATATGTACCGTAGTCGAAATATTTTAATTTCTGGTACGAAAGTAGAAGAGGAAAAGAGCGCGACAAAGAAATGTAAAGAAAGACATATAGTGAGGTTGCCAATGAATGTATGCAAGTAGATGAAGTGGGGTACAAAAAGGTTCAGTCAGATTATAACTAGTCAGTAGGCTTATTGCTTCAGAGGGATGTAGAACGCATCTTTGAATACGTATAAAATTCGCCACGAATATTTACAGAAATATATTTATTTCATGGTGTATTACTTGTATGAGGATGTACAACAAACGCGTATAAATAAAATGAAATATTAATTCTAAATGATGTAAAAAAAATAAATGTAATTCTTATGAAAAGAAAATAACTGTAACTCTCATGAAATGAAAATAAATTAACTATTGATTGATAATAATAAAAAATAAATATTCCAAATCGACTATTAATATATGCCCGTAGAGAAATAAGTGTTGTACACCCGGTAAGTGTTTGCTAGGAAATAGGGCATAATGCATGATAGGGCATGTTAAATGTGTATGTGTGTCCACCACTCTGCTTCTCCCACCACTGTTTGAAAGCAGGCATCGTTGGATATAACAAGATCATCTTTTGCATAGGCTATATACGCAAACAGAAATTAAAATTTGTCGACTACGGTATATATTGTTAATTGTTAAATAAAAATATATACATACTTTCCTCTATTTTGGATGACTGTTTCAAATAAAATTCGTTTAGTGAGATAGTTTTCATTGTTTTTGCCATGGAGAAGCTTGTAACTCCAAATAGATTTTTTAAATTTTGTAACATTAAATATAATTGAAGTTGATCAACTTTTAATTTTTGACGTAAACTCATTAGACATCCCATTGATTCTTTTATATTGTCTAGAAAGTGAAGCCATACGCTAAGTAAATAAATACCGTAAATGTTGGATACTTTAATAAATAAAAATCCACTATTATTTACTAACAGTACCCTTATATTTCACAGTCAGAATAACTTACTGTTTGATTAGCAATTGAAATTATTTTTCATTACAATCTGCATTGCAAATTGTAAATATAGTAATTAATCTAATAAACGCGCTAGTAATTTATTATTTCATTAATGGAGCGACACGCCATTGAATAACTTAATTATTTCTTTAGACAAACAGTGAATAATTACAAATAAGAAAGTAAATGTCATTGTGAAGAATTTCAACAATGACTTAGCTAAAGTCAAGGTCGTTATGTAATCTAATTATAACGCTAAATGCTCGCCAAGTATAATAAAAACCAACTGGGTAATATACGTTTGACAATAAAATGTAATGCAAATATTGCCAGCAACAGGCCTGGTTATTGTTTGAAAGCTTGTGCAATCAAAGAACCAAGTTTCGAGCGATCTAATTGTAAGTAGGTTAAATATCTGTTCCACAATGTAATATTTAGATTTGCAGCGGCAATTATTGTCAGAGGTTAAAAGTTTACTGTTGCTTCATCATGAATAACAAAGTTGATCTTATCATTTAACATATATTTAAAAAAATACGTTTCCGTGTGTAAATTTGTAGATTAATATTCCAGTTAGTTTTTTTTTCCAAAGTCAAGTAATTTATGTCGTAATTATGTGCACAAAAGTGTACAGGTATATTTTTGCAATATATGTAAAGAGTACAACACTTTCATTAATTCATTCTGTTTATCTGACCGCTATTATAAATCTTCTGGGTATGCTCTGGTTTTGTAATATAAGTCAAGTTGATTTTATGACCGCCTAGTCTGCCTAAAGAAATACTGTGGGTCGCCAATTACTTTCTAAAAAAGGCTAACAAAGACGATTTTGAAATTGTCTAGTCGTGAGCCGGTATCTTATTAACATAATTCGAGGATATGTTGCTGAAAGAAACATGATTTATGCCTTGTGAAATAGTAAGTTTTATCTGGCGCAACAATTGTATTCGCCACCTTATGATCATACTTTAATAATTATCTTAACTAAGCCGGCATAGTACAGGATTATGTATTAACTAGCATGTGCTCTAATTTTAGTTTCTTCGAATTTCGTAAAATAAAAAGAAATGTATTGAAAAATTAGTGTAGGTTTTTACAGTAAAGAATGTTAATGATAATTTTAAGTTAATAATAATATTAATATATGATCTTATTATATAATTGTTTTGATAATGTTTGGAAGCATAATAGTAAAGAGATTACAAAATTAAATAATCTAATATTTATACAATGCTGGTCGTTAACTGCATTACTATATTTGTTCTTTTAAGTTGCGAAGTATCGGTATGGACAATAATGATATAATCGAATACATTAAATTCAACGTTTCGATAATTTTTTATTATTGTCTTCTTTGGTATAAGTTTCACAATATTTTTACTCACTATTTACGCAGTCGTTTATTCAATCAGCAAGCAATATGGGCCTTCATATAAATAAAGAAAAATAGGGATATATGAAAATTAAAGGGTGTATGAAGAGTACGTTAAAAGAGACATTCAAACTATAAAATAATGGTGGGGTGGACATGACTTTGAAGAGGCAGAAAATTTCATGAATTCAGGAGTTTTGGTAGATAATAAATGTAGCGACATCACAAAAATAGACTTAAGACTGGCAAAGAGTAATAGATGTGCAGGAGAATTTTAAATCAAAAGAAGAAAAAATAAATCAAATTATGTAAATCGATACTGAGACCAACTTTGACATACGGCTGCAAACTATGGATAATGAATAAGAAAGTATAAGAACAATCGGAGACCTGAGAGAGACCCTAATGATATTAAGGAAGACGTTCGGAGAGGAGAGGATGGAGAGAACACTTTACTAACCTTCCGATATCTGAGGGGGGCACAACTGTACCCCAAATAGTCATTTTCCCTTGATTTTCTGGATTAGGGTTTTAATTTCGGCTAATCCAACTGAGTTATCTTTATTTGTAATTTGTACCAATATTATATGCGCATTACGTCGTAATTTCATGCTCTGTGTTCCCGAACTTGAATAAAATTATGCATGGGGTATAACTGTACTGCCCTTCGACATCCATGTTCCAAGTGAAATTCTGGTAACATTGCGCAATTTGATGAAAACACCTTGTATCTCATGTTCTTTTTTAAGGTGAACCAGTAATATCGGTATTGTTAACTAAAAATTCCGTATCATCTCAGGCTGCTCCTAACAGACACAAGCAGTTTCTTCTTTCTTTAGGACAAGAACTTATTAGACTACATGTGGCTAGAAGACTGGAAAATCCAAGAAGATTCCATAAACGTGTTGTGGACGCCATGTACGAATTAGTTCCCCCACCACACAACACAAATTAACAACACAAGAGATCAACTGAAATCTTCGGGAAGGTGCGTTTTATGTCCACGTAATAAAGATCACAAAAGTAGAAAAACATGTCATTTATGTAAAAACTTTGTGACGAACACCAAACAACTGTACAAACAATAACATGTTCTAAATTGCATCAAATAGAATAGAGGAGAATTCATGAATGGCTGTATGAGCATTTTTGTGAGTATACTTATCTACTTGCAATATGGGGTATATAATGTACCTCCTTCGTCAACCACATTATTCTTACATTCTTCGGTATCGAAAGGTTAAATTGTCAATTGAGATTTGCGTCCTATTAACGAATACATATAGGCCTAGCTGTTTTCGTGTGGTAAGAATATGTTTTCGCCATGTCAGTCTTCGGTCGAGATCTATACTAATATATTTTACATCCTCTGCTTACGGTATTTGACAACCATTCATCTTTACTTTGGGACATATATTTCTACTCATTGTTAAAGTGACATGTACTGATTTACTTTTTTTTTACCTTTATTCACCATTTTCTGGCCTGTCCTGGTTTTTGTTTATTTTTTTGCAGATTTTGTGATGGTATACTTGGATTTAATGACATGCTGCAGTATCATCGGCAAAAGTGATAATTGTTGTATACCGGATGTCCTTGAAATAAAAGGCAACGTATAAAACGGAAAGATTAAATTATATAGAATCTATGCCCAAAATATTTTCCCAAAATTTTTGCTCCTAAGCGAGAAAAAAATGACTAAAATATTTAAAGAAATTTTTTTACGCCACTGTGCGATTGAATATACCCCCCGATAACAAAAAGAATAGTTTTATTATTGTCCATCTCATTTTAAGTTCTGTTGTCGATTGTTACGTACGTTCGATACAACTTTTCGGTACAGATAATATATTGTACGTTAAATGCCCGTAAAGCACATGTCTTACATGTTCTTTTAATATACCATCTCTAAAAATATACTTGATTTTCGGTACCAGGTTATGGAACCCTTACCGTAACGAAACTTAGATGCAATGTTATCGTTTTTATAAACAAACATAGCTGCCTTTAAATACAATATCCGCATTCTGAATCGATATTTATATTTTATGTTCCTTACTTCTTCTAATGAAAATATTCGCGTAATACAACTGAAATGATGTCAGTTCTAAAAGTCCACAAATGATTTTTAGTATGATTTTTAAAATGGGTTTGTAAATTAATGTAACACACATTTTATTCTTTAATAATTCACTTAGCATACATGATGTTATAGTTTATTTATAACAACGACAGCTATTACGTATGTAGGCATACTGTGTGCATGTAACTTCAATAGAGGTACATATTTATTATTTATGAATTCGGAATATTGAATTCATAGGCGGAACGTTCACAGGTGAAGAGGGAGTGTTTAATTTTGGGGTTCGCGTCGTAATTAACTCACAATATTTTGGATTCATATTCTATATAATCACATCTTTCCACTTTTCATACGTTGTCTTTTAATTTCAAGAACACCTGTATATTCTGGTTGGTAAATCACCTGTGTATAATAAATAAAGGACAGGTCCTAGGATATTTCATAAGGAATTGTCTGTTGTTAAGAAAGGATGTAATAATTTGATAATGGTGTTAAGGAAGATTACTTTTAAATTTATACCGAAGTTCTTGGTGTCATAGTTTAACGAAGGCCTGGCTAATGTCCAGAAATGCGGCAGAGCTAAAGCTCTTCATTTTGGTGTCTTGATTGTCTTTTTTTCCTTGACTGTATGATGTATTTATTCTATGATATTATGTTGATTTTGAAATCCAAACGGGTGATTAGGAATCGACTTTTGTTTCTCTATAATTGGTTTAAGTTGTTAAGAAAGAGTTTCTCAAAGACTTTTGATGGCATAGGCAGTAAACTAATGGGTCTATGTGATTTTACATCAGTTGTTTTCCCTGGCTTAAGTACCATAACAATTTCTTCTTTAAGTCTAGTTTTTAAAATCGCATTAAAAATTTGCGCGACAATTCGAAAACATTTATCATTTGTTTCGTGGAGTACTTTGTCTGTAATTAGATCAAAATCGTAACCGATAACAGTATATGATGATGAACTTGATCGAACACCTTTGGTATAGAGAATTATTAGAATCCATTAGAATTCATCCTAATTTAGAGTTCAGAAGTGTATACAGTAATGTAACAGTTGAATAAATAATAAAATTCGTAAAATTTAACGCAAACTTCCCAGTTTTTTTCATTGCAATGACGTAACGGGTTCCATTTTATACGGGTTCCATTTTTGTCATATATTGTCAAGAGAATAAGAAAAGTACAATGTGAATGAAAGAAATTTTACACAAACAGAAACTCACATACACATAACTATATAAATCATAAATGGCGTTTGGTCATTTCGAAGATTAGTGGGGAAAGGGAACAGTGTGCGATACAGTGTAGCAGCGTGGGAAAGGTGCTAAGGTGAGACTTGGATGGGCGGCATATTGCCCTGCAGCGACAATGCTCTCTGCAGCTACTTCCAGCAGGAGAATTTTTCTCGCTTGAATTTATAAACTAGTTACGGGTATTATATATGATGTCTGTATAAATATAGTTTGCAAAGAATTCGATGTCGGTTTTAGAATACAATACTTTATATATACTCTTACAAAGGTTTGCTTAAATTATAACAAAGACGCAAAGTGCATATTTCTAGGAAGCTATTGTTGCTTCGGTTCCTTGAATATCTAGTTGCGCGTGCTCATCAAGAAATTTTTAAAATATGGATATGTTTACGCTCGGTAAATATTATTAATTTGGAAAGTGTGAAAAGTATTTTTATATAATGGCAAAGTAAGACGGTACAGACGACTCCTAAAGATAAAATTCAGGTATTAGATATGTGGATTCAAACTGTAAATATTTAAAATATCTTAATTATACCAAATTCTCACTAAGATTTATATTTTCTTAGATTTTAACTTCTGCTGTAATGTTTTCATATTTTAAAATAAAGTCACTGCTATAATAAAATAATGTGAAACATACTTCAGTAGGTGAAACCTCACCATATTTTGTATAAAACAAAAATATTTTTAATAATATAAAAATATTATTAAAATCGGGTGTGGAGAGCACAATACAAGTTCATATTTGTGTGAAAATATCTTTCCAGACATGCAGACATCTGTTTCATCTCACTATAGAATCATCAGTACATGCTGCTGAAAAAATATTTTCACCATAAACAATATCTTTGCTATATTACAAAAGTCATCAAGACACCGCATAGAAGAACACTCATATAATGGTTTTTGTTTCTCCTTTTTGGATTTTTTAAAGAAAATCAGAAAAGGAGAATTGAAATAGGTGTGGCTTCAAATAAAAACATAATTTTAAATTATAACTAAATACTAGTTCATACTAATTACCTACTTTTCTTATATTAAATAAAATTGCATGTCAACATAAAGGAGTATTGGTTTTCGTTGATTGAAATACGACCTAAAGAATAGAGAGTTGTTAACCAAGCTAATAGATTTTGGCTAAAATATCAATTAAATTAAGTTTGTTGAGGCTACATTTAATATCCTTTTGTAGTATTTTCAATTTCAAACATTTGTGATTGTTAAATATAATGTATATCCGGGATATACAATTCAAACATAACATTTCCAATTTTATAAATATTTAACTTTAATTTGAAATTTTAAACCACATAATTTTATTATCCTATTCAAATTATAAAACTTTCTTTAGGTTCTAGGAAAGCGAGATCCTTTACAAACTTATTTATTGCTATATACATTAGACCATCCGCTTTATTACCTAATAGTGAACAAAAGGTTTAATCTGTATATTCATTTTTAAGATCGCGTTTCCTGGATATGTATAATAAATTTTATTACTTTAACAAGAGACGATCCGGAACTACATACTTAGATTTTTAACACTAATACTTAATTAATCATATCTTATTATTTATTAGTTAAGATTAGATTTTTAAGGCTCCACCGAAAACTTTGGATATTGTTGCCAGTAGGTATAATTTCTACAAAATAAAACAGAAATTCCCCGTATGACGTCAAACAATACAATGTACACCGAATACACGCATTTAATTATGTAGTAGTTTGTAGGGGTAGTGGTATATTCTTATCTACTTGTAACACAGTCTTAATACAACAGTATTATTTATAACAACATGACGAACAATAACATTCGCAAACCCAGTATCAATATTAACAAAAAGACACACAGTCTTACTTTAAACTTTAACATAATAATCATACTTTAACAAGACACACTAGTCTCAACAGCAATTTTATGTTAGTATAAGTCATTGTAGATCCAAAAATACATGTATATAGTGTAAATAAATATATTTAGATGAAAGTACATTTATTAATTTAATAAATAGTCACCGAAGAAAAAGAAACGAAAAAGTAAAGTGTATACAGCCTTACAACTGTGCACGGTAAAGCAACATCGGGGTCATGATTCTAGTAACTAGAGTTGAAGCATCACCGCCAGAAACCGGATTTATCGCAAACAGTTTGGTCTTGGAGCCATATCAATTTAGTCCTCGAACCGCCAAGTTTCAAGTGTCGACATCCCCGCAAAATACATAAAAGCATTTAAGGAATGGTCAGAATATCAGCATAAGCTTCAAATAATTTATGAAGGAGAGTATGAGAAGAGCTTAATCTTTCAACCAACAATGCGAAATTTTGTTGAAGTATAAGAATGTTTTAAACATTTCTAGATATATTGAATTCATGAGTTATAAAGTACATATTCTCTATTGTTCAAGTTAAAGGAGTAGTTCTTACTTACGAAAGAAAACTGACATAAAAAGCATACAAACAAAACCAGCTATTAGCGAACAGATCGCAATTAGTTCGCATACACACTAACAATAAGTATAGCTCATTAATGAAGATTTGTTTGCTGTACAGTTGAGCAGTCCGTGACGGACGAAAGGAAACTTATGCGTAATATAATATCCACATTGAAAGTTTTTTTTTGGCATGCATTCGCCAAAAACGTCTTTGATGCTGCCGCTCATATGACAAACTTCGTCCAAATTCAAGCTGTTTATAATCCCTTATTCGCATTTAGTTTGTTATGGTAGTGTGTAAAATAGATACTCTTTATCGAATAAATACGATTACTTTACACGTTTATATTCGATACTTTGTATCGGATACTTAGTATCCGATACTTTTCTTCCAACCCTTTCAACTCAAGTCGAGTGTATAGATGTATATGATTTCGAACTTTATGATTCATCCATACTTTGAAACAGCGCCGTTTCTTTCTAAACATTTAAGAAATACAAAATTACAAAATATACAAACACATATATTTGTACAATTAATAAGAAAACTATCGTATTAGTAAAATAGTAGGTACATTGTACAAGCATCAATGATAACATTGTTTATATGCTGAATAATAAAAGCTCACCTCATTTGTAAATTTGGATTATTTATTTGAGACTAAATTATAAATGATGAACAATGGAATATTTTTTCTAGGCATAAATTATGACATTATCCATACATGCATATTTTGTAAATTATTTTTCAATAGTCAGTTGATATATTGTTTTTTTTAAGAACGAGACTAAATAATAAATTATATCCAATTGTACACAAACATAGATCTACATGAACGTATCGTATACATATGCATGTATTATAGTATATCTATTAAAAAGTATTGCAAAAGGAAAATGCAAATACATCTGTATCTATAAAACTTAATAAACGCTGAGTACTTAATAGTATCCCATACTTTTCATTGTTGGTATACGATACATTGGCTCCCTCTATGCATCCGATACAAAAGTATCGAATAGATACTTTTTGGACACCACTAGTTTGTTAGTTTTCGACGTTAGTGAACATCTCTCACTCTTGGTGCGTGAGAGATATAGAAATTTAATGTTTGAGAGGTATTTGAGACATGTAGGATGATGCTACATAAACAATGACTACTTAATAACGTAGATACAAATACAGGCTGGCCCAAAATGACCGAAGGGGTTTGAGTTCATTATAACTTATTATTTAAGACATAATTATTACATTTTTTTAATTTTAAATACAGTATATTAATGGAGAATATTTTTAATTTAATTATGAAAAATTATATCTCGCAAGTGGTGGCCATTTTCTGCTTCGCATATTCGTGCTCTTTCCAAAACATTTTCCATAACCTTTCGCAAAACTTCAGGTGTTATGTTGTTGATTTCGTCGCGTATATTATTTTTTAATTGCTGTATGGTTCGAGGCTTATTAATATAGACTTTTCCTTTCAAATAACCCCAAAGGAAACAGTCTGAAGTGGTTAAATCCGGTGAACGCGGAGGGCAATTAAAATCGCTTGTACGGGAAATAATTCGTTCACCAAAGATGTCGCGTAAAAGAGCCATTGTGTCCCTCGCAGCGTGCGCTGTGGTTCCATCTTGTTGGAACCATACTTGCGGATGGTTTTCCACGGCTGGCCTTAAAAAATTTTCCAACATTGTCCGATATCTAACACCAGTGATGGAAACGGCGACACCGTGTTCATTTTCAAAAAAATATGGGCCAATTATCCTTTCCGACGAAACACCGCACCAAACGGTACACTTAAGTGGGTGTAATTCTCGCTGTTGAACTACTCTTGGATTTTCCGTAGCCCATATCCTGTAGTTTTGCCTATTAACGAACCCATTTAATTGGAAATGGGCTCCGTCGCTCATAATTAATTATGAATAAAATCATGATTTTCTTCAGCTTTTTGACGAAAATAAATTGCATAATCAAGTCGTTGCTGGTAATCTGTCGGTTTCAATTGTTGGACAAGCTGAATTTTGTATGGAAACATTCTTATTGCATGCAAAATTCTCTGCAGCGACCCTCTTGAGAGGCCAAGTTGTGTCGAACGTCTCCTGGTTGATGTTTCTCCATCTTCCCGAATACTCTCCTGTACCCGTTCAATATTGTCATCCGTGTGCACCGTTCGTCGTCTGCCGGCACCAGGAAGGTTCCTTACTGCCCCTTATTCTCGAAAATTTGCAACCAGACGGTTTATTGTTGACTCTGAGGGTCCAAACCGCACATTAAAATAACGACGATATGCACGCTGAGTCAAAACAATGGATCGTTGATTTGAGAAATAAAGTTCAACGATTTTGGCACGTTGTTCAATTGTGTACTGTGCCATTTTAAATTCTCCAAGTCTTTACAAAATACTGAAAACAAAAAAAAAAATTATAATAAAAAAGTTATAAGTAATTAAAACCCCTTCGGTCATTTTGGGCCACCCTGTATAAGCCAACTGTAATGTCAAAATTTTCAATAAACCCCCTTTAGAATGTCTAATGTACACAAACATTTTATGCAAGTATTTATGCGCAATATCCTATAATCAAACGTTATATTTCCAAGAATAAGCCATAATTTGTCTGGTTTGAAGAAAAAATTTTTGGACAAAATCCTTATATTTTGTGTAGGTCTAGTAAACTACAATAAGGAGTTAAGTTTAAGTATGGGAATGCTATGGCCACAAGCCCCCATTATTTTACTTTTGCAATTGTAGAAGTATGGAAGTTAGAAATTAATTATATTAATACAAATAATATAATAAATTGACGACAAGAAAATAATTTACATGTAATTTAGTTAATAATCCTGGTGCACAAACTACTTGCAGCTTCCGTGCTACATAAATGCATTTGTTGATTCATAAATATGCATATATGTTCGTAAGCACTTATGTAGAAAACATTTATTATCATGTTTATGGATTACATTTGTATAGATGTGTTTCTGATATTATTTTATTAACCGTAAAAGCAGTTAAAGTTATTTATGTGAGAATATGTTGATACAAACTTACATAGCGGTCTTCATGCAATATAAACTTATGATTTTCCATGTTTTTTTAATGCAGTCGCAGTCTTTAATTTTGAATAAGTTGTCCGCAACCAGTATACTAAAAAGGTTTGTCTTTTATATCAACGGTTTTTTCTTCTTTAATGTTGAGATTAAGTGGTTTCATTTTAAGAGAGGTGTGTAAAGTTTTCGATTATAAAATCGTGGAAAAATTCTATTTCTTAATGAAATTTTAGTGATTAGTCGAGAGTGTAATTAATAAAGATAAGTTAATTTCAAACTAATTCGAAATTCTATTTGAAAAATTAAGTATAAAACTTGTATGTTCATTTATCGCATGAATCTTCTAATTGTCTATTTAGACACAACAGATTTTCCCAAAGGCGCCCGATGTCGAATACGGACAGTACACAACAATAAACAGCGAATAATAGTTTTTAATTAAAGGCTTAGGCAAAAAAATAAATGAAACACGTATTTAATATAAAGGAAATGCAATTGTAAAGTTTACTTCGCGACTGTCTAGGCACACCGATATAAGATAATAAATATAGATTTTACGTTCGTTGAATATTTATTTTTGCAGTAATACTGAGAATATGTGACCCTGAAAAATATTGTTTCTGTATTACGCGAACAAGCATTATACTGCAATATCTTACCATGGAGGACCTTGATTTTATTACTCGGCTTTAATATATCACCACAAATACCATTTTTATGAACCAGTAGTGTTTACATAAATAATAGCCTGCCTGCAATCATGGAAATAAATATTTTGTATTTTGTGTAAAAGAAACGACAAATGTATTGATTTTAATTTCTTATTTGTTAATTAAAAAGTAAATTAATTAACATATTTTTACAACGTTTATAGTTTGCTTAAGAAATATTACTAGTAATATTTTAAATACGACAGAAGTTAATTTAGATACAGGAGATATTGTTGGAAGTAGAGTATTTAAATGTATGTTAAAAATCTGGTTTTAAAGTTTCAAATGTTTGTAATGTACTACGAGATGCTATCCAGAAATTCCCGGAATGTGAAAAAAACATAATAAATTATTCTTACAACTTATTTACTACCATCCTCATCAAAGTACTCTTCTTCCGCATGAATACACCGATTCTAGTGACTTGTCCATGACTGGAAGCAGTGCTGAAAGTCGTTGCGTATTAAAGTGTTCAGCACTTCCTGCGATTCGGTTTGGATCTGCTCAATCGTATCAAAATGGCTCCCCTTGAGTTTCAGTTTTAATTTGGGAAACAGGAAGAAGCCACAAGGGGTAAGATCTGGGGAATAGGGAGGGTGGGGTAGTACTGCCGTCTTCCTTGAGGCTAGAAACTTATGCACAAAAAGGGACGTGTGGGTTGGTGCATTTTGTTGGTGTAGAATCCACGAATTGTGGCGATACTTGGCAGGTCGCTTGCGTCGAATGTTTTCTTTTAGTCGTCGAAGAACATTGTAATAAAATCGTTCATTAACTGTTTCATCTGGTGGGAGAAATTCTTTGGGCACGATGCCATCAGCGTCAAAGAAGAAAATCAAAATAGACGTGACGTTGCTTCCAACTTGCTGTACATTCTTCGGTCGTAGTAACGATGGGCTCTTCCACTGCGATGACTGCTGCTTTGTTTTGGATCATACCTGTACACCTATGATTCGTCGCCAGTAATGATTCTAGTACTGAAGTTTGCATCCTTCTCGGTACATGAACACGGTGCCGTTTTTGTTTAGTGTTGAATAATCTTGGCACCAACTTCGTAGCAATACGCCGAATGTTGAGCTTGCCAAACAGAATACGCTTACAAACGCCGTACGACAAGCACAGAATGTTACAAATGTCATGGATTGTTTTCCTTCGCTCTTGCAGGATAACATCACGCACTTTTGCTACATTTTGTGTCGTGTTTTCCGTCGATGGACCAGAACGCTCATCATCATCAACCGACACACGTCCACTTTTACCTAAAACCGTTGTGGCCTAAAACATCCTTACCAAACGCTTGTATAAGCATTTTCAAAGTTTCCGCTGCCGTTTTACCAAGTTTAAAGCAGAATTTATGCACGTTCTTTGCTCTTTCACGCAGAGATTGTAGTGTCGTAGAATAACTCAAACACAACTCAACAAATATAAACACAAAAACTGTTTCTCACCATCTATAGTCTGTGTCACCCAAACTTCGAAGTATTGCTCTTATGGAGATTGCATTTGTTGTTGCCAAATTTCTAACAATAGGGTTATTTCATTTATAGATTGGCTATACGTAAGATATTGATTTATCGATTTGACATTCAAAATGCATGTTGTTTACCTTTTAGGTTAGAAAACTCTCGTCTTAAATCTGTATTTATAAGACGTTCAATTTAGTTAAAATCATTAATGCAAAAATAGGTAGATGTGCATAAATTAAACAAAATCGTTTCGACATTTTTTTAAAATTCAATAATGTAATTTTATTTTGGATTATTTTATAATTATGAGACATTTACAGTGTACACAACTTTCATGTAAGACAATATTATTCTCACAAGTGAATCAAAAATAAATAAACAAATTAGTAAATCAATTAAAATACATCAATGTCTGAAGAGCTAGCAGAAGAAGATCCAGCTGACAAATGAATAATAAATTCTTTAGGATCATCCTGCATTTCATCTAATCTCCACATCTCGTCCTCAACTAAAAATTTTAAAAAATTAAGAAAAAGTAGTAATAAGAAAAGTAAGTTGCCCTATCATTGATAACATGTTTGATATAATTTTGCCAGTTCTGAACTGAAACATTTTTATAACCTTCTTCTATGAGAATTGGTATTTCCTTAGTTTTAAAAGAAGTATTTGTTGTGCTTGATATAATTCTTCACCTGTGCCCATACCATTTCAATAGGATTTAATGTACAATGATAGGGTGGCAAACGTAATATGGTATGTCCCCTCTGAGCAGCTGCTTCATCAAGCAGATATTTATTATAGTGATCCTTGTGTATCGACAAAAATTTGTAGCAAATCGCGTTTTAGTAATCCTTCCTCAACAGGAATGCCTTTTTCACTTAACCAGTCGAAAATCTCTTGCTTCTTAGAGGCAGTAGTTGGTATTTTTTCTTGCTTGCGACTGTGATAAGAAGCGTTATCGATCACAATCACTGAGTTCGCAGGTAAATTAGGTAGTAAGCATTCTAGGAACCAGCTCTCATATAATTCTGCACATACCTCATCATGAGCATCTAAAGTATTCTTTTTGTAGAGAAAGTTGTACTCAGCACCAGTGACAAATCCTTTCTCATTACTCGCATGAATAAGAGCATATCGTTGTCTTCGACCTTTTGGTGGAGTTAGACCAGTACTCAAGTCATTAATAAAAAGTCATTTTTCCCTTCGCTGCGATATCTCCTAATTTTGTTTTTTCTACAGATGCAGGGGGACAGTTTTCCTTTTCTTTGCGAATGGAATACACAATTCCTTTGCCACAGTCCAAAGCTTTTGCCGTCTCTTCGACTGCCTTGGAAACACTCATACTGTTCGCAAAGTATGTGAAGCAATTATAAATCATAAGTTTTTCTCTTACAGAAAAGGTTTCGCCTTGGTGCTTCTTTTACAGGCTTCCATCCTGCAACCTCTAAGTTTACATTTTTATGTGATAATAATTAACTATTTCGATTTTACTTACAATAGTTTATATTATTGAATTTGGAGTAGTTTTTTAAAAAAAAGAAGAATTAATACAAATAAAGGGAAAAAAATCAAAGAAAATCAAACAAAACGAAATATACACAAAAGATGACAGATCGAAAATTTCAAGTGACAGGGAGTATATAACAAACACAAAATAAAAATTTTCCCCTAGAGACAAAGTGCGCCAAAATAAATGCAACGTCGAACTCTTAAAAAAAGATAGTTATATGAGCATCGCTATAAGTTAATAAGAGGGGCTATTCTCCATAAGACCCAATACTTCGAAGTTTGGGTGAAACAGACTATAGCAAAGTACCGTTTGACAGATTACCTTAGTTTAGACGTAGCTCGCATCATTTGGCGCTATAGAGCTGTACTACTATTCCTTCGAGCGCCACACTCAAATTTCGGGAATTTCTGGGTAAGTGTTTCACCAAGTATTGACTTAATTACGTGGTTGATAAGTGTAGCACATTAAATATGCTTAAAACTTGAAAACTCCATTTAAATGGATTTTCAACACGTATCTTCTTTTTACATTTTGACGAATTTAGCATCATAATAGGACGCTCCCATTAATATTCGAAGATAATATCGAAATAAATAGAAAACTTACCAGTGAAAACACACCGAAAGTGCTAAAATATATAAAATACCCTTCGAAACACCGAATTTCCTTATCCTTTTAACCAATTTGGAAAATAACCTATATCCAGGATCTTTCCTGGCTGTATACCACTCCAGAGGCCGTCACAGACCACATCCCGACTAGAAAACACCAACAACCACAGGTCCTTTGTAATTTATCTATTTCCTTATTCTATCTTAAATAATAAAAAGTTATACAGTGTGTTTAAAAAAGATGCGGCAATATTAAAGGGGGTGATTGCCCAGGTCATTTTATACAAAAAGTTCCTATAAACATAGGTCCGCATACGCTTCGTTACCGATCTACAGCGTGTTGAAGTTTAATTTTAAGAAACAGTAAAAACTTGATTTTTCCAAAGCGGCTTGAGATATCATAATGAAATTTTAGTCGTGTTAATAGCTGTGGGAGACACATACTTTGCAATACAACACGATGTTTCAGTCGTACCTGTGGCGCGCGTATTGGCACGTCACAGGCTATTTTTCAAGAAAAAATAGGACGCCTCTGATTTCTCTAAAAATACAAATATGCTTTTATTTATTGTTCAATTATGAAGAAAAAAGCTCTCTTAACTTTTTATCCTACGACGTACCGTTTTTTATTAAAAAAAAACATTTTAGTGCATGTCCATTTATTACAGAAAAAAATATTAAAGAACAAGGTTTTATTCATAAGTAAAAACACAAGAGCTTTTTTTTTATCGGATAAATTTCTCTTTGTAACGAAATTATTTTGCCAATCAGTAATTTGACGAGAAAAACTTACATGAAAAAATCGCGAGACCGAAAGGTCGAGCGATTTTTTCTTATGTAAGTTTTTCGAGCGAAATTACTGATTGGAAAAATATTGAGTTAAAAAGAAATTTATCCGATTGAAAGAAAAGCTAGAGTGTTTTTTGGCAAGATAAATTAACGACATGAATAAAACTTTTTAAATTGTCTCCATATTGACGATTTTGTATTTCTTGTGTATTGCGGTATTGATCTTTTAATATTTGTTGAAATTTCCCCGAACCGACTCGTACATTTTACGTTCAACGATACTTAATAGTTATTACCTGTCAGCTGCCAAAATAAATTAAGTGATGCAGGGCTACTAGATATGTAACAGGAAGAAGCATTTTTATCGGAGGAAGAAGCATTTTTATCGGTGATAAAAAGCTATGTAGGTTTTTATCGCTGTCAAAGTGACAAAAATGTTACCCGCAAATGGACATTTTTATATAGGAGTTAATTTATCAAGGGCAAAAACAAATATTTTACCAAACCAACAATTTTATCAACCAAAAATTACAAAAACTGTGTAAAGTGACTACCTCTAGCTCGGATGCAAGAATCCAATCTTCTCCTTATTGACTGGCGAACTCTCTGAAAAACACCAGGATCGGTTTTAATTGAGTTGCACCCAGCAATGATTCGGTTTCTTAAGTCTTCTACGTTTTCCAATGGAGTAGCGTACACCAAGGACTTCAAATGGCCCCACATGAAAAAATCCAGGGGATTTAAGTCCGGGGATCGTGCAGGCCATGAGTGAGGTCCACCTCGGCCTAACCAGCGATTTCCGTATGCTTGTGTTAAGAAATCACGAGCTGCTTGACTAAAGTAGGCTGGTGCGCCATCGTGCATATACCACATTGCATCTCTAATTGCTAATGGTACGTCCTCCAGAAATCCAGGGAGCGTGTTTTCCAAAAAGTTGCGATACACCTCTCCGGTAAGTCTCCTTGGTAAAAATACCGGTCCAATTATGCAGTCACCCACAATCCCAAGCCAAACGTTCAAAGAAAACTGATGTTGAAAACGATCTTCAACAATTTCATGTGGATTTTCGTCACACCATACATGGTTATTATGGAAATTCCGTATTGCATTTCTTGAAAAATTCGCTTCGTCGGTGAACAGAATCAACATCAGGAGTTGAGGGATTTGTACCATTTTGTGCAAAAGCCATTGAGAGAATGCAATGCGAGGAGGAAAATCAGCAGGAAGAAGTGCTTGAACGCGTTGTATATGGAATGGATACAACAAATTTTCCTTCAGAATGTGCCAAATAGTCCCATTACTTACATCCAAAGCGTCAGCAATTTTTCGAGTACAAGTACCTCGATCTTCTTCAATCATGTCTAGCACATCCTCTTCCAGCTCTACCGTTCTTGCTGTCCTTGGCCTTCCTGCTCCTCCATTTCGTCTTAATGTGCCTGTTTCATAAAGACGCCGATGAATACTTTCGAAAGTTTTTCTATCAGGAATAATACGGCCAGGAAATCTTTCAGTATACAACCACCTAGCTTCTAATGCATTGCCATCAGCACGCCCATAAATGTAGTGCATGTTGGTCATCTCGGCATTCGTATAGCGATTCATGATAAGGAACTTCAACAAATTCGACACATACAAAATTATTAATCACGAGACTCATTCAATATGTCATTCAATATGTCAGTGAATAAAACAGGACTGTGGTTTGGTAAAATATTTGTTTTTGCCATTGAATAAAACCTTGTTTTTTTATTTTTTTTTCTGTAATAAATGGACATGCACTAAATAATGTGCGTTCAAATAAATTTTACCTCTAGTAGTCCATGACAATAAAAATGTTTGTCGTAACTTGTACTATTTACATTTGCATCAGTTGTCAATTTGACAGACTATTCTGATGTATACTTAATTGGAACTTTTTGAAATTGCTTTGTAACTTAAAATTGATTTAAAACTATTCAACACAAATCATTCATGGTTGAATCTTATTTTCGAAACGGACGTAAGATTGACGGACAATGGCACTATTTTATTGAAGAATGCTTTGACGAATTAGAAATGTTTCCAAGCTTCGCCTTTGATATTGATAGTTTTCGGTACACAGTTGCACTAAGGTTTTCAGAGAAACAGGGAGTGTTATACGGAAAGAAGGCAGTGGCCGGCCGAAAAAACGTACGGAAGAGCTAGTTAACGTTGTAACGCAAATTATGAATGATGCACCACGAACTTCCATACGAGTATTATCTCAACGAGTGGGTGTATCAATTGGCACCTGTCATACAATTTTGAAAAAAGATTTACATTTATTTCCATATCGCATGACCTGTTATCAAGAAATAAAAGAAATTGACTATCCTAGAAGAACAACATTTTGTCAGTGGTTCTTAAATAATTTAGATAATGACTTTCTTGATAAAACTTATTTTTCTGATGAATCATGGTTTTATCTGAATGGATATGTTAACTCACAAAATATAAGGTTGTGGAATACTGAGAAACCACATGAGTTTTATGTTGAAACCTCACTTCATCCACAGAAAATTGGTGTATGGTGTGCGCCTAGTCGAAGGAAAATCATTGACCCTATTTTCTTTAACGGTACCTTAACAGGAGAAAGGTATCGACAAGAAATTATTATGCCATTTATTGAACAGCTTAATGAAGAAGAAATAAATTAGGGTTACTTTCAACAAGACGGAGCCAGAGCGCACACAGCTGGTGAAACAATTAATATGATACGGCAAATTTATCAAAATTGGTTGATAAGTTTAAGCACCGAACATGAATTTCCACCAAGATCTTTTTTCTGTGTGTTTTTTTTTTCTGTGGCCTTTTTTAAAGAACTCAATTTTTCGGGTACAGATGCCTGATCTTGCAGCCCTTCAAATCAGAATTGCTGAAAGAATTAACGAAATCGATGACAGAAGAAGAGAAGTGAGAAATGTCTCGAACAAGGTGGTGGCCACTTTCAACAATTTTTATAAAATGTTACTTGTTTGTTGCAAATAAAAGTATCTCATTTAGTTAAATATTTTAATTTTATTATTTTGACATTTATCATGTCATTCAAATAGTTCATAACCAACAAAATTCATATTAAGAACTTAAGTAAAAAGCTAAGATATACGTATAATTTCCATGGGCAACTTCGAGGTAAAATTTAGTTGAACGCTCGTTAGTATATTAAAAAACAAGTTTCATAAGGCACCATTTTGCCGCACGAGATCAGTTTAGACAACGAGCCGCGATAGCGGTGAGTTTTCTAAAGAACGAGTGCGGCAAAAGGCCTTATGAAACGAGTTTTTTATACTATTTTTTCTATTTTGCGTTTTTTACATTAATAAATTGCTTAAATTGGAATTATTTAATTTGAAAGATCAGAGTTTAATTTTTATATAAAGCATGGTCACATTGATACTTGACATTTTCAAATTTAAATCTTGCTATCCGCGAAGTATATATATTACATATTATTTATTAATTTTCGTTAACATTACTTGATATTTCATTTAAAAATATAAACATGAGTGACATAGAAACATATATATGTTGTTGTCAATTGTATACAACATACGTTGTTTGTGTAAAATACGGACATATATCATATCTGTCAAATGTACATAAATTCTTAAAATCAAATGACAGCAATGATATTTATTTCTGTATTCGAACAACGCCAACATTGAAAAATGAAAAAAAATGTATCGAAATGAAGCTCATTTCGATACTGGTTTGGGTTTCATAATGAGTTCATTTCGAACGCAAAATAGAAAAATGTTTTTTTTACTAAAAAACGGTAAGTCGTACGATAAAAAGTTAAGAGAGCTTTTTTCTTCATAATTGAACAATAAATAAAAGCATATTTGTATTTTTAGAGAAATCAGAGGCGTCCTATTTTTTCTTGAAAAATAGCCTGTGACGTGCCAATACGCGCGCCACAGGTACGACTGATGTGTCTCCCACAGCTATTAACACGCGTAAAATTTCATTATGATATTTCAAGCCGCTTTGGAAAAATCAAGTTTTTACTGTTTCTCAAAATTAAACTTCAACACGCTGTAGTTCGGTAACGAAGCGTATGCGGACCTATGTTTATAGGAACTTTTTGTATAAAATGACCTGGGCAATCACCCCCTTTAATATTGCCGCATCTTTTTCAAACACACTGTATATTAATTAAAGCGTTGATTCAGATATCTATATAAAAATCATTTAAATTATTGCTCAAGTCATTAGAATACTTATTTAAAACACTAACATGTACTTACCGCAATTGAAGTTGTAAAACGTTAGATTTGTATTTATGAGCTATCGATATAAACATTGATTTAGTATAGTTACACGATTCACAAACGAACTTCTCTAGTAGAATAGCTACCTTTATTCATATAGATTTCTATACTTTTAATAAATATTTCCTGATTTTAAAACCTATATGTAGTATTTCTTTGTTCATATATAAAAGTCAACATTTATGATAAATCTTATTTAGTTACAAAAAAGCTATAATGTATGTCGATCTACTTTGAACCTGAGATACATGCAGAAAGTTCTGGTTTTACTTCAAAATGGTTTACTTCTGCGCGCGTCTCCTGTCGACCTAATCAAGAGAAGAACAGTACACACTACAATGATATTCAAATGGAAAAATTATTGTCTATGCGGAGTGACATATATTTCTTTGAAACAAAGACTGGGTTTACAACGGTTACAATTCTATTAGAAAACCAAGTATGTACATATAATGGCCGTTAATATACTCTCACGTGCGCTGATGAAATAAATCTATTCTATGTGTAAATGGTAAATGCGAGAATAGGCCATACGCGGAGCGATATTTCCTTGAACCCATGAAATATTCATACCTATAGCTTCTCCCGCACATTTCTCTTGGTGCCCATTTAATACGATGGTGATGATTATGGAAAGCAGTATTATACTTATTATTGTTTTCGTATTGCGACCATACCGCACTAACGCAAAATAATCTCAAGTTCTGGGTCGGCGGCTCGCAGAGCAAACTCTTTTGCAATTCTAAAAGTACGTGCAATCACCGTAGCCGATGTCGGTTGCATCGCGGCGGTTCGGAGTAGAAAGTGTGCGATGCAAGAAATGGCAAAAAAAGATACTTACATGACGACTTGCCGCTATCGGAGCAATTATGCTATGCACTTTTTGCTTTTCCGTTGAATTAAATCTTTATTCCGCGAATTAGAAAGTACATCCGGGTGTAATAGTTTATAATATAATACATAATCTTGGATCTGTCTTCTTAACGTAAAAGAAATATTAGAAAACTTATATATTTTAATTTTAATTAACAGGTTTCTACGAAATGCACAAATATTAAGAAATAATATGCATAGTTCGAATGAGAATTGAATTCTTATTCAAAATTGCTGAAATTAATAAGCAGTTTTATTCGGTTTATTTACATTAGTAACCTAGATTATCAATATTAATTATGATTATACATTCAAATAATGTTATTTTCAAATAACGGTAAAAAGAGAATAATTAATATTTTTAAAAATATAAAATACTTCGTCTAAATGGGTCGTTCAATTGTAGAAGTTTATTTTTCATCATACTAGGAAAGTTTTTGGTGAAAGTTTCCAACATGAATGTTTTTGAATTTGAATTTTGAATATTGTAACAAGTGTTCATTTGAAAAGTCAATCTAGGTTACTTTGAAATTTTGATTTTGAATGTGTTTGTTGTTCCGTAAACGTAAATCCAAATGATATTTGATAATGTCAATCACAAATATCAGTTAGTGCATAAAATAATCGTGCGTCGATTCTGGTTTAAATAAATTGCTTCTCAGTTTTAAAATGGCTTTCACTTTAGAACATAAAATTTTTTTAGTCCAGGCTTATATTCGAAGTGGTAATAAAATTGATGGTTTATGGGTTTATTCAGTTCAAGATTGCATGGTAGAATTTCAAGTTGAGTTTCCACATTTTGTAATAGATTATATACAATTTAAGAATACTTTGGATAGAACTTTAAAACTTTTTTCTGGTAGTCTCTTAAGAAAATCAGGCAGCGGAGCAGTTAAGAAACGTACACCTCAAGCTGTCAATCGTGTTGAAGAAATAATGGAAAATGAACCACAAACATCTGTTCGACATTTGAGTCAACAAATAAACCTTTCTCTTGGTACAACTCACAAGTTATTAAAAAAAGATATGCAACTTTATGCATACCGTGCCACAGCAGCACAAGAATTGTTAGAAAATGATTACCCACGTAGACTACAGTTTTGTAATTGTTTGTAAATATGAACAATAATGGAGAACTTTCGCAAAGAGTCATCTTTACTGATGAAGCATGGTTTTATAAAATGGGATACCTAAATTCACAAAATACAAGAATTTGGAGTAGTGAAAATCCACATGTACACATGTAATTAATGAAGAATCGCTACATCCAGAGAAAATTGGTGTTTGGGCAGCGATAAGCCAAAGGCGAATCATTGGGCCAATATTTTTTCAGGGAACGTTAACTGCTCAAAGTTACCGTACGGAAATTTTACCACCATTTGTCAATCAATTGCATGATGATGAACTTCAAAATGCATACTTCCAACAAGACGGAGCACCTTGTCACTGTACTGCAGAATCTTTGGATTATTTAAGAGAATTTTTTGATGAGCGTATAATTAGTCGAAATACTGAAATTGCCTGGCCTGCACGTTCATGCGATTTAACACTTTGCGACTTCTTTTTGTGGCCTTATCTAAAAAATAACATATTTCGAACACCTATATTGAATTGGAATGATATGCTACAGAGAATCGAACAGAAATGCATGGAAAGTAATAACAATCCAGTAATGTTGCAGAATATCATCAGAAATTTTGAACGGAGGATTTTAAAGTGCATTGATCTTGAAGGACAACATTTTCAACATTTGTTATAGTTTTCAGTAAATACCTATTATTTGATATTTATTTATATGTATGAAACTGTCAAAATATATGACTTCGTAGGTTAAGTAGTAAATTTTAATTTACGACATACTTCAAAATGTTCTCAGTAAATCACATGCTACTAGATTGACTTTTCAAATGAACACTTGTTATGCTCGATCATTTTAATGCATATATGGATAAATTTAAAATTATTACAAAATCTTAACGTGGATTTAGAAAACGGAAGTTCAATGCAACTGCTCTAATTGACTTTTACGTAACTTAGATAGATCAAATAAATAATTGTGAAACACCTGTTGGCATATTTTGCGACCTTCGACTGCGTGCAGCATGACAGACTGCTAGATAAAATGTATAAATGCGGAATCCGAGGTTGCGTCGCTAATTAGTTCTATACTTACTTGACAGATTGAACGTAGTTTTTCAGGTTGCGCTTTATAGATAGCAACTCTAATATAACATGTGTACGGTCCCACTGTCTGCCTGTTATCAATGGAATACCGCAAGGCTCTGTTCTTGGAGCTGTACTATTTAATCTATATATCAATGACATTGTATTATATCTGCCTGACGTATCATTGACGATTTATGCTAATGACATATCTCTGTTCTTCTTGAACTCTGCCAATAATACTGCAAATGCAATTAATTTATTATAAAAAAATATTTACATTTCCACACTAGACTAAAACCTGTTTGTGATCTTGCCCTTCGTTGAGCTCTTCCAATGCATTGATTGACCCTTAGCTTCTGGTTAATAGGCTAAAAAAACAAAATTCATCACATGCTATCACACGAAGAAGTTTGGATCATTTTCAATGGCACTTATAGTTTTTCGCACACACTTTTTCCATGTTTAAGTTTTTATGTAAAATTCGCCTTATGCATACTTTGTCAATTCCAACAGTTTCAGCAATCGCATGAATAGTTAACCGTTCAGCGGATCAGATTACCGATTTCTTCAAAATATTCATTCGTTTTTGACATTGAAATACGTCCCATGCATACGTCACCTTCAACGTCTTCCCGGCCATCTTAGAACCCATTACACCACTCAAGTACTCACCTATTTGATAAACTTTTATTGCCATCTACTTCTTGTAATAAAAGATAAGTCGCAGTAGTGTTTTTTCTAAGTTTTATATGAAATTTCACGATAATACGTTCCACTAAAACACTTATCATTTTTCCGGCAAAACAAAAAAAAATATATCTTATACAAACGAAGGACACGCCCAGGCTATTATGTCTACGGGAGGGGCGACAATCGAAAGAGAAAGGTTTACGCCACATAGTCGTCGATTGCACGACTTTGGCGTATGCATAGTTTGTCTGTAGCACCGTCTGTTTAGTTATTTTATAGCAACACCTCGTATTTGATTTATTAACGACCTCATAAATGAGTTGATACAGTATCACAGTACAGTGTAATTTCGTTATTGTTTAAGCTTTCTTTTGTTTATGTGATCATGTTATCATATTCTTTGTAACTTTATAATTTCATAATTCTTTTCCCCATATCATTTGCGATTGATTTTTCTAATTATTTTTTGTTTACTTTTTATACTGTAAATCTCTTTACCTGAAACATACCTTACAGTTAACGAATAACGAAGACTAAACGTGTATTCTGTGTGAGTCTATCTACACTACTACTATCTACAAGCGTGCATCTGATAATCTATTTATCAGATAATCGTACTGTACAGAATATATGTACCCACGTCATCCCATGCAAGCGTTAACTTGGCAGTTGTGTTAGTGTGCAACACTCTTCCGTATAACGTTAATTATTCTTAATTAATGCAGATGAAAATCACTTGTTTTTTCGTTTAAATAATATAGCAATTAGAATAGTATTTTAAAATCGTAATTAGTGTTTTTAATGCGCCTCTTTTCAATACCGACGCGAATGAGAGAAAAACTAAAATTATGAATCAGTTAATGCGATTCCAAAATCTTCGGCAACTTAACAATATTATAAATCCAAATGGTCGCCTATTGGATTCGTTTTTTATTAATTTAGAAAGTAATTTTTACGAGGTTTATGATGAGGATCAGCTAGTGCTGAAAGATGTTCACCATGCTGCCATTCATATAAAGGTTGACTTCAGCATCACCTCCTACCTTCCATCTAACAATAACCTGAGGTACAATTTTTATAGAGCTGATTTACCTTCACTTAAGACTGCTTCAAGTAAAACAGATTGGTAATTTCTACTGGTGTAAAGGGATTCGGAGAGTGGCAAGAGAGTGCTTGCGAGACCTTTCACTACTTGTGATTTAAAAGATGATTTTTCTTGACTATTCAAGGGCGCTTTTTTTCGAACGCTGGCTTAAGTCTGTTCAATAGAAATGCGTAGCATACGGCAGTTATGATTTTCCTCGTCTCGAGGTAGTCAGTTATGAGAATTTCCTTCGCGTCTCAATAATCCGACACCATTAGCTTTCTAGCTGATGTACAATTTTTATAGAGCTGATTTACCTTCACTTAAGACTGCTTCAAGTAAAACAGATTGGTCATTTCTACTGGTGTAACGAGATTCGGAGAGTGGCAAGAGAGTGCTTGCGAGGAGATCTTTCCCTACTTGTGATTTAAAAGATGTGTGTATGTTATTCCTTCTGTCTTTAAAAACAGAAATTAGAATTAATTCGCAATTAATCAATAATCCATATAAAATTAGTAACCTTAAAATTTTTATTTACGAACTTCAAAGTCTTAAACTTATTTAATATATCATACCGACCTGCTGAGTTCATTATTATATAAGTTGTCAAATTCTGCATGATACATACCCATCGTTTGTGAAAGTAATATTAATTAATGAAATAAAATAAAAATAATGATTCTCCTTTTAAACAAATAAAATATACATATTCTATAAATGATTTTACTTAAAATATTTGACAATACAATACAACTGCAAATTTTACTATCTGACCACTGCTTTCAATGGATTTTAATAAAGTCTTTCTTTTTTGAAACAATTTTCTATATATATGGTTGGTGACGTCAATCCTTTTTCAAATGTAAAATAAGTCTTCTTGTTCCTTTTTTAGATCATGTTTTGTATTTTAAAACTCTTGTTGTTCTTTCATCGATTTTTAATGTTTTTCAAATGAAATAAAAATTTTCATAAGATGTATTTTTATTTTCACTTACATATCTTGTTCTATGTGCTTTCCTTAATTTAAACGTTTAAATTTCTCCCACTGCTGTTTCAGCTCTACCTTATTTTCAATTTATCTTGTTTAGAAAGATGCATCGCAACATGTCACTTGGTTATAGTACTTTTAAATTTCTTTGATATGTTTAGGGTAAATTTGTGACCAGCTTATCTTTTTGAATATCAATATTGTTCTGATTAGGCAAAGGTGAAGAGCATAATTATATGCTATGAGTGCTATGATGTGTTTCGATAATTAATTTGGTTCGACATGGAAAACAATAATTTGGGTTTTGTTTTCACAACATTTTTCGATATAATTCACTCGAAGTTCGACGCATTTAAGCCAACATTATTCTAGATTCTCGATTCCTTCCTTAAAGTGGGCTTCTTCAATTTATGTTGAACAGCGCGGCTTGAAATAGACCAGCTCGTTGTCGCGGTTAAATAACATCTTTTTCTTGACCATTCAAGGGCGCCTTTTCCAGAACGCTGGCTTAAGTCTGTTCAAAAGAAATGCGTAGCATACGGCAGTTATGATTTTCGTCGTCTCGAGGTAGTCAGTTAGGAGAATTTCCTTCGCATCTCAATAATCTGACACCATTATCTTCCTAGCTGATACGCATTTCGCGTTTTCCGGAGTCGGTTCTTCTTTTGTGATCCATTGTTTTGATTGTCGTGTTTGTAGTTTATAGTGATAAAGATCCAAGTTTCGTCCATTATTACAAGTGGCACAAACAAAACTATTGGGTTCTTCTTGAACCGTTGCAAACAATCGGCAAATGGTCGTATGCAATTTCGTAATGAACTGCTTCGTAATGAGCAAATGCAGCCCCCTTCTTGCGTACAGTTTTTTCATGTGCAATTCGCTATGCAAAATGAAATGTACGCTGTCAATTGAGTTTCACGTTGCCTCTACTAACACAAGTGCTTTCATTTTTCTGTCGGCCAAAACGATATTGTGGACAATATTTTCTGGCGTCACATCATCATTTAAATTTGTCATTTAAATTCGTTGACCCAAAGTCTCACGGCCTTATAGGAACGGTGTGAGTCACTTACTGTAGGCTCAATTCTCTTATGAAATTTCGTCGTTTTCTCCCTTCCAGAAAAAGAATTGAACCACGCCACGATTTGTGAATGCTTGTGTTCAAGCAACTGTAAAAGAATGGGGTAGTGTCAGAATGACTTGTAACTACAGAGTTTTTATCCATAGGAAGGAAGCTTTCTACCTACATACTTTCTATCATCCTCTCTTATTATCCGGATCAAGTTAATTGTCTCAAACAACCCTCGTAGATGTTACTGTGACGTCCCCTGGTCCTGGTCGTAGCTTCGTTTTCGAGGCGAAGTCATTTGAGGCCGGGTTACGATATAATAACGTTTAATTTAAATAAATATCAATATCATTACAAGTTACAGTAGTCGCTTGCATAACAACATTACGATGTGATACACCAGACTGACCACGTCACACGGCGATCCAGCCAGCCACTTCTGACATCGCATACTAAGTGGAATCTAGAACGAGCCCAAACGCATGGTAAGCTGGTAAACTAAATAACATCAGAAACGAAGCTACGACCAGGACCAGGAGACATCACATTACATCTATTTTTTGTTCACTATTGCATAAATCGAAATTCATAAAACTAGGCAATACGTCATGAAATTATTAGCAGCATGCTTAAGTATTTCCACGTATCTATATGGGTAGAAAAATATATGTACTATTTTATCGAAGTTAGTTTTGCATTGCCCTGTCTTATTAAGGAGAATATATCAACTTGTTTCGTTTGTTTTTAATCTTGAGGATAATAGAATGGTGTATGAAGTGGATGTTAACCGATGCGAGAATTTAATGAAATAAAGAACATTCAAACATTCAGTAGTTCTGGGAAAACTGCTCCCATATTTAATTAATACTTTTGAAACAATACTGAGAATTGATATTTATGTCTAGTTACGTGTTTATTCAAAGAAATTAAGGCACGATCTTCAAATGGGAATTTATGCGCTTGCTATATTATTGTTATTATTATTATTAACATCGCCACTGTCGTATATATAAATAACAAACAATTTCCATAAATATTCTCTAAATATAACGGTAATGCGGTTGTCGAGATATTTCAAGCCGATTCTACAAATTAATCTTGAAGTCTAGTTGAGAATACTCGCGACTTCATCAGAGGAGTGGTTAAAGTTGAAATATTTGCTTGAATGAAAACAGTTGGAGATTGAATGTAATGAGAACGGACAAGTGGATCATTTACTAAATGATCTCTGACTATGTAGTGAATACGAATACAAATTATCGGAATACTGTTTGGATTTTGATAAATGTTTTTGTATGTACGTAATATAAATATAGACATAAGAAACTTTTCTACCATCCCATAGGCATTAATTAAAGGAAATATTTTAACTTGAATTTGATTAAGAATATTTGGAAAATGTAACATTAGGTAAGAGAACTAGTATAAATGACGTTAGCTTTAGTTATGTTTATCATTTTTCGAATATTGAATTGTCAATATTACAATAAATCTTTTTAGATTAAAGTTGAATGTTTGCAAGTCAGTTCGTTTACATCTAAGATTAAATTAAACTAAGTTTTATTAGCGCAGTGAATATAAAAAATATTGGAGATGACAGATAATTCTCGGAAAAACAACATTGTGAATCATATGAAATAAGTTTTGATTATATTAGACTAAGTAAATTATACTAGGGTACATAAGTGCATTTCTTGACATTGGGAAGTTATGTGTGGAAGTAGTCGATATACTCTTTACTTTCTTTACACACATACTATTGGTTCGATTGATAAGAGGGTTTAAATAGATATAAACAGCTAAATAGAATAAACAGATGTGCAGTTGCACTACATATATCTCTACTTGCGTCTAAATGCAAGGGGGAGGAATCTACTATGCTATTTCACACTTACTTAGGGAAATCTATTTCATTCGAATACATTGCATAACTTCAATATCAAGATTTAAATTTAGATACCTTAGTATCAGCGGCGGCTCGTGCATCAAAAATGTGGGGGTTGCAAATTTAGTGAATACTAATACTTTTTACAGTAGGTAAACAAGGTAGGTCACTAAGTATGTTTTATTAAAAGTAATTTTGCTAAGGTACATATAAAGAAGAAAAAAGGCTTTTAAAACTCACTGATTCTGATCCTGATTTTATTGAAGCAAAAAATCCATGCGACGATCTTTCGCAGTCGCAAATTTATCTTTCTTGAGAAAGCAAGTTCAAAAGCTCCACAAATACTTACACAATTAATTATAATGTTCACTACATATCGATTGTACTTAACTTTCTCGTTGTGCAATGCTATATTTCTTCGATATGCACTATCCATCTGAGCAGCAATATCCACATTCCCAAAAAGCGATAATTGGACTACATTTTTCATATGCCTTTGTGATATACTGTGTTTTTTAATTCGATCGCTTGAATGATTTAAATCAGTTAAACCCATTTTCGTCCATAATTCTTCACCTTCAAATAGTAAGCAAGGAAAGCAGAATAATGCATTTTTTATACTACAACCGCAAATCCACAAATGTTTATTATAAATATCCTTATTAAATAGTCTATTAAAAGTTCGCGTCTTACTGGAAATCGTTTGTTTCAGATTTAAATTCGGAACAGGTCTGCCCAACCGCTTTATTTCAATTTTTTCGGCGTACGTTCTTTTATAGAACGGATCCACTATTAAACTCTGCACTGAATTCATTATTATTTAAAAATAAAGAGCATAAACACTTTTAAACACACAAATACAACTTTTTTATTCGCTTTTATACCGTTGCACCGTAAGCAAGAAATATGTCTAATGTTTTGGTTGCACTGCTGCTGCAACACTATTGTCATTTATGGAGATATACCCGAAAGACGTTCGACAAAGTTCGTCAGCCGTATAGGGATATATACGTTCGTGGATTGCAATGAGTCTGCAAACCAAGTGTGTTATTCTCTCATTTATTTAACGTATTCATATCCAATTAGATATACCTATTATAAGTAATTTATAATAGTTCATTTATTCTGTGAGGTAGTACAAATTTTTAATTTAAAAAATGTAGAATTACGCTTTTTTTCATTAAATTAAATCTATAAGTTTTGGTGGTTGCGCAAACTTGCAAACCATAGCAGAAACCGCCACTGCTTAGTATATTGAAATGAAGGATCGTTACAAGCAGTGTTGCTAGACGTAAGTATAATTTCTTAGACACATTTTGAGTAATGTAGGGTCGTATAAAGTAAATTGGTAAAACCCCGGTGTTTTGAAATCACTTATTTGTAGAGAGGTTCATTCGAGTAATATCGTACGTCAGTTGCCGCCGGACAACGTTCACTGCACTTCGCTGGTTTACAGTGATCAGTAATAATAATTTAATAATGTTATAAGAAAGAAACAGTTTCATGATGTAGTTTATAAATTGCCAACGGGGATTTCCGGATTTAATGTACAATGGCAGAATAATAAAGTGTAAAGTGTGTGATATACCACTAATGTGTTCAAAGAAATTTCATTGCGAAAGACACGTAAATAGTGTAATGCATAATCGCAAAAAAGGTGACGAGACATTTTTCTTTCGTTTATGTGTAACTTTCATATTGTGTAATGTATCGTTTAAGTTAGTAGACAACGAATCATTTCGTTAATTTTGGAAGCACTACAGCAAAGGAACGTTATTTAGTCGGAAAATATTACTAAATTGTCTACCATCCCTTCGTGAACGTATCGAACATATTCTTGAATTCGAATTGAAAAATAAGAAACTGTGGTTATCTGTGAAACAATAGATTGTAAAAAAAGAATCGGTTGTTAATGTTATGATGCTACGTATAATGGAAATGCATCAATTTTTCGCCCTCAATTTTAATAGCTTGCAGAAAAGTACAACAATGTACTGCCGAAATTATTTCAGAGTTGTGTTAAATATATTGGAAAAGTTTGAAATTTCAACATTCCAAGTGTTAATGTTTGTGTGTAATGGTGCCGCAAGAATGCTTTCTGTAGGCCGGTCTTTAAAAAAATATTGTGCTAGCTTGTTATATATTACGTGTAAAATTCATGCTTTACATCTGGTGGCAGAAATTATTCGTAGATGTTATCCAGGTGTAGATGTATTAATTGCATGTGCAAAGGCTGTGTTTCTCATATCCCCAAAACGTGTTCGCCAATTTCATAAACTGTGTCCCGATATTCCTGAACTACCACAGCTGATTCTTACACGTTGGGGAATATGGTTACAGGCAGTGTTTTAGTATCATAAATATTTTGATACTATCAAGAACGTGGTTTTTAATTTCAATCCCAAAGAAGATGTAACTATTATTACGGGGTGTTAATGTAATTCCTATACGATGAATCGTGGCAGTTTCTTGTCTTTTCTCAGGATTATCTTTCTATGAAACTATGTTTACTAATTGTCCTCTTTAACAAATAGTGGAATCGTGGATTGCTTGTTCTAAATTAGTTTTTGTAATTAATTTATTAATTATTTATGTGTCAAAACCATTGTGTCTCGCATTGCTAAAGCTAACACAACAATAACTTGTATTCAAAAATATAAATTGACTGTGAGTCATTCGTTGGTTCCGAGTATGTACTGTTTACTTTACGTTTGGTATAGCAAGCGCCAGATAAGTTGGCGAGCGGAGGGGTAAATTCGCGCAGGATTAGAAGTATTGTGGAGATTTGTATTTAGTTTTACATCAATTTGCAAGATACCTTAGGTGGCGTAAACTACACATCTATCACTTAATAAATTAATGACACAAGTCTACAAAATTAAACTTTTTGACAGATGTTTTTATTTTGAAAACTGATTTTATATAATTTTGGTAGGCTGATTTCAAAAATTCTATGCATTTATTTGTATCACGTAAGGTTTTTTTGCAAATATTAAATGAAAAAAAACAATATTTCTAAAAAAAATTATTTGGTTATTGAGTAAAAAGGTGGAATACAAGTTAAAAAAGTGGAAAAAAATATTTTATTCAGTCTTTTTTACGTGAAATCTTTGTCTTTTTGCCAGAAAGCTGCGTTGTCCGGACATTCGGTTGTATGTTTTTAAGGGCATATCCCGTTTTAACATCCAGCAGTAGTCCGCCATTATCGTTATGCTCCATCTGCCTTGGTATCGCCGTTCCATTTCCTTAATGTCTTGGTGAAACCTCCCTCCCTGTTCTTCGCTAACTGCTCCAAGATTTTCAGGAAAATAGTTCAAGTGTGAAAACAGGAAATGCACTTTCAAACTCATATTACAACCAAGACGATGAAAGTGTTGTAACATATTTTGAACAATATTTTCGTAGTTTTCGTCCTTAGAGTTCCCAAGAAACTTATCAATTACTTCTTTAACAGTGGCGGCTCTTGATGACGTACGATGTGCGCTGCTGCACGGATGGGACTGCTTCGTTTAAGCTTTCATATATACAGAGAAGCAAGTAACCGTACCGAAATCTTCCGAAATAGTTCGAAGTAGTCTCATCCGTGCAGCAGCGCACATCGTACGTCATCAAGAGCCGCCACTGCTTCTTTAAATCAAACCCAGGCGTTTTTCTCGACATTGGTCATTGTGTTTTGAAAATCCTTGTCTTTGCATAATGTTCTTATCTGCGGCCCAACAAAAATACCTTCTTTTAACTTGGCATCGGATAAGGCTGGAAATGTCTCGCACAAATATTTAAAACACTGTCCATTTTTGTCTGGGGCTTTAACAAACTGCTTCATCAAGCCAAGTTTGATATGGAGAGGAGGCAGTAAAACCTTTTTGGGGTCAGCCAAGCTATCTCTTAATACATTTTTGCTACCAGGTGTAAGGTTTGTTCTAGAGGGCCATTCTATTTGAGTCCAATGTCTATCCCTTGCTCGACTATCCCACTCACAAATAAAACTTGGAAATTTTGTATAACCCCCTTGTTGTCCTAGTAGCATGCATAGCACTTTAAGGTCACCACAAAGCATCCACTGATGTTCTTGGTAGTTTATTTTCTTTAAAAGAAGTTCAAAATTTTCATACGTTTCCATTAAATGTACCGAATGGGCAACGGGAACCGAGGCCAGCTCGTTACCATTGTGCAATAAAACGCCTTTTAAACTACGCTTACTTGAGTCAATAAACAGGCGCCATTCTTCTTTTACATACGGCACATTTCCTAATTTTGAAATTAAGTCAGGAATATTGTTGCAATACACTAGCGGTCCGTCTTGAGTAAAATATTGACATAACTCTTTTTCGCGATCCCGGTAAAAGCTTGATGTGACGCCAGGTGCCAGTAAATGTTTCTCACGAAGTCGGGAGGCTAACAATTCGGATGCATCCTTTGGAAGGTGCAAATCTCTAATTAAATCATTTAGTTCGCTCTGGTTAAACACTTCGGGCTCTCTGAAATCTGGTGTGAAATCTGAGTCATCTGGGTCGCAATTAGATTCCTCTGATTCTGACGATATGACGTTTTCTAGTGCTTTTGGGGCGGTAGCTATCGGTACATCTGGTCCATGAGGAACTGGTCGAATAGCAGAGTCCAGATTGGGATACACAATTTGTTTCTTATTTTTTCTGTTGTATCCTTGAACATTACACGAACAAAAATAACAATCATCACTGTGATTTCTAGGCTCTCGCCATACCATAGGAACACCAAAGCTTAAACATTTCTTCCTATCTTTTTGCCTGTTTCTTAATGCTTCAACGCAAACAGAACAAACAGTATGAGGAGCCCAGGACTTGGCTTGGTCGCCAATTTTTACACCAAAATAAGCGTGGTATACATTTTTCACAAACGAAGTTATACTACGCTTTACTACGACATAACTACCACAGATATAACAAAAGTTATTCGGATTGTTCACACAATGTCTTCTTTCCATATTTATACGTTCTAGAACACTTAAAATACGCAACAACGAAGACAACAAGCGCGCGGACACAGTAGCACGACGACTAACACAACCAAACTGCACATAAGCAGGTTTCAACGTTGTATTGACGCTTCTGCGCCGACTCTGTTGCTTTGCTGAGAAATCTAATATTAACCAGTGTTGCCAAATCACATTTAATTTCATAAAAATCAATTCATTTAAAAATCATGCCTAACATGGAACAAACATATTCTTGTCATAGGTATATTAATAAATTAACATTTTTAAGATATAGAGCGCTATAAAAAAAATTTACGTGATAGAGCAAAAATATGGCGTTTTTTGGAATAAGGGCCCCCAAACATATACAAATTAGCAAACAGCTTTCAAACATCTAAATCACTGTAGACCTGTGTAATTTATTAGAGTAAAACATATAACGTGAACGTTTATAAAAACGGCTTCTGCGCACCCCCTCCTCTCGTCATCTTATTTGTCGCTTGCTATACATAAACCAGGTAATTTGACGAGACCAAATGCTCCAGGTTTTTTTAAATTACTGACCCGCTTGATTCCTCAATGGTTAGCGAATAAATTAAAATATTTACTTGTAAAATCAGAAAGTTTGTCAGTTGAAAATTCCTTAGAATTTGTTCAAATAATTAAAGATTGTGAACGGGAAGACAGGTATTTAGTTTCTTTCGATGTAGCGACATTGTTTCTTTCGGTATGCACATTATATTTCCGCGATTTTTGATATATTTAAATGTGAATTGAACATGTTCGTAAAACAGTTAAATTTGAAATTTTCTACTATTAAATTTATGGCGGAAAATGAAGACAAGGATAGGATACTATTCTTAGATACACTAGTAATAAGCATAAAATATATTCCGAAAAGGTTCATCACAGCGGATTCAAACCATAATTTCTCACAAAAGAGGACTACACCCTATTTTCTAGACATTCGGTAGCTAAATTTTCCGTTAACGAAAGAGAAATACGAAAAAGAATTAGGTTTCATTAAAAGTATTGGGAGACACAATGGTTTTGGCACATAAAAAATTAATAAATTAACTAGAAAAATTAATTAAAAAAAAGCAATCCGCTATTGTACCACTTGTTTGTTATCTCAACGAAATTGTGACAAAAAGTTCATTTGTTACCGTGATTATAAATTGAAATATAATGATCAAACAAAACGCTCAATAATAACCCGTTATAAAGAACATATATCGCATATTAAATTCAATAGAAAAATCGAGTGTTGCCCGTCATGTGTTAGAAACCAACCATTGCGGCAGATTATTTAAAATTAATTAAAAATATAAACAATCCGAAGGAATTTGATACCTAGAAAGCATTCGCATATTTAGAAACTAAACTAACACAATGCTGATAAAGGACATAAAGGACCAATTTAATATACCTGCTTGTACGACGTCTTAGAGGAGGGCGTATGAACGAATACATATCTGTCATTTCTGAAGAGGATTAAGGCACCTAAACTTATGTTCCTTAAAACTTGATAACTAAGAGGATGATAACTTAGTTATCGAAATACGTATTTAGGATATTAATGTAGTAAGGGAGTTTTATACTTTTTGTAAGTCATCAACAGTTGCTTATATCTTTAGACAGCTCTATCTATTTTCCAACAACGCAATGTGACCTTTTTACCTAACTTCGAATCTGCTTGATCAAGATGCAAGCACTACTTGTTATTATCTGTACCACATATGAAAGAAAACTAAATTAACAATTACATTGTATATTAAAATAAATATATTTCTATATGTTCAAGGTTCTCCTACCCTTATAATTCCTCGCATTTCCAATAAATTACCTGTTTTTAATTTCTACGCACACTGTAAATAACAATTTCATGATTTATTCTTAACAACCGCGTGTGTATACCATGAGGTTGTACTATTTTTTTTGTCTGTAGATTTAATGATAAGCTTCATTTAAATTACTATGTACATATATGTGTTTGTGTCTCATTGCCAACCGATGCAGAAATGTCAATTCTTTCTTTCAGTCAGTGAACGGAATACCTAACAATTGACATGAATTAAATGACATCGATGAAAAGAACGTTTACTTTTTTCTCCATTGATCAGCGGTACTCAAAAGTAATTGTGCGGTAATTAGCAATAATTGAAATTCCAAACGCAGTGGCCGACTTCATGAATAATACATTTGACATGCTGGTCTAATGGGTCGTGTGTTTTAATGCACGACTGATTTTGAATTGATTGTATTTGTTTTCGGTTGGCAGTGGAATTGAACAATTGCATAATGGCAAGCTTTTGTTTTCAGATTTAATAGCCGCAAACGTGGGAACAATAAGTCATCTACATCTTCGGGAAGATCGTAACGTGAGTGAATTTTTTTTTGTTTTGTTAACCTAACAATAAGTGCTACAAAAGATTCTATCCTAAATATGTAAATTCTAGGTATATACTTTTCATTAATATCTACACTTTTAATATTATAAAGTATGTAATGTGTGTATGTAACTGAAAAATTTATTTATAAAACATTCAAGCGATTTTAACAATTTCAAATTTCAAAACACCTCGGGGTTATAGCATTTTATAAATTTTATGAAAAGAATCGATACAAATGTTTTACTAACAAGAAAAAATGAGAAATATAAAAGGAAATAGGAACTAAAAACATCCTAGCTTGATATTTTATTAATAAAATCTTAATTGGAAAAAATATTAATTAAATTGTATTTTAAAAATATAGAATAATTTAAAAAAAATTAGTTGACTTTTTTGTTATAAATTAGTAGAAAAAAATAATATCTTGAGATTGGAAACGGACAAAAAGGGTCTTGTTTTTCTTCTAAGTTTTAAGTTGGACACTAAATACGTCCAGGCACTTGAGCCTAATGCTTTTTATACTGTCCCTAACAGATGTCTCGATGTTACTCTGTCAGTCTTGTGTCTTCGATAAAAGCCACTATCCTCCTTGGGGAAATTTGCGACTACCCTCATAGGTTCTAATAGATCTTTACCTAAATGTTTCTGTCTTAATTTCTTTCCTGTTGTCTCTAATTGGGTTAGCTTTCTTAATAGTGTTTTAGAGTGGAATTGACCTTCCATCTGCTTCCATTCCTTTTTATGTTCCCTTTCACTACTTGAGGACGGTACTTTCTATACCATCCCCGATAGATCCCTCAATTCCACTCTGTTGGTCCTGTGTAAAAGCTACTATCCTCCTCCTCAGCGGAATTTGAATACCCTCGTAGGATCCAATAGGTCTCTACTCAAATATTTCTGTCTGCGCCTCTTCAGTTCCTCACAAGTACCTATGACATGAAGAGTAGTTTCATGCTGCATAGATGCTTCCTTAAGGGATTAATGTTCCGTTATCAAGTCGTTGACCGTATTAATTCTTTTTGGTTGCTTCTCATTAGGTTGTCTAAAATTTTAGCATCCAGCTCTCCTACTAGTGTATGGAGTTGATCTTCTTTCTATGTTTTCTTTCTAGCAATAACCAGATCTCTCTTCTGGCGAAATCCTTTAATCATAATAATTTCACATACAAGGTCTGGTTCTATGAAGTTTTCTTTTCAGCCCTTCTTGGTCAATGTGTTTAACCAGTTTCCACCTAGTAATTTAACACATAATGGCTTTAATAGTCGCTTAACTGTCAGTCATTATGTTAATATTTCTTTTTGTGCTGAATTTATTAGGCACAGGCTGCAACTGCAAATAACTCAACCTGAAAAAACGTTATTTATTTTATTCCTTCTATGGCATATACTTCTGCTTCTGTATCATATTTGGACTGCGATCCACGCATGAACTACGTATCATTGTTCCCTGATCGGTATTGAGATATTCAGTTTACCTGTAAACACAATCTCCGGTACCATACTGTTATTTCAGAATAGCAGTCATGGAGGCTGTTTTCGTACTGTTCAGTGCTCCTGTCATTGCCAATAGCGACTAAGTATTCGATGGTTGGCTGTATATAGCTAATGTACCACTTTTGACTGCAATCGCCAGGTTCTATTAATAGCTCTTCTGCAACGCCAAAATCTGTTACTGTAACAAGGTGCTTTTTACACCTTTTTTTTCGTTATGATTAACAAATTCCAAAGTTCGGAGAGGACTTCGCATGATGCGCCACTATTCCCCGTAATTTTTATTAGGAGGTAGATAATAACAATGTCATCGGCAAACCCCTGCGACCATATTCCCTGGTCATTAAATTTTTTATGAGAATATCCACTGTTAAACTCCACAGTAGTAGTGGTAATATTTCTCCTTGAGGGTGCTCTCTTGTTGTCCTTATGGAGATTGTTTTGTTGTGCATTTGGGGATGAACTTCTCCACCTTACACTGTACATGCTTTTGTCTTACGGAACATAAAGATATATATTCTTCTTCGTATTTAATCAGGAAGTGCTTGTTTTCAAGGTATGACTTTAGTACAATAATTTTGTACTTTATGCCTTATTAAATGTCTAACTCATGCCGAAAAATTCTGCAATACTATATATTTTCGTGTCATTGCTCGATTACATTTGTGATGTGCAATGGATTTGTTTAATAGTATCATATTTTTGTAGAAATCCAAACTGTCGGTTTCAGTAATATTTTGCAGCTAATAACAAATTGTGCATTGTTGTCTAAAGACTGCCATATTTTTAAGACATTCTTGACTTCTGGAGTTTAACAGTGCCGCGCCTATCATTTGGAATTTGTTCATTGGTGTTTTGTACTGTTTGAAACAGATAAATATTGATTTTACTTAGCGATTTAGATGCCTATTGTTAGTGAATATTTACTAATATCCGTGATCATTAATGGTTACTTACAAACAGGAAAACAGAAAGAAATACAATTACAATAAATAAACGGCAATAAAATTAAATATAATGAATAAAAACTAAATAATTCTAGATCTTCAAAATAAAACAATTCTTAATATTAAAAAGGAAATAATTTTAATAATTAAGTGTGTGTAATAAAAGCAACTTGTAGTATAAATTCTTGATTCTAGTCTTGATTATGAAAATGTTAAATTATGTAAATGCGGAGGGTGTCGGAATCATTAATCAAGTTCATTCTTTATGATCTCCTATTTTTATATAAAACATATTTGTTATTTTTCTGGTCAACAAATTTTCGTTTCTTAAATTTTTCTTGGAATCTATGTACAATTTTCCTTTCTTTTATAGTTCTAACAATAGTAATAATAACAAATTTATTCTGGCACGTCAAGTTTTGGAAAAAAATATTGAAAAGTAAATGAAATAATATTAATTAGGTATGTACATTATATGGAGTTGTATGATATCGTTCTGTTTAAAGTGCTTTTCTTTTTGCTTTTCTCTTATACTGTTCTTAGTATTCAAGTATTTCACTGTTTTGCTTGTCCTGTAGCATTTACCATATGTACAGGTATTTCATTAAGCATTCAAGATCATCAACCATCATCTATAAATTATATTAAAACAACCACATTATTTCAATATACCTACCGAAAATAAATTTAGAATGACTGATAAACGTACAATAGTTACTTATCACATATTTAGCGTTGATATCGAAGTCAATTCTTGATTATTCAATAAAGAAACATTAATTTATATTGTAGGTTAATTGTATGTATACGAACGATTTAATACACTATTTATTTTGCTACCGCCTGTTTAATCTAATTGGATAGATGTGCATAAATGTGCTAATAATATCCAGTGCCGACAAATAAAGAATTAAGTATATACCTTGAACATATTGTTTTATTTATATTGTTATTTCAATCATTGATCTAATATATTCAAACAACAGAATTATTTGTATCTTGAATCTGCCCAATCAAAATTATGTTTTTGATTTTGAAAACACCAAAGTAATAACACAAAAAAAGAACACAAAAGCTAGAGAGGTCTTAGAAATGATACACATTTTCAAAAATAGCAAAACAATCAACGACAGGAACGAAATCGATGGGCTTTCAAAACTTTATTACCCTCTCATAAAACAATAGAAAAAAAAAAAAAAAAAAAAAAAACCCCTGCACGCACAAGACAAAAACGGGAAAAAATATCTCCCATTAGAAATAACAATGTTAACTTATACTCCTAAATACGGTCCTGACTACCATGCTCATTCCAAAAAACAGAAATTAAACCCCCGCAAACAAAAGCATTAGTTCACTTACAAAATCCGCACAAGCATGTTAGTTCTAAGAAAATTGGTCCTGGGTGTCCAAACACATGTGGCACATGAATGCGTACCCGTATAGAAAAAACAACAATGTGAGTTTATTTGACTGTTCTTTGTTCTCTTTACGTATTGTATTGTAATTCCTGTTCATTTTAGCCATTCTTATTTTTATTTTATGTAAGTTTCAACGTTAAATGTTAACTCAATTTGTAATCATCTTTAATCTAATTTTAAACTTAAAAATTGTTAATATTTGTTAAGTCTCCAATTAATTCATACAGATATTAATCACATAAATGTCCCCCTACCATTCTAAGCTATTTTAATTTAATGTTATTAATTTTCAACGTAAAGCACTAACCAAATCCGTAATTCATTTCTTAATATAATGTTAAATTTAAAATGGTTAATTCAATTGTTATATCATACAAAACAAACACAGTTCTCATGTTCATTGTAATGATTCTTGTTTCCAGATGCTTGAAAAAGACTGAATTGATAAAAGTCGAAACGTCGCAAACAAACATCTAAATTCAATAAAAGGTCGCTAAAACCAATAAAAATCTATTATTTTTAATATATATATATATATATATATATATGGTAAATTCAAATTGTAGGCGATTTAAGGTCTGGTTTTACTTCAAAAACTATATATTTAAAACAATCCTACACGTATATGTTTCGGCTAATGATGCCTTTCTCAAGGAATACAAAATATAAATGTCATTTATATTTGACATTTATATTTATACAAAATATAAATGTCATTTATATTTTGTATTCCTTGAGAAAGGCATCATTAGCCGAAACATGTACATGTAGGATTGTTTTAAATATATAGTTTTTGAAGTAAAACCAGACCTTAAATCGCCTACAATTTGAATTTACCATAACATACTAAGGTCACGAAATAATAATTATCTTTATATATATTATTTTTTTTATTATATATATATATATATATATATATATATACATTTACCTCGTATCAAATATATATATATATATATATATATATATATATATATATATATAAAACTTCTTCAGTGTCACAGACACTCTCGAAATAAAGAGAAAGTAAACCATAAGTGCCCTAGTATATCGCCCGAAGTACAACTTTCCTGCTTCATGTACACATGTATATCATAACTAGAGTAATATTAATCTTCTCGTTTTCATTTTTCTTATTATTTTTGTTTTTCTTCCGTCTCCTCCACCATTGCGTTGTCATCGTAGTTACCACTATACGAACACGATGATTAAGCGATTGTTACCCGGTAATAGCATAACGGTAAAAATGAACGAGTAAGCGGTGGTCGCAGATATCAATCAGACGGACGGGCTCAGTGCGTGACATGCATTTTCTGATTGATATCCATGATTCGCACGGTGAACAGCATGTAAGTATGTAGTAGTCAATTTAACAGTGTCGTGTGAACACTATCTAAGAGCAGTACGGACCTGTCGAACGCGAGAGAGGCATGCAATTGTTCCAGGTAGATACGCACGGTGTCAGATCTTTTACAGACGAGTAGTATCGTGATCGAGTTAAATGGAGAAAAGATTGCTGTATAAAGTGTAATTGAATTGCCTTTCGCAAAAAGGGCAAGTTGTTTCTTAGTGGAACTCTTGATCACTGTTATATTTTTAAGTAAATGTGTTCACGTATCTTGTTTTCTTTAAGATTACTTTTCTTGCCAAGATCTTTTTTAGTAGTGTTTAATATCTAACCAAAATGTTAGTGTACGATTCCTTGGTATAAAATTATGAGAACGTTACCGTAACCTGTTCCGAAACACAATAAAATATAGTGTATGAACTAACTCTCAAATAAAAGAAAATTGTCTGTGTTTTTCTGGCAAAATGCTTTGATTAAAAGAATCAAAAGCTTTTCCAAAAATTATGATTAATACACTATATCTTTCGTCGCAAAAGAACAAGTTTATTTTATATATAATATTTGGTACTTGAGTGAATATATGGGTTTGCGTCTTTAACTAGTGCTTCTAAGAATGTTTGTAATGTCCGGCCGATAGCACAGTGGTATGTCACTGGTTTATGTTGCCGGGAGTACCGGGCTCTTAAATGGGCGATGCTAAGACGTGAATTTTTATTATTATTATGTTACTTAAAACAATAATGTTCAGAACGTTTGTCGACGCCTTTTGGGTCACATAAATTTCATGGTGTCGTTTTCCTTTCATCGCTAAATGAAGTCGAAGAAAGTCAAAATAAACACATTCTGTTAAAATAAGACAAATACAGTGAATGGTTCAGCAAAAAATGTTTGATATATTGAGACCAAATACGACATATTACATGAAAACAAATGTTTCGCAATAGCCAGATAATATTCAGAAGTTACTGTTTGGAATAAATTCTTTATGAATATCACATGCCTGCAATTTTGAAGCCATGACGTCCCTTTCTGAATTCGACGACTGATTCTCAAGTATTTTGATGCGCTAATTACGAATATATATATTCAGTTTTTCTCCATCACGTTCAGGTTTTTCAGAATAGACACTGGAAGAAAATTGTAAAAAAGGACACATTTCTTGGAAAAAAATATATTTAAAAAGTATTTAAAAACTATTGAAATTTGATAAACGATTACTTGTTTATTGCGTAACTAATATCACTTGTCTTTGTGAAACCTTGTCGTTCTTCTTCCGAAGCTTCTATTTTGTGATTTTCTCTTAAATTTTCGGTTTGGCTCATCCCGACTGAGCAACCAACAGTAGTCCAACAACATGTTTGTGTTCCACCTTCCGTGATACCTCTGTTTAATGTTTAATGCTCATAGAATAGCCCATTAAGACAAAATTTGCAATCATATTCGCCACTATTTCTTTATAATCAGGGTTTCTATTATTCGCTAAGAGATTTTTCGCCACATCCTTAAAATATTTCCGTGCTTCTAACTCAAGTTTTTCATCGAATTTTTCATCTATCATTAATTTTCTTATATCAGGGCCAACAAAAATTCTTGTTTTCAGTTTAGCGTCCGACAAAAATGGCAAAATTATATGCAGATATTTGAAACTTTCTCCTTCTTTATTTAAAGCCTTAAAACTGTTTCACCATACCCAGCTTAGTTTGTAAAGGAGGTACCAAACTTTTTCTCAGGGAACCAAGTTCTTTCGAACTACGAAATTTACGAAAATTAAATTCGCAGTATTTCTTGCGCAGCTATTTTCTGCCTTGAGAACTCGATATATACACATTTCATTAAAAAAAATGAAGAACCAATATAATAATAGGCTCATTACTTAATGAGGCTAAAATCGCCCATTTTAGCGTAATGAAGTCGTATTACTTATACTAATTATATAGTATTTAACAAAGTATGAATGGGAATTTAATCTTTTATTCTAATAGAGTTACTAAATGCATTAACCATTAGAACTCGTTTAAAGAATGTTCCATCCAATTTCGAATTAAACCCTCTGAGCAATTTTAAGCAGAATATAAAATGGTAAATAAAATAATAATATCCTGACATGATTGATTTTTTAACTATTTTTCTCGTAATCAGCACATTAAAAATTATTGGGAACGCTACTCAGATCTTAAAGGGGAAAACCATTATAGGCTTGTGTATTTTCTCTGTTGAAAAATTAATATTGTTTCCATTTTCGACTTATCTAAATATCTTTCTTTGAATTTTCTTTTTATAGTGAATGCCATTCAGCACTGTTAGTCTATTTAGTATCAATTTGAAAGCATCATGCTTCCTTACAAGTTATAATGTTGTAAATACTAATTAATAGTTCTCACAAATTGCGTGCGTGGGAAAGCTTTTGATGAAATGGGTGCCGAGATATTTGAATGTTTATCATATCAGCTCAATCGATTGATTACGCTGAAGACAATCTGTCTCCGTTTTGAAGAAGATTTGGTGTTCAAAAATTGGCTTGCAAGATTCTTACTTCAGTTTTTTTGGAATAAAGATGGGATAATTATGATAGATTATTTGTAAAAAGGTTGAATTATTTACCTTTTAAATATTTTTCAAGTTTAGCCAATTTTTGAAAACGAAATCTTCAAAAGGGCGGCAGATTGTCTTCGACATAATCAAACGATTGCGCTACAATCTGATGAACATTCAAGTTTCTCGGAACCCATTTCGCCGAAAGCTTTCTCATACGCAATTTCTGAGAATTATTATTTACAATATTATAACTTGTGACAGAGCGTGATGCTTTCAAATTGATTCTAAATAGAATAATAGTGCTGAATGGCATTCACTATAAAAAGAAACTTCCAAGAAAGACGTTTAGAGAAGTCGAAAATGGAAAAAATGTTGATTTTTGAAGAGAGAAATTATACAGGCTTACAATGGTTTTCTCCTTTAAGAATTTTGATGATAAAAGGATACGGCCTAGCAAGATTGCTGTATGCTTTCATCATCAAAATTCAATTCCTGACCTTTCGCTATAACACGACATTTTATCAACACAAAACTACTGCCTATTTACGTAGTATACGAAAGTGATGCTACCCCTAAAACGTGTTGGCAGCAAAACCCCAGTTGGAATTAGGACGAGTCCTAATTCCGCCCCTGGTCTCAAAGGCCCTTCGAAATACTTGCCGACTAGCTCAGTATGATATAAAGCGGAGGCGTCGTGGGCCAACACAACGCATAGTTCTTATATGGGCACCACTACGTTTGGTCTGGCAAGTAATAGGCTAACGTAGAACACCCTCGGCCTTAAGGGCTTAAAACACTACAAGGGGTGTTCAGCTTCCCAGTAACTACTCAAACACTTTTGCTCGTTAGGGTTTTAAGGCAAACAAACACAAACTCGGATAAAACAGTAACAAATAAATTTATTGATCAGTCCAAAAGTTTATCTACAAATTGTTTCAGACAAAACTAGCGCATATTATAATTAAAGAAAAGTAAAGATATGAAATATAAAAAAGTACTGAAATAGTTGAGATATTCACTAAAACACTAAAGTAAACAAAGTATGTTAAGAATTGGATCTAGCGTTAGTAGATCATCAAAGCTTTGACGTTCTTTACATTACATACGCGTCACCCAGTATAAAATCTTCAGAAATAATAAAAGGTAAAGTTAAGCTAAAGTGTCGTAAATTTTATACAAAGAACATCACAAATAAAGTGAATCAAACTATTCAGGCGGAGCCTGTATATACTTAAAAAAAAATAAATTCCAGTTGAGTAACGTTAAAATGAAAACTAGAAGGTGTTTAGAATTATCTAAATGACATTAGAGACAAAAGTTCTCTGACAGAATTAAAATTAATCAAGAGTAAACTTAATGAAAACAATAATACGTTACCCAAGTATGAGTTAAAGTAAAAGCTAGTTTCAAAATTAAATATTAGAAGCGTTTAAGCCTCTTGGATTGATTAGAAGAAAATAAAAATTACAGTAACATAAGCAAGTAATTAATCAAAATTAAACCATTTACTTTTATCTGGATTTACAAAAGTATTAGGTATAAAATTTTATTGAAAGTGGTTTTTCTCCTGTTTGCGACAAAATGGCGACTCGCACCATGCAGCACGTGGTTACGCACAAACTTATTTATATATATATATAAGATTAAACTATTGAAACCAGAATTATGGAATTTCCGTCGTTAATCTGGATTTTGCGGCAAATAAAAATGTACCACACTACCTTGAGATCACAAAAGGAGTGTCCTCCAACACGTGGTCACCGGAGTCCCGGAATAACGTGGATGTTGAAATCTTAACTGCCGGAATGCGGTCTGCATCTGGATTTTCCCGTGCAGAAGTTAATAAGCCAACTTCACCTTCAGCCGTAATCTACAGCCCTAAATTATGGAAAAAGAAATCGAATAAACGGAAGTTCATACAACTCAAAAGAAAACGGAGTACGTAGCTGTGGGAAAAAAATTACAGCCGTCTCCAAGTTTAAAACTCACCTGAAGCACGAGGTCGAGTAAAACTTACACAAATGATTAATTAATGCCCATAAGACAAGTATGCACGAATCCTGCCTATGCAGAAAATTTAAAACTGGACAAAAAGAACAAAACTTGACTTAGGTTTCGAACTTCTGCGTACTTCAAGGCTTACACGAAAAAGATAGCCCCTTACCTTCGGCGGAACGATATTTATAGGAGAAGGTAACTACGTCATAGTTACAAAAAATAATTCCAACGGAAAATGTTAAAATTAACGAAATAATAAACAATAAGCCCAGAGGACAACATGGTGTAAATACAGAAGCTAATAACCTGAAATTCGGAAGTAAAATCGCAACCAAGAAAAAGATAATTGATCAAAATTAATTACAGAAAAATGCAAAGCAAACTAAAACGGAAGTAACCCTATATGCCGCATAGATGGCGTACAAAGCCAATGACAGAAAAATTCCAAAATAAAACTTAAAATAAAGGTTAAACAATCAAATAAATCGCCCTGAAAGCATTACCAAAATTCCAAAATTAAAATAATAACTCGTTCAGTACGTAATCAACGTTTTAAAATAACGAAACTCGCATAAGGCAAAGATAAAAAAAGCATGAGTACGCATAAAATTTACGCAAAAAGATGCCTGCACAGAGAAAGCGGGAAAATTACACCGGAATATAAAGGATATACGATCCTCCAAAATATTAGAACATAAGAAACTTTTAAAATAATAACGAAATTTGAAGAAGCCTAAATGGTTCGATAATAGGGATTATGACAAATAAAATATAAATTAGCGGAAGGACAAAGTTTGAAAAGGCTACGAAGGTTCAAAGTAAGCAAATAAAGTAATTACACGTTCAAAAATTAACAAAGGGTAGCAAAATGATTTTGTACACGTAACAGTGAATAAACTTAGCAATGTATGAAGCTGCTTTATTTTTGGATATTATGACAGAACTATCAGAATTGACATATGTCATTGTAGAACTTGTCATATCGCCATACTTTTGTTGTTCTTGGTAATAGTTATTTATGTACCTAGGTTCGTAAGTACAGCTTTATGGTCGAGAATATGTTTGCAAACCGAGACCCGTAGGGTCGAGGTTTGCATATATTCGAGACCATAAAACTGTACTGTACGAACCGTGGTGCATTTGAGATTTTTCGTCATACCTACGTTTTTTTAAATAGACGAATTTTGATGATTTTGCACTTTACTTTTATTATATGTATACACATTAGTAACATCAAGTCAGGACTGTTTGTCGTATCTATGGTAACCATGTTTGTGCCAATATAAATTTATATTTTTTATAAATGTCAAAGTACATGCAATATATTCTCAAAAGCTTTTTCTTTTAAATAAACTTTATAAATATGGATCAAATAGAGATGGAGGCTATTATAGCTTGTGCTGAAATTTTGCTGGAGAAGTCGTGAAGATATCTTACAATTTCCTAAATTGAAAGATTTTTGAAGCATGAAAATGATGGTTTTAGACGATCTAAAACCATCGGCAACATTATTAGCAGATTCAGGAATTGATGTTCTTGATCTGAAAAGATTCGGCGCATGAAAATCTTCCACCGTGGCAGAAAGATCTAATTGTTCGTTTACATTTAATATTACAAAGTGATAAGTTTTTGTACAAGGTTCTACTTTTACTAGTTATGTGTTTTTGTTAATTAAAATTATGTTTCAAATAAATTTGTTATAAATGTTCTAATATTGATGAAATATTACAGCTCGCTAGCATAGCAACTGTCAATACGGTATGTAAAGTGTCACTTACGTTTCGAAAAAAGGTGTCATAACTGTTTACTTACGCGGTAGGTATGACGAAAAATAATTTTATAAAACTTTTCGATTTGATATTAAATATCTCGAAAAGTTTCTTCCTTAATGTGTTACTTATTTTACGCCATTGTGTAAGGAAAAATATACTCTCTCAAATCTCTTAGAAAAAGATAGGGGTTACAATTTTAAAAAAATAACGTCATAGCGCAAAAATGGCAAACAATTAAAAATTTTAAAATTGCAAAAAAAGCCTTTGTAAAAGAAAATTGACCTGCTCAAGCATTTATTTGAACTATGTATATGCAGGTAAAAAGTTATTACCGATGTGCATAACTTTAAGACCTCAGTGTATCACATTTTGTATTGAAATATTGTGACTTTTTATATGCTAACAACATGGTAAGATAATATAATTGTAGAAACTATTTGTAATATAAAATGAAAGATTGTATGCGGCAAATATGTTGTTTTTTCATCTTAGGGCGAGAATGTAAAAGCAGCAAAGCCATGAAAACTTAATACTATTAATATTGATTAAATAATTGAGAATAAAAACATCAATAAAAATAATAAATGCCATCCGAAGGAAATGGCAGATTATAATTGTGAAGGTTAAATTGCAAATTATTACAATGATAAAATAAAATTTGGTGCAAATAATTGAATACTTAATTCGTTAGATGTATCAGGGAGAGAAAGTCATTTTTTGAAATAATTACAGTATTTGTGCTAACAATTAATATAAATTTATGTAACATTGTTGCATATGGTCACTAACATTATGGATATATCAAAGAATTCAATTAATTAGAAAGCGTGTAGTTGAAAGAAAGATAGTTTATAATTAGAAAGGTATGTGTTGGAAAATATAGTTTTGTTAACAATTTTTGCAGCATTGCTTTCTATATCGAAATTGATTTTAACTTATATAGAAACAAAGATATTTTTAATAATATAAAATATTATTAAAAATCTGGTGTGAAGAACACAAATACAGGTTCACTATTAATATTTTTTGTGAACGTGTCCGAACATATCCCTCCCCAGAGACGTAGATACGTATTTCGCCTTTCTACAGGCTCATCGGTACGCCCCTGCTGGAGAAAGGATATCTTCAGACACATTCACAAAAAGAACCACATCGCCACATCACAGAAATTATCCAGACCGGGTGTAGAAGTAAATTCAGCGCTACCTGTTGTCAGACAGCCGAAGTATCGCGAAGTATTTTAAATATATGTATACTTAAATCTATATAATTAAAAAACTGAATGTTAAATGTATCAATAATTATGAATAAATTTCTGTTGATTTTTATTTTATTTAAACATTTTACAGCTATTCAGAATTTCACTAAAAAACTGGATGCGCAGTTAATTTAAAGTTAATATCATTTTCGATCGTGATGTATTTCAATTGAAACTAGAAAAATATGTTGTTGTGTCTTAATTACAGACATTAGAAATGATATAAACAGTATATGTATTGTAGTTTTTCCCTGTTTAATTTTCTTTTTGGTTATTGTGATATTATATGATTATAGATTTATTTATTTTAAGAATAATTTGTTATTTTGTTTTCGTATTTTTACAGTTTCTTTTTTGTTCTTTGTGATAGTAATAATCAACAATTTCCCATTTAATTTAATACCTTAGCAATGAAGATTCTTCATTTATGCATCTTATTTCAATATAATGTAATTATTGTCTGTTCACGATAGGACGTCTTAAAAGGAACAAAATCTATTCTTGACATTAACATTTCACTAGTTTTAAGTATATATATCTATATATATATATATATATATATATATATATATATATATATATATATATATATATAGATAATTATTTCGTGACCTTAGTATGTTATGGTAAATTAAAATTGTAGGCGATTTAAGGTCTGGTTTTACTTCAAAAACTATATATTTAAAACAATCCTACATGTACATGTTTGGGCTTTCCTTGAGAAAGGCATCATTAGCCGAATTGGCGAAGAACTTTAAATCATTAATACTTTGTAGTAACTATTTCATATTGAAGAGTGCCATCAGCATCAAACATAATATAAACGTCGGCGAATATTCGAAAGTTCGTGCGTTTATAAAAAGAAAGAACGAAGGATATGTCCCAAGAAAATCACGTGTTTTAGAAAGGCAACATAAAGTTCATAAAGGAAGCGCCTAATGATACATTTTTATTAAGCAAAGTAAGTCAGCATTGGCAAATAGTACAAAATTTCCATTTCTTTAACTGTAGGTCATTTTAATCTTTGGACTTGCTGGTGCTCTTAGAAGAGATGGAATTTAGAACAATAGATTATATTTAAGATTTGGAAACAACCCTTCTCGTAGTTGTCTTTGAAAAACAAAAATTATAAGAAAATTTGCAATCACTGAACATTTGAAGTTTTACAGAAAATACATGTCTCTCTCCGTCTTCAAAATTACTCAGAAAATGTTTTTTTTATTAATTATAAAAAAGGGAAATATACCCGTCAAGTTATCAGCATAAACAAAATTGAAAGAATTCCTAGCCATATTATGAAATATTTAAAACTGTCTTATGCAGAACCATACTTTAGACGCTCCTCTGACTCTTTATTAATTGAAACTGGGGCAAAATTATTAACGGTAAAACAGCACGAGTGCTGGAAGAGTCCATCCGTAGCTGAGAGATACATAGAAAACTCAGTAAACAAAAAGAATGACATTTTAGACAGAATTTTGTCAATTCAAAATTCAAATAGTAACGTTGTGACAAAATCTTCAGATGAGGCAGCTGGTGTAAAGTTAGAAAACCTGACGAATTGTGCGATTACTGTTAATAATAATTATTATAATAAAGATAATTATATAATAAATTTAATTTTCTTCGATATTTTGTTCATTAATATTGATCTTTAATCGTATGATCGTAGAAAAAGTATAGAGCGCAACACTGCGCGCAGGTTTTTTTTACACTCGCATAGTTGCTCCATTCCAATAATAGTATCTGTCTTCTTATTTTATAGCCACACCTCGTATTTAGGATTTTCAAAAAATAGAGTGCTTTAAAATACTAAGTTCACGAAAATTTTGAATGATTTTGAACAAGTTGTTGGAATATTAACAAAATTATTATCAGAAGAAGTGATTTTCTAACAATACACATTCATAAAAGAGCACCTAAGGGTGCATGTATGTTAATAAGACATAAATTTCATAAATTAGCATAGCCTGCATTATAATACTGTCGAAATATTTTTTTCTTTAAAGATATATGCGATGGTAGCCATCAATTTTCTCAATATTGTTATCGCTTTAAGCAAAGCGTAGAAGTTTTGAATATTTCAAAGCGAAATTGCTAAATAAATACTCTAATTGAATGCTAGCATGTACATTCTATAATTTATTAAATAATAATTTATATACCTACGCTTTGACGAAGCGCTGTAAGTATTGAATGATTTAATCAATAATAACTTTAATACTTTAATAACTTTAAAACACGAAAGTGTTACCGACCTCCAGCGTTGTGGATTGTTTATTCAATTTTATAACGTAACGATCATTAATTGTACCGCGAATGCTATAAGTGGCAATTAGAAAACCGTAAGCGGCTTCGTAAGTGTTCCTATAAAAGGAAATTAAGTGGTAACTTCTTTAATTGTTATTAATATTATATTATTTTCCGTAATTTGTACAAGGAAAACCTTAATAGCGTTACACTTTACTATACATTAACACATAATTTTTATCAATTTAATTCACATTTTGACATTAAAGTCTATTTATTGACTGTCTCTGACTTCAATCGGCTCATGTTTTTGTACGTAGGCAGGTTGCTAGGTATGTATATTTAAACTTTGTGAACTTTTGATCTCTAATAAATAATAAAGCTGTAGACAATGCACAATAGATCCATAATCTATATTTGAATGCTTATTATCTCGTTTTCTTTTTACAATCCAATATTTTTGCTCTTCAAATATCGCAAGTTCAACGGCCCGTTATTGTACTAGAGCAATAAATAATATCTTGCGGTATCTTTTAGTTATGATATATGTGTCTTATTTTCAATTTAAAAAATAGTACAATTGATACATCGAAACTAATGATCAACCTTTTTCAATACCAAGAATGTCTTTTTAGTGTTGCATACAGCCATAAAATCAAACAGTGGATCGACTTCAAAGTGTTTTATTGCTTTTCAAAATATTTCGCACAAAAATTGATACACTTCTGCATTCGTTCAAACAAATTATTAAAGCAGTTATTCCAGTGTTCAGTTGGGACAGTTAAAATTATCGTTTTGAAGGTATCTACTGCTTCTTGCGGCCACTGAAATTGTCGACCACGCATTCCATTTTGTATCTTTGGGAACGTAAAAAAATCGTTGGGACTTAGGTCGTGACTATACGGAGGATGATCTAATAATTCTATATTTTGCTGCTCCAAAAACTCAATTGTCTTTTGAGTTGTGTGCGAACTCGCACTGTCATTTGTTACATTTATTTTTCACCTTAAATTTTTACCGACCTGTAGATAATGATATATATCAAATTTAGTTCTTTGTATTCGTTATTTTCTTTGTGATCCCGGTTGCGCCATCTAGAATGGCTTGTGTGCACTGAATGTGACCTCGCTTCAGGCAGTGCGATTGTACGTGATTGATCCCGTTAATCGTGCGAGTGTGTAATTTTTATGTATGTATTTTATGTATAATATCTACTAGAAAGGCTGCTATTGTTAGTGAATTTGGACGTCTAATTGCGAAGCGATTAGACGTAAGGTTATCTTTGTCCGACATATGGTATATTTATATCTCGCAACGAGGAAGACAGTCGACCAAGCAAACAGTGGAGGCAGAGAATCAACCCACCATCGTCTTGGTTGAACATCTGGTCACAAGAACATCGTACCAGCTGTGGGTCCAGCCATCTCTGTCGCACACATACAGTCGAACGAGGTACTTCTGCAAAGACTAATTTTTTTTTATTGAAATTTAAAATCTTCCTAGAATTTGATCTTTTTTTGTATATTTGCTTTTATAATTATTTCCATTATTGATGCCAATTAAAACGGCATATAGCCTTAGTTATATTCGTATGTATGTATATTTGGAACTTTTGTAAATTATCACGTAATTCGCGTATTTATTAAAATAATTTATTTGATTATTATACATTTTTAAAATTAATTATCGTACAATTTATTTTTTAAATAATTCTGAATCTAAATAAATGGTTAACTGAGTTGATTTCACACAATTAGGTAGTTTTGACGACAACTTTGTGTAACATTCTCGAAATAGATTGCATTGTTTCGTCACCACGCAAACAAAATACGTGCTGGAAGATTTAAATAAATTGTAATTTCTGTTAAATTCATTACTTTTCTTGATACCATTTTACTAGTGCTTAAGTAATATACTGTGTGTAATTCCATTGTAAGGTTCTGCTACAGATCTGCGGCAGAACTAGATTTTTGATCCTAGGTATAAGTTAATTTGAAATCGCTTGAATAACTAAATTGTCATATTTTTGGTGAATTTTGCAGTTTAACTCAATTTATTATATTCATGGATCATTTTGCTGATACGGTACATATTTAATGTAATATTTTTGTTTTATATTAGATATATATTGTCACAATATATCGAGTGTTCATTTTCAATTATCATTCTATTACAACGTAAATTCGTTTACGTCTTGAACGCCCTTTTGTTAATACTTGCTTTTTTCATTACTCCAAGACTGCGTCTGCGCGCACCCTACTCAACAAACAAGATGCGAGTGACCCAAGCCCAATAGTACGGCTTTCACATTACGTTTTACACCATACATTTCTTGAAGGCTCGTGGGTTTTCGGAATGAGACATGAGCAAAGGCTTGACTTTTAAATCTCCGCTTGCGTTAGCACAAAACAAGAGTGAGAAGGTTTTTCATTGGTTTGTGGCCAGGCATCAAAGTCTCTTCTGTAGGTCCATTTCGGCATCTTTTCCCAAAAAGGACCCGTTTCGTCGCAGTTAAAACACTTGCTGTGACAGATAATTCTCGGAAGTCTCTGAAACTCGACTACGTACGTCTCAGCTGCCTTAGCGTCAGAACTCGCTGCCTGTCCGTGTCTTACAGCGCTATGGACGCTAGTTCTTCTTTTAAAGTTATTAAACCAACCCCTGCTAACCTTAAAACCTTCGTTTTGTGTCTTCGTCGTCAGTTTACTTATAAGATCGACATACAAGGCCTTTACCTGCTCATAGATAATATTTTCGGTCACAGTATCACCTGCTAGTTGTTCTTCGTTTATCCACACGAGAAGTAACTTTTCTACATCTTCTAGAATACTTTATTTCTAATTTCCTCCTTAATATTGAACAAATTGTTGACGTTGACTTGTTCTAAAATCTTGCAATGTCGGCCACTCACATACCTCGTTCGTGCTTTTCGATTATTTATTTCTTAATTATTGTAATCATTTCTTTCTTCTCGCCGCCTTCCTTTAAAACCCTTTTCTTCATGGGAGCCATAGTTGCAGGCTCGTCCACCAAGCTAAAATTTATTGCTCGTCTTGCAAAACGCTCGCAAATCAAGTTACTCACAATCCAAAGTTCTAATGTATTCGTATAACCCTTACATTTGAATCTTACGTAAACCGTTGCTTTATGCGCTTATGTTCTTATTTATTATGTATAATTAGTAGACGATATGCATATATCAATATGATTATGGGAGAGTATGTCCATAAATTGCATGTGTTTACCTCTTAAGTCAATATTTTTAATTAAATTATTAGAATTTAAATAGATAATTAAAAGCATATTAAAAGCTAATCGCAATATGTTTTACGGTTTTAATTGACGCGTTTTCTTTCAAACGGCCCCGTTAAGTTATCGTTACCCATACATTACATAAAATAAATTATGTCGATTAATTCAAAAGCTAAATATCATTAATTATAAATGTTCAATTCTGGAAAAATGTCGTAAATGTTGTGAATTAATTACTTGTTACTATCCAATGTGTTATGTCTTAATCTAAGCTATTTAATCGATTTCTATATATATATATATATATATCTATATATATATATATATATATATATATATATATATATATATATATATATAGTAAACCTAATCAGTAGGCGATTAAAGGTCTGTATATTACTTCAAAATATATGTATTTAAAAAACTCTACATGTTTCGGCTGTATACGCCTTTTTCAAGAGAATACAAAATATGAATGAATTCATATTTTGTATTCTCTTGAAAAAGGCGTATACAGCCGAAACATGTAGAGTTTTTTAAATACATATATTTTGAAGTAATATACAGACCTTTAATCGCCTACTGATTAGGTTTACCATATCATACCAAGGTCACGAAGTTATTATATTTATATATATATATATATATATATATCGATATATATATCGACTTTTAATTATATTATCCTAGGTTGAAAAATTAATTGGAAGCGATTTCAATGATTTAGTAAATGGGAGAAAGAGCAAAACACTATCTTAGAAAAATTTGTCAATATTAAACAGTTCTACTAATTTGTCCTTATTCGTTCAATTAATATTATGTGAATTTGTCAGTTGAAATGTTCATCTCGTTGTCTTTGAGAGGGCGGATGTAATCTCACCACCAAATGACAAGCGCACTTCAATACTATAGATAAATTCCCCACCGTAAATAAGGGCTATACGTAATCTGACCATTCGATTTGATATGTAATTTCTCTTTAAATTTTCTAATGAATGAATTTATTACTGAGTGCTCTTCAGAATTATGCAAACATTCAACACTAAGAAGGATAATATATACCGCCTCATTCTGAGCAAACGCAACGATCCGAATGTATGAATATTTCTCCCGCTCCGAATAAAAATCCCCTGAACGCTTTTAGCCAATCACAAAACAGTCTGTCGCGCAACCATTTGACAATTAATGTCACAAATTAGTGTCACCACTGTCACCCTATACGGAGTCTCTTAAGCGTTTGAATAGTGATCATGCCGCGTTATACACTAGAAGAGAAAGCCGAAATGATGAAATGGTATCACGCTGATAATTCTTGTCAAAGAGTATGTGACTTTTTTGCCGGAAGGTATGCCGACAGGCCCATCCCGAACAAAGCTACAATTTGTAGACTTAAAAAGAAAATAGACATTACTGGTTCTGTACAAAATTTAAAACCATTATTCCCAAATCGCAGAGTTCCTAATGATACGTCCATTTTAGTATGCGCTGCAATAGAACTAAATTGAAATTTGACACTTAGCGATATTTCCAATGATTTAGGCATATGCTGCTCTTCCGTTAACCGCATACTAAAATTAAATGGTTTTCGTAATTATAAATATTCCAAACATCATCTATTATTTTACGGCGATGAGTTTAAACGGATGAATTTCCGTTATTATATAATTACTTTCTCATTATAAACAATTTATTTTATTATTTGTAAGAGTAAATTTTTCTTTACATTACTAGAATTTAATTTAGTTTTTATTAGTTCTGAAATTTATTTAGTATACTATGAATAGTTTTTGTGACCTTTATTATTAAAATTTAATTTATTAAATCTCTTGATGCCTTATTTGCAATTTTCTTGATCGCTTATTAATAATGTGTAACCATCGTCAGTATAACGTATTGCAATTTACTCATTACCATAACACAGGACTAAACAATTTATAGTCCTTTAATAGTAATTTGGTAATCAGATAATTTTTCTTACGCGGCTCCATAATATCTAAGTATATATGACATATGACATCGATGTTAACGCGCCTACAGCATTCAGGGGAATTGTATTAGGAGCCAGAAAAATAATTGCACATTCGGATCGTTGCGTTTGCTCGGAATGAGACAGACTGTGTTGTGATTGGCTAAACGCGTTCAGGGGATTTGTATTTGGAGCGGGAGAAATATTCATACATTCGGATCGTTGCGTTTGCTCAGAATGAGGCGGTATATATATATATAGTAAATTCAATTTGTTGGCGATTTAAGGTCTGGTTTTACTTCAAAATGTATATATTTAAAACAATCCTACATGTTTCGGAAAATGATGCCTTTTTCAAGGAATATAAAATATAAATGACAGTATATTAATGTCAAGCTTATACATTTGTAGTTGCTATGGATAAAATTATTCAAAGATACATTTCAATTAATAATAGTAAATCATGTCTTAGTATTGTAAAATAGATAGACAACAAAAACAGGGAAACGCAAGACATGAGTTATTATTATGTATGCGCCCGTGGAGCGACTTAAGATGTTAAGCTGTCGGCATTCGCCTTAAACGAGAAGGAAAACCACGAAAACCTACTCGGACAACCAGACAGGGACCAAAACGCGGAACTGTTAGCATGATAAGCAAATGTATAGATATTTAAATAACATAAGATATATAATTATATAACAGCAACATATATTATGATGGTAAATTGCAGAGCGTTACATAATTAAGTTATAGTATATACTGCTTAAATTTTTTATATCACTTCTGTTGTTAATTGAAAAAAAATTTAGGCAGTATATATTATACCTAATAATTATTAGATATTTAAATGTTGGCAACGTAATAAACACTTATTATATAGACGCATGTTAATGAGATAAAAATTTAAAAAGACTAGTATTTACTAGTCTTTTATTTCTATTAGGTAAGAAAGTATTAATTATCTAAGTACCTGAGAGCTGCATTAGACTGTAAAATGCTGATACTATCTACAGCAACTTATTTACCGGAGAAATCTTTTAATAGGTTTGCTTATATGTTCCCATAAGAATTTCATAAGTATTTTATTGACTGCCACATATCATATCATAAATCAATATACATAGAGATCATTTATATTTATCTGTAAAGTTATTATTATTAAGTTTTCTGATTTGTCATATTGTTGTCATATGCATTTATATAGTTTCGATTATCAATTTTTGAAGGATTGAAATGATTATTTTTTTAAGCGATCTTGGCGTAAAGGTGATCAACCTTGCATAATTATGTGCTCATTGAATATTCTAGAATCTAATACTGGCTCAAAAGGCAGACCGTATCAATTGCCGCAACTCTTCCCTCACACCATTGGTTTGCAGATACCTTTATCTGGGTTATAAATTTGTTATAGGCTAGAAACACTGGATTTATTAATATGCAATCGAGAAAAATAACAATCAGTCGTTTAAGTTTTCCGAAATAAAACTGCTTCAATAAAAGTTGTCTTTGAAATCTGTCCTGTCCTCCAGGAATATAGACAATCATTTCTTCGGCATCAGCGGGCATATTCCAACTGTAGTGCTGGATGATTACAGTACGGTTAACTCAGGTAAATGGTGCATTACAGTACGGTTAACTCAGGTAAATGGTGCATTACAGTTTGTTACTCCGGAATCTTGCAAAAGATCTGTGATAATAATCCATTTGAAGGAAGAACGATGCTGCTGTAGAAATGCTTGCCCACACATCGCCGTTCTAACAGTAATGTGTACATTGAATAGATGGATAATCAACGATATTATTTCAATCTATTATCCATTATTTACTTTTATTACTACATTTTAAAGATAAGTTTCGAGGGATGCATTTTACTTCGACCAATTAACCTGCCAATGCTTTCGAAAGGTAGATTATGGGATAGTTTTTCCAAGTTACTAATAACTAACGTGTGTTCATTTGAAAAGCCAATCTAGGTTACTTTGAAATTTTGATAGAATAAGACGCAAATATATGAGTATGTGTTTGTTGTTCCGTAAACGTAAATCCAAATGGCATTTGATAATGTCAATCACAAATATCAGTTAGTGCATAAAATAATCGTGCGTCGATTCTGGTTTAAATAAATTGCTTCTCAGTTTTAAAATGTCGTTCACTTTAGAACATAAAATTTTTTTAGTCCAGGCTTATTTTCGAAGTGGTAATAAAATTGATGGTTTATGGGTTTATTCAGTTCAAGATTGCATGGTAGAATTTCAAGTTGAGTTTCCACATTTTGTAATAGATTATATACAATTTAAGAATACTTTGGATAGAACTTTAAAACTTTTTTCTGAAACTGGTAGTCTCTTAAGAAAATCAGGCAGCGGAGCAGTTAAGAAACGTACACCTCAAGTTGTCAATCGTGTTGAAGAAATAATGGAAAATGAACCACAAACATCTGTTCGACATTTGAGTCAACAAATAAACCTTTTTGTTGGTACAACTCACAAGTTATTAAAAAAAGATATGCAACTTTATCCATACCGTGTCACAGCAATACAAGAATTGTTAGAAAATGATTACCCACGTAGACTACAGTTTTGTAATTGGTTTGTAAATATGAACAATAATGGAGAACTTTCGCAAAGAGTCATCTTTACTGATGAAGCATGGTTTTATAAAACGGGATACCTAAATTCACTAAATACAAGAATTTGGAGTAGTGAAAATCCACATGTAATTAATGAAGAATCGCTACATCCAGAGAAACTTGGTGTTTGGGCAGCGATTGATCTTGAAGGACAACATTTTCAACATTTGTTATAGTTTTCAATAAATACCTATTATTTGTTATTTATTTGTATGTATGAAACTGTCAAAATATACGACTTCGTAGGTTAAGTAGTAAATTTTAATTTACGACATACTTTAAAATGGTCTCAGTAAATCACATGCTACTAGATTGACTTTTCAAATGAACACTTGTTAGTAAGGTGGCTAATAGATATTCGACATATAAATATATTAGGTATTTTAATTCGTCGAATAAATATTTCCGTTTTTCCTATCATAACAATTCAACGAATACTTGTTTGACAAGCAAGTAATGGTCGCAAGTAATTTTATGAAGAGTAAGTAACAGAGAGAGATGTACAGTTAAGCTCACATAAATCTAGTATAACCTAACTTGTCAAAATTGTCAACATTTTCTAATATTGCTTAGTGTTTATCAATCTTTATCAATCAAACCAAATGTCAAGTAATTTTTTAATACAATTTAGAAAACACAGATAAACTAATACTTAATTGATCCGCTATTTGCATCAATTACTATCCTTAACCTTCTAGGTACAGAATCAATGAGACTTCTTAAAAAATTAGGTTTTTCAGTAATGGTTTCCCAGGTATTTTCAATAGATTCCCATAGTTCTCTATTAGTAAATTTTATACGAGATCTATGAATTTGCTTTGTTTTTCTTTTTATTTTCTCTCAAATACACAAACAAATTGTAATATTCTGCATCAGTTGATATTCTTTTAAGACCAGTAAGACCAGTTCCTCGTTTTCGACATATACTGCCTTCATTTTCACATCTTTTTTACTTGTAGTATTGTAGATTCATTCAAATGAAATTCTTCTACGTCTTGTTTAATGGTGCGACTTTCCCAATTTAACAAAATTTGTATTTTATCTGCCGGGGTCAATTTTCTTGCCATTTTGGATATCGAAAAGTGACAAATGTCATTCTGACCTTACAAGAATGAATTACAACAAAACAAAAATTAAAAAATGGTTTATACAAGATTTATGTGAGCTTAACTGTACGTACAACATACTCGCATAATGAGGTGTTAGAAACAGTCGAGAATACACGTGATTTTAGTTATGTTTGTGTTTAGCATATGACAATGTTTATACGTTATGTATTCCTGTATGGTTATATATAATATAATTTGTCCATTTATCTAAAATGTCATCGCGAATATGTACAGTATACGTTTTACGTTCGGGGTTGGTTAAATCATATAAATTGCCAATATCTTCTACTTCCTCAAAAACCTCCATTATCATTGAGAAAGCTTATTACGCGAACTAAATTTCTGATATAAATGCAAAAAATAAAATGTGAGCGGAAGTTAATATAACCAAAGAAAAAATATATAATTTACAGTTATGATTAATTCCGTCAATTTATAATATACATAAATACATATTTATTGAATATAGTGTAATGTTTGTCTTTCGGGTTCTTAAATAAAACTAACAATAACTTTAGACACACACACTATATTAATATTTAAAACGTATAACAATATAAAACTAACTATTAACAACAATAAGTACATTTATGTATTCTATATTTATGTAACTATATTTATGTGTACTTCGCGAGACTGTAGGATTCAATGAATGTTCATCCCTTCTTCGACGCGGCTTTTATATCGGTGAATACTCCTTCTAGAGCCTTCACGTAGGCCTCGCGAAAACATCCAGAGGGATGACGCATCTCGCGTCAGCGGATGAGTCATTACATTGCCCCCTTCTTAAAAATGAAGTTTCGTCCCGAAACATGTCATGCTTTGGTCTCCTCAAACGATGACGAAATCGACAGGTAGGGCCTTTGTTACATTGCGACGTCATATCGAAATAACAGTCCACGGTCTTATCTTGCCTGGATGGACAGGAATATTCAAGCTGGTAACTGCATACCAGAATTTCCATACCAGTATGTCGGAAGATTACTTCCAACATGCTCCTTACAATTCTCCAGTCCAGGCGGTCCAATCCACAACCCAATTTTGGAACTGCTAATTTCAGAATGTCTTGCTGTAACATTTGTTCGCGTAAGTGGGTCAGGGCCTCCCATAAGGCTCGATAGGTTGGCTTTAGGCTCGACAGTTCTTTCGTGACCAAATAAAATATGGGCTGTCCTTCATTTATTATTTGGAGACTCTTCCCAATTGCTGGTCCCTGCTGCCTTAGCCTTTCGATTCTGCCAAATCTCTCTTTAAATTCCCAGGCAATTCCTTTGGCCATTCGTAGATCTTGGGCTACGCAATGAGCAAGCGCGTAGTCTAGCGGCACCGTGAACAAATCCTGCGGTTTCTCGATGGTTACCCCAAATCGAGCTTTTCTCGAACCAGAATACTCTTGCATAAAGTCTTCGAAGGTTAGTTCATGGTATTGGCTATCCAATCGGCGCAAGTGAACGGTTTCGTCATTGTCTCCAGAGTATGGGGCTAATCGATTAAAATGTACGACTCTTGGCTTAGTGTGAGGTGTTCGCCTGATGCGGTATATTACATCGTTGATCCGCTTCAACACCTCGTATGGCCCCTCCCAATTCTTTTGAAGTTTTGGAGATAGGCCCCGTCGACGTTGTGGATTATACAACCAAACCCGATCGCCTTCATGGTAACCACTCTTCTCGGCGTTGATGTCATAGCTCTCTTTCATTCTGTCACTAGCATCTTGGATATTATGTCTGACTTGTTCATGGATATTATCTAGTCGTCGTCTGAGCGTGCTGACATAATCTTCTCCGGCAAGATCATCACCAGGCTTGCTCCCAAACTTTAAATCACAGGGCAATCGGAGTTCCCTCCCGAATAGCACGTTGGCTGGTGATTGGCCTGTTGTCTCTTGAACGGAGGCCCGATACGCCATTAGAAATAATGGTAAATGTTCGTCCCAATCTCTCTGGTGTTCGGAGACCACTTTGGATAAGTGTCTGATCATGGTCTTGTTCATTCGCTCTACCATCCCATCTGATTGTGGATGCAAGGGAGTTGTTCTCGTCTTCCGTATGCCCAAAAGTCCACACATCTTTTCGAATAGACTGGACTCAAAATTTCGCCCTTGATCGGAATGAAGTTCCAAGGGTACACCAAAACGGCTGACGAACTCCTTCACAATCACGTCTGCTACAGTTCCAGCTTCTTGATTTGGTAGAGCATATGCTTCAACCCATTTGGTAAAGTAATCCATGACCACTATTATGTATTTATTTCCTTTGCTGCTTTCTGGAAAAGGACCGGCGGCGTCTATGGCGATCCTTTCAAATGGGCTTCCTACATTGTATTGGCGCATGGGTGCACGTCGACGCCTCTGGGGACCATTGCTTCCGGCGCAATTAGCACACTTTCGGCACCATTCTTTCACATCTCGTGAACAATTCACCCAGTAAAATCTCTGGCGCACCTTCTCCAGTGTTTTATGGACTCCAAAATGTCCCCCAGAAGCACCATTATGGAGTTCTCGCAATACCTCTGGTATTCTGTTCTTGGGAACCACCATTTGCATCTTCTGCTCGCTTCCATCGTGATTTTCGACCTCACGTCTCAGGAGATCGTCTTCTATGGTTAAGGAATCCCATTGTGCCCAGTATGACTTCAATTCTCGTGAATGGGGAGCAATTTCTTGCCAGGACGGTCTTTGCCCATTTCTTTTCCAAGCCCTGAGGACTGCAAGATCCGGATCAGCTTCTTGATCCGCGCGCAAATTGTCAGGTTGCCATTGGTCATCAACAACGGTGGTTCGAAGAGCGTTAGCCGATTTGTCTTCGATTCTGTTGCAATGTCGACAGTCTTCTGGACAGGGCCTTCTGGAAAGGGCATCTGCATTTTTATGTTTGAGGCCTGCTCTGTGTTCAATGACAAAGTCGTACTCCTGTAGCCTCTCAATCCATCTAGCTACTTGACCCTCTGGATTCTTAAATTGCAAGAGCCACTTTAAGGCGGCATGATCAGTGCGGATCAGGAACTTCTGCCCATACAGGTACTTGTAAAAGTGCTCAATGGTCTTAACTACTGCCAATAGTTCTCTCCTGGTTACGCAGTAGTTCCTCTCTGGTTTGGACAGGGTCTTGCTGAAGTATCCAATGACCTTTTCTTGTCCATCTTGGATTTGAGAGAGCACGCCACCAATCCCGACGTTACTGGCATCCGTATCCAAAACAAACCTCCCAGATGGCAGCGGATAGTTCAAAACGGGTGCACTGATCAACGTACCTTTTAACAACTCAAAGGCCGCTTGGCATTCGTTGTTCCAAATGAATGCTCGATTTTCTGTTAGGCGAGTAAGTGGTTTTGCAATGTTGGAGAATCCAGGAACGTAGCGTCGATAATATGTGCATAATCCCAAAAAGCTTCTTAGCTGATGTTTATCTTTGGGTACCGGCCATTTTTCCACAGCTTTTACTTTTTCTGGATCCACAGCAATTCCTTTTCCGGAAACCACATGTCCAAGGTAATTTACCTCCTTGCGGAAAAGGTGACACTTCTTTGGACTTAATCTCAGGTTGGCATCTCGCAACCTCTGGAATACTACTTCCAAATTTTTCATGTGATCTTCAAAGGTCTTCCCTACCACAATCACATCATCTAGATATACCAGGCAGGTATTCCAAGACAATCCCCTCAGTACAGTGTCCATGAGTCGCTCAAAAGTAGCTGGGGCGTTACACAGTCCAAATGGCATGACTGTAAATTGCCAGAGTCCTGTACCTAAACTGAAGGCAGTCTTCTCTTTGTCATTGGGATCCATTCCCACTTGCCAATAACCGCTCTTTAAGTCGAGAGTGGAGAACCATTTTGCTCCTGCCAAGGTGTCTAGCGTATCGTCTATTCTTGGGAGAGGATAGCTGTCCTTTTTGGTCACACTATTCAAACGACGATAGTCCACACAGAATCTGGTAGATCCATCCTTCTTCCTGACAAGGACCACCGGTGAAGCCCATGGACTATTCGATGGTTCAATTACTCCTTGGCCTTCCATATCTTGTATAATTTGCTTGGCTTCCTCACGTTTTGCCAGTGGTAACCTTCTTGGTCCTTGTCGAATTGGACTTGCATCGCCGGTATTTATTTTGTGCATTACAATATTGGTTTTACCTTTCGTACCAGTCTCAGTTTCGAAGACGTCTTCATAATGTTTGATTAGGTCCTTAACTTGATTTTGTTCCTTCTTGCTCAATCCTTGACAGGCGGAGTCGATTATCTTGGACAATTTCTCAGGAACCTGCACGAATCCATTCTTCTTCGCCTCTATGCAATGAACGACGGCCGACACTGGCGAACACCACCCCAGAATAGTACCCTTCTTCAATGAAACAGGGTAATGGTTCACATTCATTACCCTTATCGGTACAGTCTTCTGAGTCTTAACCAGCATTTTGGCAACTACTATTCCTCGGCCCACCTCGTCATCATCAGCCTTTGGTTCCAACATTGTAACATTTCCGTCCAAATAATTACCTTCCATACACGCCGTCAAAAATGTCTCACTTCTTGCATCTAGAACAACATTCTCTGCAGTAATTACTTGTACATTCCCACAATTTTTCCCATGAAGAAACAATTCCTCATTATTTATTTTTAAAGTGCCTTCTTTCATGTTTAACTGGAAGCCGTAGGTGTTCATGATGTCTAATCCCAAGATTATTTGTTCTTCTATGTCGGCTACGAGAACACGATGTCGGACTGATGTTGGTCCTATGATAAAGTTGACATCTACTTCACCTTCCACAGAAGCTGCTCCTCCTGTTGCTGTCCTAAGTCTCCATTTGCTAGAAAATAACTTCTTATTTCTGGGAATTAAATCGGGTCGCACGATGGTTTTCGTCGATCCAGTATCTAGCAAGCAAGCATAGGTCTTTCTTTCCATAACAGCGTCCACATACAGGCCGTTGGTTTGATGTTGCAGGGATGCGACTTGGCCAGGCGTCTTTGGGGCTTCCTGATGCTGGATCGATGATTGCCCTCGCTCATCGACCCGCTTTAGTTTTCCTGCTGCTCAGACGATGCTTTCTTGGCCACCTTACCACATTTACTCCGAACGTGACCAATCTCTCCACAATTCCAGCATCGCAGTACTCTTTTATTTGATTTGATCTGGTTTAGAACTCTACTAACCACCTGCTCCATGAACTCCTCATTTTCCTGCTTGTCAACAGTGCAGACACGAGCATGGTTCCGAGAGGCTTGCTTTGCAGTCTCAAACTCAAGCGCGTGCGCCAAAGCATCGATCAAGGTTTTCGGTCTTGCCAACCTTAATGCTTGCTGCGTATCAATATCCCGGAGACCATCTATGAATGTCTGGACCGCTAGGTGTTCCATGAAATTATCTGGTGCCATCGGATATGCAAGTCGAACTAGACGAGCAATATCTGCCTCAAATTCCTGAAGATTCTCGCCTTTCTTCTGTGATCGATTCTTCAGTTGGGTATGGTATACTTGCTCCAAATGCGCATGGCCATATCTCATCTCCAAGCGTTTAATGAGTTGAGAATAATCTTTACGTTCCTCAGGAGGCAATGTCTGCAAAATATCACTAGCATCACCCCTCAATGCTATGACTAAAGCAGTCGCCTTCTCGGCAGAAGACCATGCGTTTGCTTCTGCGGCCGCTTCGAATTGCGTCAGGTAAGTTGCCCATGACGTCTTTCCATCAAAGGTTGGTGGCTTGATTCTGGTCCTTGAAATAGCCACAAGTTCTTCTTTTATTTCGATGGGCCGCGGTATGACTTCTTCGTTGACCTGCCTGGGATCAGAATGACTCATGGTAGCGGGTAATTTCATCTCAATCATTATTGCCTCTAAAAGTCTAGAATGTTCTCCAATTTTCTCTTCTACAGCTGTGAAAACCTCTTCTTTTAACGCTTCTGATTTTTCCGCTAGTCGCTGTTCTAGAACTTTTTCGAAGTTTCTAGAATTTTCTAGTAATTTCTTTTCCAGATTTTTCTCGAGAATTCTAGCGGTTTCTAGGTTTCTTTCTTCCATCTGTGCTTGTGAATCTATTAGACGCTGTTCCAAAGTTTGCGAATTGTCTATTAACCGTTGTTCCAAACTTTTCACACTGTCCAGATTCTTCTGTTCCATTTGTTCTAGAGTTTTTGCTAAGTTTCCAGAAGTTTCCAGGTTCTTCTGCTCCATTTGTTGCATTTGAGTTTGCGAATCTATTAGACGCTGTTCCATATTTTTCGCACTATCCAGATTCTTCTGTTCCATTTGTTCTAGAGTTTTTGCTAAATTTCCAGAAGTTTCCAGGTTCTTCTGCTCCATTTGTTGCATTTGAGTTTGTCCATTCTCTATTAATCGTTGTTCCATATTTTTCGCACTATCCAGATTCTTCTGTTCCATTTGTTCTAGAGTTTTCGCTAAGTTTCCAGAAGTTTCCAGGCTTTTCTGCTCCATTTTAGTTTGTGAATCTATTATTCGTTGTTCCATTTTCATCAACAGCGAATTCACGTCAGCATCTCCGCCTGGAACTTGAAAGACATAATTCTCTGGATCCTCGCCTTCTTGGATCAACACATTGCGAAGCCGTTGCTGGAGGATCGACTTTTTGCCAGTTGTATCCTCATCCTTCTCTTCTAATTCTCGTTTTAACTCGGACACTTTTAATTCCGCCAGTTTGATTCTGTTGGCCATCACGATATTTAAAATAACGTCTTTCCGCACTGTATATTTATTTAATCGAATACTTAATTAACACTTAATTGTCTACTTAGTTTATTATTTATTAATTAGTCCACACCTGAATACCACTGTAATGTTTGTCTTTCGGGTTCTTAAATAAAACTAACAATAACTTTAGACACACACACTATATTAATATTTAAAACGTATAACAATATAAAACTAACTATTAACAACAATAAGTACATTTATGTATTCTATATTTATGTAACTATATTTATGTGTACTTCGCGAGACTGTAGGATTCAATGAATGTTCATCCCTTCTTCGACGCGGCTTTTATATCGGTGAATACTCCTTCTAGAGCCTTCACGTAGGCCTCGCGAAAACATCCAGAGGGATGACGCATCTCGCGTCAGCGGATGAGTCATTACAATAGTTTGAATTTTAAATAGCATGCTACTAATTAACGACACATACAAATAAGATATTTCAAAGATTCAGATTAACATCCAACAGTTATTTGTCTTCGAAGATTACGATCAAAAGTATTTTAATATTTGTTCTGATCGACAAAGTTTTCTATCTGATAGCAAACGGCAATTTCTTGTTACAATTATCGTTGTACGAAAAATCATCAAATTTAATAGCGAGCATTTACAAACGATAATTTTCTACAATTTCGAGCGTTGATTTAGACGGCATTAAGAGTAAGACGGACTAAGGAAAATGCTTAATAGATAGTCATATTCATTAGTTACCGCAAAGCGCTCGTGTAATAAATTTGGTTTTGGCTGTGGCTTTAAGCTAGAAGTCCGAAAATAGTTGTCATATGATGACACATTCATATTACTATTTGCCTAATTTAAGAAACTATTTGGGTATATAGAAGCTTTAAACATAACTCAAATGATTAATCGTGTCAATTGATGCAAAGCGATTCTGCAGGTTTTGCTCTTGGATTTTACCACCTAGTTTATTAAAACTGTGAACCGGAAACGAAAGTTAGATCTATTTGCCACAGAAAAAAGCAGTTTTTTTTTAGGACAGCGTATAAATATTTTGAACTGTTTGGTAGATTTACATTCATTAAAATAACCCTACCTTTAAATATTGTTTTGCTTGTCATTGTCCAGGTTTATATGGTAAGGATTTCCGATATTATATTTATTTTGCCTGCATCTAGAGTCGTTTCTGCCTGTATTTATTTTCTAAACATTAGGGACCTATCCTATATAGTATTTTGATTTTGCTATCTGTAACGTAGAAATGTCATCAAATAGCGATTTGTTTCTCCTTTAATTAATTTGAATACGTACTAATTTTAGATCGTTATTTAACATTGTATCTCGAGGCTATTATTTAGACATCTTAGTTTTCCTTTTGTTGCATCCAATTATTTATTCTTTTCCGCAGCATAAATCCTGGGTTGTGTTATTACATTTTCTTTTCCTCGTTTAAGATCTTGAATATTGGTTCTCTGAAAATGACATCTTAATTAGAGGATTGGTTAGACATTATGTAAAATGTACTTTGAATTTTCATCCTGTCAGGGTATGGTTTTCTAGTTTATTTAGATCTTTTCTCTGTTCTGGTTTGATTGTCAACGACTCAGGTTAAGATACAAGATTCTGATAGTTGAAAGCACATGCTCCATTATATGACTTACCGGTTGAATTTTACACGAACATGTGTGTAAATATGTATGTGTATCTGATATGCGTATAAAATGGCGGCCGCAAATATATTTATTTAAATTAAAATACTATATTTTGAAGCAGTTTCATAATTAAATCTTTTTGACTTTTTAGAATTTTCAGGTAGTAATCTCTTTTTTCATATTGGAATAACAGCAACATCTTGGAGTCAATTGTCATGGACCATTTTTCTTTTTATTAGAAATTTTTTGTCATGTATCTAATTACAATTTTCTATCAATTGAGCTTTGTTTGTTTTTTTTTCTTCTCTGTCTTAATTGAAATGTAGCGAAATACTCTTCTAATTAACTTTTATCATTAATTTTTCTCGATAGTGTCTACATCTATCTTGGATTTTTCGAAAGAACTAAGCAGCTTTTCCTATATAAGTTCGAGCCTGCTAATGATCGTCCTTTTTGTTTCGTGGAAGTTGTCGGGCCTAGAAATCATCTGAAATGTGCAACGCTGGGAAATTAAAATTACAAATTTTACTTTCCCAGACTTTTTAAAGTAATGGAATTTTACTCGCTCTGCGGTTTTTGTCATTGTAATTTATTTTAAACAATAAAGGATAGTGTTTCCGCAATATTGTTTAACGTTGGTAACGATGGATATAAAAAAATTCCTCAAGTGATACTGCACGTAGACCGTGATTTCCAATTCTCTTCGACCATTTACTTGCATTAGGTGAGTTTTGTACACGATGTCCTTGTAAAGGCATTTTTTTCTCGTAATAATTTATTTCATTACATTGTTTTTTTTTCTTTTTGGAATTTAACATGATGCCAGTAGAGGTTGCATTACTAGTTCCTGTAGAGACTATTTTTGCTAGGACGTGGTACTTTTGTTAGGACCGGAGTAATTTTACGAGCACATGGTCTTATTTCCTGTCCAAGATGGACTTGCTAAGATAGAAATTCTGTTGTTCTCAATTGAAAAAAAAGAACCTTCCCTCCGCTCGCCTCTTAACTTCAGCCGAATATCTCCGGGGCAATCGTGTTATTGCGGTAAGTTATTAAATCAAATAGGTTTTATAGTGTGTAAGCAGGCGCGTATAACTATTGAGGTAGACCGTGTTATTGGCGAGTAACACGTGTCGCAGCTATAGCCTTAGATAATTATAGTACATAACAATGCCCTAAGGTAAGCTTATCCGAAATCCTTCAAAAGTTTTGTAGCCGACCAAAAGCAAGAGTTACATTGCTTTTAGTCGAATTTGGTAAACTTGGCTCAGTCACTAAGAGAGGATAACAACGTCATTTATGTAGGTAGGAAGCTTCTTTCCTATGGATTAAATTTCTGTAGTTATAAGACATTCTGATGTTAGCTTATTTTTTACGGTTGCTTGAACACAAGCGTTTCGGGCGAAAGTGAAAAATAAATAATTGAAATTGATAGGATTGCACCTACATTAGGAGACTCATGTACATTCCATGGGGCCGTGTACTTTGAATCGTTGAACTCAAGCGAAAAGGGACATGTATCGAAGACGCCCTTCATTCTAGGGCTCCAAAAACTGCTGTGATGTTGGAAAAGTAGTAGAGGCTACTGGTATCTCAACTGATCAAGTAGATTCATTTTGTATAATGAGTTGCACCTGAAAAAACTTTGCACAAGATGGCTGCAGCGTTTATTCATTCAAGACCAGAAACGAAATCGCATGTGAACATTTGTCGAATCTTTGCAACTGTTCAAGAAGAACCCAGTCGATTTTTTGCGGCATTTTGAAACACTGGACGAAGCTTGGATTCATGACTATACCCCGGAAACCAAGCTACAATTAAAACAATGGACCACACGATTACATGTAAAAGGTCTGGACAAAATTGAGCGTCTAAGCAGTAATAGCCAAGGAAAATGTGCACGTACTTTAATAATGTCTTGTAACTAACGATGAACAGTCAATAACCAGAGAAAACGATCCTGGATACAAAAATCATATCAAAAATATATATAAAAATTGAGTACTCGTTCTAAAAAATAGTCATTTAATCAATTGGAACTGTATTTTTTTTATTCATCATTTCAAGCTGATCAATGTACTCGCTGGTTGTAATAAATTACAGTTCTATCGTGTAAATAAATCTGTAAACAGTCAACATTATAACGAATATGTGTTAATGAATCAAACAAAAAATAGAGTTCCGCGCATATTGCCGAACTGAAAAGTCAATGGCCATTAAATAGTACCGCGTACATAAAACCTGTTGGAAACTAATGTCTGATTTAGCATCCAATGCACGATATTTACAATGGTCTTGTTTATATTTGCTGTATATGGTAGTGGCACGGATTTTAACACCATCCACTTTTCTAGTATAGGTATTGCTTGCAATAGTTCTTTTACTTAGTACATACATATGTATTAAAACAAATTTTCCACGTACGTACAATATCGTATATTCTAGACTTATTTGTCTATCATCACTTATGTGTTATCTTTTATTACTATTATCTAATTGTAGGCTCTATTTAATATTATCAACTGGCCAATTTATTTACCGATGTATTTTTTAATTGTTTGGTACATCCTTGAAGCTATTCAATAATTTTATAGTATGATCTTTTATGCTTGACAAAATATTTCTTGATTTTATCAAGTCTAGCTTTTTAAATTTTATTTAAATACAAAATATTGTCGTTAAAGTACGGTTTTGATTACAATCTTCCCATTGAATTATAGACTGATAAATTTTTTTCGTACATGTGATTGACCAGTTTGAATATTAAAATATTGATACTGATCTAATCTGTGCTGTTTTACAAGTAGGTAAAGATATACCACTACCTTTACGCTATTACATATTAAATTCGTATTGGTTGAATAATATATTGTTTGTTGTCATAAGGGAGAATTTTTGTGTTATTTAATTCGTGGAAATTAAACCTATAAGTAATAATGGCCAAGGTTTACGATACTGTTTTAAAATTGTAATCTTAACTAATAAATATATAATAAAATATCAGGTGTCATAAACCTAAGTATGTAGTTCCGAATCGTCCCTTGTTAGAGTAATAACATTTATTATACATATCTAAGAAAGGAAGATCTTAACGATGAATATCCAAATTAGAGCGTTTGTTGACCAAAGGATTTTTATAGTACATACATATTTAGGAATCGTGAGCCTATTATACATATTTAATTAATAATTGGTGATCATAATAAGGATCTATTGAAATCGTTCACTAATAACCCTAGGCAATAAAGAAACGGGCTGACGTATAAAGCAGTAAATCAATTTGGAAATATAAAGGATATCGCTTTCTTAGAATTTAAAGAACGCTTTTATAATGTAATAAAAGTATGTTATACAGTGGTTTAAACTCAGAAATTAACGTTAAATACTTTATAAATTGAAAATGATTATTTTTGAATTCTTTCTCCAGATTTATTATTATTACTTATATTCAACCATAAAAAATGTTGAAATTAAAATATTACGAAAGGATATTAAATGTATCCTCAACAATTGTCAATTGGAGTTTGACATCTTTCGCCATAGTCGTACGTGCTTGTTTTGGATTAGCTTTTATTATAATTTTTTCGTTCATTATTCATTGTTATATAAATTAATTTTTCATTATATGTATTCACATGTTATTTTTATAACTCCTAAAATAAATTTTGCAAATTTGTATTAGTAACATTGGATATTAAATTCCAGGTTATGTTTAAAAATACTATACACTTCAGATTTTACTAACGATTTTGCAATGGTGTTTCCGTCTGAGCAAGACGCTTTCATCTTAAGGGCCCACTTTACAATTTATTTATATTTAGAATTAATATTGTATATAACTTGAAAGTACATTGTTTCAATTATAATCGTTTATTTATACCTAGAGAAGTATTAAAAATATATAAATACGTGCATATTATATCTTTAGTACAATGTACAGAATAGAGCTTTATTTACCACCGTAATAAGAATTATAATAAAAGTCAAGAGGAGTCACAAGTTAACTAATAAACACGTACAACTACTGGTTACTGCATAATCAAAAATATTTCTGCAAAAAAGAAAATTTTGGATGTGCTTGGATTCCACTGCATTTTTCTCTCTGCCTATTAATTTTCATTCGTCAACTTCAGCAAAAAAATTAACAATAGCACTTATCATCTGCATATATCTTGTTACAGTCATCATCGACCTGTTGAAATTAGTAGAAACATGTTAATTCACAAACAATATTATCGGAAAAACAGTGGTGAATAAAACGCGACAAATATTATGTTAGTTCTTAAAATATTATTAATATAAAACCATTTCAAACAAAATGGAAAAGTTTACATAACCTTATTATATTTTGGTTTAGCTTTAAACACAAAATTATTTCCGTATCAAAAATTTTAGTTTGAAACGAGGCACAATATATTCCATCTTGAATAATTATAATTAGCAAATATTGGCACTAAACATTTCGAAAAGTAAGAGTAGGCATTGTGTTTGGTTTTATTAAACAATTTTTATATTTGCGTCAAAAGTGATTAGCGCATGGAACGCTAATGTTAGTTGTTGCTGTCGAAATCAAGTGCAGTTGTACTAACTTAATCAAGACTTGACACATACTGCCAGCTTCAAAGATTAACGGACACCCGTCATTAGTAGCGAATAGAAAATGCCCAATACAAGAATAGAGATTTTGGCAATATTGCACCGCTATTGGAAATTGTGGAGGAGTGTTGCTGATACTTTTCGGATATTGTGTGGCATAAATTAAGTACAGCAGATGCTCGATAATGTGAACATGGCGTAACGGAAACTATGCATAACGGGAAAAACATCTTAATTACGCTAGGTCACCGTATACCGCGAACAAACTGTACCCTCGCTAATGGAAACAAATTTGATTTGCAAAATCCGCATGTATTTCGCTGTTGCGCTGTTACTCCAATATAAACACTTGCATTCAAATCAACAACATATTGCTATGAGGTTTTCACTGATTTGTGAAAGTATAAAATTGTGTGGGCTGCTTATCTCAGGGCAATTGTTTTGTGTTCTAATTAACTAGACGTAGTATCCAAAGTATAAATTTAAGGAAATGATATAACAAGCCGGTAAATGTTTAAATTATTTTATTGTGTAATATTCATATATTCATGTATATAACATTTTACTATATATTATCATTTTGTTGAATCCCAATTGCCATTGTAAGTTTTCATGAGAATTATGAAAGAACACATAGCTTTGAAGTCTTGTGGATTCTTTATAGAATCTCTTAAAATACCACACTTGAGTGTTTAACTTAGCCTAGGGGATCTTAACCCTCCAAGCGCGAAGTAATGGTTCAAGGTGATTTTGTTTGACCCTCGTATAAAAGAACCTTTTATATGGATATTCTTGACTCTACTGATATGTTTTAGTCTAAATAAAGTGTGTTATTTGAACGCATGGCTTGTTGGACTAGACCCTAGGCAACATAGCTTCTCTCCACACTGTATAGAAATTTTATTTACTCCCTAAGTTTTGATTTTGAACGTTAAATTCAATCGTGGCTAGTCTCTATTTACTTTACTGTGGGAATAAACCCTACGCTGTAATTCAGAAATCTATCACAAATGTTTATTTCAATGTTGAATTTACGATTAATTAATTCAAACTAATATCCATATATGCTCCGAAATATTTAATTAAGTTTTATTGACTTCATATTATTGTGAGCTTTTTACTTACGCTAACTTTTCTTTTCATATATGATTCGGTATAATTATTCTCGAAATATTTTATATTATTAAGTTCGTTATTTCTAAAATATAAATATGTATATTTTTATTAAGTGATAGTATAAAATTAATTAGGACTAGAACAACTTATTTACATTAAAATAAATGTTAACATAAATATTCATTAATATAACTAAAACAATATTTTTTCATTAAAATTATTTTAATTGCTTAAATAAAATACTTCCACGTATATCTTATAATTACAACTAGAGCGCCTGGACAAGTTTGAGATTCGCGACAGAATTTAAATTTATGCCAATTTCGCTTCTTATGTATTCTCTATTAGTGGATTTTATGTCGAAAGTTTAACAATTGATTCTAATGCGTATTGTGAGACGTTGAGAAAACTCCGGCGTGCCGTACGAAACAAGCGGCGTGGCCTAGTATCTTCCAGTGTGATCTTGCCCCATGACAATGCAATACCTCATGTTTCTCAACAAGGTCTTTTCAGGTCTTTTGAATGGGAACAACTGAAATAACCGTCTTATAGTGCAGACCTTGCACTCAGTGATTTTCACTTCTTTCGGTGAGAAGTTCCTTGGTGGTCAAAGTTTCTATCAATAAAAATTATTTCGTGAGAGTAAACTACAAATTTTTAGAACAAAATTAAAACCATTAATATATACTTGTTTTACAGTAATCTAGAAACTTGTTTAAAAGTATAAAATATATAATTCTAAAACATGGCACAGCAGACGTATATGCTTAGATAAAACTCTAATCTTTAGATGTCTTAATTCTTGCCTATCATTCAATTCGAAACGATAAACATTGAATGATTCAAGCACTTAATTTTTGAACAACACGAAGTACTCACGTTAATTAAGGCCGGCGAGGCATTTTAGAGTAATGCTAGAAAGTGTTCTTATTATTTAAGAGTGCTTTGCGGCGATACGCCTTTGTAAATACTAAGTAAACTTCTAAATCACCTTTTCCTAATGTTGATGTCTGAAATGTTGCATAATTGCAAAGCGAATTATTATTTAGCTATAATTAAGTACTAAATAATAATTTGAATAAATGAAAGAGAGGCCTATATCTCAATCATCTTATATATATTTATATACTCTGTGTCCCGAAAATAACTGGAATATTTTTGATGTTATTAAAAGTGTTTTAAAATAACAGAAGCATTAGAAATGGGATAAAATGCTTTAGTGAATATCCAAAAGAGATACGTAAACAATAAATATAGAGTAAAATAATCCAAAAACTGTTGCTACAGAAATTATACTCATATTGAAAGAATAGAATGATCAGTTCCTATTCCTAACATAATATGCGAGGGCAGATTGATATGTAAGGTCTCTAACTCTATAAAATAAAATTAAGGAAGGACAAAATAATGGAACCCGTCCCGAAAAAAATTAATATCAATACTATCGATGTACATAATTATTTTTCCATATAATCACCACTCAGTGCAACACATTTCATCATTCCCCCCATGAAAAAAACCTTGCTTACACCTGATCCAATTGCAAATAGCAACCCGAACTTATACTGTTTGATGAAAAATGTTGAAGTTTCAATACATTCTTCAACTTGAGAACAATCAGAAATCTAAAGGTCCTAAAGCAGGATTGTACGGAGGGTGCGAATTTCAGGTTCGTCACTGTATTCAACGTTTTGTTGCGGTCTTGTAAAATGGCTCTTTCTGTCCTGATTCTTTAGCGATCGTAACGTTTTGCAGTATCGGCAGAAATTCGATATGAATGAATCCCTTTGCATCTCAGAAAATGGTGAGCATTACTTTCTGTCCTTTTGCGGTAGTCATTGGAATAATATCCTCATCCTGATTTTCAACGTGTACGGAAATTCAAAAGAACAGAAAGTAATGCTCACCATTTTCTGGGGGTGAGCATTACTTTCTGTCCTTTTGAATTTCCGCACACGTTCTTCCATTGACTACCGCTTATTTGCGTGTACATAAAGAGGAACCCAAGAATCGTTCCCGCTGGTGATGTTCATGAGAAAATCATCTCCTTCACGTCGACATTGGTTAAGAAGTTCTTGACAAATGCTTTTTCTTTGTTTTCCAAGGTATGCGTTAATTGTCACAGGATCCATCCGGCCCAAATTTTTCTGTAATTGATCGTCTGAACAATATACTGGACGTTTTTTTGACTAATGCTAATCGTTTTGTGAGCAATTTGTTTTTGTGTTCTGATGATTTCCTTGGATCAGTGCATTAGCTTCACTTTGATTCTACTCATGCGTCAATGATATTGGTCTACTTGATCGTTTTTCGTCAAACACCTTCGTTTTACCTGACAGAGTTTTGCACGTCGAATCCACTGGCGAACATTCTCTCATCCATACAATCTAGTAGTAGTAGTAGTTCGGAAAGGAATATATGCAAAAGTATAGTGATTTCTGGTATACTGCTTTATTTTAACATTTAAGCACCTATGTACCTATAACTTTAGTTCTAATGGTAGGAAACAGACAGTAGACAGTAGGCGTCGTCAGCTAAGCTAATGAAGCAATGTATACAAATGATACAAATCTTTATAAATAAAATCTGTATCTGTATATGACATTAAGCCGAGTCTGTTTCATAATGAGTCTGTTTCATAATGAAACAAAAGCTTTATACGTGCATATAACGTATAGACATATTTAAAACATTTTTGTATATCTACCGCCACCTGGCTCGTTTTAGAAGGACTACCCGTATTCCTTTCGGTTCGTATGAGCATAGCTTGTCAATCGAAAGATCGCTTTCTTTGGTATAGTCTCTTTCGTCCGTAAGATGTCACTCGTAAATAAGTGCCACCTTATAGAATGAAACTTGCTATATCTAATGAGCGGTTCGGCTTAATGTCATATACAGATACAGATTTTATTTATAAAGATTTGTATCATTTGTATACATTGCTTCATTAGCTTAGCTGACGACGCCTATAAAAGGCAGAAACATATGTCTTAAGCAGAAGTAAATGCCGAAAATACGAGGTATTGTCCAAGTATACAGTTACAGATATGTAAATTTATTTACATGTCTGTTTCATAATGAAACAAAAGCTTTATACATGCATATAACGTATAGACATATTTAAAACATTTTTGTATATCTAATGGTAGGGTTAAAGTTTAGAGAAAATGTAATATTCAATTAATTTTAAAGATATTTTTTCTACAGTAAAAATTAAGAGTAGTGGCATGAGAGGCCTTCTATTTATAGAAGAAAAAACGTGTACTACTGTTCATCTAAATATTTTTATTTTTCACTTAAGTATTATTAGTTCACTTCACCTTGGATACGGTTACCATAAACACGGTCATATCGCCCGTGGGCGTTATAACCCGGCGACATGGCCCATAACGCCCCCTAATTTATTCACAGTTTTTAATGTTGTGTGAGTATAAATAAGGCCCGAGAAGAAAGGATATACATTTTACAGAACTAATAATTTGAATTTTTAAGAAAGTCTAAAGAAAGAAGCAAAACTTTAGCATTCTTTAATAAAATTAAGAGTATCTAAACATTGACAATTTGAAAACTTAAAAGTGTCAACAACTGTCATTTAAAATAAAATTCAGGTTAAATTACTGATTCAAGGAGTCATGTAAGATACGTAATGATGCCATCTGCCATCGACGTGACAGTTGACAGAAATTTCGGAACTTTTCCAATGTGATTTGAATTTTTCGCTTAAGAAATTAATTCGTCGTGAAAAATAAAATATTGTATGAACCACTGGCGTCATGGCAACTATATTGCCTTCGGTCGACATTCATCCTTCGGGCCTGAGGCCCTCGGGCTGAATTAACGTCGACCTCGGAGCAATATAATACCCATAACGCCTTTGGTGCATAAATAATTATAATAGAAAACTTGGCTCGAAATATTTACTTATAACAGGACTAATATTTTAAATATACCGCGTATATCGTTGTTAGATCGTTTATAACATATTATGTGGGAGTATATATGTACCTACATCATTTACGCAAGTACAATCAGAATTCGAAAAAACGTTTGACAACTTATGTAACTAGTAAAGCACATATAAAACAAGTCCTTCTAAATAAATAGAATAAGATTGGTGTAGATAGGTACAAAAGTCAGTTAATTCCATGCTTTGTATGAATATAACTGGAACTACAAAAATACGATTTGCGAAAGGCGAATGGCAAAACATACTTGGAAGTAATATTGCTCGTAAAAGCGATTTTTTTTATTGCTTTTAACGAGTATTTTAATTACATTTACTTTCCAGAATTTATGTCTAGTATAACATAACCTAAATATGTATTCATTCGAGTATTGTGAAACTGTGTAATTTTGATTGATATAAATTATACGTATCCGAAAAAATACATTATTAGAGTTCGGATTTTTATGCACAAGAAATGCTTTAAATATGCTCATAAATGTGTCACGTTCTTCCCAAAAGTATGTGAAATATATGCTTCATTTTTACCATTTATACATTTTATGCATTTTATTTTTGATGTATTTCGCTTATTGGAAATCATGAAAAGAGTAGTAAAACAACGAAAAGTAGTCTAAATTACATTTATACATAAAAATAATTATTTTTACATAATATGTATATGATAAGAAAATTGCATAATAATATGGTAAAAGATTACAATTAATAGCTATATACATATAATTCTATATGTTACTTAATAACACAAAAAGTTATTATGTTATTAAGTAACATCCATAGAATTATATGTATAGTTATTATTAATAACTATTCACTTTCGCAATGAGATCTACTTAACTTATTATTGTACTAATTAATAATTAAGTGCTTTCCTAGATTTTCGACACTAAAATATTGTCTTCTATCGATTAAAATATTTTTATATGCTGAAAACGTTCTTTGACTTCAACTGAAGTGATAAGTGCATATTTTTATAACGCTAGATGTTCGGGGTCTAAATGTAAATTATTATCTCTAATAATCAAACTTAATGATAATTAAGAAATACTGAAAAAAAACAAGTCAATCAACGGGAAACGTACAGACGGCGTTTCGTTCTGGTTGGAACTTTTGAATGCACGGCATTCCTCGAAGACGGACATTGCTTTTTCATTTCTATACTTTCTGTATATATAGTTAACATTTGGAACTTACTGCAAGTGAGAATTAATGAATATTAAATCTCATTCTTACATGTAAATGTCGACTTATGTGATGCGTTCATAACTACAATCCGACAAACTAAGTTTGTACCAGTATGCAGAAAAGGGTGTGTTCTGCATACTGGTACAAACTTAGTTTGTCGGATTGTAGTTATGAACGCATCACATAAGTCGACATTTACATGTAAGAATGAGATTTAATATTCATTAATTCTCACTTGCAGTAAGTTCCAAATGTTAACTTAATGATAATGATAAAATACAAAGGTATTTTTAATAATATAAAATATTATTAAAAATCTGGTGTGAAGATGTAATGTTTGTGAAATTGCATGTTTAAATTATTCTGATATAATGATAAAATCTTTGATATTTCTGTTAACTCTTGCAAAACCATCATTCTTTGTTGTAATACTATAAAATGAATCTAGTATAATTTTACCAGTTCGACCTGGAACATTTTTCAATAAATTTTCACAATGTTCTACAATAGAAATTGACTCTAATAAAGATATTTGGTCGGTCTCTTATTTTTTAATTAACCCACTTAAAAAACTATAGGTAATGGCCTTTAATATACGCCAACTGATCTAGAATCTCCCGTTTTTCGAATAAACTTTTGGATTTTATAATTGCTTCAGCTGAATCAGAAAAATCTAATACAATGCTTTTCATATGAGTATAGTTATTCGCGTGGAATATGACTGCATCTAACCACGTTTCCCATCGGGTAATTACCGATTCAGAAGATTTTTCTTTATATATTTGGACTCGTAGAGGTGCTTTCTTAAATATTAATTTACGTTCGAAATTAAAGAATTAACTAAAGGAAATCCACCTCTAATTTAATGTCAAACTCTATTTATTCCATGCGTTAGACAAGTCACGTGGATTAAATTTTTGTAAAAAAATTTTAAATTTGCCCCTGCTTTAGTCATATACGCTGTCGTATCTATGATGAAAAGAAGAATTTTGTCAGTCCGCAGAGTATCTGGAGCAAAAAAAGTCATCAAACTTTCATTAACAAAGCGAACAATTTCTACGCTATTGGTTTTCTTTTACTTTTTCGTACTAATTATAAAGAATTTTGGTTAAGAACACGTCCACGAACATCGGTCGTTTCATCAAAAATATGCGATTTTATGTTGAAAATGTTAAAAATATTCACTTTATACACAAACTAAAAATACGAACTAAAGCTTAATTATATGCAAAATATGTATTTGTTTTACCGTTAATGGCATTATTTCAGTGTAGAATGTATATATCCACAATATTGGGGTGATATTCCTAATAATAAAAAATATGTTTTTTACATAAAATCCGAACTCTATACATTATTCTATATGACAGTTTGTTATGGTTTATTTTTATTCACAATTGTTAATAAACCTCCGATTATTTGAGGTGGATAATAATATTCGTTAAGAAGAGATAAGTTAACATTATCTACAAAAATTAAAATGCTTTTATTACATCGTTAAACACACATTTTGTAACATGGAAATTTTTAGATATTTCTGATGTATTTCGGCATCCTAAAAACGAATTTTAAACCAGAAATTGCGGATTTTTAGTAACAAGCATTTACATTTTGTAAGTATGCCACATATGAATCTTGTTATTCTTGCTACTATGTGTAATGTATCAGCATTGACGAACGTACCGTGTTAGGACCAGTTCATTCTTGTCTATTACATGCAAGAAGTATGCATCCAAATCAGATACTGTGTATTAGTAGGCATTTACCGGCATATGAAGTTACTGCATCTCCTATGGCGTGCCTAGATACGTCATTGCTAACGTGTTCTTATTCTACATCCTTTGTTTATTACTGTATTGTGATTGACTGTGAATCGACAAGCAAGTACAGTGCCTAGGCAGTGTGCAAATAATACTAACAGTTTTTGTTATGTGGGGAAGTAACTTTTAAATCACAAAAACGTACTTTCGCTGAATTTGTCCGAAAAGTTTAAGAACTTTATTTCGGAGTAAAATAGAAGATCAAGATAAGTCCCCTCACTTGTGTAGACTTGTGTAGCATTGTTAATTGGTGGCTGAAAGGTACAAAATGTTAAGTGCGCTTTGCAGTACCAATGGTGTGGAGAAAATCGAAAGAACGTGCTATAGATTATTACTTTTGCCTCACTAACATACTGGCCATCGGACTGAAGTCTAAGTATACCATCACCAATTTACCATCAGCTTTACGACCCGCCAAACATGGTGAAGTTTCCCAAAAGTACCAGATTATTGGTGTTTAGACGAAGAAAAACCTGAATGTGATAAATTTTCTTGGAAATGTCAAAGTTGAAAATTACATAGGATATGTGAATAATTATTTAGTGGGTACATAGGGATGGGATATAACATGTCTTTAAAAATTCACGTTCTGGATGCTCATTTCGAGTTCTCTCCGGGAAATTTTGGCGTCGTAAGTGACGGATATAGGGAACGGTTCAACCAAGACGAACCATAGTAACCATAGAAAAACGAAGCTAAGGTAAATGGAATCCCAGTTTGCTTGTTGACTACTGCTGGACATTAATCCTAGATGCCCCAAAGAGGCAAAATGTCGCCGTAATACATACGCAACAACATTTTGAAGTAATTGTAACATTAAAAACTTACCGACATTGATATATTTCAGTATAACGCATAACACTTCGTAGTAAACAAAACGTGGATGATGAAGAAAGTTCAAGATCATTTTCTGCTGTATGATGAAATTTCGCATAACGTACATTGTTTGGTGTTGAAGCCGGTCGAAAGCATAGTGGTGACGCATTGGCTTATCATGCCGGGGGACTCGGGGTCTCGGCTGGTCGAGAAAGTTTTCCTTTTCGTTGAAGGTGAATGCCGACCATTACACACCTTATGTCGCTCCACGGGCGCAGGCGTAATGATAAGTCAAGGGCTACCTCCTAAATTTGAAAAAATATTGTGCCCTAATATTTAATTAAACGGAACATTTTAGAAAACAATTGATGTTTGTTTTTTGGTTTTCAATTCGAAATTGCGAAAATCCTTATTTGAAAGTTATAAGTATGTCGGGATACCAGATAATAATTAACAAACTAGCAATTCAATATTGTATAGTGGATTGCTGCTAAAATTTCGGAATAGAAAAAGAAAGCATGTGAAAATTAAAAAAAATACTTTGGTGCTTTCCAAAATATTCCCCTTTACAATTTATGCATTTTTGCAAGCGAATAAACAAATTTTCATACCACTGAAAATGGTACACTCAAAATTTCATTCTTAAACACTTCAACTGCATTGCCTGGTATTAAAAATCGTTGACTACGTAAGTGATTTTTGGAAATGTAAAGAAGCCAGTAGGACTTAAATCAGAACTATACTGGGGATGAGACATGGAAACATATTGGATTTCAGAGGAAACTTCTGGTAAACAGATGTGTACTACACAGGATTCACATTTCTACGATCTTCTAAAGAATAGTGTCCCCATGACTAGCTTTCATAATAGTAATAATAATAATTCATAATTCGTGCCTTAGTATCCCCAAACAGCTTAACGCCAATTACTTAAAATTGTATTCCTTAAGTCATCATTACATTAATTATTTGTATAAAAAATAATTAAAAATTTATGCAAGGACACTTGAAATTTGTCAAACAGTTACTTTTAAAAGGCACGTGATATTTCATATATTATCCAAATTCGTTAAATGCATAAACTTATTATAATCTGAAAATATAACTTAATATACGAGTGTATGAATATGCTTAAAGAAATAGAATACTAACCTTTGGATGGCCTTTAAATTTTCCTTTATGGTAGCTCCAAACACGAAGCACTCTAATTACGGGTAACTTAGGTGGGCGCGTTTTTACCACACTTTTAACAAATACGCGTATAAACGTTTAATGGCATTTCGCGGTAGAAGGTAACATAGTTAATTTCGTTAACATATTTCGTAAATTCCTAAATCAAAATGTTTCGTTGGAACTTATATCGCCGCCACTGGGCAGTAGCTGCAAAACGAAGGACCTTGCTAGAAAAATAATTAACAAAATATATATGCAAGCGGGAGAGCAATGAAATTGATATCCAATAATTTGTAGACCGTAATAAATTCATATGTGAATATGTGTAATTATAGCACAAACCTCAAGTATAAACATGTTTAGCAAAATAGGTTTTTTTAAGAATTAAAAAAAAAATAGTGTAGGCTGTTTTGAAAGTATTTTTTTTATTAAGATTAACGACACTGCGATACTTTTGTACTTTAAATTGTGACAGCTGTCAGTGGCAAACTTAAATTAGAAAACCTTACATTCCATTGTATTATATTATTATTAACATGTTACTATACAGAAAGTTTATAATCGAAATTTACTTTAGAACTGTCGAAAATTAGATAATGGAGAATGGGTTTATTCCATTAATCAGTGCTTGCATGATTTCCTATTCTGCCAGTTACTTATACGCAGTTACTATGGCATGTTTCTGCTTCTTTTGATAAATTTCGTGAAGTACGGGCAATAACTCGCAAACCTGGTGGTGGAGCACCTAAAAAATGAACCGCAGATTGCATAGAGGATATTCGACGTCGAATGGACAACTCACCAAAAAAATTAATTGCAAAGCATTCTCAAGAAGTTCATTTGTTAGTGGGAACATGCCATATCGTGTTAAAAAAAGACTTAAAGTTGTTTCCATATAAAATTCAAGCAGTTTTTGAACTTATGCTGTAGGTTTTTGTACGAGGCCACAGTACTATCAATGGTTTTTACATAACATAAATAATGGCAACATTCTGGACATATCCTTTTTTTCCGATGAGGCTCGCTTCCACATTTCTGACTATTAAGCAAATAAGAAAAATATGAGAACGTGATCGACAGAAAACCTTCACGAATTCATAGAAACTGTATTACATCCTCAAAAAATAGGCGTCTGGCTAGCAGTTCCAAGGAAACGAATTATTGGACCTAATTTTATAACCAAACTGTAACTGCTGAAATATACCAAAATAAATTATTACAACCTTTTTCTAATGAACTTCATGATTGCGACTTACAAAAGGATTTTTTCAACAAGATAATGCACCGGTATACAAATCTCGAAATACAATACCTTTTTTGCAAGAATTTTTCGTCGATAGAATTATGAATTTTCCACTAAGATCTCCAGATATGATAATTTTAGATTATTTTATTTTTCCATATTTAAAGAATTCCATTTTTAACAATTAACAATTTTTAACAATCGCGTAGCTTCGCAATCATATTAGAGATTCCTGCGCTGACATAACCCCACAATTCCTGGTAAATGGTTTTGAGAACGTGAAGCGTAGAGTTCGACTTTGTCTTCAAAATAATGGACAACACTTTCAGCATAACCTTTAGTACTATTATCTTTTAAATTTAACTAATATAATAAACATTTTTAATGAAGTCACATTTTTTATTTTCGCACACAAATTGGTGACATAGTGATTAGTGCGTGCATGCACTATTACCACTCGTTATCAAAATGCATGGCCATCTCTAATTAGGAAAGATTTTGAAGGCATGGTATGATGGCACAAAAATTCGATGTCTAGTTTGTAATTTGCCTGTAATGTGTTCGTCCAAAATGGATTGCGGACGATCCAATAAAACATTTCAGTTTGATTTATGTGTTACCCTTATTGTATGTAATCTACCATTTACTTTACTAGACAACGAAACATTTGTCTTCTTGCGGAATAAATACGCGTACTGTAAATTACCAAATCGAAAAACGTGACGAAATTTACTGCCATTGTTTGTGAATATATTCAATAAAGAGTCAAATCTAAATTGAAAGATTAAAAACTGTGATCATGTGCTGGCGAAACAACAGATCGCAAAAGCATTTTGTGGTTAATGTAATGGTACGTACAATGGAACTACATCAACCGTCATCGTCTATCTATTACTTGTTTCGGAAAAAGCTTTAAATTGTACTTCGTACCGAAGAGATTTTGAAAGTGGTGTTGAACTCATTGAACAAATTTGAACTTTCGACAAAGCAACTTTTGTTGTTTATGAGTGATGGTGCAGCAAACATGCTTTCCTTAGGTCGATCTTCTAAAGATCACTGTGGAAACATTTCAGAACAATTACTTCGGAGTTGTGGAGGGAATAAAATGTTTGGATGTCGTTAGTGGATTCTATTGTAATTGTGAATGATGTTCACGCACAGCTATACGCTGTCAAAGGCGGAAAATGTGAGTGTGTAATAGAAAAATTTTAGACAAAGCTTCCGATTTTCTCATATTAAGACAAATTTGTGAAGGTGCGTTTGAAGATCCATTAAGTTGTTTCAAAGATTATTTTAAATATGCAAATAAACATCACTAGATGTAGAACGGTTGTTTTTGGCATTGAAAAAACATTTATCCCGCTCGTCGTATTTGGCTGAAACAACGTGGAATCATACCTAATTATTGAAATATTTAACGGATGTTATCCTGTGTATGACTTCACGGAAGACTCTTAAAACGGTAAGTGTTTGAGCACGTTTTATAATTTACTTTTTACTATTTATTTGATGTCCACCTCTGACGTGTGGCGCAATCTCCCTGCTCTATACAGAATTCACATTAACACTTAGTAAATGTGCAAATCTACATGGCCTTCCATAGAATTTTTAATTTAAAGAATTTACATTTAAAAGAAAAATTTCTTTTTTAATTTATCTCTTGCTGTTCCTATATATTCCATGTAGTCGATTTGCTCCTCTGTTATTACGTTTATTAAAATATCGGCTTTTTTGTGATATTTAGATATATTTCTTCTTTTTATCTTCTGATATTCAGTATAGAGGGCGTCTTTTCTCAATTTTTAACTGTCTCTTATTAATACGTCAGTCTTTTTCGAAGTTAATCTTTTGTTCTTCAATACTTTAACCAAGCCCAAGTCATATGGGATTCCATTATCCTCGTATTAAATACTTTCCTAATCTACCATCTATTATCCAATCCTTTTACTGTCCACATTATCGTATTTGTATTTTTTCGACATTTTTCTTATCAGTATCAATCCATCTCTTATGGTATATTCTCTTATCTTGTAAATTTCTGTTAAATTTTATACTCTTCTTAAGTAACTCATTTCTGTATTTTTTTATGGCATTTATCCGTAAGTCTCCACAACTCACCACTATACAGCAAAGTTGACAAAAATAATGTTTTGTAGACCATCTTTCTTTTGTTACTTATCTCTTTTTTGTTGACAAAATCTCTCTTAATTTTATGAAATAGTTTTACTGTTTTCACTATTCTATTCTGGATATTTTCGTCTGGTTTCCATAATTGTTCCCATATGCTTAATGTTTCCTAATCTTATTCTTGAAATCCACGTTTACTTTTCTTTCTATGTCATCTGTTATCATTAAGGTTTTCGTCTTGTTGGTAATTTTTCTTTATGTATCATTTATCACTAAGGTTTTCATTTTGTTGATATTAATACTCATTCCTGTCCTCGCTAGTTCTTCAGGCCATAAATTCATGTTAAATTATTAGTTTTTCTTAGTACTCTCTATTGTTATAAAATCAGGAAATACGCATTAACTGTTAATTAATAATTGATTATAAGAATTTTCATTATTGTAATTTTGAAGTTGAATAAAATATATTAATTTTTTAACTGTTTTATTTCGTTATGTATTTTTTATAATCGTTTGTAGACATGTTATCCAGTTCTTTTGTCTGATAATTTTGATGATGGGCACAAGCATAACGGATTGTAAAAATTTTCTTTGGTTAAATAAGTTTCAACATACACGTTTTACAAGATGAAAGCAAAGAAATGTATTTATTTATGACAGTCTGCCTCATTAGTTTAAAATGTATGTCATATAACAGGCCGTCGACAATTTCATGCAACACAATGATTGAAATGCTCACGAGCGGGCTTTGTATGTGCATATATTAATTTCTTCAGCATGGACGAAGAAGGAACGGTTATATTTATGATGTCTCGCAAAAATCGAACGTTTAATAAATTGAACCTTCAAATTTGTAGCGGTACCACGAATACTAAACAAAATATTTTATTGGTAAAATATGCGTTAGCATAAAACCGCTCACATATTCTTTTTTAACAGGTACCATAATACATAAATCGTAAAGAGTTCATGCTTTTAAAAAAGAAAACAGCGCTGTGGAAAATGTTCTGTATTGTACGCACTTCACATTTTATGATATAAAAAACACAGATTCTCTGAAAGCAAATATAATTATTACTGAATTTTATTTTTTTCATAACGTTAGTCATCAAGTTTCAATGGCAACCCGCTAAGGTGCTAAGTACAGTGTACTCTTTCTTAAGGGGACAGCCATGGGACTGAAAAAAGTAAAAATTTGTTATGCAAGGAATTCAAATATTTAAAAAAGTCAGAAATTTTGGCTTGGCGCGTTTTTCCTTTAATTATTAAATTGGAGATGTATTTGAGGATCAGTAAGCAATTGAACACCTTTAAGGTCGCTGTGATACAAAGAAAAAGCCTTCAGTTTTCTTATAGCTAAATAAGTCTCTTTATAGGAAGTTAACTTGTCTTCAATTTGACTTTCTAGCTCATCTTCAGACGAGTTGGCGAGCGTTTCTTGGGAAGCAATTAACATTTCAGTATTAATGTTTTCCACATCCTCATCATTAATGAAGACTTCATTATCTAAATTAATATAGTCTTCGACGTCAATTTGGATTTGGCTCTGAATTTGATTAATAATATTGGAGAACTGAGCAAGTGCTGATAGTGGAAGCTCATCTTTTGCGGTCCAACCGCTATCGTCATTTAGGATATCTGTTTCCTCAAAACCAGCTTTCCTGAAGCAATGTTTTATTGTCTGGGGACCCACTTGCTCCCACGCTTTGTGTATGAAATAAACGATATCTAACTAATTTATTGATTTTGATAAATCCAAAGCAGAATTTGCGTCTTCCATCTGCAGCAAAATATTTTTTAAAAATATCGATTTGTACAAAAACTTAAAGTTTTTTATAACGCCTTGATCGAGGGGCTGACAAAATGCTGTTGTGTTTGCTGAAAGAAAAATAACTTTAACATTTTTCAATTTAAGATCGCGAGGATGGGAGGCCGCATTGTCTAAAAATATCAGGACGTTCCGTTCTTGAAGTTGCATTTTTCTATCGAACTGCGCTAGAAAATCAGTCATCAAATCAGACGTCATCCAAGCCTTTTTGTTTGATCGCCACGTAACTGGTAAATTGCTCAAATTAATATTGCGAAACGCCCGAGGTTTGGCAGCTTTCCCAATAACAAAAAGGGGTTCCTTTTCTCCAGCCATATTGACGCAGTGCAAAATCGTTAGCCTATCCTTAGCCATTTTTCCACCAGTGCATTTTTCACCTTTTAATGCAAATGCCCGAAAAAACAATCCAGTCTTATCCGCATTATAAATATCTCGTGAATCATATCCTTAAATCAAAGATGGCACTTTTTCAGTAAAACTTTTGACATCATCTTGGTTTACACTAGCGGCTTCTCCAGAAATGGCACGGAAGGTTATGTTATGCCGTTTTTTGAACCTTTCCAGCCAGCCAGATGATGCACTAAAATCTGCGTAATTCAATTTATCTGCAATTTCTTTAGCCTTGCTCCTGATAAGTGTGCCCGAGAGAGGAATACATTTATTTCGAGCCTTCACAAACCATTCGTACCACAATTTATCAATGTTAACGCCTTTGACGTTCAGCATACTCCTTTTTCTATCCGGATTGACATCAGTGTCCCACTATCTTAAAATTTGGTCTCTGTTTTTGATGATACAAGCAGCTTGAGTTTTACTGATCTTACATTTCTTTGCTAACTCGCGTACACTAAGTTTCTCATTTTTTTGAATTTCAACTTTGTCTTTAATAGTCAACACTGCTTTAGGCAGAGCGATTCAAGTATGTATACAATAAGAATCTATAAATGTAATATGTATTTACGTACTACATTCAAAACAACAAGCTGTGCGTATTTAGGGAATTCCCCTTTGTACATACACGTATTATTCAATAAGCAACATCTGTACGAATGTACGAATATGAAGAAGAGTAAACGGAAAAACAGTGTTACAGTGTTGTAAGCTGTCCGGTTATGGGGAACTAAAATTACTTTGGTGTGGGAAAAAAGTGTCCGCGTCCGGTTATGGGAGGGTTGTCCGCTCAAGAGAGAAAAATTTAAAAAATCCCTAAGTAATCTTTTGGTACTGCAAAAAGTGTCCGTTTATGGGAGGTGTCCGCTTAAGAGAGGTGTCCGTAAGGAGAGAGTACACTGTATATAAATATCTAAATATTGTCAAAATATGTTTTTGATTGTATTGGGTCGTAGATTAAATTAATATATAATTTAGAATTGTTGGTCACTAACAAAATCGATATACACACTTTAAAGTAATATAAATGATTTTTGCTTATTTCAAGTATTTTAGATCTTGAGTATATTTATAGCCGAGTCAGACTTGCGGTTTAGTCGGAAAAGATGTTAACATTATTATTTTAAATGAAACATCCTGTATATTTTTACGAATTCAATAGAGCTCTGCTGCAAATATACCAAAAAACTATAAGTATATCAATACATTAAGCACATATTGCGCATTTGTTGTGATTGCGGCGATTCTTTAAGCCTTACTTCACTAGCCTAACTGATAAAGTCTGATAATAGATGACAGAAACACGTGTCTTAGGCAGAAGTAAATGTTGGAAAATGCGAGGTGTATGTCCATGAGTACAGTTACAGACGTGTATATTGTATCTGTTTCATTTGTAATAAGTTCCTAATATACAAAATAATTGTTAGGAGCATAGCAACTTGTAGCTATGCAGTCTGGTCACTTAAAGATAAAACAGTAAAAACCTTGCTGGTAACAGAAATTAACTTCTGGAGAAAATCTGCAAGTAGATCTAGAAGTGACAGAGTCCGAAATGAGAGGATAAGAGAAATCATGGGAACCAAGTATACCATAGTAGACAACATCAGAACGAAATAACTTCAATGGTATGGAGGTGTCGGAGGAACCTACAAGGAATGCGTAGAAGAGGGAGACCTAGAAGAAGTTGGAGGGAAAAAATCGACAAGGAGATAGAATTGAGAGGTTTGGAGAACCTCTCAATATGGGAAGACAGGGACTAACGGAGATTGGGCATCGGCAGACGACGGAGAACGTTTTAGATCGAATAATTACATATATTATATGTTACATGTTCTTTCAAGTATTTTTCTGTGCATTAATAGTTAATTATTCGTGTAGCTATATAACAAAAATGTTCTAAAAACTATTCAATATTATTATTATTTAATTATTATTATTAATTAATAAAAATGCATATATTCTGCTAACAGATTCCTCCAATTGCCGCGCGGCGAAACTCCGATGAAGATTATAATATTAACTGCTTATATTGTGAACGGTAAATTGATTTTATATAATAACGATATTTATATTCATGTGTGCGTTTCGTTATGAAGTAATTATCCGAGCCTGTACATATATTTCGTTGCCTACCTATGATAAATATGCAAATATTTTAGTTTTATGTACGTACATATGGGACAGTTTGTTGTTTTTTTGCTTTTCACCATACATACAGTTTATTATTATTAAGGATCTCAAAAGTAATGTGTACTTAATAGAAAAACATCTGTGTCGTTCATGAACATTAAAATAATGATCTTGTTAGAGCACATTATAAAATGTATCGTTTAAATAATCTAGGTTTCCTTCTCTACTGAAGAGAACTATTATAAAACCAATTTATAAGAATAGAGATAAAAATTATTTCGGAAATTGTAGATCAATGGCTCTTATCTTTAATGTGGCTACACTTTTTGAAACATTAGTTCAAAAGAGAATATTGCACTTTGTCGACAAACATAATATCCTAAATAACAACCAAAATGAATATATTAAGTGTAGATCAACAGCACAATCTATGTTTTTACTTATTTAAGAGATAGTATGCGGCGACTTAAGTAACCAGAATGAAGTAGTTGGGTTATTTATGGATTTATTCAAGGTCTTTGATAGCGTACCATACCATATGGTGCTTTTAAAGAAGCTAAAGTCTATGGGTTTTATCGGAGTCTCATATGATTGAATAAAATTATTCCTTTCAGAAAGAAATCAATGTGTGAAATCCATGATCAGAATGGAAAGAAAGTAAGATCCGAATAGCAGAAAGTAACTTTTGAAGTTCTACAGAACTCCATATTGGGCCTAATGCTATTCAATCCATATGTTAATGACTTACCAGGTGTCAGATAATTTAACAATAATGTTTGCTGGCGGTTCATGATAGCTGGAAATTAGAAGCTAAGACTAAAAAACATCTACAAGAATAACAGGAAGGGCCTTCGGCACATAATTTAAAGTTAAATATTATCAAAATAAAAATATTATTACTTAATCAAATGGGAAAATATATAAGTGGAAGAAAACGGTGAAGCACTTACTACTACGGACTTCTTTTTTGGGATGGTGATTAGACTCTAGTTTAACATGAAATGGTTTTTTGGCGAATAAGGTCAGTGCATTGTCTTATAGATTGAGAATCGTTGCGTGTAGTGGTAGTGTCCAAGTTGCGCTGTCAGTATATTATACATCTCTATGTACTCTAGAGGCAAATATGGAATTATCCTCTGAAGTAATTCAGTGCAAGTGCTTTTTATTCTGCAAAAATCGTGTGTAAGGGCAATATTTAAAATAAATCGAAGAGATGTATTTAAATTTTCATTATCACCAGCTACGAATTTGGCAAACCTACAAAAATGTTTCTTGCATTAATGCATAAATATACAGAGTGTTACAAAACAGGCGGACACGGACTATGGGATGACGTTAATCATCAAAAACTGAAACGAATGTTCCTCTACCATTTTTTAATCTGACTGATATTTTCTGAATTTTAGCAATTTTAAAAATGAAAAATTAAAGATGTAAAGTTTTTAATATTACACAATTAAGAACGTATAACACTAAACACTATAACATTTGTTCGAATTGTTTTCCGACAACGAATAAACATGAGCATGGAAGGCTTTGCAATTACATACATAAAATAAATGAGGTGCGTAAATAACTAGTTGACATTTCTACAATTGACCTCCCACAGTTCTTCCGCATTGCGAGTATTAAAATTTTATGGTACGAATTGGTGTCCCATCCACAATATTCGCCAGATTTGGACCTTTGCGACTTCTTTCATTTTTGCAAAATTGAAAAATGGAATGGCGGAAAGCGGCTCACGTCAAATGAAGAGGTCGTTGCCGAAATAGAGGCCTATTTTGCAGAGTTCGACAAATCTTATTATTTGGTTGGCTTAAAAAAGTTGGAACATCGTTGGACCAAGTGTATAGAGCTACTAGGAGATTATGTCAAGAAGTAAATTTACTAAATGTAAAACAATTGCGTTATATTCCTTAACATAGATATTTATCATACCATGCTTATATTATAGGCAATTAAAAATTCATATTATACTTTAGAAATAAAAAAAGTTTATATAATGGATAAATTTTCTTTGTAAAACCGAAATATTCATAATTATGCGTTTGCTTTATGGATACATGGACGTCAATCATTAATTCCATCAAATCAAAAAATATAATGCATAATCGCACAATAATTTCGTTGGCTGGTAGATGCAGCTCTTAAAATGTATTATTAGAGTAAGCCCTTTTTATTATGAAAACCGATTAAAGTCAGAGCGAGTTTATTGGCATCGCGGCAACAGTAAATAATTATAAAGAAATGAATCAACCACCTTTCGCGAAATGTTAACTCTTGATGCAGTCACGCTACCACATGTATAAGAGAAAATGAACAAAGTATACGCTCGATCTTCCAGTAACTACTACCTTTAATTTATACCAGACAGTAGAAGATGTTCACAAGCTTACCGGTGTGTAAGAAAATCAATCAAACACTATTGAAAGTAATGAACTTTCCAAAACGAGTTGAACTTTAAAACTGTAATATATAAGGGTGTATCAAAAGTCTACGCTAATAAAATGATTATTTTTAATTAATGTTCTTACACTGACACTGTCAACGTCTTTGCCTTGACTCAAAAAACATCTTTTGTTTGACTGAATAATAATAATAATAATTGATTAAAATAAATACATATATAAATCAAATAAGCAAATATGCGTAAAAATGAAAAATAAGGGAAGAAGATTTGAATAAGATTTCAATATTAAATTAAATATAACTTAAAACTAAAAAAATGCACACAATATATATATAATAGTAGATTTAGATATTCGGCGATTTAAGGTCTGTTTTTTTTTACTTTAGTATGTATATATTTAAAATAATCTCTTGCTTGTTTCCGTAAATATTATCTTTACCAAAGAATTATAAATGACTGTATATATTGTCATTTTTAGTTTTATTAAAGTAAAACAGACCTTAAATCGCGGAATAGCTAAATCTACTATCATATACAAAGTCAAGAAATATTTATCTTCTATATACATATATATATATATATATATATATATATATATATATATATAATTGAAAAGAAATTATCGACCGTGATATATTATCAAAAATTAATTAAAATTCGGGTAAGCGGTCAATTAAGAAACTCCTTTATTAAATTACCCTATATTTCGCGACAGACTTTGTCGCTTCTTCTGGGGTAAAAAATGTAGAGTTAAAAAATAATAAAATTGACGTACAAAATATAAAAATGATTAATCATTATAATCATTTTTATATTATTTTTATATTTTTTTCAAAAGATATGTGATGATATCATAACATGTATTCCGACCAACAAAATAAACTATCTCTTAAATAAATTCAACAATTTTCACAACAAATTAAAATTCACTATTGAAGAAGAATTTAATAACAGTATTAATTTTCTTGATATTTCTTTGAGCTATGATAGACAGGGTACTATTTATACAAATTGGTATAATAAACCCACAGCTTCTTTTCGATATATGAATTACCACTCAAATGCTCCTACAGTATTCAATAAAATGATTATAAATAATCTGACTGATAGGGCAGTAAAACTATCACATACTCAATACAGAAAAGATAACATCAAAAAAATTAAAACAATCTTAACTGATAATAATTATCCACCACAACTTATAGACCAAACTATTAAAAAAGGAGTACACCAAATATACAACACTGCAGACACCAATAAAAATTTGAACAATGACACAACATATATCACAATTCCATATGTTCCACAACTATCGGAAAAAATTAAATACACTTTAAAAAAATATGATATAGCTACAATATATAAACTTAGTAATACTAATAAACATTACATAAACAAACTTAAACCTAAAATAGAAAAAAATCGAGAAACACATGTCATATATAAAATACCATGTCGCGATTGCGATAGATATTACATAGGCCAAACGAAACAATATTTATACAAAAGAATACAAGCCCACAAATACTCTAGAACAGACAAAACTGCTTTGTCTACACACAAACTACAACGCGATCACCATTTCGATTTTGAGAACACACAGATAATTGATAAAGAACAACGCACAATGAAAAGACAAATTAAAGAAATGATTAGTATTAAACAGGAAAAAAATTCAATTAACAACAGAAATGATATAAAAAATTTAAGCAGTATATACTATAACTTAATTTTGTAACGATCTACAATTTACCATCATAATATATTTTTTTGTTATATACCTTATGTTATTTAAATATCAATTACATTTAAATATCATATACTTTTGCTTATCATGCTGACTGTTCCGTATTTTGATTCCTGTCTAGTTGTCCGAGCAGGTTTTCGTGGTTTTCCTTCTCGCTTTGAGCGAATGCCGACAACTTTGCATCTTAAGTCGCTCCACGGGCGCAAACGTAATAATAACTCATGTCTTGCTTTTCCCTGCTTTTCCCTGTTTTCTGTTTTGTGCTGATGTGGTCCTCTACTGGGTTGTAGCCTAGCATATGCGCTACCAAACTCTAGGGGGGTCTGCCCGATGGGCAGTCAGGTGCCATTCCGCCTTTCCAGCAGGAGTGAGGAACCAAGCTACGCGGCGCAAATCACGGCGCCGCGCAATGCACACACCACTAGGACCGGTCCTGGGCGGCAACCTGGCTAGGCTGCTGTTAACAGCACACACACGTTCGACGTGTGTGCATTGCCCCCGCTTCTGCGGAAATCGTTAAGATGGCACAAAGTGTGACCATCGTCGACTGAGGTAGCCACTAAGATTGTTCCATCGGTTGGCGATGAGCAACCCCGTGCAGGGTGCGCTTCGCTGGTCTGCGCCTTGCCTCGTTGGGGCGGGGGTCGGGCCGTCGAAGTACTGCTCGGAAAAGTAAAGAAGTTGCCGGGAAAGGGTTGGCGGCCTTACGCAACGGCTGGTTATCCGATCTCTCTAAATTTACGCGACCGGCCACTAAACACACGCACGAGCGCACTAACATACAAAACCCTACACTTACGCGGTCACACAAATACAAAAACACACAGGTTCATACCCAGAAAGAGACACAAGCTTCTGGCAGCGAACAATACATATGTTCACACCTTGCTATCATTTTTTGGAATACTAAGGCATGATTTATTATTATTATTGGAATGTATCTTTGAATAATTTAAACCATAGCAACTTAATTATTTGACATTTATATTCTGTCATTTATATTTTGTATTCCCTTGACAAAGGCATCATTGCCGAAACATGTAGGGTTGTTTTAAATATATATACTTTGAAGTAATGAACCAGACCTTTAATCTCCGATTTATTAAGTTTACCTTATCATACCAATGTCACGAAGATATTATATATATATATATATATATATATATATATATATATATATATATATTTTAAATATATACATATTTAAGTAAAATCAGACCTTAAATCGCCAACTAATTGAATCTACCATAACATACTAAGGTCAAGAAATAATTATCTATATATATATATATATATATATATATATATATATATATATATATATATATGTATATATTTAAAACAATCTTACATGTTTCGGCATACGATGCCTTTTTCAAAGAAATTTGAAATATCATATTTCAATATTTCAGTGTTTAGATTAGCCGTTAATTAAATAAAATTAAATCAATTGATAAATTCTTGGTGTTTTTCGGCTTTTATATGAAATATTTACAAATATCAACTTAGTATGTAATTGCAAAGTAAATGAGGATGTAAACATTGCTGTCTACAAATTACAAATCAAATCATACGAAATTTTTAATTGAAAAATATTGTCCACGTTGAGACTTGAACCCAAGTCTACGATTTGCCGGACCGTTGAAGGCACGATAGACCTTGGTTCAAGCTATTTAGAAATGCATTATAAAGTAACAGTGTTAATGATTCAGATGTCAGTAATTGAAAGTATATGTCAGGTTTGAAAGCAGAAGTCAGTTTTGAGAGCAGTTGTCAGTTATTGATAGCAAATGTCAGTTTTGAAAGCAGATGTCTGTTTTGAAAGCAGATGTTAGTTATTGAAAGCAGATGTCAGTTTTGAAGGTTTGGAATTGTTAATTATTACTCCATAGCTATGTGAGTGTTTAGATAATTTCTTCGCCGTTCATTAAATATATCAATTGAAAAATTCTTGGAGTTTTTCGGCTTTTATATGAAATACATATTTATAAATATTAAATTAGTATGTAATTGCAAAGTAAGTGAGGATGTAAACATTGCTGTCTACAAATTACAAAGCAAATCATACGAAATTTTTAATTGAAAAATATTGTCTACGTTGGGACTTGAACCTAATTAAATCAAGTTTGATAGCTGTGATACAGTTCCAGACCCAAGGTGAACTTTTGAAATTTTTATTTTTAATCCTTGGGACTTCTAAATTTACTCTAAAATTCAATGATAATTAATTATTCATCTCTATTAAATAAAATCAAAACATAATAACTGTCTAACTTGAAATTTGAAGATTTAAATATGTTAAAATACGCAATAATTATGAATTGTACTATACCTTTTGAATATTTACATGGCGCGAAACGTTAATTATGTATATTCATTTAACTAAGTAAATAATGTCACGTTACGAAAAATCAAGCTATAATTTACGAAACATATTGAAATAAAATAGATATTTATATTAATAGTCTTCAACTAGAAATTAACACCGAAAATGATCAATAAAATAAGTAGCCATATATATAAATACCCTGCCATGGAAGAAAATAAAGAAAGAATAGCATCTTTTCACCGCAACGTTATAGAAGGACGCTGCATTTTAGAACGCACCGAAATTATTATTAAAAACATCGTTAAAAATCAAAATAATTACCTTCAACGTTAATATATCAAATAATCTTAATTTCTTGCATCTTTTGAAGCATTTACCTGGAATCGATATCCTGAAAGTGGTTAGAAATCTCAAAGTATTCAACGACCGTCGATCTGCTTTATTTCCATTCTGTGAATTAAGATGGACATCATATCCTGATGATAGAAAAACTGTTACCCCGTCCTTAATCCTTGTAGAACTTTTCCATCCGGTATTTCTACGTAATTACAGGTATTTCAATGCAGCAGAGGTTATTGTCCTTGATCTAAATATAATACCAAATAAGATAAAACTATTTCAACATCTCGAAGTAGAAATTACTTTATTAGATACATAAAATTCATATAACTTATTTACCATATATCTGGAATAAATATTCAAAGCACTTATTTAAAAATTGAACATTTATGTTATATGCTTGTGTGAAGGTTATTGTACACATATTAATATATAATTCATGTCAATTGTAATACAACAAACACTACCAATGTTTACATATATACAAAAGTATTAAGAACTTATTTACCAATTTATAAAATTACCTATAATAATCAGAATAATTAAATCATACATGAGTGGGTAAAACCCCACCAGTTTTGTATAATACAAAGGTATTTTTAATAATATAATAGTATATTAAAAACAAGTTTCATAAGGCACCATTTTGCCGCACGAGATCAGTTTAGAAAACGAGCTGCGATAGCGGCGAGTTTTCTAAAGAGCGAGTGCGGCAAAAGGCCTTATAAAACGAGTTTTTTATACTATTTTTTCTATTTTGCGTTTTTTACATTAATAAATTGCTTAAATTGGAATTATTTAATTTGAAAGTTCAGAGTTTAATTTTTATATAAAGCATGCAGTTGGTCACATTGATACTTGACATTTTCAAATTTAAATCTTGCTATCCGCGAAGTATATTATATTACATATTATTTACTAATTTTCGTTAACATTACTTGATACTTCATTTAAAAATATAAACATGAGTGACATAGAAACATACATATGTTGTTGTCAATTGTATACAACATATGTTGTTTGTGTAAAATACGGACATATATCATATCTGTCAAATTTACGTAAATTCTTAAAATCAAATGACAGCAATGATATTTATTTCTGTATTCGAACAACGCCAACATTGAAAAACGAAAAAAAGCGTATCGAAATGTGCTCATTTACAATATTTATTTTTATTTAGTATTATTAGTATTTATTAGTATTTACAATAATAGTGTTATTAATTAATAAACTACACTTATATCCCAAAAATAAGTGTTACAAAGAATTATAAACAAAGTGCTAATTTTACCAACCAATAAATTAATAAGCACATACTGATGTGCCATATAACGGAACGTATTAAATTTAGGCAAACATTTGGGGAGTTTATTAGCAATCAACTTATTATATTATTATTAGTATTGATTAGTTTTTCTATATCAAATTGTCACGTGGGGCACAAATTATATATTATATCAAGTTAGTGCCTAACAGTGGAGCATCAAACTGTATATATTATATATATATATATATATATATATATATATATATATATAGCAAACGCCAATTAAGTTGGCGGGAGGAGGGGTAAGTTCGCGCAGGATTAGAAGTAGCGGGGAGATTTGTATTTGGTTTTATATCAAATGTCAGATAATTCTAACCTCTGAGCGTGTATCACTTTATGATCGCCTAGCAAAGACATTACGTTCCGTCAAACGTCAATGACAAATGTATTCTAACAATTTCTTGAGTAGTGGGGGGTGGACGTTTTTAAAAACGGCTTCTGCGCACCCTCTCCTCGCGCCAACTTAATTGGCGCTTGCTACATATACATATATATATATATATATATATATATATATATATATATATAGGGTGATAAAAAATTTGAGCTTTATTTTTAACTGAAAATAGTAAACACAAAATAATGACACACGACAAAAAATGTGATATATACAATGCAATCCAATTACCCAGGCTAAGATCTCAGTGAAGATGGCGTGCGGTTCCTCTCCAAACGTTATTACGTGACTGACTAAATAATAGTTGCACCACCACAATAATGGCACCACCGTGAATTATTGTTGAATTGTAATCAGAGATCACGTCACATGGATGACGTAGAAGCTATAACGTATCCACAAGGTGTAGGTTCAAGAAAAATACGGAGCTACAGTTACAAGTCAATACTCGCACAGACAATTGATATATAACTATACTTATTGGAAATGTTTTCCCCTCAAAAATTTTTAACAAAGATCCAATACATATAATAAGAATGGTATATATATATATATATATATACACCAAAAATAAAAATATGAACAAATAATCAATAGATGAAAAAATGAAAGGACCTGTCCATACACCAATAGAATTAACAGATATACAATGCATAAGAATATGAAAGGACCTGTATATATTCGACAGAAGTTAAGTAGGTAATAATGCAGCGGTTACATGCCTGATGGGTGGGTAAAGATATCGGAGATCTCCCCGATCGTACATATCAAACTTTACAGAAATAAGTGCGAAATATAGGCTTAATAAAATTAACAGAAAACTGTCATTGTGTTATAATTTGACTACAAAATGTTAAGATTAGTCATCAGTAAAAGTTGTAATATACAATATTGACCACAAGAGATTAAGATTAATCATTAATTATAAAATGCATAAGTTCTAATATACAATATAGACCACAATGTGTTAAAAATAATTATTAATCAATATATATTTATTTCTTGGTTCGAATATTAAAAGAAAGGGTAAGAATGAACTTTAGACCAAGGTTATGTGTGTCTCACACACTTGAAATATCAATTATAGGTAGTTTTAAATTAATTGTAACTTCTGGGTACAAGAATGAATAGAAATCTTTTTTCGAACAGCGTAGTCTGCTTTAAGCTACGGCATACGGCGATTCAGCAGGTCATGAATCCGATCACGTGGACGGTCCTCTACTACTCAATTCTGATAGCATTTTAATCTGCAATAATCCGGACCGGGTCCAGGTCTTTTCTAAATCCAGGCTGGTTAACGGTAATTTAGTATCTTTAGCGATAGCTTAGTGCTCTAAACGTTCAATATAACGCGTGTATTAGGAAATCAAACATGAACAAACGTAACGAGAAAATGGCGTCGGCTTACTGTTTTAGATGTTTGGGGGTCTATATCGCACATACTGTGTGTCTTGAATCCAACAAAAGATTCAGCAGAAAATTTAGGCCAAATATCCACTTCAACAGGTTTTCGACTCGCAATTTGCACGATACACTACAGCAAATACAAAATGGTCATAAAGTTTTTACACGACCAGCTTGTTCGATATTTCAAACGGAAGTGCTACACAATGAAACCGTCTCGATGTTCCTACACTACTAAAATCGCCCATTGATCGAATATGATCGCAATATATAGCAATACGTGTATACGAGGGTAGTTGATAAAATAACGTAACGCACTGATACTGTCATAGTTCAAATTAAAGGTGAATTTTCAGAAAAAATACTTCCTTTACCAATATAAACTTAAAGTTGAGTAGGAGCAGATATAATAAAATATATTGATACATTTTTATTATTTCGTACACCTATAGGTAAGTATATGTTAAACTATATTTTCCATTATTCAAAGATTACCATAAACATTACAAGACCTAAATTAGCAAGAAAAATTAACGGAAATATTAACTGGTATAAAGTTGATGAAATGAAACACTAATTTTTTTGTTATTAGTGTTTCATTTCATCAACTTTATACCAGTTAATATTTCCGTTAATTTTTCTTGCTAATTTAGGTCTTGTAATGTTTATGGTAATCTTTGAATTATGGAAAATATAGTTTAACATATACTTTTAATCATGAAGATGATGTTAAATAGATATAAATTAACTCTGTCACTTTATTGGCAACTGAATACATTATGGTTGTTTGATTTAGAAAAAAAATCAAGCGTGTATGCATTGGAATACAATGTTATAAACATTATGTACCGTTCTTTAGTACTGAACTTATACCACACCCAGTTACATAATTACGAACAGTATACTCTATGTTGTAATATTTATGTAAGAAGTAGCATCTCAATATCGTAAGACGACCTTCAGAAGTGACCTTAACTCTTTATGTGGCAAATTTGAATGATAATCGAATTTTTGTCAACAGGTTTCCTCGTTTTTTTTTTTGAATCGGTCAGCGTACAACTTGTTATTCAACGAAAGCCCGTACTTAAATCACCGTAATGAACAGTTTCTTGCGTCCAGTGCGTGTGGGTTTCTCCGCAATTTTCATCAATTACAGAAACACATACTAAATTTGGGCGTTTAATTGCCATTCTGAAAACGTTGTTTACGAAAAAATTATGTATTTAATTCATTATGGTAGACAATTTAAGTTTTATTATTGCGTTCGTTTTAGCTGTCGTATAATTTCAATTAGGTATTCTTGGTTTATCAGGAAAATTGGCGTTATAAATTTTAGACTTGATGTATTCGGAATGGGCCACACTCTGATTAAAGCGTATATGGTATTTTAATACTTTATAACCTTTTATGTTCGCTACATATCGTTCTTTACAGAAGGCCCATATGTTTACCCTGAAGTCATTTTTATCTAAGAAAATAAATAATATCTAAAGAAATATATTCAACTGCAAATTATTATAAAGAAAAACAACTTTGGAAATAGTAATTCATTAAAATCTGTCTTGTTTACTCTTAAGGTAATTAGTGGTACAATTGATTGAAATTTGTGTCTGAAACGTACTGTTTCAACTTGATACCATAAATTACTTAATTAAAGAATGCTTTGCCTTCAGAAATTTAAAAATCGTTTTAAGCAACTGTTATGTATTTTTTGATTTTGTATAAATGAAATAACAAATTGGACTGGCTTCTGGAATTCCGGGCTGGCACCGAGTCGTTGGCACTGCTTCCTTCCTTGCCGATGTTTCGGCCACTGTTGCAATGGACATCTTCAGGGTTGCTACTACTGTTGCTATCCTGAAACTGAAAGTTTGGGGCAAGGTTATATAGGAGGTGTTTTTCCGGGTCACTGGAGGGTTGCAGTTACGGTTGAGTTTTTATGAAGGGTTTGTCAGGTATTGTGTAGGGATCTATCGTCACGGTTAATATTATTGGTATACTATTATTGGATTTCTATGGATTGGCGTATTTCACGATTAAAGTTATAAAGATTGCGGGATAGAATGTGGCTAAATTAATTGATGTGTTCCAAATTAACATTTAATATATTTCATTGGATTTAATAAAGTTTGAACTCCAACTCTCAGGTCAAATTTATTTAGGTTTTCGATCATTTTGTCTATCTGTTGAGGATACATTTAATATTCTTTCGTAATATTTTAATTTCAAACATTTTTTATTGTTAAATATAAGTTAATCTAGAAGACAGAATTCAAACATAAAGATTTTCAATTTTGTAAATATTTAACCTCCATTTTCGAATTAATCCACTGTTTAATATATTTTTATTAGCATATATAAGTTGTAAAAACTTTCTTTAAGTTCTAAGAATTCTTTACATCTGCAAATCTATTTATACCTAAGATTATTAACAATCGGCAACTTTGCCCAAATTTATTTATTGCTGTATACATCAGACCGTTTGTTTATTGCTTAGGGTTATTACTGAACGATTTGAATAGACCCTTAATATACCTCCTTTTGTTATCTAAATATGTATAAGAGGCTCACGATTCCTAAATAAGTAATGTACCATAAAAATTCATTATTGAACAAAGGCTTTGAATATTCATTGTTAAGATCTCCTTTCTTAGATATGTATAATAAATTTTATTACTCTGACAAGAGACGATCCGGAACTACATACTTAGGTTTATGGCATTTCTTAATACTTAATTATTAATGATATTTTATTCTTTTTTAGTTAAGATAAGAATTTTAAGACTCTATCGTAATGTTGGGTATTGTTGCGTAGATATAATTTCTAGGAAATACCACAAGAAAAAAAGTTCCCCGTTATGACGTCAAACAACATTCTGCAGAACCAATCCGCGTATGTTAACATGTAATAGTGTAGGGAGAGTGGTATTTTTACCTACTGCTACACAACACGCGACCAAAATAAAATAATGCAAGTAATAAGGAGGTTGCGAGCTGAACTGCAAGTTCTCCCCCTCTGGCCTGAACCTACCTGGTGATAGTCGTCCCCAGGATAGTACTCTGCCGGCTAGCTCAATAGAATAGGAGAGTGTCGCGAGTCTCTAGGTCGCTTGATGGAGGATAGACGCCACCGTATTAAAAACCCTGCAGAGACCCCCCAAAAATACGGAAGCGGGTAGGACTCCGGTAGCTTCAATAAAATAACCAGAGAGTCAGCCCCTTATTACTTGCTACTGATACAAACGTGTCCTTGCTTTACACAACACTTGGTTCAAAATGTAATTACAAAAAGGATAAAAGATGTCGCATGAAAAGTTGAAGAAATAATATCACTAAGATTAAATATCAAGACAAAGTAAGTTTATATTGAAGTTAAAATAAAAATAACATAAGTCGCATGAAAGGTTACAAAGTTTTAATATAGCAACTCTACTAATTATATAAGTAACGCCTAAACATTACTAAGTGCGCCAAGGCAGAAAAAGCTTAGTTTGAATATGAATTAAATTTTCAAAATTTCCCAGTTATACTCCCCTAAACACATACGTTTCGCGCTAGGCGCAAAACAGAGTTTTCAATAAACAGATACTCCTGTCAAATCAACAACACCCTGTATACACAGGTGGTAAAACTTTGAATTAAGTATACATAATAGTGGTTCTTTACAAATAGTTTACAGAATATATAAAATATATATATAAAAGTAATCTAGATCTACGACGTAACCCCCAAGATATTTATTACTCTGTACGGAGGCCCGACTGAAGGTCCTAAGCCTCATACAATAAACTAATCTAACTACTGGCTGTTGGTGAAGCTAGTCAACCAGTTAAATAATGAAATTAAATGGAATTGCTTGAAATAAGACGATTAAAGCCTAACGGTTAAAGTTTATAGTTAAAGCCTTGTTAGCTATCTAAGTTTTATGAGTAAAATAAAGAGGTTGCACAGAGAAGTGAATAGCTTTTCTAGTGCCTACTAATGATTAAACATACAATTAATTAATTATAATTTTGAAAAGGATAGCAACAGTTAAGAAATAACCAGCAACTAATAATAATATATATCAGCACCTACTTTGGCTTGTCACCCACAACGTTCAGTTTCCAAAACTTATCTCGAATATGCCTTCACAGAGGTAGTACAGTAATGTCAATTCCAAAGATTCATTGTGAATCAGCCGCCATTAAGCCGGTATTCACCATCCCGCTTGAAACGCCATTCTGGGACGCCGTGTAAAATTGTTACAAAATTACCAGAAAAAGAAGCTCTGTCGATACCAATTTTACCCTTGAGGGTGGATTGAGGATTTCTGCACGAATCTCCTCCCAAAAGATCGAAATTCTTCGATGTACCCCTGCGTGGAAAATTGCGTATGCAAAAAAAGAACAGCCTTCCACGTAGTGTGGTCCTTGAAGAGATTCCGAAATAAACTTGCTTTAATTCCTTTATAAGAAAAAGGCGGTAGCACTAAAATTATATTCTAAGGAGGATAAAAGAAACGCATAGGCAAAAATTCGAAAGAAAATGATATCTCTTATCGCAAAGACTAAGTTCACTCACAAAAATAAAACAGATCTAACACTAACAAAGATCAAGAACGAAGTGCCGGTCGATAGAAGTTCGTATGAAGCGGTCGGGGACCGATCTACGTCATACACAGAATCGATGAACGGAAAATTAGAAAGAAAAGGATTTAATTTCCCAAAAACCCTCACAAGGTTTAAGAGTGAACAACGAAGCTAACAAGCGAAAATTTGGTAATTAAACACCGCAATTAAGGTTAAAAGACAAAATAATTATCTTAAGAAACGTCAAGAGAACTGTATATGGAAGATAAACCAAAAGTCGTGAAGATGGCGCTACAAGCGAAAGAAAAGGTGTACGCAAGATTTACGTTAATTGAAAGTTTAATCAGATAAATTAAGCACCCAAATAGGTTCACAAAATTCTAATAAAAATTACCACAATAAAAGAATTGATTAAAGAGAAACAAAAATTGAATTAAAAGAAAATATAAAACGTAGCATGACTAAGTATATTATTACCATTATGTCGGCCTGCGTCGAGGTATAGGAAAAAAACCGGAAAAAATAATACGGATATAGCGACATCCAAAATATTTGAACATAAGTAAATTTTATGAAAATAACAAAGTTGAAGAAGCCTAAGTAGATCGATAATTAATAACAAAATAAAATAAAATTATATTAAACGTAAATTTTGAATAATGAAAGGCCCATGATGTCTTAACGTAAGCAAATGAAGTAATAAATTAATAATTCCCAAATGGACTCTGGGTAATTTTCGAGCGTAACACTACTTATAAAACAGTACAGAATAGATCAGCATCAATTAGAGTATCATACCAGCAACAAGAAACTCAACAGTATTAACTCAAACACAGCATCAACATAATAATTTTTTGGCAAGAGACACCAGTCTCAATAGCAGTTTTATGATAGTTTAAGTCATTTTAGATCCAAAATAAATGTATATAGTGTAAATAAATATATTTAGATGAAAGTCCATTTATTTATTTAACAAACAGTCACCGAAGATTAAAAAGTGAAGTACAACCTGTACACGGTGAAGTAACAACGGGGTCGTAATTATAGTAACTGGGGTTGAAGCATCATCGCCAGAAACCGGATTCATCGCAAACAGTTTGGTCCATGAGCCTACATCAACCATAATATTGGTTTATCATTACAACACTATCATTTTTGTCTAAAAGTACGAATTCATTAGTATAAATTTTAGGGTCTCTTTTGTATATGTGTTAAAATGTAGTTGTTGGTATTCTTCACCATACTTAATTGCAACTAAAATATTGCCAGTCGTAAATGATGAAACAGTTGCAGAAGTAATGATCAATGTGTTCATAATATTCTGTCATCGGATAACAACTATAAAGACAAGTCGCTATTATTTTTGACTGATGCAGCAGTTTATATGTTAAAAACAGGAAAGTTATTAAAGCAATCTTATCCCAATATGCTATACGTTACCTGTGCAGCACATGCACTACACAGAGTATGTGAATACATCAAGGGTAATTTTCCAAATGTCGATAAGTTAGTTTCATCATTTAAAAAGATATTTTTCAAAGTTGAGACAAAAAGTTGATGCCATATTTAGCAGAAATCCAGATTTGAATATATTATATCAATTCTGGACAGAGCCGATTGCAAAATCTATACATGTATGGTGCACTTTTACAACATTTTAATCACGGTTGTGATGTGGAACGGACATTTTCTATTTTTAAAGACGTTTTAACATCTAAAAGAACTAATTTAACACAGGAGCACCTTGAACAAATTTTAGTTGTTTATCGTCATATTTTATACTTTCAATGTTTCATAGAAAATACATAGTTTTGAGTTTTGTTCTTTGTAAATTGTTTTTATTCAAAATTCAACGCACAATTCGCCTGTTAGCTTTACTTTTGTTTCAGCAGTAGTTGCTGCCGGTTACCAAACCGCTATAAATCATCAATCGCTCGAGTCCGCTCTCTGTTTATAACACTGTTCTATTGCAGTTTCCGTTTAAAAAATATTTGACATAAATTCTTCTTTTTCATGCAAAAGGAAGTCACGAGATACCAGGCCATGGTGGTAGAGTGATTATTATATCAACCCTATACCTGATTAACCACCTCGATGTTGAAACCTCAGCTAAAAGTTAGTTGATCGATATAAAACTATATTAGTCTCCATGCCATAAGAGGATTTTAGAAATTAATTCCATGGAAGCAAGTTAATTTGGATTCTTCTGACATTATTTTTTTACGGCCATTTACATTGAATAGTTTTAGAGTTTTATTTTCTGCTACTGATGTTAGAGTAGCTCCTATATTGAAACTGTTCCTTCTGTCTGTTTCCTACAGACAGGTTGTATATTTTCGCAATTTGGTCTTTTAAATAACTGAAGGTATCACTAACTCCGAAAAGGCTTTAATAAGACTGTACACGTCTGGTTATAAGTAACTATAGTTTTTTCTACAAGGCTAAAAATTTAGAATAAATACCGGTATTTAAACTAGAAAGTTGATCAAAAGTGTAGTAGTATAAACATACGAGTAAATATTCTATTTAATTATGTTAATATTTTAAACAAATACTATCTTTTAGATTGGATCTTCATCATTAAATACAAACTTGCTTTCAGTAAGATCGACTATTCTTGAAAGATATATAATTAGAGGATAACCGTGGTAAATTTTTGGGGCATTCGCTAATAATATTTTGATTAAATACTCTATTGTCTCTATTCATTGACTGTAACTAAAGATATTACTTTTATTACTGCCGTTATATATATTGTAATTGGGGAAGCCATAGAAGTGCTAAATTAATGAGCAATAATACTGAAGCTGCTATACTAATGTGGTTAATATATTAAACGATCGGATAAGTACACCTTTGTGGTTTGATGCTGCCGTCGAATGTTAGCTATATTTAAGTTTAATAACACACATTGTTTTCTACGTTTTTTGTTTGATTTTGTTTTCTCTTAAGAAGAACAAAAACTAATTAAATGTGGTTTTGTCTTGATAAAGTTGGTAGTGTTACCAGTATCTCTTTCTATACTAAATGTTATGTGAATGGATTTTGTTTTATTGATCCTTATTTGCCATATCTTAAGCGTTGGATTTCATCTGCACTAGCAGTTTTAAATCTTGTCACAGGCAGATCTGATGTGAATAGTGGATACAGCATGATATGTATACAGGGTCAGCCGAAATGATGTTATCACTTTTATGAAATTTGAATGTTGTAATTTTTTTCTCAAAATAGAATGTACACTCCTTCCGCTTGAGTTTCTTGGTTATCAAATGTAAATTTTCACATACATAACATCTGTTATACATAATTAATTATGTATAGCATCATTAATGAAGAAAATTCTCGCATATACGCTTTCTTTAAATATTTATTGTTACCACAAATCACATAGAGTCAGGTCAGGAGTTCTTGCAGGCCAAGGTAATGTTCCACCTTTTCTAAGCCAACGTTTACCGAATGTGTTGGCCAAGTATCTTCACGTTCATAATGCAAAATGCAGAGAAACAATCTTAGTGAAAATAACAGTTTTGTAAGACATGTAGAGGGATGTTCTTGCAATAAATTCTGTAACATATTAAAGTAGGAATCACTCGTTAGAATACGATGATTAAAAAAATATGGACCTATTATTTTACACTCAAAAATAGCACACCATACATTAACCTAAGGAAAATCTAGAAATGTGCTCTTTTAGTTCATGGGTATTCTCTCTAGCCCAAATGATATGATTATGTCTAGTAGCACAAGAGAAAGGTTTATTTCTACCTTTTGTAAAAAAAATTCGAGCAGTTCGTATGCGAAGAATTTGATCAGTAATAGAAAGTAACTATGCAGTTTGAATGTGGTATGGGTTCATTGCCAAATCAAAATGGAGAAATATGCAAATCATTTTTGCACTCAGAAATCTCTGTTTGTAGTGATAGTATCGGGACTATTCACTATTCAGGACTATTCAGGATTGCTTCTTGAACGCATGTGATGTTGTCCTCTATTCAAATACTTCTAGATTTTCCACTACTTCTTTTACAGTCCTTCTACAACGTGACGTTTTAAACGCCATGGAGGATCCTCCGAAACTTGTTTCCACCTGCAAGCTGCAATCTTTCTTCTTTCTTAGACACAAGTTGTGTCGTCATATTTAATCTAAAACCAAATAAAAATCTGTTTGACTTACCCTGTTGTTTTGTCATAAAACGAAATTTGTTATATTCTATATATTTATATATGTTAGATATAAGTAAATTTAGGATAAAGAATTAAACTATAACATTGCATTTTCATTTTTAAACTATTGCAAATTTATCAGAATAATTGAAACATACATGAGTAGGTAAACCCCACCAGTTTTGTATAATACAAAGGTATTTTTAATAATATAAAATATTATTAAAAATCTGGTGTGAAGAACACAAATACAGGTTCACTATTAACATTTTTGTGAACATGTCCGAACATATCTCTCCCCAATTTACTTCTACGCCCGGTCTGGATAATTTCTGTGATGTGGCGATGTGATTCTTTTTTGTGAATGTGTCTGAGAATATCCTTTCTCCAGCAGGGGCGTACCGATGAGCCTGTAGAAGGGCTAAATACGTATCTACGTCTCTGGGAAGGGATATGTTCGGACACGTTCACAAAAATATTAATAGTGAACCTGTATTTGTGTTCTTCACACCAGATTTTTAATAATATTTTATATTATTAAAAATACCTTTGTATTATACAAAACTGCTGGGGTTTACCTACTCATGTATGTTTCAATTATTCTGATACATTACACATGCGGTTAGTCCGTAGTATGAGTGAAGACACCAACAAAATGCAGTTTCTAGAGAAATTGGCTGTGCCACCTTTGGAAGGGCGTCGTTACTTCACATTGGTTATGTGGACGCGGCGAGGTACTTCGGCTGTCTGACAATAGGCAGCGCTGAATTTACTTCTACGCCTGGTCTGGATAATTTCTGTGATGTGGCGATGTGGTTCTTTTTTGTGAATGTGTCTGAGAATATTCTTTCTCCAGCAGGGGCGTACCGATGAGCCTGTAGAAAGGCGAAATACGTATCTACGTCTCTGGGGAGGGATATGTTCGGACACGTTCACAAAAATATTAATAGTGAACCTGTATTTGTGTTCTTCACACCAGATTTTTAATAATATTTTATATTATTAAAAATACCTTTGTATTATTGCAAATTTATTTAGTACTTTATACATTAGACCACTCACTTTATTGCCTAGGGTTATCAGTAAACAAATTCAAGAGACGATGTTTAGTATGACGATCTTTTATGTGAGCCTTATAAAAGATCGTCAGATTAAAGATCGTCACTTGAATTAATTTCCTAAATATGTATAATAAATCCCATTATTGAACAATGGATTAATCCAGAACTTCATACTTAGATTTATAACACCAAGTGACACTTAATTAGTAATGTTATTTTATTATACATATTTATTAGTAAGATTTAAGACCTTATCATAAACCTGGGTATTGTTGCCCGTAGATGCAATTTCTACCAATTGAACACAGAAAAATTCCCCGTTATGACGTCAACAATACAATACAATACAATGTATAACCAATACGCGGATTTTAATTACGTAATAGTTCTAGGGGCAGTGGTTTTTATGCGTAACACAATATCGGCTGAACAACAGTACAGAATAGAACAGCATCAGCTGAACATCAAAACACACATTCTCTTCATAATATTCGTAGCAAACAGTATCATATTAACAACAAGAGACATATAGTCTGATATAACAGTAAATAATTTAAGTTTTAGGTTTACATTAAGTGTTTAATTTGTGAGATTACCTTAATAAATTAGGTTTAAGTGTCATTTCTTAAATAAATAAAATATTCAGAAAACAGACCAAGTTTCAATATAACTGCCACCAATCAAAATATATATAAATAATAACCTGCTTATACGGAAGTTACGCTCCGTGAACGATAGGTCAAAAAACAATTTATACATGATCCTTCACGAGCCAAATTCAACTCAACATTTGGTCCTTCGAGAGCCGGCTATAAATTAATTATACATTGATTCATCGAGAGCCGGATATAAATCATTATCAAACATTTGGTCCTTCAAGACTATAAGAAATTATACACCTGTATATGAACATATTCGTTTTATATTGCGGATTAGCAAAGTTTTATTGTTTCTCTTCTTTAAATAGTGCATTAACGTTTAATAAATATTGTAAAAGGGAAACATTAAGTTTAGTTGACATCGATGTATAAAATGTAAAAAAAAATCGGTTTATATAAGAACAATAAATTGACTTGCGTTATACGTACATATACTATCCCACATTATTCAGGACTTACAAAGATTATAAATCACCAATTCAGTATTTGCAATTTTTTATTTTCTTTCGTTCGGTCAGATACAAGAAAGCGTCTGTGGTTTTTCTTTTTAACTGTGGTTTAATATTTAATGCAGTTATTATTGTCAGGTAGTAGTCGGATAAAATCCACTATGCATAAGTGGAATCTATTTAAAAGTGCCGCTCTGACGGCAAAAGAAGTAATATATATACACCAAGATATATAAAATCGGCGGACCTCACACTTGGACAGACAGCATGTGTGGTATACCTCACCGAATAACGGATGTAGATTATCTTGAAATGTTTTTAACTTGCGAAATAATTTCTTGCTTTTCTATTCTGAACTAGTTTTTTATGTATTTATCTCTCGGAAGGTGTATTATAAGTTAATTACAAAGTCGATACGAAGAAACAATCTATACTATGTACGAAGTCGATTACACACACTTTTTAGCATTCTATCTAACTTATTATATCACTGAAGACTTATTTACTTAATAGTTTGTTAGCAAAATATGACTGAAAATACAACAAATTTTTATAGTGATCGTATTTCTCTAATTGCATCTAAATACATTGAACTAGCTATCTGTAATACTAGTTTAGTTTATTTGGTAAATAAATAAATAGTCTTCTACAGTTTGTTCCTTATTGATATGCAAATATTTACATGAAATTTAAATGAAAAATAAATAATAGTTTGCTTTATAAACTATGATCTAAAAATTTCTGTTACGAAAATACAGGGTGTTGGAAAATGGTATATATATATATAATACAAAAGCATTTTTAATAAGAACACAATACCAGTTATATATTTGTGAATGTATCTCCTCTCCAGAGACGCAGATACGTATTCCACCTTTCTACAGGATCGTCGGTACGCCCCTGCTGGAGAAGAGATACATTCAACCAAACATAACTACCTTGCTATCAAACAGAAATTATTAAGACAGAGCGTGAAAGAATATTCAGCGCTGTCTACATAATAACTGCCGAACTAAGCAACGTGTGTCTATAGACGTAACAACCATATCTATAAAAACTGTATTATCGTGTCTTCACTACTTGTCGGGCGAACCGAATGCGTATATAACAAAATAATTTGAAACATACATGAGTGGGTAAAACCACACCAATTTGTATAATACATAAGTATTTTTAATAATATAAAATATTATTAAAAATGGGGTGTGAAGAACACAATACCAGTTATATATTTGTGAATGTATCTCCTCTCCAGAGACGCAGATACGTATTTCACCTTTCTACAGGATTGTCGGTACGCCCCTGCTGGAGAAGAGATACATTCAACCAAACATAACTACCTTGCTATCAAACAGAAATTATTAAGACAGAGCGTGAAAGAATATTCAGCACTGTCTACATAATAACTGCCGAACTAAGCAACGTGTGTCTATAGACGGTAACAACCATATCTATAAAAACTGTATTATCGTGTCTTCACTACTTGTCGGGCGAACCGAATGCGTATATAACAAAATAATTTGAAACATACATGAGTGGGTAAAACCAGACCAATTTGTATAATACAAAAGTATTTTTAATAATATAAAATATTATTAAAAATGGGGTGTGAAGAACACAATACCAGTTATATATTTGTGAATTTTAATATATATACGTATGTATATACATATATATTTCCGTATATCGTCAAGAGAACATACACATTTATACGAACACCAGTTTCAAATAACATTATAGCGAGAATATAATAATTTTAACTTATTGTTTATGTCCAGTAGCGTCTATAAAATTTATGTATAATTTTATAAATTAACAGTGCTCCGCTGTGATACGTTTACACATATATTGCGGAAGCTTCGATTGCGATAATTATGACACACATCAAGAAACAGTAGAACAGTAGAATTGTACCATTGAGAAGGAAAAAAAGGAAAAAAAAGATAAATAAACACACCTGTCATTTTGAAACATCAATTATTTTATTAGACCTATAAAACGCCAAAAAACAAACCTACGAAAATATTGAAATATAAGGACATAAAAAATATTTTATATATACATATATATATATATATATATATATATATATATATATATAAGCGTGATAAAAAAATTGGAGCCTCATTTTTAACTGAAAATAGTAAACACAACATAATGACAAATGAATAAATAAATGTGATAAAAGTTGTAAAGTAACAAGAGATATTCACACGTATGCGAGCAACACAGGAATACCTTAGAGCAAACGTTCGAAGTTACCGCCTCCTGCTCGAATACAAGCTTGTGCTTGCCGTATCCATGAGTTATAACACGGTCGGATATCTTGCCTGCTTATTGTGTCTGCGGCATCTTGAAGACGTTCATCGTTATTGTACACCAAATTGTTCATATGTCCACATATATGAAAGTCCATCAGGTTCAAGTAGGGTGATCTAGGTGGCCATAGAATAGGAGCAACCTCTACCTATCCATCGGTCACAAAATATAGTAGATGGATAGATGGACCTCTAGAACAGTAGGGCTGAGAACAAACATTGGATTTAAAAGAACTGATTAGCAAGAACATTCCTTGGTACATAAAGAAAAGAATCATATTCTTTTCTTTACATATAAAAGTAGATATTATGAAGCGGTTTTAACGTTGGTATTTTCGATGGCCCATAAATTCAAACTTTAAATAAAGATCCGAATTTCACTACTTCTATGAATGATACTGAGACTGGTTTATGGAATTCTTTTGTGACAGTTGAACTGAATTTTGTCAGAAATAACAAAAAATAAGAATTACAAAAATCTTATTGAAACATTCATTCAAAATTTTTATCGACGTGGCTGCAATATGGAGCATAAAACTTAATTTTCCGAATAGCTATCTAGATAAATTTCCTGAAAATCTAGGTGATCTAAATGACGAATAAGTAGAACGGTTTCAATAAAGTATTTAAGTTACGTAAGAACGATACCAAGGAAGGTGGGATAGTCATATGATGGCTGACTACTGTTGGAGTATTCAGAGAGACTATCCAAGTATGATGCTTTCCAAGAAGTCTTCTGAACAAAGATTTTTTCATATTTTTTATGTTTTTTGTAAACTTTCTCTTTTTTCTAATCTTTTACCTTTTGAAATAAAGAACCATCAAAACGCTATGTCTGCGTGAGACTAAACCTTGGGGTGGTAGGTGAAAACCCATGCGGTTTCTGGATTGAGCACACTCGAATTAGTAGAAACCAGGTCTCGACTGAAAGCCACCAAAAATCTTGTTCGTCAGTGTTTCACCATTTTTTTTACACTCTGTCGTTTCGTGCACAGATAAACTCAGTTTCTTATTTTTCAATTCCGATTTAATCATATGTTCGATATGTTCACGAGGAATGGTAGGAGATTTAGTTATTTTTCCGGCTAGGCAACGTTCCTTTACCATAGTGCGACTAAAATAGACGAAATGAGTCGTTGTCTACTAACTTAAACGGTACATTACACAATATAAAAGCTACACATAAATGAAACAATGTCTCACCACTTTTTTGCAATTATGCGTTACACTATTTAGATGTCTTTTGTCTCACACTCTTTACACTTCATACTGCCATTGTAGATTAAATCCAAAAATCCCTTTATCAATTTATGAACTACATTATTTCTGGCTATTTGTGAAATTATAAAATTATTATTTATCACTGTAAGTCAGCGAAGTGCACTGAGCGGCTTCCGATGGCGACTGACAAAATATATGTACCCGCTAGGATGAGCCGTTGGTGGAATGTTACTCGAATAAAGATCTTTAAATATTAGTGACATGCTGGTATGTTTAGATTCTATTTACAAAATTATTAACTTTGCATTAGATAAATCTTTCAATTGATTATTGTGTTTATTTATGTACCAATTCAAACACGTCGCAAATCATACTTCACGTTAAACGACTGTTATTTCAACTTCGTAAATATTATTCCTATTGAATAACAATGGCAAATATTAAAGCTTATTATGAAATGACATTGAAATGTAAATTGAATTTCATAATTTGTAGTAAGTTTACAACTAATATAATTCCTATTACTGTTAATCGAATCGTAATAATTGCAACTTTCATTCAATTTAATCGTGGGTATATAAATACATAATTTATGTTTAGTTTATTATACTATATAAATCGATTGAATAGCATAAAAGATATTATTGTAAATTGCGGCGGGCTATGATTCAATGAAGCAAGAGAGCACTAGCAATAAAAACGCATTTCCTGTCACTGCATACCTTGTATTTCAGATATACAAGACAGCAAGATATTGACAAGCTAATATTTCTTTCGAACAAGGAATAAATTTTAATTAATTGTGTTGCGCTTTTTAAACGTCGTTGGTGATAATCTCTATAGTTAAGTTGATTTGTGGAACAGTTTTGTGTACCTTAATTGAACACTCGGTAACGGTAACCGTTCTGGCAATTTCAATAAATTATAATTTGTGTAAGATTTGTGCGTCATGCAGTGTTTATCAAAATGCAGGCAGTTGTTATGAGCGGTAGTGAACATATTCTTGTGGAATCCTGCAGTGAAGGTATTTCTACCACATATTCATACGGAAACATGACTCAATAAAATCTTTTTTATTATTAATTATCCATAATGTTATATATAATTTATTGTTAAAAATATCGCATACATTTTAAAAATTTGAACATTCTGAAAAGATTGTGAATCTTCGAATGACTAATTGTAAAATATGCGAACATTTTTCGTATATTGTTGATTGTGAGTAATACAATTATAACGAAAAGTTACGCTTAAGCGTATTAACGTATAACTTTAAGTACACTTAACGTCACAATAACTCAAGTTCATGGCTATGAAAATTAATATCAAGAAAACAAATACAATGGTAATTGAGAAGGAAAGGAACGCACATGATGTATTGCTGCGAATTTCGCTTGTTGAATAATATAAAATAAATGATTGTGTGTGGGCAGTTGCTTATGCATATTTTTCTTTTGACTCTGTATAATAGTTGGATATCTCAGGGCTATCTTTTTGGGTTCTACTTAACTAGGCCTAGCCGTAAAGAAATAATACAACGAGATTTAAATTGTTAAAAATTCTTTTATTGTTAATTAGTATTTCCACAAATCATGTATTTGCAACTTAAAATATCTCATTTGTTAAACTAAAACTTAATTTCTATCAGAGAGTTTTACATAAATTTATTCATTAAGAACACACATGTGGTTTTGGAGTCTTTGTCTTGGATTCGATTGAATCTCTCAAATTATAACGCTTGCGTCACAAATGGGGGTACTTGCCCTCGTAACGTTAAGCTTAGTACTTAGGTGTATATTTGACTTTTTCAAATATGGGTATTTAGCTTCTACTGATACTTTGTATCTAAATTGAGTGTGCTATTTGACGTCTATTTAAGTGGAAGTCTAGTTCCTATAGAACAGCACGTCTATTTTCATACTGCATATAAAATTGTATTTTACGTCTAACAATGAATATTTGATTGAAAAATTGATTTTGAGATCACTCGTGGAAACCTACTTCCTACTTATCTTACTCAGGTATCTGGCGTAAGTTTACACTTCAGTAGTGTATTTATTACACAGGCCTGCATTTTTCAACTCTTTGAATGTTGATTTAAAAATTTTAACTGTTTTCTAGTAATTGGGTAGCGCTGATTTCAAATCTGCTTTTATTTTTTTTGTATCACGTAAGGTTATCTTTCAAACCAGTAAAATCAAAAATATAGAAAAAACACGATTTATTTCTTTTATAAGCTAGTTCTATATTATATTCAAAAAAATACAAAAATATACACATAGAAACTATTAGAAATAGTTATTTAATTCTTTATGCTTCTTAAAAAACGTTTTCGTTTTTCAGAAAAGCTTCGTTTGGTTGTTTTTCTGTCATATTCAGCTAAAGGAAGATCTGAAGGTAGTTTCTGGGGCAAGCAAATTTTTTTGTTTCAACCTAGACCCCAGTACCTCAGGAAGATCTTTTGAAGGTCCCAAATCTATTACTAAATCATTCAGTTCGGCTTGTGAAAATAGCTGAGGTTGGTTTTGACCTGAGGTTGATGGTTCAAAATCACTATCTATCTGTACGGAGCCGGAAGTTGAAGAGGTTTCAATATTTTCTTGTAGTACTTTGGGGGGTATAGGTATAGGTACATGATCACTGTGAAGAACTGGTCTGATAGCTGATTTAATATTGTTTGGGTTCAAAATATGTTTCAAAGTTTTTCTATTATGCCCCTTAATATCACAAAGACAAAAGTAGCAATCTTCATGATGATTTTGCGGTTCTCTCCAAACCATCGGTATTCCAAAAGGAAGGCTTTTTCTATTCACTTTGGTCCAATGCCTTAAACCTTCTTCACATACCTTACAAACAACGTGCGGTGCCCAATCTTTATCTTGATCTCTTAATTTGATGTTGAAATAAGCATAATATGCATTTTTCGCAAATTCACCAATTGGTCTCTTAAACTTTTTCAAGACGAAATATCCACAAATATAACAGAAATCATCTGGTTTGCTTTTGCAACACCGGCTAGACATATTTTTAAGCAATGTTTATTTATCAAATACCACGCACAACACTAAAGACAAATTAATTTTACTTGTTTACTGATCGACACTCAAAGCTATAATGAAGTAAATGACATTAAAATATACATTTTGTTTGGAGTGATAAACTTGAAATCCTTCTTCGCAGTACTAATAAAGTGAAAGCATAATAAATAGGATTTAGCAGGTAAAAATTCCCGGAAATCTTGTCCAAAATTAATACATGTAATAAAAGATTTACATCAGGTAATGAGAGCCTATTTAACAAATTTCTTTAAAACCACAACAGAAAATCATTTTTGGGTTAATACCTAGAATTTGAAGTAGTACATTCATTTTAAAATGTATTAAAACGCCTATTATAAGATTTATTTTATATTTTTTTATTTTTCTTTTGTGCAAAAAAAAATCTGTGGGTGGTAGAGACCAACTGTATTTTAATTAGTTATTGCTATATAAAAACTGAGCTTAACAAACAAAAATCACGTCATCACAAATTTTATGCAGGCCTGTGTTATTAATTCATTCAAATTAATAATACATATGCGTTTTTAAAATCATTTATGTAAGTTTTATATACTCCAACTGCTATCGTGTATAAAAATTTTACTTACTCGAAGATAAGTTCCGCATACATGTTATCAAATTCCTCTTTATACATAATGCTTCCGTAATAAATATATCTTTAAAAATCTACGAAAATTATACAGTAATATTTATGATGATAATAATTACAATAAATGTATTATTTATTCTTACACCAGTTTAAATTAAATAAAATGCTAACGTCGAGAGAATTGAGTGAATCAAAGAGTGAATAGTAGACGTCGAAAATAAATCAATGAACAATCCTCTTCTGCTGTATCTAACGCTTTTATATCTCGTAGTTCTTGCTTCTCGGATTTGTTTTCCCACCATGCTTAATTTATTTCAAAATTTTATTTTTGTCTTGTCTTCTTTCATTTTGACCCCTGTAGCTATCCGCATATTATATTCAAATTTGCTTTTTCTTTCATTGTGCGCTGTTATTTTGTCTACATAGATTCTTATTTTTGGTAATTTATGTATTTCTACATTTTTAATCACGAGAGTAAAATTTATCTCCCTTTTTACTTCCGGGAATTTCCTATTTATCGTGTTTCAGGGTGCAAAGAATTACTCGTACTTTATGCACTTTTCGATTAGATGTCTTTCGTGCTTCTCTCTACTTGTTCTTTCCATTGTCCATTATGTGTATACAGAGAGTAAAGAGTATATCGACTACTTCCACACATAACTTCTCAATGTCAAGAAATGCATTTACATACCCTGATATATTGTTTTTTCACTCGTCAAAATTAATTTTTTAAAACTTCCAAACATTACTAACCGAGACGCAACCTACCGACCTCGATCGTGTCTCTTATTTTTGTCGTTCCTAAAACAATATACTATTTTTGGAGGTAGTAATTTCAAATTTTTGTTTCGTGTATGGATTTCCTTAAACAAAAGGTATTTTAAATAATTTTAATTTTCTATACTTTTTTGTGGAGCCCTTTTCATTAAATATAGAGTTTGTATTTTATTTAAACGAAAACGCATTCTTATACATATCTTAATAATTATAGAATCGTAAATGTTCGCTGGCAATTTATGTAGTCTGTTGTGAAAGGTCATGTTCGGTATGTTCGGTTGTATGCGTTTTAGTACTTAACATATTGGAAAAAATTTAACTAGTTCTGAGATCATTGCGTTACATGCAAAAATATAGGGTTTTGCAGTATGCAGTTATAATTTCTCCTAATTCAAATAAATTAAACCATAGAAGTTTAGATCTGTTGACATTAGAAGATTAACGTTTAATAAGCTTTCTCTATAATGTTTTTTATTTAAAATATATAACACGAATAATTTTTATAAATATTTGTCTGTTATGAATTAAATTATTTTACAATTTTTTTATGAAATCTGCTCTGACGTAAAATATATCAAAACGACTTTGAGCTAAAAACAGTTAAAGGTCGTCTGTTTATATCTTATGGAGAACATATACTCTCACGCGATTAAGGAAACTGGAAATCAAGACGATTTGCATACTAATGTTTTGAAAAAAATCTTAAAAATTTATTTAAATTATTCTTCGTCTGAAAAATGACATAACCAGGAAGAGTGCGAAATGTTAGTTAGAAAATGTTAGTAGTTATGCGATTTCTTATGAATATATTTATTATCAATAAATATTAGTATAAATTGGTACTAAAAAAAATAACTGTCGTGTTGTTTAGTGAAAACCATTTAATGCTACAACAAAATGAATTTTGTGTTTCCATCTGCTTATTTGACACTGATAAAATGATTAATTTATGCATACAGTAAATGTTACCATATAATAAGGAAATTTGCAAATGATAAATCGCAATTTTTATTTCTATACAATCGTTTTTTGAAAGAAATATTTTGGTAGGTAGCATGTAGTGAAAACATATTTTTAAATTTATGAATTAACTTATTTTACATTTATATTAAATTAGAAATTATATATAAACACAGCGTCAAATTTCGTTCAGTAACGTCCACGATGATGATCCAGAAATAATCCTCATTCTTGGTTTCAATCGGGAAGTCAAAGAGAGGCACTGTCAGCTGGATATGTCATTAGTAATCTTATTTGAATATTTCCAACATCATCAACAGCAAAAATATTACCCTGACATATAAAAGTATATAAAAAAATCTAGCGTATATTAGTAGTGGTTTATTTTTGTAATATCTAGTTGTTAAAGGTTACTTTAAGGACTTTCTGTTATTATATAAACAACCTCTTAACGGCTGCAGGCCGTAAAGAGCGGCCGTAAAGATTTAATTACTATAGCAACGTAAATCTAAACTTTATTTCTCAACTTGTTACTTACTGCGAAATGTAAATTTTTGCTTTATTAACGAGGAAGCTTTCAGCGGCGATACAATGGCCCACAAAGAAGGCGGCACAAAAGATTGTAACAACTCCTGAATGCTATATGCTATAATTATTTGTTTAATATCACCCTTCACCTTCTTTATATACGAATTAAGCATGCGCTCTATCGTATTTCCTGAGCATTTTGGGAGCAACAATAACGATCTGGCTTCCTCTGTGGACATTCTTATATCTTCACGAATATTTTCATTGCTTACTTTACTATTCGTTTCAAACTATCCTTAGAGCCAAACGTTGAACAAATAAAATTGTAAATATTTTTTTATAAACAAACGTTGAAGGTAACAACGTTTTGTGGTGCACCCTTAATAAATCGTTTTTTTCGATGAAGGAAATTGATTTTAATAGGATAACTATGAGACAATCATATATATTACAAAAACTACTGTACAATACCCGTTCGTTGGAGTAAAAGTTTATCAGTACAAATTAAGTGATTCGTAAAGTAAGTTTGAAAATACGTGAGCAACTAAATTTTGAAAAATTTTCGTGGTTAGCAGTAAAATCTTCAAGGTTTTATGGTAGGCATGTTTGTTGGGGCTGAATCCCGTTCACGAAGAACCAAGTATGTTGATTCTTCTTGTATCCTGCCACAAAGAGATGCGCTAGATGTCTGGTTGCGTTGGGGTTGTTATTCGACGTCTACGCATCTAATGATGGTAATGGTTCTTCCTCGTTTATTGCACTTCAGCACTTTCTTCCAGTAGTTTTTAAATCATTGGATTTTGAAGTTTTTAATGTTTTTCTAACTTTGATTGATAAATATCTTTATTTTAGTTATATGTGTTATATGTTATTTTGTCGACATTCTATCTAATTACTATCTATCTAAATACGAGGAATGTCTTTGTAATTGTGCATATAGCCTCATAGAGGGCGCCAGTAATAAAACGTCAGGTGTCAAAATTATTCTCAATCCTTCGTTAACCGAAATGTATAGTTTAATCAGAATACGGCAAGTAATTTAGTCATGGTGAATTTTTAGAGTTTATAAGTTGCTCGAAAAATGCAATTGAGTCGAGAAAATTTTTGCGAAATAATTTTTTACAACTTTCGGAAAGGATTAACTCAACAACAATGTCTTGCTGAGTTGGTTTCTGTTTTTGAAGACGAAGCACCACATCAATCGACAATTTCACGTTAGTACTGTGAATTCCAACGTGAACACACCAATATAAGCGATGATCCCAGGATAGGTCCGCCGAGAACACAAGTCACCCAGAAAAACATCAATGCTTTGCGCCGCCTGATTAAGGAAGATAGACATGTGACCTATCGTGAAATTGAGACATCCATGGTTATTTCAAAGATCTCAATCCAAACGAATCGACATAATAAACTGGATGTGAGAAAATTAGTTTCCCGTATCTTTTAGCCGAAGAGCAAAGGTCGACTCGCGTTAATTGTTGCTGAAAAACTTTGAGCCGGTTCAATAACGGAAACTCAAAAAACGTCTATAGCATCGTGAGTGGCTGTGGAGTTATTCCCATGAACTCGAAAATAAACGCCAGTCCGCTGTTTGGATGATTCAAGATGAAGGGAATCCGAAAAAAGTTGTCCATTCGTGAAGAGTGTCAGGTTACATAGCTACAATCCTTTGCAAGATCGAAGAACGGTTAATGTGGATTGGTACACAACTGTTTGCCAGAAATAATCGCCGTACTCCGAAACCCCAACCTACAACGTCGAATCATCCTACATTATGACAATGCACACATTTCGAAAGGGAAGTGAGTTTTTAGAGCAGTAAAATATCGAATTACAGTGGTTGGAAGAAGCAGTAGATGCTTTCAAAACGGCAATTTTGACTGTCCCAACTGAAGACTAGAATAACTGTTTTAATAATTGGTTTGATCGAATGCAGAATTGTACCAATTTCTGTGGAAAATATTTTGAAAAGAACTTTGAGTCGATCCATTGTTGGATTTTATGGTTATATGCAATACTAGAACGTCTCTCGTATTTCTACAAAACAATTTGATTGAATTTACACGTCGTAAACAGCGACGTGTAAATTCAATTCGAATTTCTCTTACTAGAATTACGTTCTGAATAAGTTGTCCATTTTCTTTTCGTGAACAGTCTTTATGTATAATAATAAATACCTTGTTCTAAGGACGCTTCAGTAAACGTAATTTTAATAAATTTTTCAAACATTTCCGAGAATCTCCACTCTTATTTTTTATGTTCTATTAGAAAATTAATTAACGATAATCTACTATTTAAAACCAAATAAGATAATTAAATTTTACGTATTCTGCTTTTGTAATCAATATTTATTACACAAACTTTATTATAAAAATTTTATCTCGAATGCAAACTACGTCAATGTTGTTAATTAAAGTTGGTAGTGGTGATTTATAAGAAGAAATTGTAAGTTCTTTAGGAAGTATACCTCTCGATAGATTTTCAATAAGCATTTACGAGGGCTGATTGATATATAAGATCTCCAACAACACCATTGTGTGAATAGTGGAGATAGATGCAAGTTTTAATTTGCAAACGATAACTTCGAGTATCTCCTCCTGGCATGTAAAGTTTTATTTTACTGTGTATCCATCGCATCAAATCTAAGGCCTCATTTTGTAGAGTAACTGTATTGCAGACATTCAACGCCATTTTGTGAGTAGTACTGATATAAATAAATTCTAACTTACAAACGGTAATTTCGAGTATCTTGTCTTAACATGAAGTTTCATTATCCTGTATACCGTCGTTGAGTAACAGTGTCAATTATGAGTTCGATATCTAACATGCGTACCAAGCAACGATCCGTGATAGAATATTTAACCCTGAAATGATGGGTGCGAAGAATGTTTCGACATACAAAATTTGGTCATAGAGGCGAAATGAAGGCGTTTGACGGGAAACGATCAGTGATCTGTGACGCATGAGAAGAATCAAACACAAGTGAATACACTGATTCAAGCAAACAAATTGCTTGGCAATTAGGCATTAGTCAAGAAAAAGACCAATACATTGTTTAGACGTTGAATTTCAGAAAAAATTGCGCTAGTTGGGCTCCCCGACAATTAACGGATGCGATGAAAGAATAAAGACAAACATTTGTCGAGATCTTCTTAATCAGTATCAATGTGAAGGAGATGCTTTTCTCATAAACATCACCACCGAGGACGAATCTTGGGTTCATTACTATGACAGCGAAAACAAGCGGAAGCCAATGGAATGTAATCCTGATTCTCCACGTATACGAAAATTCGAAAGAGTTCCATCAGCGCAGGAAGTCATGTTCACCATTTTCTGGAATGCAAAGGGAACCATTCATACAGAACATCTGCCGACAAGATCAACAATTATTCAAAGCCAGATTCGTGTAGCGAAACGATGAAGACAGTGACGAGCCTGAAATTCACCGTTGTTTCGCACCCTCCATAATCTCCATACAGTCCTGATTGGGTAACCATTCATACAGAATATCTGCCGACAAGATCAACGATTATTCAAAGCCAGATTGCATGACTGTAACGAAACGATGAAGACAGTAACGAGCCTGAAATTCACCGTTGTTTCGCACCCTCCGCACAGTCCTGATTTGTCACCTTCAGATTATTGGTTGTTTCAAAAGTTTCAGGAGGTATTAAAAGGTCAACATTTCTCTTCCGACACTAAAGTTCAGACTGTTGTTTGCAATTGGATGAACAGTAAACAAGAAAGTTTCTTCATGGATGAAATGAAGAAATGGATTCAGCGTTTAGAGAAATGTGTTGCATAAATTGTGATTACGTGGGAATATAATTATGTACATTGGTAGTACAATAAATGTACTTTATTTTGAGACTGGTTTCATTATTTTATCATTTCTTTTTCTTATTTTATTAAGTTGGGGACCTTAGATATCAATCCGCCTTCATATTTTTGCTCCACTTGTATGTATTATTCTTATTGTTACTCTTGACGAATTAGTTTATGATCGATTTCCTTAATTTTTTACAAATATTTTGCATTTACATCATAAATTGTATTTTCAGGTAGTATTCGTGTATTATATACTAGTAACATACAATTAATCATTTGATAACAATGGCGAATTACTATCGCTTTCTTGTATGATAAATCAACGTTGATGGTTCGCTCAGACGAACAAGATTAAACACTCGGGCATTAAAACGTTAAATGCATGCTGGTAAATATAGTCATTTATTACGTTTTTTTTTCTTCAACTAACTTAATCATACGTTCTGTGTAAATAACTCACCTAACAGCAGTCTTCTTCATATCAATTAGACTTGATTATCCACCTGGCAAAGATTGAAGTATAATTATGTGTTAACTTTGCACGTGAATTGTGTTTGTATATAATTTTGGTGCATGCATTTTTGTTTATACCGAAAACGGTTTTTAATTTTGAGAAATAATTTAATTTCATTTTACACCTTTATAATATTCTATGTATCAATGGTTCTTATTTTTTTTTAAATGCTTGGCTTACACAAAATAATTTGAGGTTCCCTAAAATATTATTATTGAGGTATTTATCAGCAAAGGAATATTTATTTCGGAACGTATCTACTAAAAAATATGCTGAATTCTTCTATTCTACTTATAGTAGGTTACGCCCATGAACCACTTTCGGTTATACCGAAAGTCATAGCCAACTTTGATATTTTAAATGGAATGTTATACTTTATATTAAGGTTTCTATTGCAAAAACTTTTGATTGAATTGAAGTTTGAATTATTTTGATTTTTGTGAAATTTTTTGTTTTTCCAATGTACTTTTTAAAACCATATATCTCAGGCGTATTTGACCTAAACTACGTCATATTTCTACTGCAGACAGCAAAAGGTATAAGATTCCAAGTAATGTCGAAACATTTAAGAAATCTCTTACAGGGTGTTCAAAATTTATTGATTATTTAAGTAATTTTTAATTAAAGAAAAATCGAATTTTTTAAATGGAACACCCTATAAATGAACACACCATAGTAAGAAGATAAACATTTTGCATCGTACAGGTATAGGTTTCCCTCTGTCTATTTCTCATAGTTTTATAGTTATTAATGATTATTTTCTAAATTGAGCATTGTCAGGAAAATCGTTGTAGCCTTGAAAAATAAATCTGATCTATCAAAATTGTCACAAAGTGTATTTCGTGTCTAACTGGTTTTATGTTGTTCACAAATATCCAAGACGAATTAAATATTTATTCTAATAGAGATATTTTAAATTTATTCTACATTCATCGTGAATCTCTTCAAATTATTGAAAGAACATGTCGACTTTTTAGTGAAAGATGCCCACATTTACCACAAATATCAAGCAACGGTAGTGAGTCGTGTATTTGTTTGGTCATTTATTTTTTTATTTATATTTTCAATTACACCTGTTTAGTTATATTCAAAACTGTGGGCCCACCACGTACAATTATCACGAGCTGCCACTGGATGTAAAACATGTAACATGTTAGTAATAAGTATATATGATATAAGGTTATGAAAAGTTATAATTATAAAATATTTATTTTGATGTATGCGAATTTTCCTCCGGAAATATGTTATTATTATCAAAAACATTGCCGGATATTTTATATCATAAACGCCCCAAAACCCCCAAACACGTAAGATATTTCATGGTATTAATTATTTATAATGACATAATTTGTTTCCTAAACAATTTTATCAAACCAATAGACAAAGAAGTTATGGATTCAGCTTCATATGTAAACTTGGACTTATTTATAAAAGATCTATATAAATACACTTTCCGGCGATCCATAACAAATTATTCAACAACTTAGATAATATTTAAGGCACCGCAGGCAAAATTGCAAAATTGCAATGTAAATTAAGCTGCAATTGCACGAGGAAAATGCCAGAGTCTGTTTATTTTTCTCGACGGATGATTTATAATTTACATTTGCGAAACTGGCTCTTGAAACTGAGATATGAAGGTACCACTAGCCTCATATGGTCTAGAAAGAAGAGTTCATTTACAATAAATAAATAGAAACGTCGCTTTCTTATAAGAAGTCCTTGCCGACTAGAAGATTAACGATAAACCTGTGATATTCATGATTACTTTAATCTTTTTGAATGAGTGACGTTCGGTTTCTATCTATGCTGCATACAGGCTTCGCTTTATAATTTTAACTAGTTTTATATTGGAACATTTATATTTATAATGACCACTTTAACACAACGTAAATGCTCAGAAACAGTGTTCGTTATAAATTGTTTTGATAACCTTCGGTATTCGCAAATAAATATATATTTTTGTTATACACTGTGATAATATAAATACGAGGGACATTCTGAAATTATCTAGATACTCCAGTTCTAGTTTATAATGCATATGTTGAAGTCTGATATGTACACAGTAATGTTACGAGTTATAGAGTTGGTGCTACTGTGCTATCATCTTTAATGGTATTAAGTTTAACTTATTTGAACTATAATATATGCAGGGCTTACATTCCACGTTTGAAGATGAAGCGCAAGTGCATACAAGTGTCCACCGGCATGGTTTAAAGATTTTTGGAGAAACCGTAATTTGTCACCGGATAATCACACATATAGTTACAGAGTTGAATGTAATACTTGTAGTCACTGGTATATTGATTTATAGGATGTGCCCATTAGGGTTGGGCGAAGTATCGATACATCGTCCAATACCCGATACCATAACTGGTATCGGGTACCCGATACCTCATATAACGAAGCTATCGATTCTAAGGTATCGATTCCAAAGCATCGATACCTATCGATACTTTACCGATTCCAGTACTCGCTAAGTATCGATGTATCGGGTAGCGAGGTATCGATTCCAAAGCATCGATACCTATCGATACTTTACCGATTCCAGTACTCGCTAAGTATCGATCTATCGGGTAGCGATGTATCTGGTAGCCATGTATCGGGTAGCTTACCTTTATGCATTTTTTTAAATGTACGTAAAAGATGCAATAACTTTTTAAGTAAAGAATTTTTAAGTATATATAGCATTATACACATAGGACCAGCTCTCAACGGGCCATACCCGGCAATAAGTGGCAACAGCGAATCCCCCTCTACGCGCAGTAGCTTACATTACCATACATTGCAGAGTTATGAATTTAGTAAGACTTAAACCGCGCAAGGATATAGTCGTTTGCATATTCGTTCTGTATACGTAATTTGCACATTTATTTCAGATATAATAAGGTCGTTATATCTCCAAGTTATTATTATTGTATTCTCAGCTGCTACGGAAAAGTAATTTTAAGTAATAAAAAAACAATGTTTTCTAAAAGATAAAAGTAAAAAAATCAATAATTCTGCAAAATAAATTTTAATTCTAAGAAAGTCACTAAATATAGGATTCGAAAATACCGCCCTCTCTCCCCAAACAATAGCCGAGCCTATTGTAAAACTCCGCCTCACTCCCTCGAGATTTCTAGGGGTTATTGTCTCGAAAATTCTAAACAGTTGAACTTGCAACTGTTGCAAGTTCGGTATTGTTAGAAGACCGTAAAGATTTTCTTTGACATGACCCCACAGAAAAAAATCGCAGGGATTGAGGTCGGGGGATCGAGGTGGCCATATTATCGTACCCCTCCCGGAAATAACACGATTAGGAAAAGTGTTTTGTAAAAACTCTCTTGCTAATCTGCTGTTATGCGCGGGACAACCGTCTTGCATAAACCAAATTGCATCAAAATCGACGTTTAGTTGACGGACAGCAGGAATAATTCGTGTTCGCAGCACATCTAAATATTTTACTGCATTCAAATTGCCGTCGATAACAAATGGCCCTATAATGTTATCACCCAAGATACCCGCCCAAACGTTAAGTTTTTCGGGGTATTGAGTTTTAACATTACGAGCTAGATGTTTATTTTCTCGAGACCAATATCACACGACTGAGGGATTATGCTTGCCATGACGTGGAAAAGAAGACTTGTCGGTAAACAGAATATTTTTTATAAAATATTCGTCCCCGTTAGCCTTTTCCATCACGGACTCACAAAACTCCATTCTTGCAAAATTTTCCTCGGGAAAAATCTCCTGGCACTTTCGAACTTTGTAACTTTTATATTTGTTGCGTTTTAGAATCCGCTTTACTGTAGTTCTACTAACACCGATTTCGTCTGCAATTTGCCGTGTACACTTAAGGTCGCCCATTTCAACTAACGAACAAACCCTCACGTCTCTCTCCTCCCGATCGACAGGTATTAGAGGGATATGAGGCTGTTCGTCAATTTGTTGGCATTTGCGACAATTTCCGACGACACAGCCATATTTCCTAAACGCATTTACGATCCTTTTAATCGTCGAATGCGAAGGAATAGGCCGATTTAAGTACTCTACAGCAAATAAATCAGCGGTTGTTCGAAAGGAATTGCCGGCAAGATACCACGAAACTATTTGTACCTTCTCTGCGGTTGTATACACTGACATGATAACTAGCAACTACCTTTACGTTTGCACAGCTAGATACGAATGACGGGCAATCTATTGCTCTCGATCATCGGACTTATGTATGCGCATGCGGAGTGGCATCGTACATACGTTGCCACATGGCATTACGTTCCATACGTATATTGTTGCGTATGGCCCGTAGCGGGTTGGACCTATCGGTATATATATATATTACATATATAGTATATATTTCAAAGGATGTTGTTGAATTTTATATTATGCGTAGCAAATATCCATATTATAACATAAACATAATAACTATAATTATTACAAAAAAAAATATCACAATATTGCAAATTTCATACCGTAGATATGGTAGAATCGATAAATTAATTTTATATCTCTTGAAACCGATATCAAACAAACGATACCTAGAAAACGGGTTATGAATACTGATTCCTAGGTATCGAATCAAGGTATCGATTTCAAGGTATCGATTCCAAAGTATCGATTCTAAGATATCGATTCAAGGTATCGATTCCAAAGCATCGATACCTATCGATACCTTACCGATTCCAGTACTCGCTAAGTATCGATGTATCGGGTTAGCGATGTATCGGGTAGCGATGTATCGGGTAGCCATGTATCGGATAGCTTACCTTCGTGTATTTTGTTAAATGTACATAAAGGATGCAATAACTTTTTAAGTAAAGAATTTTTAAGTATATATGCATTATATATATTATATAATATATATTTAAAAGCATGTTATTATTGTGTGTAGCAAATATCCTTATTATGACATAACTATAATTATTAAAAAAAAAAAAAACTCACAATATTGCAAATTTCATACCGTAGTTATGGTAGAATCGGTAAATTAATTTTATATCTCTTGAAACCGATATCAAACAATCAACACCTAGAAAACGGGTTATGAATATTGATTTCTAGGTATCGAATTAAGGTATCGATTCCAAAGTATCGATTCCAAGGTATCGATTCCAAGGTATCGATTCCAAGGTATCGGTTCCAAGGTATCGATTCCAAGGTATCGATTCCAAGGTATCGATTCCAAGGTATCGATTCCAAAGCATCGATACCTATCGATACTTTACCGATTCCGGTACTCCGGTACTTTGGTATCGGTACCCGATACCGAAAACGTCGGTATCGCCCAGCCCTAGTGCCCATACATAGAAAAGCAGACTGTTTTAAGACAATCCAACACCGATTACTGGAGAAGATAATGTTAAATAAAATAACTAAACTACTTTCTTCAGAAGTATAGGATCGATGTAAGCTGAAGGATTGAAAATTGAAAAAGCATTGTCAAGTACACAATATTACTTACCTGACATTTTCAAACGTTTAAGAATAAGGGACTTAAAACTCAATCACAACAACAACTCTTTCCGCACTGCTGTAGTAAGTTTAATCTTTTTGATGGAATATATTTTATAAAATTTCAAAATTACTTTTGTTTACCTAAGAAAGATACTACTAAAAATATTGTTCTATCGAACCTGACATTTTCAAACGTTTAAGAATAAGGGACTTAAAACTCAATCACAACAACAACTCTTTCCGCACTGCTGTAGTAAGTTTAATCTTTTTGATGGAATATATTTTATAAAATTTCAAAATTACTTTTGTTTACCTAAGAAAGATACTACTAAAAATATTGTTCTATCGAACATCAGTAGACATATCTGAACATGTCCTTGCATGATTCCCACGTCAGAGCACTTAAACCACGCCAATTTTTGCTTTGGAAACAATCAAATTAAGAATTATATATTATGCATATATGTCTATGTGGGTATGTACACATGGCTCTTTCGATTCAATGTAAGTCGGTTTGTGATAGCTAAACGTCTTCTTATATTATAATGTCGCGTGCGTGTATAAATTATCCAAACAGTTTCTGTTATATATGTGGAGCATTCATTACCCACCAGCACAAGCGGAAAATTACACTTTTAATAGAAAGGTTATATTTTCATTATTTTGGCTTAATTGAACATCAAGATAAGCCACGAGCTCCCAGCATTTGCTGCGCACGCTGTGCTGTTACTCTGAGAAGCTGGTCAAACGGTAAGAAAAGTGCTATACGTTTTACAAGACCTATGATTTGGCGTGAACAAACGGACATTCGACTGATTGATACTTTCGCTGCACGAACACTTTCGGGTTTTTCAACAAAAATTAAAAAAACATTAGTTATGTTAGTCTGCCCCCTGCTACTCGTCCATTATCTCATAGCCTTGCCAGTACCAATAGGTGTTTCGAGTGAAGAATATGATGTTACAGTGGAACGGTGAAATGCTTGCTGATTACTGTTGGACATTGATATCAGAAAGTACCGAAGAACAGTATAAAAGAGTAGTAAAAAGAAAAAAACACTTTAAGCAGGACGGTACCATACAGCTCCATGTAATACTTAATTAATATTATTTCATTTATGTTTAAATACTTTTTTCCAAAACCTGATATGTCAAAATAAATTTCTTGTTATTCCTATTGTTAGAACTAAAAAAGAAACGAACATTGTACATAGTTTCTAAAGAAAAATTTAAAAAAATGAAAATTTGTTGACAAGTTATCAAGCGTTAGATGATAATAATTTGATATAATAAGTTGAATTAAATTACGGATAAATTATAACGGATAACCAGATGAAGTACCACTAATTTTTTTACTACAATATTTGTGTTGGGTGTTGTTCGGATCGTGGAACCAAATGTGATGACTCCGGTTTCTACCAGTGATGATTCAACCATGGTTACTAGAATCACGACCCCTATGTTTGCTTCACAGTGCACAGGTTGTAAGTCTGTATACACTTTACTTTTTAAATCTTCGGTGACTGTTATTGAATGAATAAATGCATTTTCATCTAAATATATTTATTTACATTATATAAATTTATTTTTGGACATAAAATGACATAATCTCATAAAACTGTTGCTGAGACTGGTGTCTCTGTTAAGGTATGATTGTTATGTGTCTCGGTGCTAATGTACCGTCTGTTCTGTTCTGTATTGTTTTGTGTTGTGCTAGAAGTAGATAAAAATATACGATTACCTCTACAAACTATTACATAATATACGCGCATTGGTTGTAGAGTATGTTAGTTGATGTTATAACGGGGAAATTTTCTAAGATAAATTCGTCGAAACCAAGTTTTATGATAGGTTCTTAAAAATGTGGACTTGCTAATAAATAAATAATAAAATATCATTACTAATTACGTATTAGTTGGTGTTGTAAATCTAAGTATGTAGTTCCGGATAAAATTCCATTGTTTAGTAATTGGGCCTTATTATATATACTTAGGAAACGCGATTTTAAGAATGGATATCCGGATTAAACATTTTGTTCACTATAACCCTAGGTAATAAACCAGCGGTCTACATGATAAAGTAATAAGTAAATTTGCAAATATAAACTATACCGCTTCTTAGAACTTCTCAGAATTCTGTTAATTGAGCGGTTTAAGTTCGAAAATGAATGTTAAATATTTATAAAATTGGAAATGTTATGTTTGAATTCTATATCCTAGATTTACTTATATTTAACAGTAAAAAACGTTTGAAATTAAAATACATATTTACAAAATGATATTAAACGTATCCTCAACAATTTGAATTAAAAATAATCTTCCAAATTATAAGGCACCAAATTTCTTGTAAACATGCTTTCTTACATATACAAAAAGGAAAGGTACAGAAAATATTGGAATCAGTAATATTTAGACATAACATACACCTGAAAAACTACTTGCAAGCCTTTAATATTATTAAGTCGATATTTATGAGGCAGCAGAGGTATAATGTAGTTGAATTGCTACTTTTATGTAACACGCAAAGTGTGTATATAGGTATTTAATGTAAATACTGTAACAGCGGGTTGTGCTGTGTTGTTTTTGTATATATGCACATATATAAGAAATACATGGACATACGTAAACTTTGTTTGAATCATTAGCATATCGCAAGGAATAATTTTTAAGAACGTTTTAAAGAATGATTCTGTTTGTTCAGTTTCAATGCTTTTATTTTAATTTAAGTAATATTTGTATTAAACATGCAGCAACGTGTGTACGTTCCATATTTGCTCAATCATTCTTAATGGCATTATTATTAGTTCTAAATGGCATGAATTTTAATTAGCCTGCTAGTACTGAGGCGGTATGAAGTTTAATCAAAACAACGGCAATAAAATGTTTATTACTCTTGTTTCAATATTGAAATAACATAGCTTTTGTATTAGCAAGCAAACCAGAACTTTATGGCCTGCGATTATAATCTGTGGTCATTACGTGCAGAAAACGATACCCTGATGCAGCGTAAATATTTTAAAATTGTTATGTAGATCAAAAATGAAAAAGAGGGTTGTATACAATTTTAGATTGAATGGCCGTATAATTATGGTTAATTTATGTGTCACGACTTTTTCAACCATAAAAGTGTAGATGTAGAACATTATATGTATATATTATGTACTGGTATTGTACATATAATTACAGAAATTATATATTCAAAGGTAATTAATATCCTTCAATCTATTGTTTTCATGGAAATTACGTAAGGTATTTACTATTATTGCCCTGATTGTCAAGAATATGTCTTTTCCTTGCACTAAGTCGATTATTATTATTATTATTTCGTATGGGGAACGATATCGAAAATTAGAAATTAGTGTCTAAATCACTTTTATGGCAAAAAAGAATCTGAAACATAACTAATATCTAAATTCTTCAACCAGTCCAGTGCTGGAGGAGTTGTCTTGCTTAGCTATTGGATACCACGAGGGAAACATCTTCTGGGGCAGTCGTTTTCTATGCAGGCCATTGTTTTTTCCACATTGTTGCTGTCGCAGAGGCTAGTATCTGCTAGTTTCTATTTGTACAGCATTGAGTTGCACCTTCTGTGGCCTGTACGGAACCTATTTCATTGAAACCATTGCCTAAGTGGGACGGTTACGCCCGGCAGAGGTTCTGAAAGATTAAAATTAAATCTCGGTTCCTCAATTCAGGGTGTTGTTCGAGAAGGGCTATCCAGCAATTATTCACAGTGGTGGGATGCCGAACTTCCATATCCAACGAAATTGGTCTTTTAGATTTCATTAAGGTCCTGTGGACGCTATCCAAATCATCGTGTATGGAATGATCAATATTGTTGATAATATTAGCCCATTCATTCTGTGCTCCAGCGAGACGTCTGATATCCGAGGGGGCAATGTTAAAAAGAACTGGTTACCAGACACCAGAAGTAGATCTAGTACCAGTGGCGATCCACATTGCATCGTTAAGTTGAATATCTATTAGCTTGGTGTGAAAGTTTCGATACCAGACAGCAGCGCAGTATTCAGCAGGAGAGTAAGCCAGTGCAAGGGCTATCGTTCACAAGGTTTCTTCATTCGCTCCCCATGAATTGCTGGCAAGTTTACGTAATATATTATTGTGAGTCCTCACTTTTCGATTAGTTTTATAGAGGTGCTGCTTGAATATCAGAGATCGGTCTAACGTTACGCTCAGATATTTAGGGTTAGGGTTGTGCTTGGTCCTACTACCACCAAGTTCAACGTTTAGCTCTCTGTTGACTTCCCTGTTACACACATTAAAGGCACATGATTTGGATTTTGAAGGGTTTGGTTGTAAGCGCCATTTCTTATAATATTCTTCTAAAGCTTGCAGAACTTCAACAAGTTGTAATTCTCTATCCTCTAAATTCTTGTTTTCGGAGCACAAAGCCAACTCCTCAGCATAATACTCTCTTCAAAAAATTTTGATTGTTTGGCATTGAGGTTCCCCAATAACACTAGTCAACAAGTCAACAGTTTTCTTTTTAATAAACTGTATGGAATTCACGGTTGGCATTTGGTGAAACATTAAGAATAATAAAATTAAAAAACACTTGGTATAATTGTTTCACTTTAATCAGAATTAACTCGACACGTGTTTCGACCTCTCGGTCATTATCTAAGAGTTTACAAATTCAAACTAAAATCTAAAGCTACCGATACTTATTTATAAGTCTGTGCTAGTGACTTAATTACAGTGTCGATTAGGGGGGTGTTTCCGAAGTCTAATTGTGTGTTCGTGACATTTCTATTGGGTGTCTTGGCTTTCTTGATTTCTAAGATGTCCAACATGTCTAGTTTTCCCTTTAAAACTGTTGTGAAATAATTTGTAATTGCTAGTATTGAATACATGTATACAATCTATGCAATGTTCAGCAAAACCTATATTTCTGTTATTATTTAAAATCGCTTTTTTATGTTCGTTAATACGCTCCTGTATGAATCTGCCTGATTGGCCAGTTTTTTCTTTGTTACATGGGTTAATGTAAACATGTAAAACATGCTAAATCTAAGGATAGACATTTTACAAAGGAACATCATAAAAATATAAAATCTTACATGAAGATATCATACAGCGACAAGATATTTCACTTTTTTCACTTCGGTTCAGTATAATAATCTCTTTTTAAAAACCAGCTGTAGTCGCCCAACATAGATGGGCCCTGCGTTCGTGGTATTGTGTTTCCATTTTCCTGATGTCCTGGTGCAATCTTTTTCATTGTACATTACTTACTGTAATCAAATTTCCCGGAAAATATCCAAATGCAATTACGAAAAATGCATTTTTAAAGATATTCGACGTCCTAGTAGTTTATAGGCTTTTAAGAGTTCATCTACGAGTATAAGGGCTTTATAGTTCTCATATTTCTTGTTGCCCAACAAACCCTTGACTATACTTACAAAACAGTTCTAATCCGCCAATTCCTTGTCATTTAATTTTGCTTGAAAAAGGAAATTATTTGAAAGTTTTCTTATTTGAGGTCTGAGAGTCTAGTGAAGTCTCTTTTAGTTCTGCATCACTTAACTGAGAAAATATTTTCTTTTGGGTACTTGGAGCCATTATCCTCTTTATCCATAGCTTTGACAAAATGTCTTCATTAGTCCAAACTTAATATGAAGCGGCGGAGGAAGTCTCTCCATATTACCTTCTTTTGGTTAACAAGGGGATATATTTTATGCTTGATATACCATGTTCAAAAGAAGTTTGAAGTGGCCAATCCTTCCAAATGAAATGTTTTGTTGTTTGACTGTTTCATAAACACAAAAAAAAACAGTACTTTGTAAAAACCCTCTTGAAACACTAGCATTATACCTACACTTCTAAATCTCCAGAAATATCCCACTTATACCGTTCATATTTAACTTGATTTAGTGTGGTAGCCAAGGTATCATAGTTTTCTTTCATTGTCACTGAATGTGCTAATGAAATACTTGTTTCCATTATGAAGCTAGACTGCTTTTAGACTGTATTTCGACGAATCTATGGGAATACATGTTCCATATGAAGCTCATTCATTAAGCCATCAATATCGTAGCAGACATATAGCGATCCTTACATTTTATAGAATCTTGAAAATGTAATATATTTTATCTAGCACGTTCCATTGTTGAAGTCTGGAACTAAAAAGTTTTGATTGTTGTTTTGACAAACCTAGGTTACATACCAAATCAAATTCATTCTGAGCTACTAAGGTTCACTGGTAGTTGATAAAAATATAGGGTCACTACTGGTGTTCTCGGCAAGTTGTGGATCAGATCTTGGTGAGGAAATAGACTTACCGAGAAACGTAAGTTGTCCAAGTTTAAAGGAGCAATCGCTGCTGGTAATTTCTTCTTAGTGCAGAAGGCAAATTTAAATACTCAATATTATCACTTCGCTTTTTTGAATACCTTTCGGATTTAATGATACAGAAATAGGAATCATACATATAATCATTAGGTTCTCGTCGCACTATAGGAACAGCAAACAGAATTGAATTTACGTGTTTTCTAGTTTTGCCAACTTTCTTTGAACTGCCAAAGAAGCGTGGCTTAGCGGTAATCATGCTGAACAACAATTCCTTATCTATTAACCAAAGCTGGTCGTTCTTGTTTTATTATCAGAAATTGAAGATACTTATTAGAATTAAAGGTCCTCCGGGCTATAAAGCTTCGTAAAAATCACTATCTTGTCTATCGCATAAAATATTCTCCTTTGGATCCACTTTTGTAATAGTTGTGTCTGTATATCCGCTTTCTTTGTATAAGGTTACTGTAGTAACTGTATTTTTCTTTCATTTTGTATCAGAAGCGATATCAAATTTCAACTGGGCCCTTCAAGTTGCGCTTCGTTAATTTACACGGGACATATTCGCAGCATTTTAATACAAATCCTAAGCTATAAATACGTATACTATAGAATTGCCAATTGCAATACGTTGAAAATTTCTATAATTACCATTGCTGAATTAATTCTTCTTGTAAGACGTCATTCTTCTTGTAAGAGGTGAATATTTAAATTAAATTCATCTTTCCTAATCACGTGCCTTTCATTTGTGTAACAAGGAAGCTAACAGAGACCTGAATGTTGAATTTGATGGTAGTGGGATTAACTGCAACAACCATTCTAAATATCTGTGTGTAACGTTAGACCGGTCTCTGACATTCAAGCAGCACCTCTATAAGACTAGTCAAAAGGTGAAGACTCGCAAGAATATATTACACAACCTTGCGAACAGCAGCCATTGCACTGGCTTACTCTCTTGGTGAATACTGTGCTGCTGTTTGTTATCGACGCTTTCACACCAAATTAGTAGATCTTCTACTAAACGATACAATGGAGATCGTCACTGGTACTGTTAGATTCACTCCCAGTCTCTGGTACCAATTCTTTCTAACATTGCCGCTCCGGATATCAGACGTCTCGCGGTAGCACAGAAATGGTCTAAGATTTCCAACAACATTGATCTTTCCATACACGACCTACAACTGAAATCTAGGAGATCGATTTGACTGGATACGAAAGTTCAGCATCCCATCAACGTGAATTGCTGGTTACCCTCCTCGAACAGCACCCTGAATTGCGGAATAGAAATTTAATCTCTAATTCTTCAAAACCTCTGCCGGGCGTAACCCTCCCACGTAGAGCAATGGTCTAAATTAAGTAGATTCCGCACAGGTCACGGAAAATGCAAGTCAATGCTGTATAAATTGGAAACTAGCAGATACTAGCCTTTGCGACAGCGGAAATGTGGAACAAACTATGGCCCACATAGTAAATGACTGCCCCAAAAGAAGTTTTTTTGGTGGGATCCACGAGCTGAACAAGGCAACTCCTGCAGCTCTTGATTGGTTGAAAAATTTAGATATCAGTATTATGACCTTCTTTTTCGTAAAAGTGATTTATACACTAATATCTGAATTTCTTCGCTTTTCATACGAAATAAAATATAAATTCTTTAAAATCTGCTATCAAACTGCTTCTTCTTGCTATACTTTTTTATATACATTACATAGCCTATATTGATACTTTATAGCCGTAGAGAATGCCGAAGGGCAAAACTATCTCGAGATGCTTTTCTGTTGAAGCCCTATAGAAAAACTTGTGAATGGATTTTTTTTGCTTTTTAATCAATGAAAACCATTGCTTAAAATATCAGGCACATATATAAAACTGTACGTGTACAACTCAAAATATTTTCAGAATTTTCCATGACCAAATTTTTGACTTTTCGTAATTTTCAATACGTATTTACAGCTTTCATCGCAAGTGTTCATATTCTACGGTTTTATTAAATCATTTACCCATATTAAGGCCTCTGTTAATTATCTAATGAAGGTGATCCAAGTAAAGTACGTGTTGGTCAAGTAGCTTAAGCAGGAGGTTGTATTGGAGGATAAATACCGCTGCATCATCGTCCTTGTAGAAAACAAATTTAAAGTGACCAAGTGTATTAAATATTATTAATAAGATTATAAATTGCAGATCTTCCTTTTCGAGAACTTTTTCTTTTATGGAATAAGTAGGCGGAACTATTTCATAACCGAGTTACCTGATAGTTAAGCTTTTTACGGTTTTTATATTCTGATACTTATTTTGCATTAATTAATGTAAGATTTATGCTGTATTTTCTACTATATACCGCTTTCATTTTCTTAATGAGTTTTGACGAAAATGGCGTAGAAACTTTCTCAACAGCAGTAGTAATTTGAATATTTTTAAATTCAAATTTATTTAAAATCTATGTAACCCCCGTATTTACAATGAATATCTTAGTGCCATTCGTTGAAAATTTCTCTTGTCAAAATTTTTACATAAAGTCAATACTTTCTGATGCATTAGGTACGTTAATATGTACAAAGTATTAGAATTTATTATATAAAACAAACACATTTTTAATCATATAAAAATATTAAAAATCGGATGTATAGAACACAATACAAGTTCATATTTGTGTGGAAATTGTTTTTCATACACGCAGATACGTGTTTCATATTGCTATAGACTCGTTAGTGCATGATGCTGGGAAAGCTAAATTCACAAACCCTTCTACCTTCTACTATACACAAAAAAGTCACTAAAGGATAACATAAAAGAAAATTCATTGCCGGTCTTTAACAAGTATCATCAGAAACGCCAAACCAACCATCACTGTCTTCATGACAAGCGTAAGACTTAGGGTTGTATAATGTCCCGATATACTTTCCGACAGCGTTATCCTCTCGGCAACCCTGCTTTTGTCGTATTACAATATACAGAATATTTTTTGGGGATAATTTGTCGGGTACTCGCAATTGTCGATATGTGAGTTATCCGGCCGATAGTCACGTAAACACAAAACATAACCTGCAACGCGTTTCACTCACGCTGTATATTCGAAGTCATTACTCATTACTAGAGTGAACCAATCCGGAGCGATATTGGTAAATATTTCATATAAAACCGAAAAACTCCAATAATTTATCGATTATATATATATATATATATATATATATATATATATATATATATATATTGTAGTGGTACAACCAGCTCAGGTATTCCAGCACCTACAATGGAAAGTACAGGTACACAATCAATATAAACACCTGTATAAACAATAAATTGGTGGACGGAATTTGTGAAACTAACATCGAAATGTAAATAAATTAATACGACGATAACTTTAAAATTCATCATTATCTTATTTTGATTTTAACTAACTTTTTATATTTTAATTTCATTTTTTCATTATTCAAATTATACGCGCGAAACAACAGGTATTTAATTTATCAACATCAGGTTTATATCGACGCTAGATAACCACGCCCACCAATTCAAAATTATATGAACCCCGCTAAAGCAAACTTTACGGTAGAAAACATTACTAAATTTATATTCAAATCATATTTTAGGTTAATGTAAAATATTAAATTAATTTTCCCTTTATGTTAAAATCAAAACATTGTATAAACTCACATTTTAAATTGATGTAATTAAACTAAAATTACGAGATTATTTCGATATAGAAATAAGGCTTTGGAATAAAAAATAAAACGCGATCGGCGTCATCTGATATAAAACTTTCAACATAAATGGCCGTTTTTGAGTGTACTTCCTTAAAATAAATTTTTAAAACATCTTTAAAGTGAAAATCTCCTACCTAGTGTTGAATCATTCGATAACCAAATTAAAGGCCCACCTTTTGAAGAAAAAATCTCAAGAATACCTCAACGCAAACGTGAGATATCGTCCTAAGCATCATTTGAAGCAGAGAGCAGGGCAAGCCAACGATTTACACCACTCAACTCGACGAACTCCGCCAAAGACGGTGAACGAGGCCGTGCTTCCTGGTCTACCGCATATCCACATATTGAGAAGTATATCAGATCTAGGAGATCAACATCAGGTTCACCTACAACGTTTATTCCAAATTATTTAATTTTAAAAGTTATAATTGCTCAAATTAATCGCTACAAATTATTATTTCATGTATCAAATTCAATTTTAAAGTAAGCATCAATTTAAAGCGTTGAATTTTACAGATATTTAGCTACAAATAAGCTTATACTCACCAAAATAATATAAGATATAAAAACTATTAAATATTTGTTTATTTTATCTCGTACACATAACCTCATCACCATTTCCCACATGTGCACTTATTAATTTCAATTTTTGTCACATCTTGTATAATTTATATAATATTAAATACAGTTTCCTATTTTTATCTCTCAATTTTGTTGTTACAGTTTTCTTATTTTTGTGATATTAAATTTTTATTTATTTATCTAATTCAATCTTTTATTTGTGAAGTGTGATTGTTGTGTTTGAGTGGAGAATACACTGATTGGTTTGTAGCTGCAAATAATACACCTGACCGACCGTGAACCCTGAGATTATTAAAAATTAACTTTTACACTCAAGCTCTACCGCAATTAGCTAGTTATATTAAAAAGGGTCAGATAGCGTTGATTCGACTAAGGATATTTGTATATTGGCGCCCACATTTTAAATTTAAAATCATTAACCTTTCATTCTTTTAGATTTTCAATTTTTATAATTAATTCATATACTATATTCTTAGTTAAATCCTACTCAGCGCGTCGATTGGCACTTTACAATATATATATATGATAAACGTAATGTTAATGAGAATTAATAATCATTAAATTCTCACATTACTGCCAATGCCGCTCTAATTCGTTGCACTGATTTCTACACCTGACAAAATCACATTTGCCTAAGAATGTAGCTGCAACGCGTCGCGGCGCCAACTGACCGGGTTGTACGGGAAAATGAAAAAATGTGTGAAAGTCGTATCCACCCCGGAATGTGCAGACGCCAGCGTCGTGTCTATTTCTGGATGTAGTTGCACCGATGATTGGTAAAACCATGAAACGCTGGCGTCTGCACATTCCGGGGTGGATACGACTTTCACACATTTTTTCATATATATATATATGTATATATTTACATATATATATATATATATATATATATATATATATATATATATATATATGGTAAACTTAATAAGTCGGCGATTAAAGGTCTGGTTTATTACTTCAAAGTATATATATTTAAAACAACCCTACATGTTTCGGCAATGATGCCTTTGTCAAGGATATAAAAACTATAAATGACAGAATATAAATGTCAAATAATTGAGTTGCTATGGTTTAAATTATTCAAAGATACATTCCAATAATAATAATAAATCATGCCTTAGTATTCCAAAAAATAGATAGCAAGGTGTGAACATATGTGTTGTTTGCTGCTAGCAGCTTGTGTCTCTTTCTGGGTATGAATTTGTGTGTTGGTTGCTTGCGTCACTCTCTGGGTGTGTGGTTTTGTATTTGTGTGAGCGCGTAAGTGTAGGGTTTTGTATGTTGGTGCGCTCGTGCGTGTGTTTAGTGACCGGTCGCGTAAATTTAGAGAGATCGGATAACCAGCCGTTGCGTAGGGCCGCCAACCCTTTCCCGGCAACTTCTTTACTTTTCCGTGCAGTACTTCGACGGCCCGACCCCTGCCCCAACGAGGCAAGGCGCAGACCAGCGAAGCGCACCCTGCACGGGGTTGCTCATCGCCAACCGAGGGAACACTCTTAGTGGCTACCTCAGTTGACGACGGTCACACTTTGTGCCATCTTAACGATTTCCGCAAAAGCGGGGGCAATGCACACACGTCGAACGTGTGTGTGCTGTTAACAGCAGCCTAGCCAGGTTGCCGCCCAGGACCGGTCCTAGTGGTGTGTGCATTTCGCGGCGCCGTGATTTGCGCCGCGTAGCTTGGTTCCTCACTCCTGCTGGAAAGGCGGAATGGCACCTGACTGCCATATATATACTTTGAAGTAATGTACCAGACCTTTAATCGCCGACTTAAGTTTACCTTATATATATACATACATATAATTATTTCGTGACCTTGGTATGATATGGTAAATTCAATCAGTTGGCGATTTAAGGTCTGGCTTTACTTTAAAGTATATACATTTTAAACAACCCTACATGTTTCGGCAATGATGCCTCTATAAAGGATATAAAATATAAATGACAGTATACAAATGTCATATAATTGAGTTGCTATGGATAAAATTATTCAAAGATACATTCCAATTGAATAATAATAAATCATGCCTTAGTATTCCAAAAACAGATAGACAACAAAAACAGGGAAAAGCAAGACATGAGTTATTATTATGTATGCGCCCGTGGAGCGTCTTAAGATGCAAAGTTGTCGGCATTCGCCCAAAACGAGAAGGAAAACCACGAAAACCTGCTCGGACAACTAGACAGGAATCAAAATACGGAACAGTCAGCATGATAAGCAAAGGTATATGATATTTAAATGTAATTGATATTTAAATAACATAAGGTATATAATAAAAATATATTATGATGGTAAATTGTAGATCGTTACAAAATTAAGTTATAGTATATACTGCTTAAATTTTTTATATCATTTCTGTTGTTAATTGAATTTTTTTCCTGTTTAATACTAATCATTTCTTTAATTTGTCTTTTCATTGTGTGTTGTTCTTTATCAATTATCTGTGTGTTTTCAAAATCGAAATGGTGATCGCGTTGTAGTTTGTGTGTAGTTTTGTCTGTTTTAGAGTATTTGTGGGCCTGTATTCTTTTGTATAAATATTGTTTCGTTTGGCCTATGTAGTAACTATCGCAATCGCGACATGGTATTTTATATATGACATGTGTTTCTCGATTTTTTTCTATTTTAGGTTTAAGTTTTGAAAATAAATGTTTATTAGTATTACTAAGTTTATATGTTGTAGCTATATCATATTTTTTTAAAGTGTATTTAACGTTTTCCGATAGTTGTGGAACATAACTTAATAACTTAATTTTGTAACGATCTACAATTTACCATCATAATAATTTTTATTACATACCTTATGTTATTTAAATATCAATTACATTTAAATATCATATACTTTTGCTTATCATGCTGACTGTTCCGTATTTTGATTCCTGTCTAGTTGTCCGAGCAGGTTTTCGTGGTTTTGCTTCTCGTTTTGGGCGAATGCCGACAACTTTGCATCTTAAGACGCTCCACGGGCGCATACGTACTAATAACTCATGTCTTGCTTTTCCTTGCTTTTCCCTGTTTTCTGTTTTGTACTGATGTGGTCCTTTACTGGGTTGTAGCCTAGCATATGCGCTACCAAACTCTAGGGGGGTCTGCCCGATGGGCAGTCAGGTGCCATTCCGCCTTTCCAGCAGGAGTGAGGAACCAAGCTACGCGGCGCAAATCACGGCGTCGCGCAATGCACACACCACTAGGACCGGTCCTGGGCGGCAACCTGGCTAGGCTGCTGTTAACAGCACACACACGTTCGACGTGTGTGCATTGCCCCCGTTTTTGCGGAAATCGTTAAGATGGCACAAAGTGTGACCGTCGTCGACTGAGGTAGCCACTAAGAGTGTTCCCTCGGTTGGCGATGAGCAACCCCGTGCAGGGTGCGCTTCGCTGGTCTGCGCCTTGCCTCGTTGGGGCAGGGGTCGGGCCGTCGAAGTACTGCACGGAAAAGTAAAGAAGTTGCCTGGAAAGGGTTGGCGGCCCTACGCAACGGCTGGTTATCCGATCTCTCTAAATTTACGCGACCGGTCACTAAACACACGCACGAGCGCACCAACATATAAAACCCTACACTTACGCGCTCACACAAATACAAAACCATACACCCAGAGAGAGACGCAAGCTGCCAGCAGCAACTAACACACAAATTCATACCCAGAAAGAGACACAAGGTGCTAGCAGCGAACAACACATATGTTCACACCTTGCTATCTATTTTTTGGATTACTAAGGCATGATTTATTATTATTATTGGAATGTATCTTTGAATAATTTAAACCATAGCAACTCAATTATTTGACATTTATATTCTATTATTTATATTCATTTATAATCGCCGACTTATTAAGTTTACCATATCATACCAAGGTCACGAAAATATTATATATATATATATATATATATATATATATATATATATATATATATATAAATTGATAAATTATTGGAGTTTTTCGGCTTTTATATGAAATATTTACCAATATCGCTCCGGATTGGTCCACTCTACTCATTACGGCTATTTTAACGCCGTTTTACTTTATTATTAATGAAAGATTCAAAAATAAATAAACGCACAACCAATTATTCAAAAGAAGAATGTTGGCGACTCATACAAATTGTGTAATCTTATGCACACATAATTGAAAATAAGAAAGCTGATGCACTGACATGGAAAGATAATGTAAACTAGGTTTATTTATCAGCCATTATATTGTCAATATAAATACATATTTTTGTTAGAAAAATGCGTGGCAAAGTATATACCTCAAGTTTAATTCGATTAGTATCCAAAACCGTGCTTGGGAACAACTTCGAAGCAAATATGAAGCACTAAAAAAGGAAACAAGACGAGCTGTGGCCAAAAACAATCAACAAATAAAATTAATAAATCAGCAATCCAGAAATTCATAAACTACAAGAGCAATAATGTATTGTTTTGAACATTTTTTGTTTTGTTCTATATTTACATTTACTTATATATTTAAATAAAACAATTACTTGCGAACTACAAGTTTTATTTATAAACTATTTACAAAAATGTTGAAAAATATTCAATAAATTCAGTGAGACACTCTTTTAAAATTAACATAAGCAAAAAATTATAATTTGAAGCGCGTCAAAATAATGCGTGATAATGCGCTACAGTTACACAATTTAGAACTAATAAAGGGAAAAAGTAATACCAACTCCTTTTTATTCTACGGATAGCAATCCTGCCGACAACTACAACTTGTAATACAATTCATAATCTTATCCTTTCGATAAATATATCGGCTGGTTAGTTGCGGGGTAGATATATCTGAACATTGTACAACAGGTCCTCAGCAAGAGGTTTCTATTAGACGGACACAGCCGTAACCAACGCAAACTGAATTAATGCGTCTCCACTATGCACTGACGAATCTATAGCAAGGTGAAATACTTGTCTGCATGTATGGAAAGCAATTTTCACAAAAATATGAACCTGTATTTGTTCTCCACACCCGATGTTTAATAACATTTTTATATTATTCAAAATGTTTTTATTTATATGAAAAATGTTTTAAATTATTTTGTTAGAATTTAGCACTTTGATTTAATTTCTTTTGTGAATTCAAAGGCTAAAGGCGAAATCTATTTTATTATGTTTTTAATATAATTCGAAGTTTTTTTATTCTTTTTCCCTTTTTAACTTTTTAGTTATTCGTTTTTTCAGTTTCCTTTATTACTTACAATCTGTTCTATAAACTGAACAATGAATAAAACACAAGAACATATTGGTAATAATTCAGGCTGGTTAACATTTCTTATTATATTTTATTGTTATAAGGGCCTAATGAGCATAGGAGTGGGGATATTGGCGTATTCGCAGCGCTGCGGTGTAATCTGGTTCAGGGCAAGTCTCGCAGTGGTAATGAGAGAACTATTCGGACATTCTTTCGTGCTATTATGTACTGCTATGCGATTTATGTGTGCAAAGAACAGGAAGGCTGTTGAGAGTCATCGTGAACTTTGTTCTGGTTATGTTAAAAATGCAATGAGTGACAGTATGGTTAGAAAATGGCTCACATATAGGCGCTCGCACGGTCGGCCTACTGACCTACAGTTTTAAGTGGGAAGTGTTTGAGCATCCCCCTTACAGCCCTGATTTAGCTCCTAGCGACTACCATTTCTTTTTCTAACATGAAGAAACGGCTTGACAGCCAAAGGATTGAGGGTGATGAAGAACTGCAGGACAGTGTTATAGCATTGCTTAATTTACAGGCGGCAGAGTTCTGTGAAGAGGGCATTAAAAGGCTTGTTCATTGCTATGACAAATGTCTCGATCTTAATGACAACTATTTATAAAAATAGTTGAAACTAAAAGTAGTAGCTTTAAGTTGTATATAATGAAAACCTCTTCATATATTGGCGTTTTCTTAAAATTCGAACGAAACTTACTTTACGAATCGCCCTCGTATAAATAATCTAGACTGTTTTAACTAAAATTGCTAACTTCTCTCACACTTGGTATTTTCAGCTCACTTCTAAAGATTGCATTTCTCACGTATTACGATGCATTGACTAACATGCATAACACACATCAAATGTTGCGTCCTGCAATTGACTACCATAAGACCACATTGTTTTTTATATTAATATTTTATTTTCCAGGCTGAGTTCTTAATTTTTCCCTAATATAATGGAGTTTGCAGACAAGATGCTTTCTTTTACTCCATGTGTGAGTTCTCCAATTTAAGCAACGGTCCGGATGCATTCCAAGTTATGCAGTTGAATTCTCTTGAGGTATCGGTTTATCGTTAAGGGCTACCGAGTTACAAGTTTCGTTTCTTGTTGTAAATTATCTCAATTGACTCGTGTTTATCAGCTTTTATTTTTCATCATTGAAGCCATGTTTGTAGTTTATTAAGGTGGTTTGTATAATTATTGTCTCTTGTAGATCTCTATGAGATGCAGTTAATGTTATGTTGTCTGCAATTGTGGCGAGTATCTTTCGACACTGGTTCATTTGATGTGAAAAGTGTGTATAAGAAAGGTTACAACATGCCGAGATATCAGAGTTAATTACTTGTAATTTGATAATATTCATCTTGGTACCTAACTAAGAAGTACCTGTCTTCTTTGCACGATTTCAGGTAGGATGTATGTAGTTTGAAAGGTTTTGTTTAATTTTATATAATGACCTCATATGTCATAATTTCTCAATGTTCAACATTACATCGAGAAACACTTGTGCGGTATTTTATATTTTCCATGCATTCGTTGATTTTATTAACTACTCTGTGTATATCTACTCATTTATCGAGTGCTCTCTAAATCTATTTTGATGATCTGAGATTAGATTTAGCTTTTTTAATATCTATTTAATTCTCTTTTGCATGAGCTTTTCTAAAACCTTTGAAAAAGTAGATAATACACTTATAGAATAAGATGATTCTACTTTCTTTGGATTTTTACAAGACTTTATATGTAGAAATATCTAAGAAACTTTCCACTGTACTAGGAAATATTCTAGCCTTAGCGTTGAATTAGAAAGCATAGTTATGAGTTTTCTTACTTTCTCTGGAAGTTATTTTAACATTTGACGTTATTGTCGAGTCCTAACCTAGCACTCTTTTAAAGCCTAGCACTCTTTTAAAGTTTAGATCGTTGAAGATGAACTTCTTGACCGAAGGTTCCATTTGGCTTTCTTATTCTTGATTTGTTTTTCTTTATTTTGGATTATTTCTACCCTTGGATTTAATATTCATTAAAATAGTTTTAAACGTAATCTGCTTTCTAATAAAGGATTTTTGTCTGTTGGATCACCGAAATCAGTGTATAAAAATTGTTTTTTATTCATTAATGGATTTCTCAACTTCTATAATGAAAGTGCTAGTGCCGGTTCGAATAACACGTATGTGTTACAAACAAACACCAATATAGTTTTGAGTGAAAAGTTGCTCTAAAGAGCCATTATTATATTATAATACTAACAGCCGGTTGCATAATATTTCCTTAAAAGAAATTTTTTTTTAAACATCCATTTTGCCTAAAAGCTCTTTTAAATGCTATATTAAAAGACTGTCTCATAATAATTTTCCCAATTCTTTTCAACTAAGAATATTTTACCTTGAATTAGTACCGTTGGTCATATAACATGTTGCTGGTATCGCTATAGGTTTAGTGCTTTTCAACAAATTCGTCTAAATATTATTTTAATAATTAGTACAGATATGTACTTTCAGTGAGAAAAATATCAAGGAAATCAAATTATTTCCTACTTTAATTTCTTTATATTTTAGTATAAAACATAATGAATAATTATACGCCTAGCAAAACAACCCGTTGCTCGAATTTCTCTAAAGATCAACTTCTTTCAATTAAGGAAGTCAGTAAATTTAAGAAAATTATAGAAAATAAAATCAATAAAATTTCATGTAATGAAAAGGCAAATTTATGTTAGTATTGTATTTTTCTAAATATAAATTTGTGGTATAATTAAATCAATATTTGAAAATAATTTATAAATAAAAAATATATTTATTACATTTGCATTTATGATTTTACATCTACAACAATTAATAACTGCTTTTCTGCTTCATTATTATTTAACTATGCACATCTGCAATATTACATTCTAAAGAGATATCTTTTTGTATGTCTAATGCAGGAAGATTATAACTGTCATTACTGTATTTACATTTAAACGAATTGACGTGCTTGACGAGGAAGTATGAAATTCATTCATATCTACAAACATTTGCGGTTATAAATTACCACTATTGCAGCCCGTGTGATATTTGTAGGTTAAATGGCCATTTAAATCAGGTAAATGGCAATTTTTCTTCCTTTAACTAAAAGCCGATTTTAAACAAGGTTTTAAGCTAAATGGTGATTATGAGGCGAAATATTTCACTAACAACCCTTTTAAAAAATAAAAAGGCCGTTTATAGTATATTAAAAAACAAGTTTCATAAGGCACCATTTTGCCGCACGAGATCAGCCGCGATAGCGGCGAGTTTTCTAAAGAGCGAGTGCGGCAAAAGGCCTTATGAGACGAGTTTTTTATACTATTTTTTCTATTTTGCGTTTTTTACATTAATAAATTGCTTAAATTGGAATTATTTAATTTGAAAGTTCAGAGTTCAATTTTTATATAAAGCATGCAAGTTGGTCACATTGATACTTGACATTTTCAAATTTAAATCTTGCTATCCGCGAAGTAAATTATATTACATATTATTTATTAATTTTCGTTAACATTACTTGATATTTCATTTAAAAATATAAACATGAGTGACATAGAAACATATATATGTTGTTGTCAATTGTATACAACATACGTTGTTTGTGTAAAATACGGACATATATCATATCTGTCAAATGTACATAAATTCTTAAAATCAAATGACAGCGATGATATTTATTTCTGTATTCGAACAACGCCAACATTGAAAAATGAAAAAAAGCGTATCGAAATGAAGCTCATTTCGATACTGTTTTGGGTTTCATAATGAGTTCATTTCGAACGCAAAATAGAAAATAGTATATTAAAAAATGAGTTTCATAAGGCACCATTTTGCCGCACGAGATCAGTTTAGAAAACGAGCCGCTTGCGGCGAGTTTTCTAAAGAGCGAGTGCGGCAAAAGGCCTTATGAAACGAGTTTTTTATACTATTTTTTCTATTTTGCGTTTTTTACATTAATAAATTGCTTAAATTGGAATTATTTAATTTGAAAGTTCAGAGTTTAATTTTTATATAAAGCATGCAGTTGGTCACATTGATACTTGACATTTTCAAATTTAAATCTTGCTATCCGCGAAGTATATTATATTACATATTATTTATTAATTTTCGTTAACATTACTTGATATTTCATTTAAAAATATAAACATGAGTGACATAGAAACATATATATGTTGTTGTCAATTGTATACAACATACGTTGTTTGTGTAAAATACGGACATATATCATATCTGTCAAATGTACATAAATTCTTAAAATCAAATGACAGCGATGATATTTATTTCTGTATTCGAACAACGCCAACATTGAAAAATAAAAAAAAGCGTATCGAAATGAAGCTCATTTCGATACTGTTTTGGGTTTCATAATGAGTTCATTTCGAACGCAAAATAGAAAATAGTATATTAAAAAACGAGTTTCATAAGGCACCATTTTGCCGCACGAGATCAGTTTAGAAAACGAGCCGCTTGCGGCGAGTTTTCTAAAGAGCGAGTGCGGCAAAAGGCCTTATGAAACGAGTTTTTTATACTATTTTTTCTATTTTGCGTTTTTTACATTAATAAATTGCTTAAATTGGAATTATTTAATTTGAAAGTTCAGAGTTTAATTTTTATATAAAGCATGCAAATCAAATTTAAATCTTGCTATCCGCGAAATATATATTATATTACATATTATTTACTAATTTTCGTTAACATTACTTGATACTTCATTTAAAAATATAAACATGAGTGACATAGAAACATATATATGTTGTTGTCAATTGTATACAACATACGTTGTTTGTGTAAAATACGGACATATATCATATCTGTCAAATGTACACAAATTCTTAAAATCAAATGACAGCAATGATATTTATTTCTGTATTCGAACAACGCCAACATTGAAAAATGAAAAAAAGCGTATCGAAATGAAGCTCATTTCGATACTGTTTTGGGTTTCATAATGAGTTCATTTCGAACGCAAAATAGAAAAAATATATTATGAAACCGGCCGTAAGTCTTTTTGCTTTATGTTTTAATATGAGAGATAAGCTGAATTTATTGAGAATAAGAAAATCTAGTAAACTGTGAAAAACAATCATAGAGTGTTTATTTAGAGCAACTCTTTATCTGTCATTTGACGTTTTATTGATGAAGTTACGTTCGTTATAACACAGCTACTTATTTTTTAAAAGTAAAAGAAAATGGAATTAACCAGAGATCACTTTCGAATCATAATTTATTATGATTTTAAAAGAGGATTAATCGCTTATGAGTGCAAAGAGAGTTTACATTCAGTTTTTAGCGAACGAGTACCTGCCTTGGCTACAATTTACCGATGGTATAAGGAATTTTAACGCGACAGGAATTTTGTTCAGCATCAAAGAGGAGCAGGACGTCGTCCTACGACTGTTACTGACAAAAACATTGCTGCCGGTAAAAAAATAATTGAAGAGATCAATAAAGCCGCTTATGCGGTAATGGACCATCAACTCAAGATTGGATACTCAGCTATTAAGACAATCATACACGATCACCTGCATTTAAAAAAAAGTGGTAAGTCGTTTTGTGCCGCATCACTTTTCTGACTTCCAAAAACCAGAGCGTTTAAGAATTTGTCATGAAACTTTCAATTTCTTAAATAATGGCAGGCATCAAATCTTTTCCAAAATAGTGACAGGCGACGAAACTTATATTCCCTTTTTCGACCTTCCTAACCGCCAAAAGAGTCGTGTATGGATTCAAGACGATGAGAAAACTCCTACAATGACTAACAAGCAGCGAGCTATGAAAAGGTTATGTACGCGGTATTCTTCAGAAGTACGGGTTTAGTAAATGCAATAAAGCTTGATAGACAAAAGACAGTTACAGCTAAGTGGTACACTAAAAAATGTTTGACTGAAAAGTTCAGTAGAGTTCCAGACAAGGGAATTATGCTACACCATGATAATGGATCGTCCCATGCGAGTTTTAACTCTCCAGTTTTTTGCTGGAAAAAATATAAGTCATAGAACATCCGCCGTACTCACCTGATTTAGCAATGTGTGAATTTTGGCTAACACAATTTGCGAGGTGGAAGGTTTTCGTCTGAAGAAGAGATTGATACCGCAATTCACGCTTATTTTGAAAGTATTGCGTTGGGAGCTTTTAAACAGAATTACTTTGAGCATATTTAAAATACAATTCTAGAAAATATTAACCGCATTTTTTATTCTCAATAATTTCAGCTTGTCCCTCGTATAACCCTCAATTTTAAAAATGAAATATATTTTTTTTTGTAATATGGTAATTATATGTACATCAAGTACGTGATACAATTGTATTTTTTATTCATGTATCGGTATTTTTAACTCATCAGCTACTGGAAGCAGGCACTCTGAAACATATGATATAATTTAAACAACGTGCGATTTAATCGCCGTAAAAGAAAACTGAGCAGGACCAAATATAGAAGTCGGCGAATACGATTAAATTCCTTAATCAAGCTTATCAGCTTTGTTCTGTCGTTTCTACGGTATCAGATTGAATGCTATGGTAAAAATTAAATGCACGCTTAGCTAAACAAAGTGACTGGAACTTCTTTTGCATTGCATTTCGTTGCGTTGCATTTATAAGAATACATTAGGTCGCTTATGGAAGTCAGTTTCAGTATAGAGTTTCTATTGCTTCTAAATGGAACTTAAAGAAATAAATTTAAATTTTAATTGTTATGAATTCAGTGACTTCTTAATATAAGACACCTGGATATATCTACATACTTTCTACAGTCCCATGGTTTTTTTTTAAATCTGCTAAATTGTCGCTTTCAAAACGTAAGTACAATCGAAAATATGAAAATAATTTGTGTGGTACTTTTTTGTGTTTTAGATGCTATAACTTACTAAAGTAATAAATATGTGACTATTTTTTACAATTGGTACGTGTGCTTCATTTGTATATAAATAATTTATTTGTCATCATTTCATAGTATCCATAATGTACTATTGTTCGTTCATTATGATTCATTTCAGGTTTTAGTTTTTGTAAGTTTGAACACTATTGATTTAAAAATTTAGTTAAATAGATAGCTTTCATACAATATTTTCACGATAATGTGCGATGTTGTAATTTTGTTAAGTAATATACAAAAAGGTTTAAGTATATCAATACGTTATGCACGTATTAAGCATTTGTTACAAATGAAACAGACATGCAATATACATATCTGTAACTGTACACATGGACAATACACCTCGTATTTTCAGCATTTACTTCTGCTTAAGACGTGTTTCTGCCATCTATAGGCGTCGTCAGTCAAGCTAGTGAAGCAATGTAATACAAATGATACAAATCTTTTTAAGAACAGATTTGTATCTGTATATACATTTACGCTGAAATCACCTACAAGATATAGCAAATTTCGTCCTATAAGGTGGCAGTATTTAATAAGTGACATCTGACGGACGAAAGAGACTATGCCGAAAAAGGCGACCTTTCGCTTGACCAGCTATGCTGGTACATAAACGAAAAAATACGTATAGGTGTAGTCCATTAACACGAGCCAGATGGCGGTAAATATACAAAAAGCAGAAGTAAATGCTGAAAATACGCATTTTTTGGCATAGTCTCTTTCGTCCGTCAGATGTCACTTATTAAATAGTGCCACCTTATAGGACGAAATTTGCTATATCTTGTAGGCGATTTCAGCGTAAATGTATATACAGATACAAATCTGTTCTTAAAAAGATTTGTATCATTTGTATTACATTGCTTCACTAGCTTGACTGCCGACGCCTATAGATGTCAGAAACACGTGTCTTAAACAGAAGTAAATGCTGAAAATACGAGGTGTATTGTCCATGTGTACAGTTACAGATATGTATATTGCATGTCTGTTTCATTTGTTGTTAAGTAATCATAAAATCTGACGTTTTTTTGACTATTTCGCTCAATTGATTTTCCAACCAATAGCATCACGTGCAGCGAGAGTATCACTCTGTATTCAAACGACAAATAGTATACTATTCAACGAGCATATAATCATGGCTATTATTCACCAGGGTGAAGTTTGCGCCACTCGCTTCGCTCGTGACGCAAATCACCCGTGTGAATAATAGCCATTATATGTGAGTAGAATACTATACTTTGTCCACGACTGTTAGGTATTTGTGAAAATATTTAAAAGTATAATATTCAAAATTTGATGTTTCAATTTGAGTAATTAATTTGCCTTTTAGTTGACAGCCGTGGCTTACTGGGTGAAACTGCTAGTCGGAAGAATTTTCATCATGGTTGTCACATTGAAGTTTGACAATTGTGATCTCATTGTTCACTAGTGATTAATATATATCACAGTGCTTGAGGAAACACATGCATTATTAATATTTTACCTACATCTGTGTTAAAAGTTCATCGAGACGCGTAGCGCTATTACATACCAAGGTAGGTAATAGCGCTAAGCGTCTCGATGCACTTTTAACACAGATGTAGATAAAATATTCATAATGCATGTGTTTTCTCTATTACCTACCTCGGTATGTAATAGCGCATTTTCTAACCGGTTTGAAGGTTAGAAATGTTCAGTTTTCCAACCGATCGTGAGTAAACTCCATTACACCACTGGTGGTGTAATAAAAAATTTCCAATCTTTAATTAATCGAATTTTATTAAAATGAAAAGTGCACAATAATATTTAACTAAATAATAATTGTTTCTGATAAATATTAATTACACAATGTTTACAATTAGTAAAATCAATGATAGATGAAGTCACCTGATCTGAATTCTTGCTAATGACATTTAAATGTTGTTCGAAATGCCTGCTATAACTTGTGGAATAGCAAGCTCTCTTCCAAGAAGGCTTCATTGCCAGTAATCCTCAATGTAACCCTCACATACTGCATTAGAACGTGGACGACCGTGGCGCTTTATTACTAATAGATCTGTTCCGGTATTTGTAAGAGTGAAATGGACGATCTTCGAAAACAATCCCCTGTATATTTTTGAGCTTGTGGTAAATTAAGGAAACTGGCAATCTTCTTTGGCATTGCACTGAATACCAACGGGAAGATTTATACAATTACCACCTTTGTACCCGACGAAAAACCTTCCATGAACAGCATGATTAAGACACATCCATATTCACTCCTTCGATACCTCCGTTAGTAATAAAAAATTCTGAGGATACTTTCGTCATTGTATTTGATATAGAGATATGAAACAGCTGTTCCTCTTTTTTCACATTTTGTCATCGCAGGTTAGTTAGTTCAGCAATTTTGCAAGCGCCAATTGTCAAGGCAACCTTAAATATAAAGTTATTAGATTCATTATATCAAACATTTAAAATGTTTTTACCTTTATTAACAAAAATTCTTTATCTCCACCTTCATTAAACGAAAATCCTTATTCCGAGAAACCCGTGCCTGCCACAAACGTTCTTGCTGGATAGTTACGTTTTCTAGAACATTTACTTTCGTAATGATATAAAAGAAAGCAACATGTCTCAATTACGATTACATCTTAAACGTTAATTTACCTGACATTAGACAATATTTACGTACTGACGAGAATTGTCTGTCACGTTTTATCTGCCATTGTTAAAGTTAGCTAATGTAACTCATGTGATATTAATTTTATTATCGTCACAACCCTTTTCATTACATCGCCCTTTTAATTATAGTTTTAATTTAACGTGCCTTTTCTGTACTGCAATTGGTCAATCCCTAATTGACCATCATAACTACCCTTCGTCCCACCGGTCTCTTTAAGACATGATTTTCTTCAAATTGAATCAGTCAACACCAACCCGTCGATCGACAACTATTCGAGGTTACGTAGAGAATCACTTTCAGCGTTTTCGCAATACCTATAGCCGCAAATTTACCGTATCGTTCCATATTTATATTTTTTAATCTTTGTACAAGTTCTTTACTCTTTTTCAACCAATATATTAATTATTTGTTGTCAGCACATATATTTTTCGTTTATTAACAGCAATCTATTTCAAAGCTTTCATTTCTCTTTTTTAAGTATTAAATAAAATATTGAGCAGGACCTCGAGGTGTTTCTTTATTCAGTGTGGTATTTCACCTTTCTACATGTCCTTTGTGCGCTGGTGCATTATCTTGCTGGAAATATCGCTCCGTAAGTTCATCATCGTGAAGTACATTACTCTAATAATTCATTTCGATATATTTCAGCAGTTATGGTTTGATTAAAAAATATAGGCACAATAATTCGTTTTCTTGAAACTGCTAGCCAGACGCCTATTTTTGTGAATGTAATGTAGTTTCTACAAATTCATGACGGTTTGCTGCATACCAAATTCTTATGAAACCAAGCAAATACCATAGACAATACTGTGTTCTTGTAACAAAATCTACCTGTTTGAGTTCCTAAATTGCTTGAATTTTATATGGAAACAAGTTTAAGTCCTTTTTTAAAATAGTATGACATGTTCTCACTGTCATCATTCATTACCATTATCATTTCATTGTCAGGACGCTACAGCTGACCAGGATCATTTCTCACAACGAATATATTTTAATTACACCCAATGTAAATTCCTCCTGATTTGAAGGAACTTCTTTTTGTACTTTCAAACTGCAGTTGCCGGAAAGTATATCAATGGATTGTTTCACCACTTTGTGCACGAGTGTAAGACTGTGTACACTACGATTTAACTTAAATACTTAACGAAAGCCTGAAATGGTCAAGAAGTATTTTATTTAAACACTAGTAACTAAATTTATGCTAAATATCTAAGGCTAAGATAATATGAATGATTGATTATTGAATACGACGCAATTTTTGAAAATTGTATTCAACTAGAACGTAGAACCTTCTTGTTTGATATTTTAGATGGTAGGTACTCACTTGTGTTCTAGTCCTATCTTCTAAGGTAAACTTAAATTATAAAATTAATACCATCACTATCGATGTGAGAGGCGAGAATTGCAAAAGGGCGTTTGAAAATTTGTTGCGTACATTTCACAAACAACAACCAATTATCATTCTTTTAACAATATATACATATGTAATAACAATCTATTACATTACCTAACGTGATATAAGTTTATAAATCAAGCTTTTATAGAAAATTTGGTTTTAGCGAAAAAATAATATGTTATTGTCAAACTTTCTTTTGCGCGTAGAGGTGTGGCCCGCACCGGGTACCGGCTTTGAGGGGGTGACAAAAAATTGCAGGTTTTGTATTAAAACGTCTTTTTGTTACATAAAATAACATGTCAAATAATTTACAATGGCCTTTACAATCGATAATTGAAGCAAATTGCGGTCTAAAGAAGTCTAAAGGTCGTTTTAAAAGACAAAAGAAATGACCTTGTTGAGAAGGCACTGCAATTTGCAAAAGACACATGTGAAGAGATTGGCATTTCTGTAGTAAAAATAAGAACTCTCAGGAAGAAGAAAATTACGCCCGCGAGAAGGCTGCAGACCAGCCCCTGACGTTGGAACAAGAACTGAAAGAAGGTGAATATTAGAGTGCATTTACAGGTTTCAATTAGAAATTGATACACGTTGCGAAGACATGGAATGTATATCAAATCGCTTTGCAGTCTTAGAGCCCAGCAATCTGATCTAAACCTCGGAAACTGAACTTTCCAAGTTTGTACAAAGTTTGGTTGAAAATTACGATGAGATTTCTGCAGATATCCTTACAGAAATTAGAAATTCCACGCCTAAAAAGATTAATAAAAGCCGTCAAAGTTCCAAAACAAGAGTTTCTTGGTTGGACTTCCTTAAGATTCATAGAGTTTGTGGTTGTATATGAAGTTTTCGACTCTGTTCCTAATCTCACTTTAATATTAAGATTTTTTTACTCTTTTACGTTTCTGTTCTGCATCATATGAGAGGCATTTTTCTAAACTCAAACTAATTAAGAGCTATCTCAGATCCACTATGAACCAAGCACGACTCTCTAACTTATCCATTTTGTCAACTGAAAATAGTGTACAATATGAAACAAACATGTAAATAATTTACATATCTGTAACTATGCACATGGACAATACACCTCGTATTTTCAGCATTTACTTCTGCTTAATACATATGTTTCTGCCATTTAGGCGTCCTCAGCTAAGCTAGTGAAGCAATGTATACAAATTAATACAAACATGTTATAAACACCTGGTTTGTATCTGTATTTAAATTTACTGAAATAGCCCGCATAGATCAAGCAAGTTCCGTCCTATAGGAAGACAACTATTTAATAATTGACATCTTACGGGCGAAAGAGACTTTGTCTGGAGGGCTACCTATCGTTCGAACAGCTAAGCTGCTACGGGAAACGATAAAATACGTATGTAGATGTAGTCCATTCACAACCAGCCAGATGGCGGTAAATATACAAAAAGGTTTTGTTTAAGTATGACAATACGTTAAGCACGTATAAAGAGTTTGTACAATATGAAACAAACATGTAAATAATTTACATATCTGTAACTATGCACATGGACAATACACCTCGTATTTTCAGCATTTACTTCTGCTTAATACATATGTTTCTGCCATTTAGGCGTCCTCAGCTAAGCTAGTGAAGCAATGTATACAAATTAATACAAACATGTTATAAACACCTGGTTTGTATCTGTATTTAAATTTACTGAAATAGCCCGCATAGATCAAGCAAGTTCCGTCCTATAGGAAGACAACTATTTAATAATTGACATCTTACGGGCGAAAGAGACTTTGTCTGGAGGGCTACCTATCGTTCGAACAGCTAAGCTGCTACGGGAAACGATAAAATACGTATGTAGATGTAGTCCATTCACAACCAGCCAGATGGCGGTAAATATACAAAAAGGTTTTGTTTAAGTATGACAATACGTTAAGCACGTATAAAGAGTTTGTACAATATGAAACAAACATGTAAATAATTTACATATCTGTAACTATGCACATGGACAATACACCTCGTATTTTCAGCATTTACTTCTGCTTAATACATATGTTTCTGCCATTTAGGCTATTTCAGTAAATTTAAATACAGATACAAACCAGGTGTTTATAACATGTTTGTATTAATTTGTATACATTGCTTCACTAGCTTAGCTGAGGACGCCTAAATGGCAGAAACATATGTATTAAGCAGAAGTAAATGCTGAAAATACGAGGTGTATTGTCCATGTGCATAGTTACAGATATGTAAATTATTTACATGTTTGTTTCATATTGTACAAACTCTTTATACGTGCTTAACGTATTGTCATACTTAAACAAAACCTTTTTGTATATTTACCGCCATCTGGCTGGTTGTGAATGGACTACATCTACATACGTATTTTATCGTTTCCCGTAGCAGCTTAGCTGTTCGAACGATAGGTAGCCCTCCAGACAAAGTCTCTTTCGCCCGTAAGATGTCAATTATTAAATAGTTGTCTTCCTATAGGACGGAACTTGCTTGATCTATGCGGGCTATTTCAGTAAATTTAAATACAGATACAAACCAGGTGTTTATAACATGTTTGTATTAATTTGTATACATTGCTTCACTAGCTTAGCTGAGGACGCCTAAATGGCAGAAACATATGTATTAAGCAGAAGTAAATGCTGAAAATACGAGGTGTATTGTCCATGTGCATAGTTACAGATATGTAAATTATTTACATGTTTGTTTCATATTGTACAAACTCTTTATACGTGCTTAACGTATTGTCATACTTAAACAAAACCTTTTTGAAAATAGTGTATCTAAAGATATCTATTTTGATGACGCAATTTTAAAATTTGCAGAACGAAAAGTTAGAAAGAAGAGTTTCTAAGTATCATGTTGAAGTACAGTTTGCTGGATTAGAGCCTAGTGAACGAAGCTTGTAAACAATTGAGTTTTCATTAAATTGTATTATAATAATAATAAAGCTTTACACTGGATACTATGAAAAAAGATATCTTACATTGTACATTAAACTGGCTTATTAACAAAAAGGCATTTTACTTATTTTTTCATTCATAAAAAATGTTTACAAATAACTAACATTTTGCCTTCTTTTCATAACCAATCGAATAAAAAAATGCTTCCTCAATAAATTTCATTTTATATTTTGGTGGACATGGGGGCGACAAGGTGAAACTCCGCACTGGGTGCCACCAGATCTTGATTCCCACTGACTCATATTATAGCTCGGGCCTAGCAATCTCACCGCCGTTATTCTTATCGGGCGCCTGTCCCTATATACCAGGGGTGGCCAAACTTTTGACCTCTGAGGTCTACTTGTGTTCAAAAATGTTTCTTGCGGGCGACCCTAAGGTAGAGTTTACAAGAGAGAAATAAAACATTTTAGCGATAAGTTAGTAAGTATTTTTCTATTATATACGTTGAAAACAAAATACATAATGTTCATTCTGTATTAGGTTTTTGGGTGGATATTTGGCACTGCATATTCTCCACAAGTTTATTATATTGAGGAGTGTAAGAAGTAACTGCGATGCGCAAACAGGAAGTTAAGTGGGCATCTGTTAAACGAGAACGATGTTTGGTTTTTATTGTATTCATAGTAGAAAATGTCGGTTCGCAAAGATAGGTGGAACCGAAAAACGAAGTCAAATATAAGGCAACCTTTCTTAGGCATGGGAACTTTTCTTTGCAAATCAGTTTCCAAAAATCAGTATTACTGCCAAATGCTCTTGCTTTCAGAAATATGTCGCATCTCATTTTAATTATTTCTTCTTCCACCACAACAGATTCAGAATCAGTTAACTTGCCGATTTTTGCAGTCAAGCTGTGAAGGTCATTGCTTTCATTAAAAGGGAATGTCATGAAACTTAGCACTTCTTCGAGAGCGAAGAAATCCAAGAACCTTCTTTCGAACTCCAGGTGCAAGTTCTCCAGCTGTCTGGCGATAGTTTCAAAGTCCCGATTTGAGTTGTGCGTGCATTCTTCTTCCATGTTTTTATAGTTTCTTAGTTCACCTCGTCTTAATTGAGATGCATGCACTTGAATTTGACTTTTAAATGTTTTAATCAAAGTTGTCATATCAATCACATTCCTGTCTTTTCCTTGAAGATTTAAGTTCAACTGATTGAGTTTCTCCGTTATGTCACAAAGAAAGGCGAGCTTCATGAGCCATTTTTCATCTTCAAGCTCAGGTACATTTTCTTCTTTCGAATGGATGAATGCTTTGATTTCTGGCAGTAATTGGCGAAACCTCTTCAAAAAAGCACCACGACTAAGCCACCTAACATCTGTATGTAGCAAAAGATCCGAGTGTTCGGCTTCAGTCTCTTCCAGTAAAGCTCGAAATTGACGCCTTTGCAAACTTCTGGTTCGAATAGAATTAACTATTTTAAAGGCAATTTTCATGATAATATCCGAGTCAAGAATTTTAGAGCACAAATCTTGCTGGTGTATGATGCAGTGATAGTTGGTGAAACTTGGAATGTTGTCATCATTTTTACACAATGAAATAAAACCAATTCTTTGTCCCAGCATAGCGGGTGCTCCATCTGTCGTAATAGCAACTATTTTGTGAATCGGAAACTCAGTTTTTTCTACAAAATCTTTAAAAGATCTGTAGATATCCTCACCTCTTGTTTGCCCCTTCAATGGAATCATCGTCAATAATTCTTCTTTTGACGTCATATCTTCAAAAACTAGATGCACGAAAATGCACAATTCAACAGTGTCCGTCACATCGGTGGATTCATCGAATTGTAGTGACAAAAAACTACATTTTTGCAAGTCTTCCTTAAGCAATTGTTCCAAATTTCCACTTAAGGCTTCACTTCGTCGCATCACAGTGTTTCGTGGCAGAGAAATGGCATTTATGGCTGAAATAATTTCTTTCTTATTTTTAAAGTCATTAAACAGTACTTCTCCAGCTCTCTGCATGGCTTCCTTGATCATTTCTCCATCTTCAAAAGGTTTCTTTCGTTTTATCAATATTTCCGTAACAGCAAATGACGCCAGTGTACCAGCTTTTGATTTCAAGTCTGGTTTCGTAAAAAAAGATTGTTGCGCACTTAAGCTGCTTTTTAATTCTCGTACTTTTACCTTCCGAATTTCACTGCCAAATGGAAAATCTGTGGCGTATTTGGAATGTGTAGTTTTAAAGTGCCTTTCCACATTTGCTCTTTTCGGTAATGCTACACTCGAATTACAAATTAGGCACACACATTTGTCGTTGACCATAACGAAAAAAAATTCCTCTTCCCACTCACTGTGATAATGGTAAGTCTTACTTTTTTTTTAAACTTGAACCAGATGGCACACTCATTTTGATTAAATAAAAGTCACAAACTCATAAAGGTCCCTACGTTACTTAGCATTGTTACGCCGCTGCCTGACGAATTTCACGTGAGGAACGAACGATGTCGACCGAGAGTTCGGTATTCACAGTCACAACGCATACGTCTGTCCAAACGCACTCAGTCCAGGACCCTTCACGCACTTTTCATCGTTTCGTATCGCTTCTGAATTCAAACTGACTGGCTGTGGCTTTCGCCAGCTATTTATATTATATGATGGGATTAGCGACATCTAGAAATTTCGAGAAACAACTCGCGAACCAACACAGCGTTCGCTCGCGCGTCTTCACGAATCTTCCATCGCCGCCGTCGATATTGTTCTAGACAAGTTAGTACTACCTAGTGAAACTAGAAGGCGTAACTTGCACTGCGCTACGACCAAAGCGCGTGGGTAGTTATTGGCGCGAATACACTTGATTTTTTTTGTCTTCTTTTTTAGTTTATTTATTTATCTCTTGGGGGATACCTAAATCGCCTTCGCGGTCGACCGGTAGACCGCGGTCGACCTCTTGGCCACCCCTGCTATATACAATACAGCTCTACATTCCCGATAAAGTGCGCATCATCATAGAAGAATATTTTCAAAATCATTTCTGCGCAGTTCCTTCTTATAACACATCTTATCAAACGTTATACATAACTTTCGATATGCTTCTGCAGATTTTAACTTAAGTTTAAATTAGTAAAGTAAACGCTCGAATTGCGGACATTTTTTGAACTGAAATAATCACAAATCGCATGATTATGTCGCGTTAAAGCTTACTACAACCGGACAAAAATGCTTTTTATGTCGAACAATTAGTAATCGCATGCAATTTTTTAGTAACCTGATATATAAAATTAATAAAAATTAATGTGTGATTATTGGTAAACTCTGTGCGAAACTTGATGGAAGCTCGATTTCAGGCAAAAGGTAAAAAAAATAAAATGCAAGTAATTGGAATTTTCGTATGGAAATGTGCAACTTGATTTTAAGTTTTTATTCTTAAATTATTGGGAGTCAAGGAGGCCTTTTTATTTATTTCATAAGTTTGATAAAGAATTAAACTTTGAATAAGATGATTTCATTGAATTGAGAGAGAGAGAAGGAGAGCACCATATATAATGATACCTATAAAGAACATTCGTTACAGCAAATAATTATAAATCATTAATACTTTTCGAAAATTCCAGTGAACAGAATTGAGAAAGACAATTTTACAATTTTATTTTAAAACAAAGCGAAGTAAGACTTCAGATATTGATTAAATTTATTACACGTGAATCAGTGCAACCATTTGGTGTATAAAGATTGGATCTGATCTCATAATTTGCTGACCAACGTGTTCTCTCTTTCCTCCCCTCTTCCCGTTACATATGATACATACATACATACATATATAGATTAACGGGACGTAGTGGCGGTGAAGTGACGAGGGCAACCGCCTTCGCATCATCGTAGCGGCATCAAATAATCGCAATAAAAACACTTTACGATGTAGCAACTGTCTGCAACAAAAACCGGTACGAGTTAACAATAAATTGCCGGTATCGTAAAACGGCTTTGGTGTGGTCGCTGACAGGTGTCAACGCAAAGCAACATAACGGCTCGAACTCTGCAAGAAATCGGATTGGTATTGGACGCTGAAAGATAACTGAAGAGGGATTACAGATAAACATCAATATTGAATTCGCGCAATATAGTATTATATTTGTATTTGAATTAGATATTGTGACTATTTTTTTTTATATCTTAACGAAACGTATAATCGATGTATGTTTAAGATGTCTACAATATGTGTACGTTGATGCTCTTTTAAATTTTTTTTTTAATTCGAGAAAAAGATAAAAACCATTATGTGTTAACAGATTTCTTTCAAAATTTCTGTAATAATAATAATCCATTTGTTACACCGACGCACAAATTAGTCTATTTACAGGATTAATTATATACATATATGTATATATATATATATATATATATATGTATATATATATATATATATATATCCATTGATAACTTGGAGTTTTTCGGCTTTTAATCTGTTCTTGTAAATGCCACATCACACGTTCGTCTTAATTGTAAAATTTGGATTATCGTCAGACCACCAGCGATAATGTTGTGACGAGACAGTTCCATTTGATGAAAACGTTGCTTTATCGGAAAAAATTGTAAAGAAAGGGTCCTCTTCTAACTCTCCTTGGATGACACAGCAAAAATCATAATCTCTTCCTTTCAATGTGTGAATGATTTTTAGTTTGTATTCATTTAGTTTTAAAATTCTTGCCACTGTATCTTACATTTTGTTGCATCAACAATTTTCTTTTGCGCAATGACAGTTTTGGATTTTCTACCACAGACAACATTACTTCAAACTGCGTATTCTCATCAGCAACCAGCTTTTGGCGTTTTCCATTAAAATTATTTTTAATACTTCCAGTAAAATTTATTTACTATTTTCGTAACAGTTGAATGATTAATATTTTTATTGGGATGTCTACTATTAAAAATAATAGCTGCTGTGCTGTGTTTTATAATTTTCTCCCACAATCAAAACAATTTCTATTTTCTCTTCACAAGTTAATAACACTACCATTTTTATGTGTCATAAATTCTAACGCGTTTTGAAACTCAATTTCAAACATTTCTTGCTATCAACAAATCATTTGTATGTCAGTGCATCCTAGATTACAGGTAGCTACAGTTAAATTTGCATTGATATTGTAGACAGAAAAGAAAATAATAATTTTTTCAATGTAAATGGATGTAATTGTATATTTGAACGTACTTTTTAGTTATGATCAAGTTTTCTTTATAACAATTTTCGATATTGTCAAATATAAAGGTACTTTCCTCTTGAGTAACATTAATATTTTTTAACAAACCGCGTATACGACTGAAAAAATTTAATATCTGATGATTGTATTTTAGATTTTAGAACCTGCACAATTTTTTATGAGGAATAACTTTATTCCTAAAATTAATAATAAAAAAGTTTTCCGGATGCTTCTAACTTAGTGAGACAATTTGTAATAGAAACAAAAAAGATTCTTTAACACACATAGCTGGTGTACGAATACGATTGGAAATAACTGTATTTGTTTGCTTACTTTTTTGTTGTCAAGCCAAAGTCTAAAAACATTTTTTTCATTGTAATTAATTATTATATTTTCTTAAATAGGGATACTTAGAATATTATAGCATTGTATTATTATTTGATAAATAATAATACAATGCTACTTCCTAAAATAAATTCATATTTTGTTTTTAAATTATGAATTGTTTTGATAAAGTAGTAAACTAGTAATACTACATAATAACTCTAGTTTACATGATAATTTTATATGAACAGCTTTTTAAACAAAGTATGTTTACAAGACGACAAATAATGTCCACGCTAGAGGTAGCAAACCCTAGAAGATGCACAGATCACGCATTTAGGCATCTTAACTATAATCAACAAATTTTATATCAACAGAATAATTGAAAATCGGGAATCTGTTGTAAAAGTAGGTCAGTAGCGCTACGAACCATATACGCTTACATAATGTCATTTAGTTTCCAATTATATACATGTGCTATTCTCCCTTTTTAGGGATGAGGCAACTTTCTTTTTTGTATGCTAGTTCCGATAGCGGTGTAGTCAGAAGCTACAGTGTAAAGAGACGAGGTGGGGTGGTATTGCGTATGGCAGAAATTTACATTTAGCGCTTATATTTACAACAGCTATATACGTACACAACATTAAACACGTTTTAAAATCTTACCTACTTTCTCAGAAGTGGACTTCCTAATTCGATTTTTGACACAACCCGAAAGAGGTACAATATATTTTGTTATTTACACAGAAAGGGTGCCAACAGTCAGTTTTGAATTTTTCGATGTGCACCTTCTTTTGTAATTTACTCGATATATAATAAAAAGTGCAAAAGATAATAGTAATATACAGGGTTAGGTAAATGCATATATCAATTCGAATATCTTTGATATGACTACTTAGATTTTAATAAGACTTTCCACAATTAATTAAATGTAAATCGCGGATTCGATGAGTATATCCATATCCGACTCAGACTTCCGGTTTAGGCGAAAACGCTGTTAATCTTCTTATTTTAAATGAAGCACCCTGTATATTTTTGCGAATTTCAATAGACCTCTGCTCTGGGAGTTCAGTAATAATAAGGTTTCGCACTCTATTGTTCAACAACGACAGAGATATTTAATTAAATCTAATAATGCAAATTTTATTGAGAACCACAAAAATGAACACAAAAAATATAAACAAAATCAATATCAGTTAAGCAAGTTTTCGAAATGATGACCGTTCACCTCTTGATAATATGTAAGTCTGCGAACAAATTGAATGACATTTGCCAAAGCCTCCTCACGAATTAATTGCACTTCTTCCAATTAACTGTCGTAACTCGCCACACACTTTGGGGTCTAAATGACCCCAAAGGCAAAAATCTAGGAGATCTAAATCTGCAGACTATGCAGACCATTCAATGAATCCTTTACGACCAATCATCCGATTTGGGACTGTTTCGTTTAAAAAATTTCTAACATTAAAGGCATAGTATGAGGGGGTGCTCCATCTTGTTGGGAACAAACATAGGTAATTCCCCATCTTTCTTAATATTAGGAACAACTTGATGACGTAAGAGATTTAAATATCTCTGTCCAGTTAGTGTACCATGAATGAAAAAGAGACCAATAATACGGTTCCTGAAAATACCAGCCCAAACGTTTAATTTCTGCGAATGTTATGTATACGTTTCTAGCTTCCAATGATTATCTGTTGACCAGTATCGATAATTATGGCGATTAACGGTACCATTAACACAAAACGTATCCTCTTCGGAAAACAGCAAATTGTTTGTAAAATATTGGTTATTCTTGCAAATCTCCATCACTCTTTCGCAAAATTCAATTCTACGATCATAATCTCCATCCAATAATTCTTGCAGTAAATGTGGTTTATACGGATGATATTTTTCGTGCTTGAATATTCTGGCTACTGATCGGCAACTTATATCATAGTTCAGTGCGAGAGATGTAGTAGAAGTTTGTGGTAATTCTTCTAATGCTATAGCACTATCTTGAGCAATAACTTCGTTAGTTGCGACTTTTTATTTCCTGTCAAGTTATGTCTTCTCAAAGTTGTACCAACGACAGTTCGTGATAATAGATGTCGATCTTGATGCAAATTGATAAATAAATCGCTGACTTGTTCATATGTTCTGATGCGGTCACCAAAATCAATCATCAGATTTTCAATACGTTCTTTTTCATTTAATTAAACCATTATTCATATTTGGGCGGCTTCAAAGTTAATTCTAACAGTGTAAGTTAAGTACTGAATTTTAAATCCATGGCTGGAAGAAAAGGGTGTCAAACCTTATTATTGTTAAACCCACAACGCAGAATTCCATTGAAATTCCTAAAAATATATAACGTCTTTCATTTAAAAGAAAAAGTTAATATAGTTTCCGGCTAAACTGGAAGTCTGATTCGGATACACGTATAAAGTAGTTGAAATTGAGGTACCTAATGGACTAGGTTGATCGAGCGTTGCGCCTGCCAGGAACGTAACGGTGGCGTCTCGACTTTTAAATCCTCATACCAGGGTTTGTAACAAAAGGGGGGGGGGATACAAGCAATGTGTTATTTTAAGTGATAACGGCACGCTAATAATGGTTCTAGGCGTCTTTGTCCCTTACTTTCGAAATCGCACAACGGTGTTTCCTCCAACAGCCTTACTTGGGGAAGCACCCAGCAATAAATTGACAATAAACATAGCTGAAAAGCGGCATAACATACACAGAAACACAATAGTTAGGGAAAATGCTTGATTTCGAATATAACGAAATTGTGTGAACTTATAAAAATTTAAAAAACGAGAAATTACACGCTTTTCAAGTGTAACAATCACGTAATTTCATAATTAAAATATTATTTAAGTGCTATATTATACTAAACAGAAAAATAAACTACTTCATCTGTATTAATTAAGCATAATTAGCGTAATACTGATGGTTTATTGTACACCAGTGTAATAAAAATACGACCACCATGTTAATGCATTGAATGGAAGGACTTACGTAGATTCTGTACTGTACGATTGTCTGATATATTGATTATCAGATGCACGTCTAAGTGTGGATAGACTCACATCGACTACATGTTCAGTGTTCGTTATCCGATTTTAAAGCAAAAAAGTAAAGAAGAAAGAATTCAAAAGATCAATCGTAAATTATATGGAGAAAAGAATGTATTAACTTATAACTAGGGACCGGACAGGACAGGACTATGACTCATCGCCCGCGGGCGTACTATTGAAAATTTGTATTTTTAAAAAGCTTTTAATTTTATTTATATAATTGGAAAACAAACCGGTGGTGATCTATAAAATATGAAATACATTGTTATTTGTTTATTTTGTAGTTGAAGTTGAGTAAAGTAGTATTAATATTAACTAGCAATACTTTCGCAAGGTTCTCTTCTGTAAAATTTGTTATCATTGAATGAAATACAACCTTCTTCCGCATCGCAACTGGTTATAAGTGCATACTGGAAATTTCTATTAAAAACTGCGTCTAAATTTTACCGAAGGCTACATGCGAAGTCACTTGGAATAGTTTTCAAATTATTAATAGCCATATCTAATGTGGTTAATCCATCATTTAATTTGATATTTTGGTTTTCAAAATAAGTTGATTAGTTTTGACAAATTTCTAAAGTGTTTCTGAAGAAAGTACAACTGATTTTATTAAATTTGGAATTTGTATTAGTTCCTTCCACTCAGAAATAATTCGAGCATCGTCATTTAAACATGTAACTAAATTTTATAAACTATCGTAATTCTCTGCATAAAAACTAGTAGCTTCCAATCATGTTCCCCATCTAGCTATTACTGTAAAGAGCTACTTTCAATGGTGCTTTTCTTAAAACATTTTTAAAAGCAGATGCAAGTCTATCAAGGTCTATCGAAGGTGTTTCTGAGGAAACATATCCTAATATGCTGCATATTACTTGCGCCACACATGCTCTCCATAGAATCTGTGAATATATCAGAGACACCTTTCGGGAAGTTGATAGAGTTGTATCCGCTTTTAAAAAAGTTTCCAGAAAAGCATCATTGAGAGTAGCTCTTTACAGGGAAAAACTAAAAAGTAATAACTAGATAGGGAACATGGTTAGAAGATACTTGTTTTTATGCAGAGAATTTCGGTAGTTTACAAAATTTCGTTACATGTTTAAATGACGATGTTCGAAGTATTTCCGAGTGCAAGGAATTAATACAAATCCCAAATTAAAAAAATCAGTTCTGCTTTTTTCAGGAATACTTTGGAAATTTGCCAAAACTAATAACATATTTTTAAAATCAAAATCTTAAATTAAATAATGGATTACCCACATCAGATGTGGTTATTAATAATTTGAAAATATTCCAAATGACTTCGGCAAAAGTTAGACGCAGTTTTTAATAGAAATTTAGAATGAAAAACATTGCGGCAATTGTGTATGCGGACAATGCCTCAAAATAGAACTGCTAAATACGCTGAAATAAAAGAATATTTCCAGTATACACCTATAAGCAATTGCGATGTAGAAAAGATGTTTTCTACAAGGATGTATTTCATTTAAAGAGAATAAATTTTACAGAAGAGAAACTTGAGAAAGTATTGCTAGTTAATATTAATACTCCTTTACTCAACTTGAACTATAAAATTAACAAATAAAAATGTATTTTGTGTTTTATGGATCACCACCCGGTTATTTTCCAATTATATAAATAAAATTAAAAACTTTTTAAAATAGAAATTTTCAATAGTACGCCCATGGGCGATGAATCATCGGCCTCTCGTATCCAGTCCCTTGTTATAGCACTTGTTAAAAGACAAATTACTACCTGACTAGTATATTACAACTATCGTACATATCAGAATATTATAATACTTAAAATATCAAATATTAATGTTTTAATGATTTCTCATATTCCAAGTAAGAAGTCTTTCGATAAGTACTTTACATATTCTATTTAATAAACAATGTATGTTTAATATGTTAATTTTTGTCTGACTTGTAGACTTTCGCGGTCGTTGTCTATGGTGGATTCCGCGTCTTTGGCACTGCTTCTTTCTGGGCTGATGTTTAGTTCACTGTCCAACAGTAGTAGCAGTCCTTAAGATGTCTCTTGCAACAATAGACGAAACGTCGGCTAGGAAGGAAGCAGTACTAAGGACCCGGTTCTAACTCGGATTCCAAGAAGCAATCATGCTAATTTTTGTAGTTCTATTATTTTATTTCAATATATTTATGAAAATTCTTTCAATGGAGACTGTGGTTAAATAATAATTTAAAAAGGTATATAACCCCTTACCACAATTATTAGTCGTATCCTAAATACGTATTTCGACAACTAAGTTGTCATCATCAGTAGGTAAAAACTACTAATTAAAGTCACACGGGGCACAATAAAGTAAGATAAACGCTTCCGCACAACTACTATACACTGCAACCCTGTAAAGACTGGGTCTTTACAGGGTTGCAGTGTATAGTAGTTGTGCGGAAGCGTTTATCTTACTTTATTGTGCCCCGTGTGACTTTAATTAGTAGTTTTTACCTACTGATGATGACAACTTAGTTGTCGAAATACGTATTTAGGATACGACTAATAATTGTGGTAAGGGGTTATATACCTTTTTAAATCAATATATTTATAACAAGCCATTAGCAGATTGTCTTATGCATTAAATTTTTTGACAAATAAAATGAATAAGTTACAAGAAAACAAGAAACGAATAGAATATATTTCAAATTACACATATGTCATTTACGAGTATAGTGTATTATATTGCCTTAACGATTCGACCTACTTTAAAGTATTTTTTTTTGGATTAATGAGACAAAAATCATTGCTGCTATGAACATGAACCTACGCATTGTAATTGGACTAACGTAAGAAAAGATAATACTAGCGATTCCGCGCCTCCGAGGAAGATATGTTATTAAATTGGCGTTTATTTATCTGGAGTTGTTCTCACCTATTATTAAGTGCATGTGTCGAATGCTAGTAATGTGCATGGTTTCCCAGAAGTATTTATTGATTGCCTGCATCTCAGTGTAGTTATGCGAAAATTGCAAAATTATTGCGAAGAGTAATTTTCTGAATTTATATGTGTATGTGCTTGCATGTATATATATATATGTGTGTTTGAACTTACTATAAAATAAAGAACTTTACATGGGCCTTTTATTTCTTACATCTAATTGTGAGAACAGATCAACAAACTAACGGAGATAAGTAGATATTTTTACGGCTGACTATGTTATAAGGCCTTATACTCACTCGTTTATGTTAACTTCTCACTAGAAATTAAGTTAATAGCTCAAAAATGTACGTATAGTTTATCGGTTAGATATATACAGTTAAGTACGCGAAAGGGTTATTAATCCAATACAGAAATTGTCAGCACATTTTCAGTCTTCGATGAATGCAGAGTTGTGAATAATATAAAAATAATGTTGGTTTTATTAACATGTAAAATATTCTATGTATTAGTTGGATAATTAATAATTACTATTTTTTTTAAGAAAATAAAAAACAGTTTTTGTTGGAACTAAATATTTTATTCATTAATGTATTTAATACTCACACCGGGCAAGGAAATAACATGCATAACTTTCTATAAATTACTTAGCTTGTTACCTACCTTGTCGAAAGTCTTCTAGATATTGCCTCCGAGAAGGCTGAAACCATTGACCATTAGTGGACCAATTCGGAGCGAAAGCAGAGGCGTGACTAACGAATTTGTTCCCGCATGCGAAACATTATTAATATCTAGAGATATACTATCACGAACGGTGCTGTTATTATGTTAGATACAAAAAAAATGTAAGACGGTTTTTCTAGATTATGAAACGTTCTCGATGATACGTATATAAAATAAAATCTAAAATGTATGTAATTAGATGATTAAAACGAAACTTACCGTCTTATGCGTTTTCCGTGACTTGAAAATCTGGAGAAGCGCGATGAAATATTGTTAACATAAGGTGCGTCTCCAAAGTTATTTCTCATCATTGTACACAAATAAAATAAGAACACTTCGTATTTTGTATTGGCACCAGTGTCTCTATCTTTATGTCTTGCGCTATGCACGTGGCGTTGCAAATTTGATTTTGTTAAATGGTTTATATATATATTGCACACTAAACATTTTACATTTACCCCATTGTAAGATAAACTAGGATGGTTCTCAATAAACCTATTGACTAACTTTGATGATAGCGGTTTTTTTTACTGTACGCTCCTTCATCATTATTAAATACACAGAATACACTTTCCTGCTGCTATTATACGTGTACACACGATGACCGTGAACAACATACTAAGTAATCGTATGTGCGATGGGGCACGCGGAAACTAATTCGTTAGTCACGCCTCTGCTTTCGCTCCGAATTGGTCCACTCTAACCATTACTCATACTGCAATTTTGTCAACCTTCACCTTAAACAATAGTTCCTGTCCCTCTGTTACCCATCACAATCAACAAATCCCTCGCTTGGTTCAATGGTTAACATAGATGCCTCATATACTAGCCAAATTCATATAGTTAGAGTTAAAATGTTCCTAGGTTCATTGGTTACTAGGACGCAATTCTTCTTGGACAATAAGTTACTATTGGTGATAAAACCTATCTGGAGGTATAGTATTCAGCTTTGGGGTGTCGCCAGTTTTTCAAAAGAACACAAAGACTTCAACCAAAAGTTTTAAGAACAATTATCAGGGTCTTAAGGTATTACTCTAACAAAGTGATTCAAAGACAGTTAAAAATGTGAACTATTCAACAAGAAATAACAAGCTTCAGTGCCAAATATCGATAAGGCATTGAATAACATCCGAACGCCTATATGCCATACTGGCTGTCAGCGCGAAAAGTGGACAATCTAAAAGAACGCGACCCACTGAACAAGCAAATTTATTTTATAAAATAACATTAATACATTATTAATTATCGAACAATTTTTTGATAAATGGGCAAGATAGGTAAGTTGTAATCTGTATAACTTTAAACATGGTCTTTATAAGGTAATTTACATATATGTAATAGCCTGAGGAATATCCATGCTCTAATGTAAAATGGTAATTTATCGAAATGTATCCAGAAGAACAAATTGAATATCATTACTTTTCACAACACAGTGTCAGAATAGTGGAAAGATTTTTGAACATTAGTAATGTGACTAAAGACAAGTCTATTGGTCGTCCCACTCGATATTTTGGAAAATATAAATCAAATTGTTGAATAAAATCCTGTTTCTGTACGTCTCAACTAATAGGAGAACTTTACTTTGTAGTTATTTATAAATCAGCTGGATAATATAGGATTAACTGGATAATATAGGATTAACTAAGGATATTTCCAACAGGATTTTGCCACACCACACTCCATATACAACTATAAATTATTTACAGGAATTTTTCGCAGATCGTGTCATAAGTGTGGGTTTATAGCCAAGTAAATCACCTGATTTCACCTCTGGGTTTCTTTTTATTCCCTTATTTAAACAAAAATGTAATATACCTGAATTCCATAAACAATTTGCAAGAGCTAAGGTACTAAATTGAAGAGGCAATTTCAAATCTGGCACCTGAAATGTTAGATACATAATTGTATTATTTGTAATATAGGTTCGTAAAATTTGTTTCGGCTATCATTTTGTATAAATCTCACTTCTGATAAAAAGTTTTTGGAGACCGTATTTTTCTCTTCTGTACCGGCATAGCCGGTCAAGAGAAAATTGCCACTTTCGGCATAGTCTCTTTTGTCCGTTATATGTCACTAGATTATATGGTGCCACCTGATAAGACAAAATTTGCTATACCTTATGAGTCGATTCTTTCAGCGTTACTTCACTAGCCTGATGAAGTCTGATAGTAGATGACAGAAACACGTGTCTTAGAGAGTGGCAGAAGTAAATGTTGGAAAATACGAGGTGTATGTCATGTGTACAGTTACAGACGTGTATATTACATGTCTGTTTCATTTGTAATGAATAGGTAATACTTAACGTATTGATAGCGGTTTTTTTTACTGTACGCTCCTTCATCATTATTAAATACACAGAATACACTTTCCTGCTGCTATTATACGTGTACACACGATGACCGTGAACAACATACTAAGTAATCGTATGTGCGATGGGGCACGCGGAAACTAATTCGTTAGTCACGCCTCTGCTTTCGCTCCGAATTGGTCCACTCTAACCATTACTCATACTGCAATTTTGTCAACCTTCACCTTAAACAATAGTTCCTGTCCCTCTGTTACCCATCACAATCAACAAATCCCTCGCTTGGTTCAATGGTTAACATAGATGCCTCATATACTAGCCAAATTCATATAGTTAGAGTTAAAATGTTCCTAGGTTCATTGGTTACTAGGACGCAATTCTTCTTGGACAATAAGTTACTATTGGTGATAAAACCTATCTGGAGGTATAGTATTCAGCTTTGGGGTGTCGCCAGTTTTTCAAAAGAACACAAAGACTTCAACCAAAAGTTTTAAGAACAATTATCAGGGTCTTAAGGTATTACTCTAACAAAGTGATTCAAAGACAGTTAAAAATGTGAACTATTCAACAAGAAATAACAAGCTTCAGTGCCAAATATCGATAAGGCATTGAATAACATCCGAACGCCTATATGCCATACTGGCTGTCAGCGCGAAAAGTGGACAATCTAAAAGAACGCGACCCACTGAACAAGCAAATTTATTTTATAAAATAACATTAATACATTATTAATTATCGAACAATTTTTTGATAAATGGGCAAGATAGGTAAGTTGTAATCTGTATAACTTTAAACATGGTCTTTATAAGGTAATTTACATATATGTAATAGCCTGAGGAATATCCATGCTCTAATGTAAAATGGTAATTTATCGAAATGTATCCAGAAGAACAAATTGAATATCATTACTTTTCACAACACAGTGTCAGAATAGTGGAAAGATTTTTGAACATTAGTAATGTGACTAAAGACAAGTCTATTGGTCGTCCCACTCGATATTTTGGAAAATATAAATCAAATTGTTGAATAAAATCCTGTTTCTGTACGTCTCAACTAATAGGAGAACTTTACTTTGTAGTTATTTATAAATCAGCTGGATAATATAGGATTAACTGGATAATATAGGATTAACTAAGGATATTTCCAACAGGATTTTGCCACACCACACTCCATATACAACTATAAATTATTTACAGGAATTTTTCGCAGATCGTGTCATAAGTGTGGGTTTATAGCCAAGTAAATCACCTGATTTCACCTCTGGGTTTCTTTTTATTCCCTTATTTAAACAAAAATGTAATATACCTGAATTCCATAAACAATTTGCAAGAGCTAAGGTACTAAATTGAAGAGGCAATTTCAAATCTGGCACCTGAAATGTTAGATACATAATTGTATTATTTGTAATATAGGTTCGTAAAATTTGTTTCGGCTATCATTTTGTATAAATCTCACTTCTGATAAAAAGTTTTTGGAGACCGTATTTTTCTCTTCTGTACCGGCATAGCCGGTCAAGAGAAAATTGCCACTTTCGGCATAGTCTCTTTTGTCCGTTATATGTCACTAGATTATATGGTGCCACCTGATAAGACAAAATTTGCTATACCTTATGAGTCGATTCTTTCAGCGTTACTTCACTAGCCTGATGAAGTCTGATAGTAGATGACAGAAACACGTGTCTTAGAGAGTGGCAGAAGTAAATGTTGGAAAATACGAGGTGTATGTCATGTGTACAGTTACAGACGTGTATATTACATGTCTGTTTCATTTGTAATGAATAGGTAATACTTAACGTATTGACACACTTAAACTTTTTTACGGATTAATATGTATATTTTATATAAATATATAATTCGCGTATAGAAGAAGATAGAGGACGTTACGAAAATATAGTTAAATAATAGCAAACAAACCAGATGCGGAATATTGGTACACCTTACATAATTGTATTCAGACTCATTTAATTAAATTTAATGTTTTAGTATCTAACAACGCTTAATATTATAAATAGATAACATAGAATTTCTAATCTATAAATAAATGAATTGACCGCAAACATGGATTCCTGTTAATCATGCTTTTTTAAGATTGAACATCAACAACATTAATTAGCAGTGCTTTTGCAAGCCGCCATGTATTTACGAGGGCTTATTTCAAGCACAGTAAATATGTGCGCATTGTATTGAAATAAACGTCGTTACTGGAATAATGGCGAATTTATTGACATAGTATGTTTTGCACGTCGAAGAGTTAACCTCGTGGTAGATAATTGCATATATAAATCGGTGTCAACAATATTAGTGTACCTGTTTCCTGATAGCTGTTTTACCGCTTACTGAGCATATTTACAATAAATATGTACGTAATAAGATCAAAAAAATAATCATTCAATGAATTTGTATTAATACAATAGCAGATATTAGTATTTACATAATGATAAAGATTTTTGTGAATTTAATAACATGCATTGACTTTCACAAACGAAATTTATTAGAAGTGAAAACCAAATTATCAACGAAATATCAGTACCGCAAAAAAAATTCTAATTCCAATGTAATATATTATATAATTTTCGTTGAAATATATTTAATTTGCATTGGCATTACATCGAACGAAGTATCTTTTTAATGTTACGAGTATTACATTCGAAACAAGTTCTATTGAAGATATTCGACAATTTCTATTAAAATGTTAGTTCCAACTTTAACCTCGGAAAGAAGAAAGTTTTGCATCAAGTAGTACTTTATTAGTAATGTAACCAAGTAAACAATTTATCCCTTCTAAAGCCTTTAAAATTACCTGAAAATAGAAAACAGTTGACGGGTTAATGATCGAACTTCAAAAGAAAACAACAACTGAGTAGGTGCTGATGATAACATTTTCATTTCTTAGAGAAACTTTCTGCTTATGTAAACATGTGTGGGGTGAAATACCAAGAGTTTCGGCAAGGACAGTTCACTATTTTAACATGAAATATTTACTTTATATTCACAAGAGAATTTGTTTGATGTAAGAGAAACCACAAACATAAAAATGCTCAAGAATGATTTAATAATTGATTAATCATAGAGATTAAATACGCTAGTTTAAAAATGTAGTATACTGTGTACGTAGAAATTATAGTTAAAGTATAAAATCCGTGCTTTTATTTCCAAATTCCCATCACCACATCAGACATAATAGAAGACTATCGTTGTATACTTTCTCTATATGTTCTTGTTCACAATTTTCCACCATGGATAACATCATGTCTAAATAAATAAGATTTTCTCATGTCCACGCGACTGTTAGATTTTTGACAATGAAATTAAATTAAAGATGTGTGAATACTACATGTTTTGAATAAAAACAAACATCAGTATATTGATGAAGAAAGCACATACATACATAGTTGCTCATCTTCTACTTTACGTTGTCGATGTATCGTTCATTAAATATATCAATTGATAAATTCTTTTTTCGGCTTTTATATGAAATATTTACAAATATTATCAAATTAGTATGTACTTGCGAAGTAAGTTTGAATGTAAACATTGCTATCTACAAATTACAAAGCAAATCATACGAAATTTCAAAACAGACAACTGGTTTCAATAACTGACATTTGCCTTCAATAACTGACATCTGCATTCAAAGCTGACATCTGCTTTCAAAACTGACCTCTACTTTCAAATCTTACATTTACTTTCAATAACTGACATCTGAATCATTAACACTGTTACTTTATAATGCAGTTCTAAATAGCTTGAACCAAAATCTGTCGTGGCTTAAATGGTAAAGCAACGGTCCGGCAAACCGTAGACTTGGGTTCAAGTCCCAACGTAGACAAAATTTTTCAATTAAAAATTTGGTATGATTTGCTTTGTAATTTTTAGACAGCAATGTTTACATTCAAACTTACTTCGCAACTACATACTAATTTGATAATATTTGTAAATATTTCATATAAAAGCCGAAAAGCTCCAAAAATTTATCAAGTAATATATATATATATATATATATGTGTGTATATGTATATGTATATATTGTGTGGACGTTATGTAGATGACACCTTTGTTATTTGGCCACACGGTGAAACAGAATTACACAATTTCCTGAACCATCTCAACAGTTTACACACTAAAACACAGTTCATAATGGATACTGAAGAAAATGGGTCGTTGCCGTTTCTACACGTCCTCATTTCACGGAAAACAAACGGATCATTGAGCCTCACGCCTACAAAAAACAAACACATGAACCGGTACCTAAACACGAAGTCTCATCATGACCGGGCACATCTAAGGGGTAATATAAATGCTAACCCACAGATCAACAAAGCTAGCCGACCAAGAACACAAAATTCAAGAGCTCAGAAAACTACACGACGCATTAACACAAAACGGATTCACAGAAAGAAAAATTGAAATAGTAACGAATAAAAAACCCAGAGAAAAAGAAAACAGAAACAATCCGAACAAAATTCGATTGCCTTATGTTAAGGGACCAACAGACAGAATGCGTGCATGTTGAGGAAATATGAAATCGACACGGTGTACACTACAGACAAGAAAATTTCACTGTTTCTTAGGAATCCAGAATTTAGGACAAAATTGATCTCGAAGAACAAGAGGTTTATGGGATACTATACTGCTCTTGCTATCGCACGCACGTAGGACAATTGAATCGGAGAATAAATGTGCGTTAGGAAGAACTGACTTTCGAAGCTAGAATAAAGGAACATGAAAGATGTTATAAGGATGAGGAACAGACTCTACCTTTTCCAACCTTTGCTTAGAATTTAATCATAAATTAAGTAACGATTTCGAAATCTTACAGATACAGGGAATATAGAAAACTTAACTTATTTTTAATTAAACTTTAATTAACTTAAAGATTATAATACAAAGGTATTTTTAATAATATAAAATACTATTAAAAATCTGGTATGAAGAACACAAATACAGATTCACTATTAATATTTTTTGTGAACGTGTCCGAACATATCCCTCCCTCAGACACCTTCACAAAAAATATTAATAGTGAACCTGTATTTGTGTTCTTCAAACCAGATTTTTAATAATATTTTATATTATTAAAAATACCTTTGTATTATATAAAACTGGTGAGCTTTTACCCACTCATGTATGTTTCAATTATTCTATTCTGACAAAGATTATAATTTTAATAAAATCGGTAGAACTTCAAATGATCAGTTAGACCTCCTAATAAATCTAAATTTATTTATATATTCTATTTTATATTTTATTATAAATACACAACTCCTTCCCTAATAATCATTGTTTTTCTGGATTTATTTGTATATAGGTACTAATTTTGTAAATTGAATTTATGTTTATCATCACCTAGTGAAGCCACAGTATGGCGAAACATAAGTATGTAGTGAAAATTAAAGAAATTTAAAGCTTTGTATTATTAATTAACTTAATAAATGTGTAAATTTTTAAATAATAAAATATGTTAAATAAAGTATCGAACTATTACGCTAAGAAATAAGTAATTAAACTTCTAGTTTCAAAAATTCTTTTATTGTAAATACCACTACAATATTGTTTCGCCGTACAATGGCTTCATCAGGTGGATGAAATACTGTATTTCATCCATAAAAGAATTTTTGAAACTAGAAGTTTAATTACTTATTTCTTAGCGTTATAATGAAGTTTCAACAAGTATCTCCTTCGTCAATTAACTATCGAACTATTAAATGAGATCATGGATTTTTTAGCTGTTAAAGAAATCTATTATAAGATTAGAATTACTTGCAAAAGTGTTTCATACTTTCTTTATCAAGTGCCTGAACTCATGTAAGTAAGAGTGTACATGCTGGACTTTCTTCGTAATTTGTAGTTTTTCTAAACATTTTCAGTGAAATTATTTCTAGTCGCAGTACACGTCTCCAATATCACTTTCACAAGAGCACGAAGTTTATTTTGACATGAATCATTGCCTGTTCGTTTTACAACTGTGTGAACATTCTCTTTTCCTGTGTCAGAAATTATTATTCTATACTCATAGAAATGCACATAAAGGATATACTTCTATATACCCTCGTTACACACTCTATAGGATATTAATGTGTTAGGACAGACAATTATGTATACATGTATATATATGTATATATTACATATGTATTTTCTAACAACAATAACGTCGAGGTATTCCAAATGTGATCTATCGCAGGGTGATGATTTCAGTTGTAGCATTGCGAAGCCGAGCATTGATTAATCATGCGTTTTATGTGTCAATGCTATTCGAACAAGTAACGAAGTGGCATAAGTACAAGTACAAACGATACGCCAACATATTCCTGACGCATAGAAAGACTGCCTAGAAATAAAAGTATTAATATAACCGTGGTCTAACGTGTGTGCAGATCATTGTTATGATCCGTAGACCGTAGATATGGTTTTGTTGTTCCGCGTTTGAGTCCTTCTAACGATTAGAAGGAGTGTATGTATGGTCTTGTGCGTGTTGTATGGGCATGTGTGCGTTGAATGAAATTGTAACTATTCGACTAACAAGCCGCCGTTACATACCTGATTTACATACATCCGCTTATATGAATTTTATTTAACAGTGTGACGTGTCAGATGTATGAAATGGTTGTCATTAGTTACGGCGTTAGGATAGTGTCCGTTCTAAGTATATCAAGAAACCAACTGTAATTATTTTCGATATGAATGGGAACTAGATCAAAGAAAAGAAAGAAAAAGAACATGAATGCAGCGATGTAATAATACCTAGTCACAAAAATGATGACGGCCTGGTTTTCAATGGAATTCGTCACGAAATATGGATAAAATAACTTCTTTTACATGCAATCATAGTAAAAACGCATACGAGGGTACGTCAAAATATAACGAGATTAGTGCTCATCTCTAATGTACTTATCCTTAAGTAGGCTTTGATTTAACTTTTGACGTTTATTACAAATTAATTACTGAATTGTCAGTATTTGACGTATCCATCGAAAAAATAAGAGTGGAGCAAAGATATGCGATAAAATGTTGTGTTTGGTTTTGTAAAACTCGAACTGAAACTTTTGAAATGACCAAACTGCATACCCAGATGACAGTTTATGACAATGTAGAGTGTTTGAGTGGCGTAAGAAATTCAAAGACGGTTGTGAATCAGTGGAAGATGCACCTCGACGTGGGCGATCACCTACTGCACGGATTGATTAAAAAATTGCAGATATTAACGACTTGATCCAAAATGATCGTCGGAGTGGCATATATCGAATTTTTGACATTGTTAATTTGTCTTATGGTTTCACACAAAAAATGATTCATGATGACCAAATCGCTTCCAAAAGTGATGACCGATGAACAAAAGACCAATCGAGTGACAATTTCTTAGCAGTGGAAAAGATAACTGCAACACAATCTACAGTTTTTAAACAACATGGTTACATGCGACGAGAGTTGGTTTTACCATTACGACCCTGAATTAAAGTCTAAAAGTATGCAATGGAAGCACAAAGGCAGTCCAATACTGCAGAAAGCGAAAACTGTGAAAAGCGCCGGTAAAGTGATGCGCTTAAATATTTTTGATAAACGTGGCATTATTTATGATCACATTGTATCTAGAGAACATACGGTAACTGGAAAGTACTACTCTAATGTACTTCGAGGAACCCTAAAGCCAAATTGAAGCAAAAGCAGACTCTTTATCTAGACATCGATTGGATCCTGCATCACGACAATGCTTCGATCCACAGATCAGCGATTTGTCAACGAACACTTGAAGAATACTCACCTGACTTTGCTCCATATGACTTCCATTTGTTTCCTGAAGTCAAAAAAGAACCTGCACAATTGTGTATTCCGAAAAATACCGAAAATTCATTGTTCTGAAACTTTAATAACCGAGTCGAGAAACTCAAAGACATTTACGTCGGCCATTTTGTGTAGTGTAACGTTTCCTCTTTGTGTAACAGCGAAATGGGCAGATCTAATTAACGATTTATATAAAATCTTTAATTAGATTTATTTGTTTTGCTTTTGTAAATTTAATGTACCGATTGTGAAATTAGGGTTGTATTATTTTAATAATTTCTATTATATTGGTTAAATATTTCATTGGTTATAACTTTTCGCGCTAAAATTCTGATTGCTAATTGTTCATTTGTTTAACGAAATTAAATTTACATAAGTAGAATCTCATTTCCTTTTTTTAGCATCGCTAGTTAATTATAATACCAGTGATTCTTTTTCTTTCCTGGGAACTAATTCACTTTTGCGTATAATAATAAATTTAGATTGAGCTTTGCGATAAATTAGCTTGCTTATGATATATAGCTTTTTTTTTACTATACACTGTTATAAACTGATTTTGTTTTACTTTTTATATTTAACTTTATAAAGTATACCCTATGGTAATTTAAATTTTGTTTATGATATCCAACCTATATTTTACCATATGTTAATTTCAATGGCATTGTAGTCGTTGACTTTTGGTTACACTGCATGTTATTTTAGTTAACGCTAATTAGATCAAATTTCTTTAATAGATGTAAGGGGGAAACGAAAGAGATCTCTTTTTTTTCAATACAGGCTGTGCCAAATATTTATTTTCTTTTTCTTTTTTTATTGTTCAACTCTTTTAATAAATTGACTTATGAAAATCATATACGTTTGTTTATTAACTGTTACAGTTATTACATTATTTAGTTGTTTTCTCTGTTGTTTCTCTTTATGAAAGCAACCACAATAAATTTAGTAGCTTCCTTCTCAAACCATCTTCTTTTAATATCACCTGGCGAGTTTTAATATCATCTACGAGTTCCGTGTGGCGTAGTCCACTGCATACAAACTAACCAAGTTTATAAGACACACGGTGGCGCTCTTTTCCTCGTTTTTGAGCTGGATAATTTTTGACAACGTTTCGAAAGGAACCGCACGACCGTCTTCACTGACTAGTCTGGATCCGGCTCGTTGGGTCTGTATTTGACCACAACATATCACTCAGTAAGGTAAGTACAAGGATCGCTAAGTTTTGTAAAATTTAAGAGCCAGTTTCGGGTAAATCATTTATTGTTACGTTTACCGATAGTAGTCTGGAATGATATTTTCACACAAATATGTGTGTTGTGTTCTCCATATCCTATTTTTGATAATATTTTTATATTAAAAATATTTTTGTTTTATACAAAATATGGTAACATTTTATCTACTCAACTGTTTCAAATTATTTTGTTATTAACCTGCTTAGATGAACATTGTTATTTGTATCTTTTCCCAATTATATATAATGTAAAAATTTTATGTTATTTTCATTTATAACAACCTTAACGAATTTTGACCATATCCACTTCTTTGCTAGCTTATATGATTGCTGATATACATATAATCGTATAAGAGGATAGTCTTAATTAACCTCTGAACTTATTATTTCTACAATATGCGCACAAAATGAAGGAGAATACTCTCGACATTAGCTCCAGAAATCCGTTATGTCACGAAATGGTGCTTATGGTCGATAATATGTCGCGATACAATGGAGATTAGATTCTGGATAAGTTTTCTTGAGATCATGCACATGTCGCCGTTATTCTTGAACGTGCACGTTGTTACCAATTTATAGTATTTTTTGTCAGTTCTATTCTTTTCATTGTTGCTATTATTAGTACATTCCTTTTCTTATTTCTCCATTACTTCCTTAACCAAGATAATTTTAATTAAAACATTTTTATTTGTACTTGCTTAATAATACATAAAACTGAGTTAATCAAGAAAAGAGAATGACGTTAATAAGAAGTTGGATAATTTGTTAATTAATGTTATATAAAGCTTTAAACATTCACAATTTCACTCAAATATTTCATCAAACTTTATTGAAGATTTTTTTAATCAATATTTAATATTTAACTTTAACAAGTGTCTATTTTAGTTACAATTATATCTAGTGATTTACAGTAATGAAGTAAACAGTATGAGCGGGCTTGATGTACCAAAAATTTATGTGCGGGCTTGATGATTCTTGTAGGACCAAATGTTGTTGCGGCTCGAAGACCAAAATGATGGCGACGTCGGCTCTTTAAACCAAATTGTTTGAGATGAACCCGGTTTGTGAAGGACCACTATTATGGTTGCATTCGGTTCTTACAATCACGACCCTAATGTTGCTTCACTCTGCACAGGTTGTAAAGCTGTACACACTTTACTTTTTAAATCTTCGGTGACTGTTAATTGAATAAATGTACTTTCATCTAAATATATTTATTTACACTATATACATTTATTTTGGATCTACAACGACTTATATTAATATAAAACTGCTCTTGAGACTGATGTCTCTTGTTAAAGTATAATTGTTTAAAGTAAGACCGTGTGTCTTGTGCTGTTGCTTGTTATGATGTTGCGAATGAGACTGTTGTTTTAAGACTGTGTGTCTTGTACTGGTGTTGAGTTGATACTGTTCTATTCTGTACTATTTTACAAGTAGTTGAAAATATGCCACTAACCCTAACTATTATATATTAAAAAACGCGGATTAGATGAACATCGCATTGTTTGACGTCATAACGGGGAATTTTTATGTGTTATTACTTCATGGAAATTGTACCTACAGGCAATAATATCCAAGGTTTACAATAGTTTCTTAAAATTCTAATGTTAACTAATAAATAATAAAATATCATTGTTAATTAAGTATTGGTGTTATAAATCTAAATATGCAGTTCCGGATCGTCCCTTGTTAAAGTAATAAAATGTATTATACATATTTGGGAAACGTAATCTTAAGAATAGATATAACCCTAGGTAATAAAACAGCGGTCTAATGTATAAGGCAATAAATAAATTTGTAAATGTAAACTTTTTAGAATTTAAAGAAAATTTTACAATTTGAATGCGATAATAAAAATTATGTTATACAGTGGTTTAAATTCGAAAATAAAGGTTGAATATTAATAAAATTGGAAATGTTTATTGTTGAATTATATATCCTAGACTTACTTGCGAGTATATTTAACACTAAAAAATGTTTGAAATTAAAATATTACAAAAGGATATTTAATGTATCTTCAACACAGTATTAAAAAATTGGGTATTTGTAGCACGATGCTTGTTATTTCTGCGATACCTGTACTAAATGTTTTTCATTGTTTGTTGCTGCACATTGAAGCGCTAGATGATCGTTGTACTGTTAGTATAAAATGGTATACTACAGTGTATTTGAATCATGTTCACCAAAGTATCTGCGAAAATCGTTTAAAAAGAAAGGTCATCTTGTATCATGACAACGTTCGGCCGCACACTACTTCTCGAACAATTGAATATTAGAATGCCAAAAAGTTTGAAATAATGATTCAATTGCCATATAGTCCAGACCTGGCACCTAATGATTTCTTTTTGTTTCCACTTGTGATGGATAAGGGGATTTACGTTTTCACTCCACTTCGTCTACAGAAAATACTGATAACAGTCCAATGGTGTACACATATACAACTAATTATTGCTGCTTTAATTGTAAAAACATACCAGCCACTAGGTATTGAAAGTATATTCAATAGTCGTGCGATAAATTCAAAATACAGCTTCCAAATCTCATAAGTATACAGGGAACTTTTCTGTTACATGCAAGGGTCCATACATAACAACTAAAGTTTCGAAACTTAACGCTTTAAAACTATATAAATCTATAGTATTCACTATATTATTGCTGCTCCAATTCTGGCACAAACAATATTGTGTCACTGATATGGGTGCCAGGACATGAGGTGATTAAAGGCAGTGAGAGAACTGGCCAAGGAAGGTTCTAAGAAGAACTTCATAGGACCAGAACCTGTATGTGGAATCGCCAGGGACTCCGCTAGAAGAGAGATCTGGTTATAGCTAGAAAGAGGACATAAAAAGGAATGGAGGCTAATCGATTCTATACTAAAACACTACTGAAGGACCTGAACTAAGAAACTATTACGAGCTTGATATTCGGAGACTGTCCTTTAAGAAAGTATCTGTAGATCATGAGCTTGGTTAGCGAGCCCTGGTGTAGGAGATGTGAAAAACAGGAGGAAGCTAGCCTTTATGTAATATGCACTTGTGAGGAACTGAAGGGACCGAAATTTCCTCTGAGGAGGATAATGGCTTTTATCGAGAACACAAGACTAACAGAGTGGAACAGAAAGATCTATTGGGGGTGGTACCAAGAGCACTTGTGCTCAAATGGCTGCACTTACTGGGGTCCAACCCAAAGAATTAGATAGATAGATATATAGAAAGACTGTTCCAATTGTAAAAGCAAACCAGCGTTAAAGTTTCGTAACTTAACCCTTCAAAACTATATAAATCTATGTTATTCACTATATTGATGAGATTTATCTTCAACAGATTATCGTTTCCTTAAACAGCGTCATCTTAAAAAAGGAGACATTGTCCTAACATTAATTAGCTTCATAGATTCAGATTTAAAAAAATGGTGTTTATACCCTCATTAGGAAATTACCTTGATTAATAAATTTCTGTTCCCGAAACTTCGTGCAGTAAATTGATATTACTGTCCTGCTCCTAGAATTTGTTGGAACTAGAGGTGGTAAAAATATAATAAAAAATAATTTTTAATGCATATTTCGTAACACTTAGCACAGACAAAGAAATTTTATTATGAAAACGTGATATTCTACAATTTTTTTAAATTATTGTTTAAAAATACATAATTGTTCTTATAAATTCGTAGTAAATGTAATTGATACAAATGATTAAAGACTTTGTTATAACAGTTTTAGATAAATATTATTTTATATATTCCTTCGTTGAAACAAAGAAAAACATTAAATTATAATTAAAATATATTTTACAGTATTTCTAAATATAATGTTGCGATTTGGGTCAATTTCAGTCAACATATTTTTTGTTTCTAAATGAACGATGATAATAAATTATGGCTTATGTGTACAGTTAGTTTTTACGTCTTCTTGGTGTCCATAAAACGTAAAAGATAGATAGAAGAGCTCGATGTCGAAACATAGGTATCGTGCAGTGACAGCATTTTCTTTGTTACAGATAAAAATATGTAATTATGGCAACGGTTGACAGTGGTACTGAGACATTATTTTCTGATGAGTCTCCGTGTGAATTGGTCGGTTCGCCCAGTGCGTGTTCGGGCGAGGATACGGAAGCACAGGTACAGGATCTTCAATCAGAAACGCTCGGACCACCAAATATTCAACCATATAGTGGTGTCTTAGAGAAGGTAGGTGCTAATAATATTTCAGACAATTATTTATATTGCATATCGTTTACAATTTTCTTTTATATTAATTCGATATGTGTGCATTTAATATTAGTAATTTTTATTATTTTTGTAAAAATAAAAATTGGAAAACAATATATACTTAGGTAATTTCGTTTACTTCAATTAAATTAAAAATTTCAATTAATATTTTATAATCATTCCAAGTCTAAATCTTTTGCTTATTCTTTTCGTCCTTTTTTAAATTTTCGTGGACAAAAATTACATATAATGTATTCTTTCGGGTGTTACTTTATCTTTGAAACAGGAACTGTGCCATGAAAATGAATAAGATTTAATAGAAAACTCAATATGTAAATACTTAAAGGAAATACGTCTGCAATTATTAAAGTTTCGATATTTATGTACCGCAGAGCTGCTATTGTAAAGTATTGTTCCAAATAATAGAATTCCGACTTATTCACATTCCTCATTTACATTAAAGCAAGGTGCACAAAACTCTTATAATTCGGGCCATCCACCAGAGATGATCTAGGTACTTATCTAGCCGGCATTGTAGATACCAAAGATACCTGACTCGATTTAAATTTCTACTCTGAATCATAGTGTATTGTTATTCACTTGGTTTGTGTGTAATTCAGTCCTATAATTATTAATTGAAAAGAAATTTGAATGAAGTAGTGAAAGAAAATTTCTGTTTGGTTTTTAGATTTAAATTAACATATTGGTGGTCTGTTAAACACAAGACACCGTAACATGTATATCTCTCAATTAATAGTTGTTGTGAATGTGGTTAAAAGTTTCTTGGATTAATTAAATATGCCATATGATAGCTCTGAAGAAGGAATCAAGCGAATTCCGAAATGTCACTAGCATAAACATATTGTTTTATTTGATTTTTACATAATCGCTAATTAATATGTATTTGTTTTGTTTGACTGCTGTATAGATAGATGCGAGAGTGTGTATTACACTAAATTAGATTCTGGGAGACGATTTTCTAGAAATTATTTATTAAGCGGATTATAAAGGTTGTATTTGCTTAATTTTCGGTAAATGACCAAGATATGTTAAATAATTTCTAAAAGTACTATAGATGTCGATTACTAATATTTCTGCATGACATGGCCATAAGCTTGTGAAATTAATACCGTTGCCTCGTTTATATGTCCAAAAGAAATAGCTTTTGTAGTTATTCTAGTAAAGCGTTCACGAATAAAGTTTGCATTTATCATGTAAACTTTATTAATAATAAGATACACACTAACCTCTTGCCGAGTTACCCATACTTAGAAAAATAAAGAAAGCAATTCCACCCTCTTAAAATGGTTTTAGGTCAGTACAAGAGAAACCTTACTTCCATCTTGGGGCGAACAACTAAGCTTTTGTTCTTCTGAGTGTTCGGATAATGTATTGATTTCAGTTTTGGAATTAAGGTGTTATTATAAAAGAAACTTTTTTCCATATACAGTGATAGATCGCATAATATTACATAATTACTCGTATTTTAAATATTAGATAAGGCCGGCCGATATTGCAGTGGCAAGTCACAAGCTCTGACATACGGCTGCAAATTATGTATAATAGCTAAAAAAGTACAGGATAAACTGGAGGTTTGCGAGAAAAATAGGAGGATTTTCGGAGGGAAGAGAACGGAAGAAGGATGATAGAGGCGAAGGAACGAAGAAAAAAGGATAAAAAAGTACGGGATAAACTGGAGGTCTGGGAGAGAAAGATAGGAGGATTTTCAGAGGGAAGAGAACGGAAGAAGAATGGTAGGGGCGAACGAACGAAGAAATTTGCAATTAGTATGGAGAAGCTTCCGGAACACACTACACAAAAATGCGCCCACTGCAGTGGCTCGCCCATTTTGTCAAATAAGAAGAAGAGAGGTTAATTAAAGATATAGGATGGAAGGTACCGGATGGAAGGAGAAGGAGGGGTAGACGGAGAAGAAAATAGAGGGATGCTGTTATAGAGGATGCGGAAAGGAAGGTATTCAGGAATCGGAGATTGTTGGCAAGGAATAGGAAAAAATGGAATAATATTACTAAGTAATGGACCTGAAAGGCCTGTAAACGCTTTACATCTAAATATAAGTCACCAGCTTATCGTGGGATCGAATCCGGAACTAGCCATCCGAGGAGGCTTTCGTGTTTTTTTTTATCGATTAAACCAACAACCAAAGATTTTTAGTCTTTCTGCGAGCGCGAAAGTGATAATAACTCGCCTGCCAGTGCCCCCTGTAATTGGCGTTAAGCCGTTGGGTGATGCTAAGGGATGAATTAGTATTGTTATTCGTGTTATTATTATTGAACTTAATGATTGTGAGAATATGATTATTAAAATTTCACATGCAATTGACTTAATTTGTTGCGTTAATTCCACAATCTGACAAGATTACTCCTGCAGAAGAATGCATACGCAACACGTCGCGATGTCAACAATCCAGGTTGTGAGGATAAATGAAAAATATATGAAAGTCAGGTCTATCTCGAAACGTGCATATACCAATATTTCATTCTCATTAGAAAATACTGACAATTTCTAATTAAAATGAAATACTGGTACTGACGATTTTTAATTAGAACGAAATACTGGTATATGCACGTTTCGAGACAGACGTGGCGTTCATATATTTTTCATTATTATTATTATAAAACAAAGCAAATCCTCATTTTATTTGCTATACAACGGTAAATTTTATTTTTTTTTAATTCTGAAAAGTTGTAGAATTAATCATACTTTAACACCGTCAGTTGATCTCAACTTAAATACGAAGTGGTACCGAAAAGTTTAAAAAAGTTGAATTGTGCGCGTAAAATTACGCAGTTACAATCAAACGCTGCTACGTAGAGTTGTTTATACCCTGTCTGTGTCGGTATGCCTAGCAGCGTCATTGTAAGTGGAAATCCTTATTGGTGAATGATTTTTCATTGTTGTATATGCTTGTGATTGCGATTTTTTAATGGTTGATTTAAGGGAACAGCATATCTGTACCAGATTCTGTTTCAACCTCGGCAGAAGCACATAAAATGTTAGCCGAAGAATTGGAAGACGTCACTTTGGATCAAACAATTTACGACTGGTTTAAACGTTTCAAAAATACCATGTCCGTATTGATATGTGATTTCGATATTGATGGAAGTATCGACAAAGATCTTTTACCTCCAGGTCAGACGATTAATGCAGAATTATATCGTGATGCCTTAAGGCATGTAAGAGAGGATAAGTAAACATCCAGAGAAGTGACGTGACACAAGGTTAACTGGATTCTCCACCATGACAACGCAAGGTCACATGCTACAGCAGTATTTGGCGAAAAACAGTTCCTCATCCAGCGTACTCGCCTGATTAATCCTTGCGGCTTTTTCCTCTACCCAAGGATGAAAATTAAACCCAAGGGCGAAGCTATTGAGCTTTGGTGCTGAACATATTAAGACGTCACAAAACAAGACTGTTAAAAGGCATTCCTATCGTGGTAGAGACGCTGAGATCATTGTTTACAATCTCAAAGAAGGAACGATTTACAAAATAACCAAGCTGAATGTATCGCTATATTTCTGAAACTTTTGAAGACCATCTTGTATAAATCTCTTAAATTTTATGTAGTTCGTATAAGAACCAAAGACGGCAATCTGCGTGAAAACTGTGAAGATACCTACAACTTAAAATGTAAGAATATATACAGTATGTCCTCAGGTTGAGTTTACAAGAGGAAAAATAGTATGTATTTGATTTTGTGCTAAAACTTCAAAGGAATAACATTTTTTGCTTGTCCGGAAACCATCAAATCTGTAACTAAAACCTCATTATCATGACCAAGCGGAAAGAAAAGCACATTTTTCTCTTGATTTTGGACTTTTTAACAACTGGACTTTTATCACAGAATAATGTTTTCTGATGAGGCAACATTTACTACCAATGGGATAGTTGCCTCACAGCATGTAAAATATTGCAGCGATATTAATTCACATTTCGGAATTTTAAAAGGTGGCATGATGTGCCGTTGGTTATCACGGGATAATAGACTTTTGATTGTGTTTCCAAACCGAAAAGTGACTTGGAGATGTCGTTCTTTAACAACTCTATTAATATTTTTCGTAATTGGGTGGTATGGTAAACACAGGTACTTTTTCTCATGATTGTGTTGAGGTATCAAACATGTGGACTGGGTGATGTCTTCTAGGTAATACCAAATATAAAAGAAATGTGAATTTGAAATCTGGTATATACGAAATTAATTGCGGTGATTGTAATGTGAAATGTATAGATCAAACAAAACGTTCAATAATAATCCGTTTGAAAGAACATTTATCGCATATTAAATTTAATATTCCAGAAAAATCTAGCATTGCGAACCATGTATTAATATGGATCATAACGTCGCGGTAAAATGGTTAAAACTCGTCAAACAGATAAATAACCTTAGAGAGCTCGATATTTATGCAAGCCTTCATATCGTTAAAAACAAAATTAATACAGACAACGGTCCCATCCGATATAGTTGTCTCTTTTCATTCTTAAAAAGATGTAGAAAAAGTTGGAGGTGAAAATAAACACATGTGTATCGTTTCTGAAGAAGGGAAGATTACGTAATTTTAGTTTTTGGTTTGTATGTTTTATATTTAGTGTATTATGCGTGGACGCTTTGTAAAGTAGCGCGCAATTCTGTACGTTTATTTTTCTGTGATCCGGATTCCGCACTTTGATTAGTGATTTTACCTACTGATGATGACAATTTAGTTGTCAAAATACGTATTTAAGATACGATTATTAATTGTGGCAAGGAGTTTTAAGCCTTGTTTGAGTTTTTACTTAATCATAGTCTCCAAAAAAATACTTTTTATTAAAATTATGTTTTTCACAAACATTTTTGTTATTTAACTTGCGTAAAATCATTTATCAAAGTGACATCGTTGTCAAAAAAATAAAGCAGCCAATGTAATGGGATTTAAAAAGCAAAGAAAAATTATTATACATCAAGTCCAACATCAAGAGAAAAATTAACTTTTTCCTCCACCGAGTCAGAACAATGAAGTTCCAATTACAGATTTGGTGGTTTCAGGACAGGCAAAAAATATTCCTTTGAAGTTTTGCCGCAAAATCAAAGATAATTTTTTTTTCCTCTTATAAACTCAGTCCGGGGACATATTATACATATATTAGGATATATAGTTGACTTATAATATAAATACAGACGGGAGATGTTAGAAACATGGAAAAAGCAAACACACTATCATCGTATAGCAAACGCCAATTAAGTTTGCGCGAAGAGGGGGTGCGCAGAAGTCGTGTTTAAAAACGTCCACCCCCACTACTCAAGTAATTGTCAGAATACATTTGTCATTGACGTTTGACGGAACATAATGTCTTTGCTAGGGCATCATAAAGTGATACACGCCCAGAGGTTAGAATTATCTGACATTTGATGTAAAACTAAATACAAATCTCCCCACTACTTTTTACTTTAATCCTGCGCGAACTTACCCCTCCTCGCGCCAACTTAATTGGCGTTTGCTATACATACGTAACAAGAATACTATTTTAATATAACGACTAATAGTTCAATGTTTGCTTGAGCTGCAGTGTATATCTCTATCACCAGAGAGGTTCATTAGAGTAATATCCTATCGGCGTAACATCCCACCAGCGAAGCGCGTTCAACGTTGTCCGGTGGCGAATGACAAAATTTGTATAAACGCGCACCCGTGCGATGTTACTCGAATGAACTTCTCTATCTATCACACTTACGTATATCCTACTATTTCATTTAAGTTTAAAATTCGTTTGAACGCTGGTGCTTCTAGATTCGACGAGGTATAAAAGTAATGACAGGGTGCTATAGTAGCGAATAAAATGGATACTATAGAAGCTTTTATTTCAATTAACAAATTTTACTTAACAAATTTAGTAGTTTGTTCTGAAATTTCCATAATACCCTTGCTAATTAGAAGTTTCTAAAAATAAATTTTACTCATTTCAAAATAATGTGGTTTTAACCTCTCTAACAAGTAATGTCAATATTTACTTTTGACGATCATTTTTGATTTATTTCGCCACTAATAATTTAAATTGTTCGTTTGTTTCTTATATAGGTATATTGTTGGATTTACATTTTCCTCTACTTATGAGTAATCACAAAGATTATCTTATTTTCATGTTTACACATAATACCGAACCAGTAAAACATTATGTGAAGTCAACCACAAACTAGAAAGTATGAATAAATTTGCTTTTATTATTCCCAAGAATTATTTCTTAGTTATGATTGTGATTACTTATATACCGTTCGTCTTAGCTACTAATAACATTGAACGTAGTTAAAAGCCTTTTAATTAACCACCAGTGAACAAAAAAAAAAAACGCCAACACATTTGTTAAGAAATACTAAATCTGCAAATACCTATTTTAATGTGATAAATAACAACATTCTTGGAAATAAAAACTCGTTTTGATTATTACTCAACAGATACAGGGGCATTGCTGCATTAGTTATTCTAAAATGAACTTGGTACATATTGCAAACTTTTCCATTTTTTAAATTATCATACATTCCTATTTAATTAAACGATAACATAGGAAGTCGATCAGACTGTAATCTAGACTTTATGACCAACAGACCATCAATATTCTTCCTCCGTATATGTATTGCTTTGTATTTGTATCGTGATTCTTCTGGAAAATAAATCTTTTGCTAACTAAATTAATACCGACATTCAAAATATATTCTTTTACCATCTCTTAGTAAACTAATTTTCCACTTAGACTCCTCTAAAGCATGGTTAAGTTACAGTATTACTTTCTCCATTCTTAATCGTTTTATGGAAACACTGCTCTAATATTCTTTCTCAAGACCAGTTGCCAAGTGGCCAGTTTTAGCGCATTTATTATTAAATGAATCAAAATTTGACTCCTCTGACTAGAGGACGCATTTCGATTCTATGGCTTACTCCATAACCAAATTAAATCTTTTTCTCTTAAAGGTTGTTTCACTGCGCAAAAATTAATATTCTTCCGAATTCAGCTGAAATCGTCAGTGTTTTAAGTTTCCGATTTCATAAAAACGTGAATAATATATTGTTACTTTCTATAGTAAAATTCGTTCTATCAGAAGGTTTTCGATTTCCTAAGCTACCCACTTTTATTGTCATGCTCAACATGCTCAATAGACCATTTCTCACTTTATAGAGTTGTTACCAAGATGCTAGGCGAGGATTTTGTTCATTTGCCCTATGTTGTAGCGCGAAACTGATATCAAGATGGTAGTACGTATTTGATTTGCTGAAGCATTCTAACAATGAAACGAACATGAGTAATTAGTTTATGATGAACAGGGTATCACATATATACTCGGAAAAACGCCGAACGCATAACTGTAGTAGAAGTAACTGTCGGATCATCGGACTGTACCTGTTGAAGGAATGAATGTCAGTTTGGGATTGGCCAATAGCAGTACAGAAAAGGCACGCCAAAATTAAGATATAATTAAAAATGCGATATATTGAAAAAGGTTGTGACGACATTAAAAAAGTAGTTGCAAAAAATGCTTTAGAACAATAATATGTCAAACGACTTGCTTTATGTAACCGTTATAGTGGTAGGTAATTATGTCAATAGATACACGGCAGGTATATTTTTGACAATATTCGCATATATCATTTGAGATATAAGTTTTTACTTTGTTTAGAAACTACACACGTTACACAATATCTTCTCGGGATCTCCTATGAGACTGACAGCAGATCTGGAAGTGAGCAGTATGAATAACGAAACGTCGACATGCGAAACTCTTACTGGTAAAACCGGCTATAACAATAAAATTTTAAAGCTTAATTAAAACTTCGTCACACATAAAGAGTAAATAACTTGTACACTCTTTTCTAAAACGTAATATTTTTTAACAAAGCTATAAGAGGTTTTTTTGAGATTCAGAAAAAAAGTAGTCAATAGTTCTTTTCACTTTATTAGAATCTCTAAGACGATGCATCAAGCGTGAATAATACTCTCCCTCCATTTGCCATACTACTCTTATTTAGAAAATCAATAAACAAAATTCCTTTTTCCAGTTTCAAAAAAACAGTTGCCATTATTTTTTCTGCAGAATGATGACTTGAAAAGCTCTTAGGGCGACACGGGCCATTATTAACATGCCACTGTATCGACCTTGTTTCGGCTCTGGATCATAAGAATGGGCCCAAGTTTTTGTGTGTGGAATTTTAGTTTTGTTCTGTATAGGTTTCTAAATAATACCACTAATTGTTATTTACTCTTCTGATATTTTAAAATATTTCTCGTGGTGTCGCTGTCGCCTCTAGGTTTGTTTATTTTACAAGAAGAGATAAATAAACACAAGAAAGACTGACAAATTTGGAATAAAATAAATATACTACTTTGTTCCATGTATCAGACGGTTTCATTAGTATCGCCAAAATTAAAGTCTGAACCGGTAGCGACAGTGCGAACATATGTTAAAGTACTAATATCTAAAAGCAGTATTCGGGTCAATTGTGGCACTTCATGTGTGAGCACGATCTTACTTATTTATTTTCCAATGGGTTTTCGACCTAACTCATCGTTAAAGTCTCCCATTATACTAATGTATGTTACAATATAGCCAATAAAATTGAACAAAATAAATTAATTAGTGATATTTGAATAGGAAAACATTTAATAGTTCATTAAAATCCTTTACATATTATTATTATACATTACATCGCGCTTACTTATAAATTGTAAATACAATTAATTAAATATAACTATAAAAAGTTAACTATATTTATATCTTGAGCACTTTTTTCTTAATCTTCCTACTTACGTATTTTACTTTTAAATCATCAGTAGGCTTGTCATCAAGTAATATAATGAGAGCAGTAATTAATAAACGATATCAAAGTAAGCTAATCCTATTCTCAATATTAAAAGGTACCTGGGGAGGGATATGTTCGGACACGTTCACAAAAAATATTAATAGTGAACCTGTATTTGTGTTCTTCACACCAGATTTTTAATAATATTTTATATTATTAAAAAATAAGGAAGTCATTTTACCTTCTTTATTAAGGCAATTGTTTTGATTTTGTTCATTTTGATACAAAATCAATATCCCGACAACACAATCTGACAGATAATAATATTGATAATGTTGCAAATTTGATTTTTAAAAAGCATAATGGGAATTGCATTAAAATTTAAAGCTGCCTAATGCGGGACGATAAAAACGACCCCTAGTACGTAGCTCACCTAGAAGCCAAGCAATGTAAATGAAGATTATTGTTTCTTTTGGCGATAAAAGGTCCATTTAGCAATATCGATAGGTATATTTATATTTGAAAACGTATACAACTATTATCGGGATAAAATAAAACAAATTTTAATGATTTTCACTTTTTACTTAACACCGTAACGATTGTTTCGCTCCAACCTGAGCTTCATCAGACATATAACTAACTGATGGACAAATTTTTTGAAATTTCATCAAGTAAAAGCTGAAACAATCCCATATTTGTATATAACTGAATTAAGATTCGAATTTTGCAGCCTTGTGCGCATTTTAATATTGAGAATAGAACAAGCTTACTTTGATATCGTTTATTAGTTACTGCTCTCATTAAGTATATTATTTGATGACGAGCCTATTCATGATTTAAAAGTTAAATACGTAAGTAGGAAGAGTAAGAAAAACTTTTTATAGTTACATTTAATTAATCCTATTTAAAATTTATAAGTAATTTTTAATGAACTACTAAATTTTCTCATTCAAATATTAGTAAGTAATATATTGTAATATATTTTAGTTACGTAATGGGAGACTTTAACGATGAGTTAAGTCGCAAACTCAGATCGTGCTCACACATGAAGTGCCACAACTGACCCGAATACTGCTTTTAGATATTAGTACTTTCACATATGCTCGTATTGTCGGTACCCGGTCACACTTTAATTTTGGTGACACTAACGAAACCGTCCGGTATATGGAATAAAATAATATTTTTATTGTCTTCCAAATTTGTCCGCAAAGCAATACTGTTATGTATCAAAAAGAAGGCTATTCTAGGCGGTTTATTAAATTTAATTACAATCCCAATTGCATATTCCGTCCAGCGGCTTGACCTAATAATGTGCGAAAACTTTAATTTGAATGCGGTAAACCCAATATAATTCGGGGACGAAATTTAATGCGAGCGTTCTTAGGCCGCTATTGTGTCTGGTCTAAGTTAACGATTCGTATCGTTCTATCAAAAATATTACGCTGATGATATATCAGTTATTGTTCCATATGAAAAGTATATTTGTGTATACACAGGCAGACCTTTATAAGCCAGCATCAGAAAGTGGTCCGACTGTTAGAAGCGACAAATCATGCCTAGCTCAACATGTCGGGGAAGAGGGACACAGGATTACATGGAACAATGCAATAATCCTGGGACAGGAGGCCCATCAGACCAAAAGAAAGCTGAAAGAGACAGCATATATGGCCATAACACCAAACGCTATAAGTACACCGAGCCTGGAGATAAAAGATGTCTGGCTACCAATTATTCGGAAAAATGTACAGAAGAGATCTACAAGCACGGTACCAGAGACAGAATAGACAAGATTACCCAAGAGGCGCACGCAATATGCTGCAGCAATGTAGACAATATAAAAACTACAGCTTAAATATATGTAGAGGTTTTAAAAAATAATATTGTGTCCCTCAAATAGTGTAGTGGTTAGTGTGTTTGATTTAGTTCAAAGTTTCGAATTTCAGACCTGGTTCGAACCTCGCATGAGTTCATTTCGCAATTAAAAAACATGGAGAAGTCATATATGCCAGACATGAGTTTGGTAAGAACTTGTCCTTTCCAGGGCTACCCTGAAGAGGACAGTAGATTGACTGCCGCTACGTCGGATTGTTCAAATCCTATAAACGATGAAAATAGCTCGAACTGTTCAATCTAATTTTGCTATTATAACACACAATACTAATAACTAATAACATATGAATTACCTCGTACCTCGTATTAAATTTTAGGAGAAAAATTTATACTACACTGCTATTAAAATACCTATCAACATTCATTATTACCCAAACATCTGAGACACTTGCAGAACCTAGTTCCAAATCTAACTTCAGTTTTCTATACTTGTGCGTTTTTAAATTTTGTTTTTGTTTGTTTAATGTGTCGTCCACGTTGTATACATTTTTACACTGTCATGTATTGGCAATGTCTATATTGTTCGATAATGAACAATAAAAATTATTATTATTATTTTTATTGTTATCGATTTTACCAACGGCAAAATATATTATCTCAAAACTTATACAGAATCAGCAATACATAATGAATTTGTTGAGTATCTCAGTACTCATTAAAATTATCAGAATGCTGATTTCAACGTTAAGTAACAGAAAGAAAGAATATTTCTGCGGACTAAAATATTTCATTACAGTGCCAGTAAGTTCCTAGAAAAGTAGCTATTTGAATTATTTGTTTTTTGTTATTTAAATTAGAAACAACAAAACCGAAACGCGTAAAAAAATGTTCGTATGTATTTTTGTGGAAAAATAGTTCTAACAATAAGAAAAAAATAGAAATAATTATATAAAATAGTCACTGTATAACTTTGTTCTTGTGTAAATGTAAATTATGTATTTATTCTAGTTTTATATGTTATATATGTCTAAAATATTATTTTATCGGAATGCGGAATATATTAAGTACATATAGACAAATATTATCCAATACGAAAATTGTTCATAAATAACAATAAAAATATCGTAATTTGACATGTAGTAAAAAGAAAGTTATTTTACTAATGTTCAAATGGATTTCTATTATTATACTTTAAAATCTTCCTTATTTATTTTTTTATATTAAACTTATACATGTTTTTATTGGGAGGCACGTTAGAAAAAACTGGATTTCGCATTTGCATATTTTTTTCCTCATCGATACCTGTACGATGTTTTCACTTTTTTCTTTGCGTAACTCATGCCGCAGAATCTATAGATTCCAATCGGTTTGGCAGATTTATTCAGGAATTTCCAAGCTTTTTAACTATTTTGAAAAACTATACATTTATTTTTGTAAGTACACTTGTTGAAGGATTTAACGAAACGCAATTTTTTCCTGCGTATTAATTTGTGATGATATTGTAGGCATAAATCCTGAAAATGACAACAAAATATATATGTATGTGAATATGCATTCATTATTTACATTCATTCATATACTAAGCAGCTCTTAAACATAAATAATAATTAATAATATTATCATACTAATACGAGATAAATTAATTTTAAGTATTATACGATTATTATCATTAAAAGCATGTTTTTGCTGACAAAACTATCGTTGTAAAAGAATCTAAACAGGCATTTATACAGAGTGTTTTCGATTAACTTGGCCAAACTCTAGTGACATATTCTACTCACTAAAATAATCATAAAAGTTCATATACAAAATTTACGGAAAACGCTCTCTTAAATAGTTGTGATGGTTTTTCACTATTGTTAATAGTTTCGCCAATTATGGAATATAACTTTATAACTTTAGATGGCATTCGAAACAAATGTGATGGAATTCGCGGGTTCTGAACCCACATTCCACCATAGATAACGCAGCCTGTGAAGCGAGAAATTACACCCTCCACTTTTTAGTTCAGAACGCGGCCACCAACCTCAGGTAGATGGCTCCGGTGGCAGCGCGTAAATTTGAAATTAATTTAATATACAGCGTCTTTCAAAAATATTCTCCACTAATATATAGAGCGTTCGCAAATTTTTTGGCCATCAATATACAGCTGTCCTAAATTTCGTGTACATCAACACAGGTATTTCAAAATTGTGTCAATAAATTAGTGTTAATCAATATCATATAAAATTAGAAAAATATTTAATGTTTGTGTACTTGGTCCCTGGGCATCGGTTAATAGTAATTCCAGACACACGAATTTCTAGATCAAGATATAGTTTCATTTTTTGAAATATAAAATTGGTAAGTAGTTTAATTGGAATACAGCAAAGTCCGGACCATCTGACTTGTCCTTCTAAAATTTTTCCACTGATTGCTTCTATTTGTAGGTTTTGTCTGAATGTTTCATTTCTTATTTTGTTCTTCTTGTTTTTGTTTTCTATTCATCTAAGAAACCTCATTTCCATTGCATTATTTCGGAATGCTTGTTAGTATCCATGTCTAACTATGTAGTAGTTATAGCATTATTGCTTGTCTTTTTGTTAGTATCCTTGTCCAACTAGTATATGCAATTGTTAGCCTAACTATTTTTTTAACAACTTCAACAATAAATTTCCCTTTTTTAGCATTCTATCATTTAATTCCCTATCGAGTTTCCTATTTTTTCTGTTGTTGCATGGAAATGTTTGAAGCGTTCTACTTGTTGAATTTGTTTTCCGTCCAAATTTATTTCATGGATTTTCGTTGTGTTAGAAATTATGATTTTTTTTATGTTTTCCAATATTGATTTTCATATTTGTTTTGTTTAGCTCTTCCTCTATTACTTTGACGTTATATTGTAAGTTCTTATCTGTATCTACTATCAAAACCATGTCATCAGGTAACATCAATTCTGATAACTGTGTTTTTCTTGGATTTCTTTATCGCCTCATCCAATAACGTTGTAAATAGAAGTGACCTCAGCACGCTTCCCTGTTAGGCACCTTTTCTAGCCTCAAATTCTTTAAATTCTTTGATATTTGTTCTTACTATGTTCGTGTTTTTTTATACATGTTCTGTATTACTTCTATAATATTTGTATTCACTCTACTTGTCTGTAACACTTTTAATATAACCTCTCTTCTTATTCCGTCAAACGACTTTTCTAAATCGATAAAGTATATGTTCATCTCTTTGCTCTTGTGAATTAATTTTTCACTTCTCGGATTACGAATATGGGATCTTGTGTATTCCTATTTTTCCTGAATCCACATTGTGTACCTTCCAGAGTTATTTCTATTTCGTCTATTAATCTTTTCTCTATTAGTCTCTCGAATAATTTCCTTGAAATAATCAAAAGAGTTATTGCTTTGAAATTACTGCAATTTCTTTGGTCCTCTTTTTTATATATTTTATATATATTCTTCATAAATTTTCTTTATATGACATATATTTGCGAAAATTTCATGTAATTCAGTCAGTGTTGTTCTAATACGTTTGATACAACCTAGGTTTAATATTTATTTTATAACATTTCTTAACCCGTAACTGCTACCCACGGGTCCTTGAGACCCATCAATTGGTAAATGTATGTAGAAGATGTCATTCGCGCAGGCGTCAACAAGCAAGCCTCTAGTTATTCTCTAGTTTAGTTACGTTTGAGCTGTCAAGATGTGCGTAAGCAATATCGTTCACATTTACCACCGAGTTTGGTAGTTTTTGTGTCCCCAGGACCCGAGCGTAGCAGATACATTATACTTTTGATATTCATAGGAGTGAAGAATATCGGCGCAAAGAGGTAAATATACCCCTTTTTGTGTAATATAGATCGCTATGTATAATTACTGAAAATATGTATTTCTTAGAATGGCTAATAGACCATTAAACGAGGCGGCACTATTAGAAATTATAGAGAATGATGAATTTTGGGAAGACCTACAAAATGAAGAAACGTGTTCTCCTAATAACGAAAAGGTATTACATGCTGTTGAAGGGCATTCCTACAATAATGAAGAAAGGTTGCGTGCTGCTGAACAAATTTTCGACTATGGAGCGGGCAATGATATTTCAGAATCAGATTGTGAAGAAATAAGTTGTGACGATACCGACAGTGAAATTGACTGGAAACCTCCAAATGATGACAATGATTCTTCTGAGGTTTATGACGAGACAGACATTGAAGCTGAAGAACAAGAGGAGGTTCAAATTGAAGCTCAGGAACGACAGGAAGTTAACACTCAAGAACAACAAGGATTACAAAAGCGTGATCATCAAGCATTTTATGGAAAAGATCGCACAAAATTGTCAAAAAATCCAAAAACAAGAGGTAGAAGCCAGCTAAAAATATCGTTGTTGCATTACCTGGTTTAAAAGGAACTGCAAGGCAAAATTGTCATCTGTCACACAATCCTGGAATATAACATTTACTGAAGATATGTGCGACATGATTGTGTTATGCACAAACAGGAGAATAGAAAATGTGCAAGCTCGGTACAGTTCATTCAAAAAATATAAAAATTCTCGGCAGCAGTTCAAGCCATCATTTATATCGAAAACAACGAAGACCGAGGTGAAAGTTATGTACTTGTCAGGATTATTAAAATCAGGTCACGAAGACCTCAAAGGAATGTGGGCAACGGATGGTATGAGAAGAGAAATTTTTCGTTGCACGATGCCTCTAGCAAGATTTCTATTTTTATTTGCCTGCTTACGTTTTGGTGATGAACAAACAAGAGAGGAGAGGAGAATGGTTAACAAATTTGCACCAGTTTCTGAGCTTTTCAACAAATTTGTGGAAAATTTGTGTAAGAATAATTTTAACCCCGGGATAAATGTTACTATAGATGAAGCGCTAGTGCCATTTAGAGGGCGATGTGGTTTTAGGATGTACATACCTAACAAACCTGCTAAATATGGTATGAAAATACAGATTATGGGTGACTCAAAGACACATTATATGGTAAACGCAGAACCATATACAGGTGCAGCTGGTGTGAGAACTAAAAAAAAAGAAAAATGAATTAGGCGATGCAACCAAAATTGTATTTAGATTAGTACAACCAATAAGTAATACTGGTAGAAATGTAACAACAGACAATTGATATACCTCTGTTGAACTTGCAAATGAACTATTAAAACAAAAGTTAACTCTTGTTGGAACTGTGAACAAGAGAAAAACATTTATTCCACCTGAATTTTTGCCTCAAAAGAGAAGAGAAGTGCCGGAATCCCTTTTTGGTTTTCAGTCAGAGTTGACGTTGGTGTCGTACGTACCTAAGCGGAATAAATATGTAGTACTGCTCTCAAGTATGCACAATAATAAAGCAGTTGATGAGGAAATTAAGAAACCTGATATAATTTTTTTATACCACCACAAAGGGAGGTGTCGATGCGCTCGATCAAAAATGTGCGAATTACTCGATATCCAGACGAACCCGTAGATGGCCTATGGCAATATTTTCCATGATTCTCAATGTTTCAGCTGTCAACGATAGAGTTCTACATCAATTTTCTCCTCTTAGAAAAGAAAATATAAGATCTGAATATATCAAAGATCTTGGGATTGCATTATGTCAACCACTCATCCGACTTAGAGTATCCAATCCAAAGGTTAGCCGCAAATTACGTAATGTGGCTTGCAATATTTTTAAAATTGATATCGAACGTCCCATTGAAGCCTTAGAAGTTGTTTCGAAGTCCAAGCGCAAACGATGTTCATTATGTCCTGCGAAACAAGACAGAGAAACAAATATCAATTGCACGGTGTGTAAAAAACCCATATGCTCACAGTGTGCGAAAAAAGTATGTATCAATTGTTTGTAATGTAAATTTTGTTTATTTTATACTTTATAATGTTAATGGGAATATGTATTTTAATATTTCAATACACTTTTAACTTTAACCATATTTTTTCACCTCTTTTTCCACGGGTCCTCAGGACCCAGTTGTACTACTTGCGTGACTTAATCTATACGGGTTAAGCATATAAAACCGTACAATTTATGTACTAAAACTGACGTTGCAATATACTCTTCCTTGTATTAAATAGCTTATTCATTTTACTTTTATGGTGCCTTTTTTAAAGCTTGGTAATTGACTTGAATTGGGCGTTTGCTAAAGAGTAATAAATTATTTGCCTTAAATGACTATACGATAAATGCCTTTGTAGTTATGAGTCAATCTTTAAAAAAACCAATTTATAAGTAATATAATTTAATACCCGGTCATTAATTAAGTTTGAAACAGGATTATAACGTACAGAAGCTTATTGACAAATGATGTGATGAACGGAAGGAATATCAAAAATTAAGTTGTTGTTAACGATCTTGAATTTTTTTCATGTTACCTATACAATTGATCATGAAATTTTTGTATAATGCTTTCCCATTTTGAGTTTAGTAACTTCACAATTACAAGATCTGTTTCAATTTATGTATTTTTTTTAAGAGTGAGCTGCTAATTGCCTCTTACAAATGTGCAAAATCTGTAGAATTTCTATTTCGTAAATTAAAGTTTTTTTACACGTCACAATTAAATAATTATAGAATGTTTGTCTTTGGTCTAGTAATTATTTTTTCACAACAAATTGCGTTTTTAGCACATTATTTATTAGCTAGATAAAATTGACTTAATGATATTAGGAACTAATTTAAAAAAAAAATCAATTTATATATATAGAAATGTTACTAGTTTTAAAGCTCTTAAAGAATCTTAACCAAATCTTTAATGCTACTTGTCACCATACATTAAATCCAATTACAAATTTATTAATATTCAAATTAAATTTGCTTTCTCCAATAGCAATTGTTAATTATCTTTAGACGATCTGGCAGTCTAATCTACGTAACAGCTCATTAAATATTCAATAATAAAAGCTCCAGATTTGATTCTTGATGTACTCCACAAGTGGTAGTAAATATGTTGGACCAGAATTCCTTGTAGCACATGTAACTGCATCTATTTTCAAGATAAGAGGCGACTAATTTTTGGAAAGAGGCTGAAAAATATTTTTATTTCGGCGTATTTAGCTGTTAGATTTTGAGGCATTGTCCCATACACAATTGCCGCAATGTTATTAAATCTGGATTTCTATTAAAAACTGCGTCAAAGTTTTGCTGAAGGCCACATCCGAAGTTACTTGGAATATTTTTCAAATTATTAATAGCCACATCTAATGTGGTTAATTCATAATTTAGTTTGAGATTCTGATTTTCAAAATAAGTGATTAGTTTTAGTAAAGTTCCGAAGTGTTCTTGGAGAGAGTACAACTGATTTTCTAAATTTGAAATTTGTATTAGTTCCTTGCACTTAGAAATATTTCGCGCATCGTCATTTAAACATGTAACGAAATTTTGATGCAACATATTAGGATATGTTTCTTTAATAGTCTGCCTGTTTTTAACATATATGCAGCACTGTCAGCGACAAATAAAAGTATTCTTTCTTTGTACCTGTCGTCCGAATGATGCATTTAGTGCATATTCTCGTAAATGGTTTTAGCTACTGTTTCCGCAATAACTGTATTTATAACTTTTGTTGCTATTACATATGCATTATATGGAATAGTTGGATGAAGTGCACCAGCTACAGCATTTACCACACAGCGTCCAAATATATCGGCAGTTTCGTCGGCACTTATCCATAGGTACTGATTTGAAAAATGTCTTCTAAATTGTTCTACTGCTTTCATGTAGCACTTAGAAACATAATATTTGCGTAAGATGGATTTTTGGAAAAATGTTTTGAAGGTGGGATTGTTAGGTTTATTTAATAGAATATTTGCAGAATTATCTGATTCCAACGGGTCTTATATCTGTGTATCTGTGTGCGTTTTCTTGGAATTTGTTAACGATATTTTACAGACTTTGCAATAAATTTCGGAATCACTGGCAATGGACATACAATCAGTATAACCCTTAATCCAACTCGCCATTGCTTCACGATGCCATTCTCGACGTTGTTCCATATAATATCTGAAAAAGTAACTTAAATAATGTTCTAGATCTAAATAAATGAAAACTAAAAATGTATGCGTAAGTTATTGAAACTTAACGAAATTCACTGGACACTTACGTCAAAATAATTGAGAGAAGTAGATTTGATGAAACGATATTAAACAGGATCTATTACTAAAATCACGTAGTACGGTAATTAACAGTTAAAACAATGAAAACAAGAAACTAACTCACCGTACCTTATTTATCTTACCAAATATAAACTAATAAAATAAAATAGATGACAAAAACCCCGCTTCTATCTACGCCCATGAAGAAAGGAATTTCACTATAATATTGAAGTAAATGCGTCGCGATTCAACGACAAAAACCAGATGTGCGGTTAACCGTATTCAATAACTGCGTGTTTTGTGTAGCGATGTTATAAACTATTTAGTCAAATCTATATTAATGAGTAATGTATTATAATCAATGGTATCGAATGCTTTGTCAAAATCATTGTCTTTTGTCCATATACGTACTAAGATATCGGATAATTGCAGCTAAATTCACAGGTAACGTTCAGATACAGCTCTCCACAAACAATTCAAAGAGAAATATGATTAGGCAGCTATAATTGGAAAAATTAAAAATTCAATACTAAGAGTAAGGAAATAGAAATGTTATCATTCTTGTTATTTGTATATCAAATGCGTAAAGTCTGAAGAATATACTGTTCGTATAAAGTCATAATATGATGCATAATATGTAGAATACAGAAATAGGAAGTTTTGCAGTATGTTAAATGACGTTTACTAATATGTGTAAAAGCGAAGGGTTACACAATATAATGGTCTTGTAACTCAATAATCAATTGGTCAAGTATTCTACCTGGAAAATACAAAAATAAAACAAAAACTCTTTTGCTAAGGTAAGGATTATCTACCTTTTATGCAAATTATATGCATAAAACACCTGTAATGCTTTAAAACGTAAACAAAGTTTTGTAAACTGGCAATTTAACTACATGTAAAAGGAACTCTTATAATTATATAATTTAATTTGTGGATTTTGATTTGATAATTTTATTGCTTGGTAGGAAGCGTATGTACTAGCTTGTAGTGTGTATGTAATGTATGTAATTGCTCTGTACACAATTGTTTTTAAATTGATCAATTAAGATTGGTTAGGTAGATGTTACGCATTATTGATAGTTTAACATTAGAAGTGTACACATGTTAGCTGTATGTGAAACAGTCATAATATAATATAAAACATTTATGGAAAAACTTAAAGAATATATGAACATTTTCAATGTATGGTTATGGAAATGTTGAGACGTTATAGAATTCATAAACTTGGGTAAATTTTAAATCTCTGCAAAAATTTTAATCGTAGGATTCTTGGAAAACATCAAAAGCTTTACTGTCATTAATTCAAGTTTCTTGCTAAAATTTATTAAGGTTAATTTCTTCTATGCTTTAGTATGACCTATTATAAAACTAAAATTTACTGAATATCCGGTGGATGGAATGTAAATAAATTTTAATAAAAAAAAGAAGAAAGAAAATATGAAATTTAATGAATTTTATATTCGTATTATTTTAAGCTAGTCATAAATTTTTGATATATAAGTTATCTACAACGAAGGCAAAATTGTTTTGTATATAATGAAAATCAAATTTAATAATGAATAGAATTGGCACTGTGAATGAATATGATGTCTTTATCAACATAGCTATGTACAATTTCGAACAAACTTTTCCTGTGGTTAGCAAGACAATCACTTCTAATAAAATAACTAGTAATCAATGGATTGCACAAGGCAATCGTATTTCATCTCAAAAGCTAAAGTATCTATATTATCTAGCATTTAATGGTGGTGAAGATATAAAACAAATATTACAGAATATATAAAACAATTATAGAAAAGTAGTTAGAAATGCAAAACTGATGTATATACAGGCTGATTTCGGCCCTCACCATGGGGATCTCTCTTATTATTGGAGATAGAGTATACGTTTAAATTTGGCACAGTTGTTAAATTTTGTGTTTGTTATAAATTCGTAAAGAAAATAGACCTGTGACAAATGACCTTCGTTATTTAAAAAAAAAAACGCGAAAACCCCATTTTCTTCTTTTACCTGTAGCACCGACATTTGGCCTTGTAGAGAAAAAATAAAAACACATCCTTGTGGCCATTTCTAAACCTCTATCTAGTGGTGTACTCTAAATTTTTATACGACGTTTCGTTTCTTTCTGGTCATCATCAACTATCTAATTTCTTATAGGCGCCATATTGGATTTAGACATCTTCAGAAAGAGTTTTTTGTTCTGATTTCAACAATGTACCACATGCTGACTTAAGTTTTTGACATTAGGTCTTATTTGAAAGAATAAATTATAAGATTAAATAAGGTAGCCTTTGGAATTTCAATCTGTCAAACATTTCATTTATTGTTCATTAATAATACAAAAATGTCATACACTAACGAAGAGAAACGAGATATGATAAGTATTTTTTATTCTTCGAAACGAAATTCAACATTAGCGAGTACAAGATAACAAAAACATTAATAAAAATACATAGAAAAGTAAACAATAAACAATTACAGTAAATTTTCAATTATCTGGCCATCTTCGGTAATGCACAATTGACGATTTGCCAAAATACCCATCCAAACGTTTATTCCAAAACGATGTTGTAGTCTTCTAACCCTGTTTTGTCGGGGATTTTGTACTGCCCAATAGTGCTCCGTATTTCTGTTGAACATTCCAGAATTTGTAAATTTTGTTTCATCTGACCAGATGATTTTGCTTAAAAAATTTTCGTCATTTTCTATACTTCCCATTAACCAATTACAATATTCTAGCCTTCTCAAATTATCTCCAGGCAGTAAAGAGTGACTAACATGGATCCTGTATGGTTTAAACCTACTTTTATGTAAAGTTCTCCAAACTCTGGACTGGTACAAATTTAATTCTGACGCTACTTCGCGTGTAGAAATTGATGGATTATTATTTATCTATAAAAATACAAGATTAACATGAAATTTGAAAACACGCTTTTAATTTACCATTTGTAAAATATCTTGTCGATTTTCATTTAAATTCCTGTTGTCTTGACCATTACGCGACTTAGTAAACGATCCATTCTCGACCAAATTTCTGTCGAGATCTAGAAAAATGGTACGATGAGGCTGTTGTCGTTCTGGATATAATTGTAGATATCTTGTACTCGCTACTGTTGAATTTCGGTTCGAAGAATAAAAAATACTTATCATATCTCGTTTCTCTTCATTAGTGTATGACATTTTTGTATTATTGATGAACAATAAATGAAATGTTTGACAGATTGAAATTCCATGGCTACCTTATTTAATCTTATAATTTATTATTTCAAATAAAACCTAATGTCAAAAACTGTAGTCAGCATGTGGTACATCGTTGAAATCAGAAAAAAAAACTCTTTCTGAAGATGTCTAAATCCAATATGGCGTCTATAAGAAATTAGATAGTTGATGATGGACAGAAAGAAACGAAACGTCGTATAAAAATTTAGAGTACACCACTGGATAGAGGTTTAGAAATGGCCACAAGGATGTGTTTCTATATTTTCTCTACAAGGTCAAATGTCGGTGCTACAGGTAAAAGAAGAAAATGGGGTTTTCGCGTTTTTTTTTTAAATAACGAAGGTCATTTGTCACAGGTCTATTTTCTTTACGGATTTATAACAAACACAAAATTTAACAACTTTGCCAAATTTAAACCTATACTCTATCTCCAATAATAAGCGAGATCCCCATGGTGAGGGCCGAAAATAAATCAGCCTGTATATATAATATATATATATATATTATAAACTGATGTATATATATATATATTAATATTATACGAAATTTAACAAACAAATCTAGATATGCATGTAAAATCATAAACAAAAACCTAAATATACCAAAGAAATTTGAGTACATCAATACGTTAAGCACGGATTATGCATTTGTTAAAAATGAAACAGATATGCATTAGACATATTTGTATCTGTACACATGGACATACACCTCGTATTTTCCAACGTTTACTTCAGCCAAAAACACGTGTTTCTGTCTCAATAGACTTCAGAAATTTGGCTGAAGTCTACTGAAGATGAAGTAAACTTTGATGGTTCGCCTTTTAGGTAAGTAGCAAATTTTGTCCTATCTGGCGGCACTAGATAATCTAGTGACATCTGACGGACAAAAGAAACTACTCCGAAAATAACGATTTTCCCTCGAACAGCTATGCCGGTACAGAATTTTTCATTTCCAATTCTTCAGTTCACAGTGTCATTTAAGGAACCTACAATGTCTACTATCTCGCGCACTTTTACTTGACGGTCATCCAAGACGATACGGTGTACTTTTTCAATCATATTCGGAACAGTAAAAATTTTTGGACATCCACCACGAGGTCATCATTTGTGGTCATACGACCACGTTTAAATTCGACAACCCAATTTTTAACCATTGAAAACGAAGGAGCAGATTTTAGTAGTGTTGAATCCAGATCTGCTTTAATTTCGGCTGGTGTTAAGCCTTTCAAATGAAAGTACTTTATCACTGCTCTCAACTCTATTTCTTCCATTATTACAAAATCACACGAGACGTTCACACTTTGACAGACATTTTGTATTACTGTCAAATACAGACTAATTGACGGATCTGTACTGTTATATTTAACCTACTAAAGGATGATTCTACAGAATGATAAAGAAGATTCCTGCGAATTTGCACCATCTCTGTGTTAACCCATGTAGTTTCCGAACAATCCTCGTATATGAATGCATAATTTTATTTACCTTTTCAGTAGGTACATTCATAATATATTATATCATTTTTTACAGTTGAATGCAGTTCTAAACATTTACAGAAAGTAAAGAAGATATTAACCTTTACTTGCACGCATACTGTTTTACATAAAATTTAATTATTATGCCAATATATTATCTTGCGAAAGCACACCAGCTACGAATACAAATTAAGTAATGACATGTTGAATCACGTTTATAATTAAGTTTAAAAGATCGGTAATGGTTATTGTTAAATGTGTAGGTAAGTTTACAGTTTGTGTATTTGAATTTAATAGATTTCATATTGTGTTAACGCCAACACAACGCAAGCCAAACATTAAATATTTATGTATGTTAAGGCGTTGATAAATTATCACCATACTTCTCCATGATGATCATTGCAAATCGCTAAATCTTGCTATATACAAATTTTAGCGGTTGCTGTTGAAACGAGTACGTAAAAAGCCGATGCGAGCCTTGTATTTTAACCACTGATTTGGAACAGTTTAAGGTTTTTATTTTTGTCGACTATGGAGTCGGTGGACGCGGTACAAAAAACTGGTTTGGATTTAGTTTTGTTTTCGATTTTAAAATACGTATGTAGAGAACACCAAGAAATAAATGGAAATAAAGTATAAAAGTGTAACGATAAATCAAGTTAAAATAAAAGACAATAATTGGTTGCTATATTCACATAACATTTTGACCAGATCTTGGGTGATTAATAACTAGAGAAGAAGAGAAGAACACTGACATACGAACGAACATAATGTGGACTTTGACGACGTAGACCAAATAGAATTGAGAAATACAAGAACTTCAACTCAGAAGACAACTATAAACTTCAGCGAAGCTGAGGTACCTGAGAAATATATATTTTATAGGGACATAAAAACTATGCCAAAGAAGGCGATTACTTTACAGGTGCGAGGCTTAAAAATATTTTTATGCTTTTTTGTAGTTTTAAATTCTCGTACCAATGAAAACTTCGGGAAAGATGATACAATTTAAGGGTTAATAATTTTTTCGTAACTATTGTTTAATTAGAGTTGACAATCTTATTATATAATTATCTTCGTAAAAATTTATAAGTGCGGAAGCACCCTTCAATGATTTATTGAATTATTTGTGTTCAGCGACAGTTATTATAAATAAATAAGTATAAAATAAATATATATATATATATATATATATATATATATATATATATATATATATATATATATATATGAACAGATGGTTTAATTCACAGGTCTACAAAATTAAACTTTTTGACAGATGTTTTTATTTTGAAAACTGATTTTATATAATTTTGGTAGGCTGATTTCAAAAATTCTATGCATTTATTTGTAAATAGTTAATTGACGAAGAAGATACTTGTTGAAACTGCATTATAACGCTAAGAAATAAGTAATTAAACTTTTAGTTTCAAAAAATTCTATTTATTATAAATATCACTACAATATTGTTTCGACATACAATGGCTTCATCAGGTGGATGAATACTGAATATGTACAATGCAAGTTAGAATATTTATGTGAAAATTATTGGGGAATGGTGGTGGAAAAATTTTTACAATCTTAAATTTAGTAGAGGGGAGTTGTTTAAATCTAGTTGGTCATTTAAAGCTAATCCTAAACTATTGTATCTATTAATTTCTAAGTTTTCTAACAGGTTAAGTTTTTTACTTTTTCCTTGAACGTGTAAAATTTTGAACTCTATATTAAATCTATGATTAATTTCTAAACAATGATTTGCGAAAGTTGAATCTGTTTTCTTTTCCTTATGGCTTCTCTCGTGTTCTTTCATCCTAATTTTGAATGTCCTCCCCGTTTGTCCTATGTATACCTTATTGCAATCTTCGCATGTTAACTTATACACACCAGAGTTTGATTCTTTGTCTATTTTATCTTTGTTATTTTAAATAAAGTTCTGTATAGTATTGTCTGTTTTAAATGATATATGTTCGTTATTAACTTTTTTAATGAAAGTACCAATTTTTTCTGAAATTTTTTCCTAAGTAAGTGATTGAATTGTAGGAATTAATTATCTTGTGTTTTATTTTTGGGTAAACTAGGGAAAGGGTTTTAGATTTTTGTTGGCTATTCAAGATGTTATTGACAATATTTATAGAGTAACCATTGTTTAAACCTATTGTATATATTCTATTTAGTTCAAGAATAGAATATATACAATAGCTTTAAACAATTTTCGAATCAGACTTCCGGTTTAAGTGGAAACTTTTCTATTTTAAATAAAACATCTTGTCTATTTTGACGAATTTGAATAGAGCTCTGCTCTAGGAGTTCAGTAATAATAAGCTTTGCACCCTTTTGTTCAACAACGACAGAGATATTTATATATAATTAAATCTAATAATGCAAATTTTATTGAGAAAAAGAAAAATGATCACAAAAAAAATATAAACAAAATTAATATCAGTTGAGAAAGTTTTCGAAATGATAACCGTTCACTTCTTGACAAGATAAAAGTCTGTGAACAAATTCTTGAATGACATTTGCCAAAGCCTCCACGAATTAATTACACTTCCTCAATTATTCTCTGCCGTAACTCGTCCAGATTATAAGGTCGTCTAGTGCGAGCCATTCAATGAATCCTCTATGACCAATCCACCGATTTGGGAATGTTTCGTTTAAGAAACTTCTAACATTAAGGTCATAGTGAGGGGGTGCTCCATCTTGTTGGAACCAAACACTTATACGTAATTCCCCATCTTCCTCGATATTAGGGACAACCTGATCACGTTATAGATCTAAATATCTCTGTCCAGTTAGTGTACCATGAATGAAAAAAGGACCAATAATACGGTTCCTGAAAATACCAGCCCAAACGTTTAATTTCTGCGGATATTGTGTATGCGTTTCTAGCATCCAACAAGGGTTATCTATTGACCAATATCCACCATTCAAACAAAACGTAGCCTCGTCAGAATACAGCAAACTGTATGTCAAATATTGGTGAATTTTGCAAATCTCCATAACTTTTTCGCAAAATTCAATTCTACGATCATAATCCCCGTTTAATAATTCTTGCACTAAATGTGGTTTATACGCATGATGTTTTTCGTGCTTCAATATTCTAGCTATTGATCGGCAACTTATATTATAATTTATTTAGTGTGAGGGATGTAGTAGAAGTTTGTGGTAATTCTTCTAACGCTATAGCAATATCTAGAGCAATAACTTCATTAGTTGCGCTTTTCGTTGTCCGCTTTTCGGTAAATTTCTAACATTTCCGGTCAAGGTATACATTCTCAAAGTTTTAACAACGACAGTTCGTGATATTGGATGCCGATCTTGATGCAAATTGTTAAATAAATCGCATACTTCTTTATGAGTTCTGATGCGGTGAGCAAAACCCGTCATCATCATTCAATACGTTCTTTTTCAGTTAATTGAACTATTATTAATATTTGGACTTCTAACGAAGTTAATAATTATGAGAGTTTTAATCAAGTACTGAATTTTAATTCCATGACTTACTAAACATAAACATGATTTTTAAATATCAGTTTTAATTAAATATCTTTGTCGTTGTTGAACAAATGAGTGCCAAACATTATTATTACTGATCTCCCAAAGCAGAGATCTATTGAAATTCGTAAAAATATACAGTGTATTTCATTTAAAATTTAAAAAAACGCTAACATAATTTCCGGTTAAACCGGAAGTATGATTCGGATACAAATATACTCGTCGAATTCCCGATTTGCATTTAATTAATTGCGGAAAGTCTTATTAAAATCTAAGTAGCCATATCAAAGATATTCGAATGAATCCAGACATTTCCCTAACACTGTATATAAAAGACTGTTTCTATGTCTGTCCGTTATAGACTAAAAAACTATTTCACCGATTTACACGCGGTTTTCTGCAAGATGATACGGTTTGTCCGGAGACGGTTTAAAGCTATTGAAACCCTCAATCTGACCAGAAGAAAGAAAGTTAGGGTCCAAATAATATAATATCAATAGTAACTGTAATATTATTTAAATATAGATGGCACTACGCGACAGTACTTCGCGCATTGTGTTCACGAGGTAAGAAGAAGTAACAAGTAAATTCGAGTGCTGTTATTTTGACAATTAGATTTATTTATATTCTTACTTTTATAGAGTGAAGCTTTGCAATATACTTAAACTTTAAAACAACGGTAGTTATAATTTATGTAGTCGTTGCGACGTGTTGCTTTCTGCATACTGGTATAAATTTAGTTTATCGAATTGTATTGATTAACATAACACATTAGGTGGCAGTTGCATATAAAATGAGATATTAATAGTAATAACTTCTATTTTGCAGTAAGTTCAACATGTTTAGTACATATATACACGCAAAGCATAAGTGGAAGTCATGTCTGTCTCCAGGATATCGTGTACTAACGAGTTCTAATAAGTACGAAATGCATCTGCACGTTCCGGGATGGATGTGACTCACATGAATTTTTCATCTTGACACATTGTTGCACAACATTGTTAATACAACTGAGAATATTGACACAATCAATTTGCAGTTGTTTGTAGCTAGTATGCCTACTTCGATGAATATAAAACCGCTTTGTACTATCTCTTCAATTATGTTAATAAAATCCAGGTCAAATTTTAATTGCGCCCGTAAAATTATAATTCGGATATATGTATAAAAATACATATATCCGAATTATAATTTTGCATTCTAGTTTAGATTTAGTACACTTTCATTAAAATATTTGAATTCAATTATGTGTTTGCTATTACTGCTATCTGTATATCTGTATCGTTGGGCAATTGCAATCTTAAGTTAGTTTTTGAATTACATATTATGTTATTTTGCTAAAATAATTGTTGCGAATGTTTTCTAGAAGAGTCTCGTATGTTGCAGTACTTCAATATACATACATATCTGAGATTAAATTATATCTCGATATAAACTATCAACAGTATCATCGACTTTAATCCTTAGCAACTTTATTACATTGTAAAAACTAACCGAAAGAACAGTTAAATGTCAACAAAAGAACAACTTGGTGACAGTAACATTTTAATTTAAACCTTTTGTGATATCCACTGAGAATGTAATATAATTTCCTAAAAAGTAATTTTCACCTATTGTTGGATGGTTAAGATTTTATTACCAGATAAATGTAAGAGGCTATAAAAAGCGAGAACATCGTCAAGACTTCCGAAGAAAAATTTGTTCGGAATTTTTATTCTTCCATTATTCTTCTTTATATGGAATTATACGATGGTTGTATACTTTAAATATGTTTCCTCGTAAAAAGAACTAATTCACAAATTAATTCACTTTAGATGTAATAAAAGTTCCAATATCTTCTGCCTTTTCAATAATTGTAAGTACAAATTTGAATAACAATTTAGCGGAAAATCCATCGTTTATAGTCGTTAAAAAAGTAACTTTTACAATAATTCTAAGGAAGTTGATAATTATCTAATATACGCCTATGTATATACATATTTCGTTTGACATAATTAAACTGAATTTGGTTCTGTATGTTCAATCAAAGAAAGACTGTATTTATTACGTAAATAAGGCATCATAAAGGGTTTTTCAAATTGAGCGCCTTTTTTTAAAAATAAATAAAACCCATAATTTGAATTTCTTTCCAAAAACTTTTATTAGTAATAATTGTATCAGTTGTGACATTTATACATGAAAAATAATATTTTAGTAGTGACCACCTCTTGCTGCTTCACAGCTGTTCACTCTAAATTTTCTATTACATTTCGACATAATTGAGGCTTTATTTCACCAATGACACGAATAATTACATTGTTTAGTTCAGGAATCGACTGTGGTTTGTTCTTACAGACCTGACTTTTTACGCAACCCCAAAGAAAATAGTCCAACGGTGTTAGACCACATGGTCTTGGTGGCCAATTAACATCACCATTTCTTGAAATAATTCTTCCAGGAAATTTTTGTCTTAATAAAGCAATTGTTTCATTAGAAAAATGAGGTGTTGCACAAAGGCCACAAAAATTTAGTTAACATCTCACGACATCGAACACCATTCACTGTTACAGCATCACCAGTAGTATTTTGAAAGAAATATGGTCCAATTACACCACCTGACCATAATGCACACCAAACAGTGACTCGTTGAGAGTGTAAAGGTCTTTTATGAATCACTCGTGGATTTTCCTCAACCTAAATTCTACAATTTTGTTTGTTAACAAAACTATCAATTTCAAAATGTGCTTCATCAGAAAAAATTATTTTTTGTCAAAAATCTTCTGGTTGTTCTTTAATCCAACTGACGAATGCACGACGTTTTGCATGGTCCAATGGCTTTAGTTCCTATGTTATTTGAACCTTATATGCCTTTAAAGCTAAATCCTTTCGTAAAATACGTCATGTTGTTGATTCACTGAGTCCAACTTGTTGTGAACGTCGACTAATGAACATTTGAGGTGCTTCAGCAATACTTTCACGAATCAAATCAATATGCTCTTGTGAACGATTACTACGACTGTATCTTTCTCTTTTTGATCTTCCACCGAACCGGTCTCTTGAAATTTTCTAATAATTCGACCAATAGTTAGTTCTCTCAGATGGACAATCATGTAAACCATAAAATTCACGCAATTTTCTAAAAATATTTTTCACAGAATGCTGATTTTCATAAAATAATTCAACAATTTGATGTATCGTGTAAGAAGGCATTTTTATAAATGTCATACATCACACTTCGTAAATGTCAAAATACCCAGACGAATTCAGTGCGCCATTTATATCTTATTTATTTTTAAAATAAGGCGCTCAATTTGAAGGACCCATTATTTATAAATTTGAATTAGTGAACACCATTTTACTACGGAGTTTGTTTGTTTGTGAACCCAATATTGCACGTTGTCTGTTTATGAGCGACGAGGCTCATTTTTATGTAAATGGCTTCGTTAATAAACAAAATTTTAGATATTGGGCAACAACAAACTCACGTTAACTCCAAGAACGACCACTTGACGCAGCGAAAGTAACGGTTTGGTGTACGCTATCAGCGACGGGAATTATTGGCCCATATGTTTTTTGAAGAGAAGAGGCATAACGTAATAGTAATATCAGGAAGATATTGTTACATGATTGATACTTTTTTCCGGCCAAGGTATGAACAACTTGATGGTAATTACTGGTTTCAGCAGGATGGGGCAACGAATCACATGGCGAGAATCAGTATTAATATACTACGTGATATATTTCCTGGCCATTTAATTTCTCGCAACGGGGACATAGACTAGCCAGCTCGGTCGCCTGACTTAACAACGCCAGACTTCTTTCTGAGAGGATGGATGATTTCGTGCAACGGTTAGAAGAATGTATAGCCAAAGAAGGAGGCCACCTACACAATTTAATTTTTAAATAAAGAAACTCCCAGAATTATAGATTAAGATGTTGTGTTGTAATTTTTTAATGTTTAACCAATAAAAATTTAATCCATATTAAATGCTGTCAATGCATTTTGAAATTCCCTGTATATGAGGTTCTGCTAACACCAAAATAATAGAATAATATATTCTAACTAAAGCGAGTGAGTGTATAACTTGTTATAAACGCACAAGATCAATCCTTTGTTATACTGAATTTATACTGAGCAACTCAAATCAAATTGATTCGATTAAAGTTTTAGGGTTATATTACGCGCACGTCTTTTCTCAATGACTAAAATAAAACTAGTTTTCGAAAAATAAAGTTCTTAAGCAAGCAAGCGGTAACGGTTAATTGCTTGTGCTATGCTGCTTTAAAATGTCGATAAATCAACAAGTTTATAGACTTCTAGGAAATCCTTCATAATTAAATTTGCGCTAATATGTATATTTCTATATAATGGAAATAATTTTTCTGCGATTGTAATGATGTTGTGATATTATTTTATTATAACTATTATCTTCTTCTTCTTTCTCTTTCCTTAAGACTTAGTCTTGTTTCTTCTACTATTTCAATTTTGTTCAGCCTCTTGGGAAGCAGATGTCCAGCTCTCGCACATCTCTTGGGAGGTCGGCCTGGAGGTCTCCTTGAGTTCGGTTTTTCGTTCTTTGCCCAGTTTGCCCATCGGTCTCCCGTCATTCATTCGACGTGGTCTCGCCAGTATCTTCGTCTTTTTTCTCGTAAATTGCACCACGTCTTGAATTTTAAGGTCTGTTCGTATATCCCTGCTTCTTACATGATCTCTCAAGCTTACTCCTCTGATATTCCTTAAGGTCCTCATCTCCGTTGGTCTCATCATGCTCTTCGTTTTTGTTGTGTCCGCTCGGGTTTCCACTGCGTATGTAATCACCGGTCTCACGGCTGTTTTATATATGCGGACTTTACTTTCGATGGACATGTATTTATTCCTCCATATGAGGTCCCTTAGGTAGCCAGAAATTCTTGAGGCTTTATTCATTTGTGGTCCGACTTCCTGTTGTAGGTTTTTGGAGCTTGTTATCTCGACTCCCAGGTACGTGCATCGCATACATTGTCGGATGGGTTTGTCATCTACAGCCAGTTTACATCTAGTGGGTTCTTTTGCTATGACCATTGATATCTGCATGTTAAGGTTCTTTGCTTTTGTTTGGAACCGATATAGCAGTCGCTGAAGATTGTCCTCGTTATCCGCCATCAGGATTGCGTCGTCAGCGTAGCACAGTATCCGCATCGATTCCGGCCCCATTCTATATCCTCCATCCACTTCTTTTACGCCGTTGATTATTTGATCCATGATGAGGTTAAATAGTACTGGGCTCAGGCTATACCCCTGGCGTACGCCCGTCAGTACTGGTACTTGTTCTGTGAGTCCCTTTGGTGTTTTGATCTTGGTTGTATTACCTTTACTGAGGTCTTTTATTATGTTAATGTACGACACGGGTGTCTTGTTTTGCTGGAGTATATCTATGGTGTCGGCTATTTGTACTCTATCAAACGCTTTTTGAGATCCACAAAGCAGAGAAACAGCGGCTTGTTGTATTCTAGGAATTTTTCGATCATTTGTCTAAGGATGAAGATTGCGTCAATTGTCGATCTATTTTGTCTGAAGCCTTGTTGTTATTCGTTCATTGCTATTCTCTTCATTATCTCTGTTGCAATGATTTTTGTAAAGAGCTTGCTTATGCTAGGTAGGAGAGATATCATTCTGTAATTTTCCGGGTCGTTCTTATTTCCCTTTTTGTAGATCGGTATTGTGATGTTGTTTTTCCAATCATTATGCACTTTTTGGGTCGAGATTATTTTTTGGAATAATAATGTGATTGCTGTTTCCAATTCAGGCCCCCCGTACTTGAGCATTTCATTTACGATTTGGTCTGGGCCGGGGGCCTTCCGGTTTTTCGATTTTATTAGTGCCTCATGTACATCTTCCCGTGTTATGTTGTCCTCTTCAAGGAGCTGTTCTGTGTAGGTGTTGTCTTCATTCTCTCCATTGTCGTCTGTCCGCGTTTCATACAAGCCTTTTACATACCTTTCCCATTCTCCAGGGATAATGATGTTTATTTGTACTTCTTCGTTTACCGCTCTTTTCCTGTTCCTCAGTGTGTTCCAGATCCTTCTTTGTCCTCCGTATAGGTCATGTTCCATGTCGGTAGAAAATTTTTCCCAGTATGTCTTCTTTATTTCCTTTATGGCATCATTCACTCTGTTTCTGATCGTTTTGTATCTTTGGTATTCCTCTGCTGTTCTTCTGCTCCTATATCTGACGTAGGCTTCTTTCTTTTGCTCTGCCAGCGTTTTCACTTCGTCTGTAAACCATTGCTTTCTATTTTCTCTACCATTTATGTTTACCTTTCTCACTCCTAGTGCCTCTACGGCACCTCCCGTTATATTGGCTTTTATCTTATACCACATTTGTTCGACATCCTCGTCCTCGGTCATTTGGTTCGTAGTAATTTTTTCCTTCAGTCTACTCTGATACAATGTTTTCGTTGAGGTGTTGTTTAGTGATTCCACGTTGAATTTCTGGATGTACAGTGGTGATTTTTTCTTTGGAGGTTAGTTTTGAGGCGGTATTTACATAGGACTAAACCGTGCTCTGTCCCGACATTTGCCGACGTGAGTGTCCTTACGTCTAGTATTTGACCCGGGTGTATTGCCCTGCTGGTGATAATGTAATCGATCATTGAGTTTTGGTCTCTTGTGTTGCCGAAGGTATATTTTTGTTGGTTTTTGTGTGCATAGAATGTATTATTAATTCGCAGTTCGTTTTGCGCGCATAGTGTTATTAGCATTTCTCCATTGTTATTGATGACGTTATCATTAAATCTTTGCATTAACTTTGCATAACTATTGTATTATAATATATTATATCAAAAGACTAAACGGATTTAGTACCCATCTCTTCGAGGAAATCATTTTTACTCCGTGTTTACTCCGTCAACTGAGTTTTTGGCTCACGCAAATGCCAATGCCAATCCAAACTGTGGTGAATAATAGTGTATTGTTCATTCAAGTTATCATATCTAATTTTTTGATTTGAAAGCGAATAATCCAGATATCAAGTCTATCATTAATAAAACGTTTTTATTACGCCCTTGTAAATTCACACTTTAGTCGTTTAAATGCGAAAATACATGAGTAAGCCAACAACAACATACACTTCTGTACATTATTCTGTAAAAACAATGAGAATGGCGTTTGTTTATCCTGGAAAAATATTATTAATTCACCTGGCAATTCCATTACCCGGGTTAATGAAACTTTCCCTCACGATAACCATCTGACTTCTGTGTGGAAAAGAAGAGATTTTTTATTTTCGCCGATTTTATTGCATGAAATAGGCGTCGTTTTTTTGCGACAAGAACATGTCTGTCAAGGAAGCTTTTAATATTTTCATTAATTCACTGTTCTTTCCTGCTATCACCTTTGCACTATCACTACACACTGTAATACATATTGTCCAATCTATATTGGTATAGTTTCTGGTAGCTTCATAAAGAATATCCACAAGACGTTGCCCTGTTGCATAACCCGGTAGTATTTTGCAAAACAACATATTTTCTTTGATTGATGTGTCCCTATGTGTCACCTCACAAAATATAACAAAAGAGGCATGTTTGCTACATCTGTTGATTCATCAAATTGAATACTAAAAAATTCACTTGAACTCACTTGCTGAATTAACTGATAGCGAACATTGGCAGCCATATCATCTATTCGCTTTGTGTGAAAGAAAAATGAAATTCTTTTCAATTTTTTTTGCTTCTTCCACGCATATTAAGACCTTGTCTTTTACCAACCGATTCACTTGATGTCGATGGCTCACTTTACTTTTCACAAATTTATCCATTTCGCACAATTCAGTTTCACGGTTAACCGCACACCAAAATAAAACCACGAATCATCTAATAGATGACGAATCATCTAATAGATGATTCGCAAAAGTGTGAATCATTTATTAGAAGAAAACCACACTTTCAGTAAAGATTTTCAAATTCTGCATTTAGAAAATAAACGCAACAAATTAAATTTACTGGAATGTTTCGAAATCAATAAATTAAAACACTCACAAATTTTATTAAATTACCAGTTAGATTTAAATAACTCGCCTTTATTAAATTTATTTACTTCAAATCTGTTTAGACGATAATAGAAATGTATATGTAGTTTATTAAACAAATTTTATGCGTAAACATGTTTAGTACCCTATAATATAACAGTTAAGGCCGACCAAATGTGCCACATTTTCTCACTACCGACACTACTTGTGTAAATTCATAGATTTCTTTAAAAACGTTGTAAAATAATACCAACCTTCTTTATTTTATATATATATTTTTTAATTTAGTTTGTAACGTACTCTTGAGATGTAGGTACCTGATGAAGCCACTGTGCTGGCAATTTTCGTGTTACGATTAAAGATTAAAAGTGAAGATTAGAACTGTAGTTTTATTTCTATTTTAATTTACTGATTATCGTTCATATTTAATCATTTTTCTTTTCCTAAATCACCAATATATAATAGGAAAGACACGTATATCTTAAAGAGAGTCGTTTTCAAAGCGTGGGTGTTACTTTTACTAATCTCAGTTTTAGTAGTGTAAGTCATTGGCAACACAATTGGAAGTAGAACGGCGCTGTCGCCGAGGAAAGTAGAATAGCCAGAAAAATAAATGCACAATGACATAATGCGACGTAACAGGCGAGGTATCGTGTTACTATTGTGTGCAGTTCTTACCAGTCCCTTAATAGTACCTGACCAAGATTTTAATCTTTACTCTTTATCTGTAAAGTCCCATCGGCCAATGCGCTGGTCGTCTTCTTGACTACAGGTTGGGTGACTTCTCATTCATCTCTTTGACCGTATTCCTTTACGCTCTCTCTCTCTTCTAAATATTAAGCAATCATTTAAATGTGTTAAGAACTCCTTCAATATATAGTATAATATGTTGAGCACTTGCGAAATATTGAAATAACGAAATAAAACAAAACACTTTTTTCACAAAAATAGTTTTAATGAACTAAATGTATATTTCGTGTGCTCTGCACACATCATCAGTAATACCTACTGTTTAAGCATTATATCTACGAGACATAATATAAAATGAAAATACATCATATACAGAAAAATTCGAGGTTGGTTGAAAACAAATTGATGAAAAATTATAATGAATCTTAAAGCTAATACAATTTCTGAGAATGAGTTCATGGGGAAATACCAAATATCTATGAAGCAGAGGGGGCATCGGGTGTCTAAATTTCTATTACTGCGTTTTTTAACTAAACTAACATTTTCTAAATTGAAGTTGTGACCTGTATCTGTATGATGTAGAGCTAATGCTGACTATTTTATGTTGTCATACACCGACTAAAGAAAATATGTAGTTTTGCAAAACAGTATCGGGTCATGCAACAGGGCAATGTCTTGTTGCTGCTTTTTATGAAGCTACTAGAAACTATACTAATATAGATTAGACAAAATGTTGCAGTATGTAGTTATGGTGCGAAGGCGATAACAGGAAAGAACAGTGGATTAATGAAAATGGACGCACTGCTTCCTTTACAGACATGCTCTTCTCGCAAAAAAACATGCCGGAAAATCTCAATCAAATCTTTGTGAAGCTGTCAAAATGGTTAATTTTATTAAAAACTGACCGTTACAGAACAGCCTGTTTGCTAAACTATGCGACGAAGTAGGCGAAAATAACAAAATCTCTTCATTTCCATACAGAAGTTAGATGGTTATCGTGAGAAAAAGTTTTATTAACCCGGGTATTGGAATTGCGAGATGAATTAATAATATTTTTCCAGGATAAACAAACGCCATTGTTTTCTCATTTCTCATTGTTTTTACAGAATAATGAGTGTATATTGTTGTTGGCTTACTTAGCTGATGTATTTTCGACTTGAGTGTAAATTTACAAGGACGTGATAAAAACATTTTATTAACGATAGACAAAGTTCATGCTTTCATTAAGAAACTTGATATCTGAATTATTCGCCTTCAACACAAAATTTTAGATATGTTTCCACCCACTTCGGATTATGTTGAGTAAAATTCGAATGAACAAAACACTATTATTCGCCACAGTTTGGAAATGTATAAACACGCATTTGCGTGAGCTAAAAAGATATTTCGGAGTATTTCCCGAAAAATGAAAATGATTTCTCGAAGAGATGAGTACTGAATCCGTTTAGTGAAAACATTGTTGCCGCTGCCAAGTTACCAATTGAGATTCACGACCAGCTCATCGAAATGTCTGCCGACAAAATGCTACAACTGCAACTTACATCTGAAGATTTAAATACGTTTTAGCTTGCTCGTCGAAATGAATATGGAAATTTAGTCGCAGAAGCGTTGAAAAAATTAATCCCTTTCGCCACGTGTTATCTCTGTGAAAAGGGTTTTTAGTCTATGGTTGCGCTAAAAACTAATACAAGAATCGTCTCTTATCACTCAAAAACAATTTGCATGTGTGTGTTTCTAAGGTATATCCACGTATGGAGAAACTTTTGAATGAAAAACAAATGCAACCATCACATTAATTTCTTTTCTTTGCATGTGTACTTGTTGTAAGTAAAATGTTTATAATTAATTATTTTTTTTCATAAAATGAAATTTCATTATTGTTAAGGCTATTTCGCTACCCCCCTTTAAAACCCAAGTTGAGAAACGATGTCTTTGACCAAGAATTCGGTCCCTCATTGACGATAATTTATACAACCTTTAAAAAGCATTTTTCTAAGTATTCAGCTTATAATCAAAGTTTGATAACCTGTTCGTTATTTTGAGGAAACTTAGTATCAATGTTAAATCATATAAAACGTTAGTTTTGGCTTTAGTTGAAGTTTAATTTTTGGATATATATCCTACATAATTGCATCTTTCCGTTTTTCATACATTGTCTTTTGATTTCCCGGGATATATGTTGCACATTTATATTTAATTTTCAGTGATGACTGTATTAATGTGTCATGGATTGTTTTTATTTCATCGTGCGCATCTAGTCTACTGGTTAGATCAAGTAAATAAGGCCAGTATATTAAATGGCTAAGGTCAGTCGTCCACTTTCAGAAGGGGTTACTTAATTAATTTTTAATTACAGCTTAATACTAACATAAAACAGCTCGTATATTCTGTTATGCGCGTATGTATAAACGACAAATTCTATAAAATTAAATTTCGATTATCTATCATTGTTATGGCCGTTGTAAACACATTTCTACTACAACACTAACTAACAGCCGCTGACTGATTAATATGACGTTTTTATGGAACCGGATTTGAATAATAGATATACATTACTTTTCTCCAAGTGTGAAAGTATCATTTTTTCATTTCATGCTAGATTAAATTATACGAACCTGTAGATTTAATAAAACATTAGTGGTTATGGTTATGGGTTATTAGCATGGGTAATATGTAGGTCGTACTTATACATATATATATATATATATATATATATATATATATATATATATATGCATATGAGTATAATAAAACAATGCGCAGTTTGGGTTTTTTAAGCACAAGGAATAATCAATAAGAATACTTACCAAAATTAAAGAACCGCGTATTGATTAAAAGATGGTAATCTATAGTTCATAAAGTATTTCTTTTCAGTACAAGGCCAAATTTAAGGCATAAGAATACCTTAAAATGACTAACGTGTGTAGTATTACAGCGCGTATTTATATATATGTTAGAAGGAGATAAAGTACAACTTGAGGTTAGCACTTTGAGCAGTACAAACTGTAAAGAAATACTTTATCGACAGTGTTAGGAATTATTAATAATACAGTAAAAAAATCTAATGAACCAATGCTTCCTATTTCCCAATATTGTTTTTCTAATGATAGTCCCTCGTTTCCTAAATACCATGTTACTATCGCATTGTAGGCGCAAATATTTTTTAAAGTCTTTTCTAACAATATAGACAACACTAACAAAGTTGCATATAACATTCTAAGCAGATACATCAAATAGCTACTGTTTTAAGCGCTCTGATAGCGAATAAGTTATTTTGGATATGAAAAAAAATAAATTTCGTGTGTTGATAATACACTACTGTTTACATGTAGGAACCATTAAAAAAACTAAGAAAAGTTAAAAAATAGTATTAGCAATTATTAATAAAATTATAAGAGCGTGATTATGAAAGAACGTAAGTTGTTCTATAAGCGGTGGTTCTATAAGCGAGGAATAGCGGGGCTATTCGCTGCATTTTGTTGTTATCAGCAGGAAAGAAGTTGAGCGCCCTAGTCTTTTATTTACATCGACAAAGTTTGTGTTGAAAAGATCGCTGATTGAAAATGCGTGAAATAACTCAGGTTGTAGACATATTTGCTCAACGTATATTCAATAATGTGTAGGAATATTTGAGTTTGAATAACTTATCGGCAAGATGGATGCCGCGTTTACTGTTAAACGATCAAAAATTAAATCTCATGAGAATTTCAACGCAATATTTGAATACGCGTAATACAAGTAAGTTTTTGCTATGTTGCACATATAACTGTGGAAGAAACATGGATTTATCATCTCGCGCAAGAAGTGAAAGAACAGTCGAAACAATAGACGAACAAATACCAAAGATAGAAAAGGTGGTTCCATCTGCCGGAAAGGTTATGGATAGGTGTTCTGGGTTTCAAACCGCATAATCTATATCGATTATTTGGAAAAGGGAATAACGTCTATTGGGCCGCACTACGCTAATTTATTTGACCGTTTCAATGCTAAATTAAAGAAATAGGCGACCACATTTGGCGAAGACAAAGGTATTGTTTTACTATGATAAAGTACCAGTTCATTCGCTTGCAATTCTAACCGCTAAATTGGTCGAATTGTTGTCTTATTAGTAAAGCAGCGAATATTGCGACAGATACATCTATCTTAAGTCCTAATAGTAACAAAACAATTAGGGAAGTTTTGGAAATTATTCATATTAATAATAATGAAAATAGTATGAATTTCAGGTCGGACATACACAATTTAAATATAATTTATTCAAACTTATTAGATCGGTAATTATATTTAAACGTAATCTCCTCAGTTTTACTTAGTTATTTTTACTTACAATAGATGGCATTGCCAATTCTCAAAGTATTTACGGGAAACTATCAAATTTCTATCATTTTTTATTGAATATTAGTATAAACCATTGCTAAGATATTGTACTGTACCAGATTTATTAGCTCTTGATATGTTTTTGGAATATTTAACTTATACAAACTATGGTGATGTGTTATTATGTTTAGTCGTGTAGTTTTTCCACACAGGAGTCACTTTTTTGTAGGTTAACATTGTTTTGTACACCTATATCTAATTTCCTTATTATATTTGATCGTAGTATCCCTGAGGAAGCACTGAAGTAAGTGCGAAATATTGGAATGAAATAAAAAGACATCTTAAATTGAATATAGTGTTGCTGTACTCCCCAAGATACCTGATTCTAACTTATATACATATATATATATATATATATATATATATATATATATATATATATAAATCGCCTAAATGTAAATTAAATGTACTATATATATATATATATATTTTTTTGGCCTGGTATATTTCTCTGTGATTTTAATACCGAACTTGAAGAAACGACACTGCAGGCGGAGATTGCCGTTGCACGAGATCATCGTTGAAACAGAGACCTATGTTACAGAGTTGTAAGGATCCTACTTTTTGGAAGACATAAAATAGTTGGAATATCATTGATATAGGTGTACTTATAGGGTTGAAAAGCGATTATGGAAAGAAATCAAACGTTTTTTGTACCAACAATTGTTTTTCATTTAAAATTCAGGGTTCCGTCAAATATCCTTCGTATTACTCTTTTGCATTGTTACGTTGTTACAAAATGTCGTTACTGCGGTTCGAACAGAACAATTATTTAAAAGAATACGCAGTCCAGAAGATACATTTTCCAAAATATCACATCTGAGATAATTTGCTAAATAAGTGGCGAGCTAATGGACAAGTAAAATAACTAGTTGCTGTATAGGAGATTACGTACTATACCTTCTGACACCTTACCAATGTGCGAGCAATACTTTTTTTTGTAAAAAGGATATGTAAGTTTTTCTGTTTTATGGCGAAGAAATCAAAATAATAAAATCACAGAATTTTGCGCCAATAATTTGCAATAGTTAAGTCCGTCTAAAATCTTGTTGGACTATTCTACCTAGCAAAGGATTTCTCCATTGCTAGTCATGATCGAATAGCAAACAACCATAAAATTTATTATCGATTCAAATATGCCCGACTTCTATTACAAAGAACGAATTCTATTCATGATTGCAATTACAATTAAACTAGATTATCTTATTGTAATAATAAGGATAACATAATAAAAGAAAAAAATATTTTCCTCATTTTTAAATAATCAAGATATCGAGAATTAAGCAAAATCCTGCATAATAATTTGATGTAAATAAAGCTATATAAAGAAAAATATCATAAGATTAAAAAACTGGTGAAGGTTTTTTCAATTAACACAAACCAGTTACACAAATAAAACATAATCAAAATGTTAAGTTTCTAAACGAATCGAAATAAGAGAGAAAAAGATATTTTTTATTTATATAGAAATGTCCACTATCAATTTCAACTAATTAGAAAAATAGATTTGAAGCAGTTTCGGTGCAACAATTCAACAACAGCCACAGCTCTTAAGATGTCACTTGTAAGAGTGTACGAAACGTGGGCGGAAGAGCAAGAAGTGCTAAGGATGCAGTTCAAGTCCGGCAACCGAGAGAAAACTATACACAATAACCGTACAAGTCTACAACCCAAATTAACTAATCACTAGTTTCCAAAAGTGTAATTAAGTGGCACTTCAATCCGTTTAAAGGGCGTTATTAACCAAGAAATTTAATATTTACGCTCCCAACAAAACATATTATGCTGCCAATATTTTGGAATGCTTAAGGCGTTCTACTAGTCCATTTCTAGAGGCGTTTCTAAATGCAATCCAAAAAAAAACGTCCAGAACTGATGGAGTATTATTCGACTGTTCCAAGACGAAATTGATAAATACAGGTGTCGACTTTCACTTATTTGCTTCGTTAAAATCATACTAGAGGTTTCGCGAATGATGAAGAAGAACGATAGGTGTGTAGGTAGCTGAGGCTAAAGACTTTTATGTAGCAAGTAGTGGGACGCTAATAAAACGATAGAATAACTATTAAAAGTGGTGGAGAAATACCCATTTGTGACCTATTTAGTGACTTTCTCTCATAGCTTTGCTTATATTACAGTTATTTGTTGCACTATTTTAATTTTGGGAATTTACTAATCGTAGTAATAATCTGCTTTCGACATATTTGTCTTTCGATACAATTAAAATAACCCTAAACTTTTTTAATGGTTTTTCCACGTAAAAAAATTATGTTTAATTAACACACGCAATTCCTTCGTCTCATATTAATACAAAGAGACAATAGGCCACTTTATTAAACGATTCTAAAAATCTATCGATTTATTTAGGCAAAATTTTGACAGTAGGCTTGTAAAACATAACTGAAGTCAGCAATAAACTTATCATCCAAAGTGTTGCCAACTTTTGAAAAGTCATTCACTCGTTAAATCACGATCGTATTACTTAAATCAGTAAAACATTATGAATATAGTTGTGGTAACAGGTACGTTGAGGACAAATTTTATGGTTGTATCCGGTTTCTGGCGATGATACTTCAACATTAGTTACTAGAATCACGACTCCGTTGTTGCTTCACCGTACACAAGTTGTAAGACTGTATACACTTTACTTTTTAAATCTTCGGTTTCAACTATTTGTTAAATGAATAAATGTACTTTCATCTAAATATATTATTTATTTACACTATATACATTTATTTTGGATCTACAATGACTTATACTAACATAAACTGCTGTTGAGACTGGTGTCTTTTGTTAAAATATTATTGTTATGTTGAAGTTTAAAGTAAGACTGTGTGTCTTATGCTGTTGTTGAGTTGATACTAATGAGTCTCTTGTTGCTGATGTGAGACTCTGATTGATACTGATTTATTCTGTTCTGTTTTACAAGTAGGTAGAAATATACCACTACCCCTAACTATAACATATTAAAATCGTATTGGTTGAGCAGTGTATTGTTTGACATCATAACGAGGAATTTTCTTGTGTTATTTCCTAGAAATTATACCTACGGCAACAATACCCAGGGTTTACGATAATGTCTTAAAGATCTAATCTTAACTAATAAATAATAAAATATCATTACTAAGTAAGTATTAGAAGGTGTCATAAACCTAAATATGCATTTACAGCTAGTCCCTTGTTAGAGTAATAAAATTTATTATGCATATCTATGAAACGAGGTCTTAACAATGAATATTCAAATTAAAGCCTTTGTTTACTAATGGATGTTTAAGGTACATACATATTCAGGAATCGTGAGCCTATTATACATATTTAGCGAGGTATATTAAGGCTCGTCTTTAAATACGTTCATTGATAACCTTAAGTAATAAACAAGAGGTCTGATGTATAGAGCAATAAATAAATTTGGCAAAAGATGCCGATTATTAAATAATCTCAGGTAATAAATAGATTTGCAGATGTAAAGAATTCTTAGAACATAAAGAAAGTTTTTACAACTTGTATATGCTAATAAAAATATATGATACAATGATTTCAATTTGAAAATGAACGTTAAACATTTTATAAACTTGGAAATGTTTATGTTTACACTCTATATCCTAAATTTACTTTTATTTAACAATAAATAATGTTTTAAATTAACATATTACAAAAGGATAGCGAATGTATCCTCAACAATAGTGTAAAAAGCCCACGCACCAAAGTTCGCGGAATCACCATATACATATCTATATATATATATATATATATATATATATATATATATTATATATATAAAGAAATAAATTTCTAGATGTGATTTAATAATAGCAATTAAACATAAAAGCAATAAACAATAAACCACCTACTTTAATTAAGCATTAAATGAATTAACATTTATTATTAATACAAATTTTAATAAAAAACTATTTTGTGATCAAGTTTCTCACAAATATAACTGTATTGGTTTGAGAACCGCCCAATCGACCTTTATACATTACCGACTTTTGTACTGATGGTGATAAAAGAACTGTAAGTTCGTGTAACTCTGCTATATTGTTCAACCTTCTCGCCTTTCTAATACCATGTATCATTATTTTCTTTCATGCAGATAGATTTTCTTATCTGACAAAGTGTAGGTAGCTAATTTGTATATGCATATCGATCAATTGTATTACTATCAAACTGAACAGCATATAATAGGTATTCGTTCAGATCAGTAAAGATTAGAGAAGAATACATACATCCTTTGTGTCTAAAATTAAATCACGAATTCATCTTTAGACATACCGCTACGAGAACCCATTTTATATTCTTTCAACTACGCCATCAAAATTCTATCCACAGAATTTCAATAAATAAATAGAGGCATACATATTTTGGATTAATCTATTATTAAATTATAAAATCTGTATGATAATGCACTATGCATAATGATTATTAGATATAGTTATGGGTTATGGAAAAAGAAAAGGAGACGAAACTTTAAACGAATTGCTTATTGTGTATCAAAATAGTTTACTTTAAAATTTATACACTTCCATGTTGATTTAAACTAGTTTGTGCAACATTTTCTCCGTTTTCATTAAGGAATATTGAAAAGGTAGGATTGATATACCTTAATTACCTCTTCTGATGCTGCGCAACCACTATATATTTTGTATTTAATTTAAATAAAACATAGTCCTTAGACCAGCGATTCACATACCGCGGCCCGCGGGCCGCATGCGACCCACTCTCGATATTTATGCGGACTTTTTATTTTATTCTAACTTTTGTAATTGTTAGTAAGATATGTATCTTTAAGTACCTACTACTTTCTTGTTCAGGTTTACTACGTAGGACAGGTATGCTCCTCGTCGTTCCAAGCATATTGTTACGAGACTAGAAATCTGTCGAACCAACTAGATTACTCGAAGTTTCGCGAAACACGTCGGTATTATCCCCGAACAATGTGGTAGGTTCTCGATGTTAGGTAACTCGTATAAATACAACGCATCGCCCGCTTTCGGGGCAGTTAAATTTTAACTACGGACAAGCGAGCGTTATATTGTTTGAATTGTAATCTGTGAAGAATAAATATTTCGTCGTTCGAACTTGGCATCTACCTACGTAACAATATAATATCAATTTTGATATGGATAAACCAGGCCCCAGTAAAAAACGTAGTCGTAAGGATGAAGATAAAAATCAACAGTTTCAAGATAGTTGGACCGAAAAATACTTTTTTATTTCATCGCATAACAAAAGTGTCTGTTTAATATGCAAGAGTAGTGTTTCTATTCCGAAGGAATATAATGTAAAAAGGCATTATGAAACCCAGCATCATACTTTTACCAAATTAACCGGCGAAAATCGAACGCAAAAAAATTCCACTTTACATAGGGAACTAATAGGCCAGCAAGCTATTTTTACAAAACCAATTCAAGATGCCGAAACAACTACTGAAGTTAGCTTTGAAATATCTCGAATAATAGCGAAACCTTGTCGGCCTTTTAAAGATGGTGAGTTTGTTAAGCAGTGTTTAGATATCGCCACAAGAAAAATGTGTCCGAAAGATCCAAAGAGGTTTGAGAAAATTTAACTAAATCGGATGACTGTTCAAAGAAGACTTGCCACATTAGCAGCTAATATAGAAGAGCAATTAGCTACGAAATCGAAGAGTTTTGAGTATTTTTATATAGCATTCGACGAATCTACAGATATAAGTTCCACTGCTCAACTCTTAATATTTTTGCGAGGTGTAACGCAAAATTTTGAAGTGAGTGAAGAACTGATTGGTATGAGTTCTTTGACAAGTCAAACCAAGGGGAGTGACATGCTCAAAGCTCTTCTGGAAAAATGTTCTATAATGGATTTTAATTTAACGAAATTGTCTGGAATTACGACTGACGGAGCACCTTCAATGAATGGTAGGAAGAAAATCTGGGATAATAACTATGTTAAAAGAGTATTTACAAACTAAAAACATAGATACCAAGGAATTAATGCAGTTTCATTGCATTATACATCAAGAGGCCCTCTGTTCAAAATTATTGGGATTTGAAAATGTGATGAAAGTTATAGTACCTACTGTAAACTTTATGAAATCACGAGGTCTCAATCACCGACAAGGATCTCGATGATATTGAAAGCGAATATGGTGATCTCCTGTGATACACTGAAGTAAGGTGGCTAGGCTAAGTCGTGGGTTGTCACTAGAGCGGTTTCTTAACTTGATTGAAGAAATCAAAATATTTCTGCCGGAAAAGAAAGAGGACGTCTCCGAACTCGACAACCCTGATTGGCTGTGTGACTTAGTGTTTCTTGTAGACATCACAAATCACTTGAATGTCTTAAATACGCGACTCCAAGGCAAAGATCAATTGATGATTTCGCAGCTATACTCTCATGTTTCGTCCTTTCAATGCAAATTGAGTCTTTTCAGGACACAAATCAATTCAGCAAATTACAGCCATTTTCCGAACTACAAAAAAATTATGGAGAAATTCAATAAAACTGATGTCAATTTCGCTTATTTTGAAAAAATTGATATTTTAATACAAGCTTTTCATGATCGTTTTCTAGACTTCACAAAAGTTAAACCTCTATTAGACATTTTCAGCAATCCTTTCAACATTTCACCCGAACATTCACCGGAATTAATACAGCTGGAATTGATAGACATGCAAAATGATGATAATTTACGAAATAAGTTTAATGAAGGTAATTTACTCAACTTTTACCGTTGCGTTGACAAAACCGCTTATAAAGAGTTGCGAAAGCTGCATTGAAATGCGCAAGCTTATTTGGATCGACGTATATTTGTGAGCAAACGTTTTCAGTGATGAAACTTAACAAAACAAAAAATCGAAACCGTCTGGAAATGAAAATCTGGAAGCAATTTTACGTGTGGCGACAAGTAATGTGGAGCCAAACATAAACAAAATTGTTAGGTCAATGCAATGCCATGCAACATAATAATAAAACATGAAATATTACATTGTAATGATTAGATTACATTACGATTACATAATTACAACAAACATTATTGAATGTTCTTTTATTTTTATCATTTGTAGTAATTCATACTATTTAAAAATACAAATATTTGTGTTAATAAATTCTTTGTAGTGGCCCGTCCTTGGCTTATAATTTTCCCGAGCGGCCCCTGTTCCATATAAGTCTGTGCATCCCTGACTTAGACAATAAATCTGTCCTATGAGAGCAATGACATATAAACGCAACAATCTGCCAGTAAAAATGAGAAATGCAGTAACCGTTTAGTAGAAGCACTTCGAACTAAACTTCGTTTAACTTCAATTCATCTTAGAAGACCAAAACAGACAAATAAATCAATGTCTCTTGCAATGATGTTATAATAAAAATAATAGTCTGTATTATCCAACAGATATATAAATCCACTTAAAGGATAATATAAAATTGCAAACACAGAAATATATTGCTGTGTAATTTGACTCTAAGTTGGGCTGCAATTATATAAAATGTAAATCGTAACACACGCATATATCTTTTTCGACTCTTTGAATAAGTAATTTTAATTTTGGTACGTAAGCATGTATTTTCTAAATTAAACCATAGAAATGATTAAATCGTAACATAACCAATAATCTACATGAAATATATTAGATACGTAATATATGGATGCATTCAAAACACAATCCATTTAATTACCTTTTGAGCTTATTCATTTGAGCTAGGTTCAGTTTATCGTAAGAGTATAATTAAAAATCTCTTTACATAATGGCACGGCATTATTCTCTACCAATTATTATACTGGGTGCATTTATAATACAGCCCGTATCAAATACGTTCCATTGCTATTCAGGTTCTATATATATATATATATATATATATATATATATATATATATATATATATAATGGTACTCTTACCATTACATGAATTTAAATATATTATTTATTTTGAAATTTTAAAAAGTTATTTTATTTGCTATTGTCAAGTATGTTCATAGATTGGTATGACATATTTTTTGGATAGTATTCATATTTTTGAATATGTCAGTCAAAACTGGACACTTTAGAATTGTTTTATAATTTATAATTAATAATAAAATATATTATGTTATCTCTGTAAAGGAAATTATGCCCACTAACAATTAAGACATTTGACATTTATTTTTAAATTAAATATATCACAATAGGGTAAACTAAAAAGTTAAATTATGAATAAAAATTCTGTATATTAAAAGGCATACTGATATTTTTTAATTTAGAAATTTATACTAGCATCACTATGGTTTTGGTTGTTGAATTTTGAAAAAGTGATTTTGTTTTTGGATTATCAGAAAAAACAGATCGAATTGGTAATTGTGAGATTTGAAAAGCCAACAAATAAAAAATATACAATATAATATATTCAAAATCCACTTACTTGTGCTCAGAAACACATAAAACAATGTCAAAATTATAATCCATTAATAATATTGGTGTTGAAGCATATATCTTATATTACATGGAAGGATCCACAATAAACATCTCCTAAAAGCCGTTCCAAATTTTGATATGAATACAAGCCATAATCAAGATTAATAAATATAAAAGGAGATTCTACATCCAGGATATCCAGGAGGACCTTGTATAAGGGAAGTTCGAGACCATCGATAGCCATTTTGTTCATCAATGAACATCTCCTAAAAGCCGTTCTAAAGTTTAATATGAATACAAGCCATAATCAAGATTAATAAATATAAAAGAAGATTCTACATCCAGAATATCCAGGAGGACCTTGTATAAGGGAAGTTCGAGACCATCGATAGTCATTTTGTTCATCTACGGAAAGATTTTCCTGTCAACTCTTCAAGCAATCGACTAAATACATCTGGCAGGAACTTTGAATTTATAAAAGGAGACATAGTGGACTTAATCTTGGTATTTCATTTATTGGCTTACTCATTTATTTATATTAGAAATTATTCTGTTTACAATAACCAAATTGTTTAATAAGTTTTTCTTGAGTTGTCAAAATTTTAAATTATAAATTGATCTTTCATTGTAATTTACAAAAAAATCTGAATACTCAGTTAATTTAAAGTTACACATATTTTTATTACTTTTCGTACTTATAAAATTACTTGGTGTCTATTTGTTTTTGGAAAACTTGATTCAAATCCCAATATTAAAGCTTGGCCTAATTTCTTATTTAGCTCTTTGCATCTAAAAATAAAATTAAAAACATTCTATTAAACTGTGAGAAAATAAGTTTTTAAATATATTAAATCATATACATTATACATTACCATAGTTTCAATTGGCGTAACTATACATAAATAATATTTATTATAAAAGAACGATATCTTACATGTCAATTGGGTTTTAAAAATCGTTATCTTCTGAACCTGCTTTGAGATTGAGTATTAGATTCTTGCTAATATGCACTGAGTGAACCGACGGCAATCTAAATCTAAATATTATTGAATATAGGTTATACATCAAGTTACAGGATTTGTTCTCTCACCTACTAATTTTCAATTCTCCAAGCGCGAGATTTGAAATTATTAAATTTTATTCAATATCTATTTAAATTATCTTTTTATTTATTATTATTTAATTGACCGTGGGATATAATATTACAATATATATTGTGATAACTCATTCGATGACGCGTCGCGCGTCATACCTCTGGCGTTTTCTCGATGCAGGTAGAGCGCTCGAGAAAAAATATTCACTTTCATATATAAGCAGTCGAGGAAGGGATGGCGATTATTCAATACCAGAGCATCGCGGAGTGAACATAAATACAAATACATAAATGTGCTTATTGTTAGTAATTAGTTTGTATATTGTTATTCGTTTTATTATTAATATAGTGTGTGTCTAAAGTTATCGTTAGTTTTATTTAAGAACCCGAAAAGACAAACTTTACAATATATATATATATATATATATATATATATATATATATATATATTCTTCTATTTTAGTGTATATTAAAACATTTAAAATTTTACACAGGTTTATTTTAATTATCGAATAGTTATTAACAACTTTTCTGCGATCAACTTGTAACAGCTTTTCAATAAATGTCGAACTGTATTATGGGCAAGCTTAATCGTATTACAACATGTTTATCTACAACGACGATACTAGTATAATTAAAGAATAGAAAACTTATAAATATATTAAAAAATATTTGATCTTAATCTAAAATTATAAGCATTTTTCAGACTTAGCAATGTCGAGAAATAACGTCCGTATACTTGCTTTTAATTTATTTAATGCTTTGCGTATAGATAAGCTATTGTAGGTGTCAACTGTATCTAATGAAATAGAATCGTGTTTCAGTACTATACAACGCGGCCTAGATTCAGATTAGATCAGAATAAAAGCTCTCTGTTTAACAACTCCCACCGACGCATTTCAAGACTATTAACATACATATATGATACGTACACAAATATGCCTACTAATAATAATTCATGATTGTTCGAGCAAGTGCAATGTGTGGTACCTACGGTCCATTAGAAGTTATTGTAAATCTTGAACAAGTGGTCGGTCATAACATCTCTGGTTGGTTGGTTTGGTTTGCCGGTTGGTAGATGTGGTCTGAAACTATACTATGATCTCAAGTGGGCTCGTGCGCTACAACGCCTGGTTTCGCCCCAGGGCCATGAGTCGCCGACCGTGAGAACACATAGCCATATATTAGTTCACAACAGAAACAAAACAATGCATGCTGGACTCCAATGTTACTTTTTATTATACGATGTATGTTAACGATATCCGAGTCTTCCCTTGCGTTGTCATTGGAAAGACGATCAATATGAATATTCAACCTTTAAAGAGCCGACATAATAGTTTTTAATACCTGACGCAAAAGCTAAAAATTTCTTCCCGCGATTTTGTTAATTCCTCTAAAATAATTGTTTAAATAGGTGATGGTGCTTATACAGATTCTTTAGATTTGTTATTATTGTTATTAAATGTGACAACTGATTATACATGTACAAGTTGTGCTTAGCTCGGAAAATATAAAATTTTCATAAATTATTTTATTTTATTATTAAACATCGTAAACATCTTTATACAAACTTTAATAGATCTAAATTCTTTCAATGGAGACTGTGGTTAAATAAAAATTTAATTTATTTAAAAAAAGGTATATAACCCCTTACCACAATTATTAGTCGTATCCTAAATACGTATTTCGACAACTAAGTTGATATCATCAGTAGGTAAAAACTACTAATTAAAAGTCGCACATGGGGCACAGTAAAGTAAGAAAAACGCTTCCGCACAACTACTATACACTGCATCCCTGTAATTAATTTCAATAGAGTTCAGTTTTTGCAGTATACGACCATACTTTTTAACCATTTGTAATTGAAAAAAAAATGGTTGAACCTAGAAATGAAATATCTGTACAGTAAACGTAGTAAATTAGAATTAGAACTATATAATTTACATTTAAAATTAACTAAAAGCATGAACAATAATGAATTCGAAGATTGGTGTAACTTTTATAGGAAAATTACGGAAATTAAAGACTATAAATTGAAAAAGAAATGTTTAAAACTTAATAAGAAATTCAGAAAGTTATGTCCACCTAAAAAGGATACTAATAAAATTCCTATAAAAGAAACACTAGTGATCAATCAATCATCCGAGAATTTTAGTGATTTAGAAATAAATTTGTTAAATAAAGGGTTAAAATACTGTTTGCCAAGCCGTCAGATTCCTATGGAACAGGTGATTGCAAGCATCGAAACTTCGATTAAGTATTTTGAACAAGGGCCAAAAAACTTTATTCGAGAAGCTTGTAAAACCCAAATCGATAAGAATTTGCAGCAGCACAAACAGAAGTCGGTCAATAAAGAATGGAATATCATTAAAACTCTTAGATTGAAGGACTGCTTTTACCTAAAAGCAGATAAAGGGAACAAGTTAGTAATTATGGACAAAACCGACTATTTTCAAAGTGTCAAAAATTTAATTGCCGAAGGTCCGTATGTAGAAATGAAGAGAAATCCGTTACCTAAAATGATTAGTGACACAAAAGACGCGATTAAAAAATGTCCAATTTTAATAACTTCTACCCAAAAGTATAAATTGAATGTTAGTAATCCTGTAGTACCAAGAATGTATTGTTTACCGAAGATTCATAAACCAGGTAACTCGATGAGACCTATAGTTTCAGGTATTAACTCACCGACTTATTTGATTTCCAAATGGTTAGTGAATGAATTTAAAAATCTACCCGTTAAACCAGAAAATTTGTCAGTCAGTAATTCTTTAGAATTTGTTAAATTAATTAAAGATTGTGAACTGGAAACCGGGGAAATTTTAGTTTCATTCGACGTGACGTCGTTATTCCCCTCGGTACCTATTCCAGAGACTATGAAATATTTAGAAAACTTGCTCCACAAGAATAACATTGAACCTTCAAAAATAAAAGAATACATGACATTGACAACTCTGTGCATGGCGCAAAATTGTTTCCAAGTAGGAGAAAAATTTTATGAACAGAAACAAGGCACAACAATGGGTAACTGCCTATCTCCTTTCATAGCCAATTTATTCATGAGTCAATTTGAAGTAGAATTCAAAAACAACGCTAAATATTTCCCTAGAGTCTGGATTAGGTATGTAGATGGCATTCTCGCGATTTTTGACACACGGAAATGCGAATTAGACATGTTTGTTAATCAATTAAATTTGAAATTTCCGACTATTCAATTTACGGTGGAAAAGGAACAATACGGCAAGATACCATTTTTAGATACTTTACTGATTAGAAATAAACATAAAATAGAAATCGATATTTTCCGGAAAGAAACCATCGTTAATAGATTCATCACCGCGGATTCAAATCATAGTTATCAACATAAGACAGCTTCCTTTAACTTCTTAGTCAATCGGTTACTCAATTTTCCGTTAACAAAAGAGAGATATGAAACAGAACTAGATTTCATTAAAAATATTGCGACATACAATGGCTTTGACATAGAAATAATCAATAAATTAATTAGAAAAACAAAAATAAAAAATACAATCCGCGAATCCACGAGTTTGATATCCCAAAGTAACCAAGAGAAAAAGTACATATGTCTTACCATACCACCCTGTCACGAAAAACATTAATAAAGTTGTGAAAGAAAGAGGTCTCCAGATAGCCTTTCGGTCCGAAAACACCATCAAAAGTCTGCTAGGGAATACTAAAGATAGAATTAATTCCAATTCGAAATCAGGGATATATGAAATTAGTTGCGCGGATTGTAATTTGAAATATATAGGCCAAACTAAACGACCTATAATAACCCGTTTTAAAGAACACATATCACATATCAAATACAATAGACCGGATAAATCAAATGTCGCAAATCACACTTTGAGCACACTGCACAATGTACCGATTACAGGTTTGAAGTTGATCATAGGAATTAATAAACCCCACGAACTTGATGCTTATGAAAGTATATTTATCGCGAAAAATAAACATGCCTCCTTGAATAGCGATAAATCTCCAATACCGTTCAGCTGTCTATTCACATTTTTATTACCATAAGTGGGTGGGGGGGTAACAGCAGAAATTTAAACACGTGAAAAAATACAAAAATTACCTCCTTAACAATGGTTTGCTGAATGAAGCACTTGGTGTGTTTGTTTCACAAAATGTAAATTGTTTCGCGTTTTGTGGAGCAAATGTACCGGGTGTTTTGTTTAGTAAATTATTAATCATGTTTCACCTAGAGCCAACCGTGAATTCTATACATTATATTAAAAGTGCTTAACTCCTTAACAATGACATGTCACCTATTTATAATTGGCTTTTAAATTGTATACCTACAAAGACTAATAATTAATAGATCCTTTTCACGTTACTTGATTGTTATTTAATATAACACAACACAGTCAGATGTCTTGTCTTTTCGTATGTAACGGCCCTTCCCAATTTTGTCCTTCTCGGAATTTCAATAGAGTTCAGTTTTTGCAATATACGACCATACTTTTTAACCATTTGTAATTGAAAAAAAATTTTTACACCCCTACCCAAAATAGATGTTTTTACTATGCATGTGCTCGAGATAATACGTTTAAATAATAACTACTGATGTGTGCAATGCACATGAAATATACATATAGTTAAATATACTATTGTTTTGTGAAAATATAGGTGTTTCATTTAAGTTTAATAGTGGGTCATCGTAGTTTTTAAAAATCGAATTTAGTGGCGCCCCCCTTAGAGATGAATGTCTGCCGTTCCTTTGTTCGACAATTTAACACATGTTTAGACCTTTTCCTTAAGAGGCAAGTGTTTGTCTCGTAGTTTTAGATTGGCATGTTAATTTAGTCTTTACAGGGATGCAGTGTATAGTAGTTGTGCGGAAGCGTTTTTCTTACTTTACTGTGCCCCATGTGCGACTTTTAATTAGTAGTTTTTACCTACTGATGATGACAACTTAGTTGTCGAAATACGTATTTAGGATACGACTAATAATTGTAGTAAGGGGTTATATACCTTTTTTTAAATAAATTAAATTTTTTATAGATCTGTCGATTAAATTTAAAATTTTCGGGGTTATTTTGTTTTAAATACAAAATTAATAATTAGACTTGACTTTATTTATTTTTAAGATGGATAATTATGACAATCTCTTTTGTGCAGTAATACTAGTTTTTTCTCGAAAATACAGTATTGCGAAAATTCAGAGAAGATTGAATGCAAGTCTGGTGCCATTGCAAAGTCGTGGTTGATTTAAATTTCGCAACATTATGATGACAGAACCAACTTTCAATTGAAGATTGCATTGTTAACATTTCGGATACTACATAATTAACAAACCATTAAAAGAAACAGGAAAATCCGACGATCCAAACGTAAGTTGTTGTCGAAAATATGCGCTATGCGTTGCCGAACTAAATTTTCATTTAAAAAGTAATTTTGATTTTTCACGATTTTCCAAAAATGTTTCTTCAATTTTTCTAAAATTCTAATTGACAAAATCACAACAAAACAAACGAAAAAATGTAACAAATCTGTCGATCCGATTGCGAGTTATGGTCTGAAGTGCATTTCCCAGACAAATCTCCTATGTCGGTTTTTAATGATTTTCCAAAGTTTTTCCTAAATTTTCCCAAAACGTCTTTCCGTAAAAACCTGTCGCAGACTATTTAGAACACAATGATCAAAGAATCACGCAAATTGGCCGAGCGGTTATCGAGGCATCTATACCCATCGCCAATCCATTTATATACCAGGAATATCTTTTATGTTTTGCATACTGAGACACAGACGGCACTAATCAAATGTCAGTACCAAAAAATAACCTCCATTTTTAGTTAGCCTAAATCCAAAGTTTTAGTGTGATACGTGTAGTGTTGTAGCTACAACGAACTGTCAAAGTTGACAAGTTAGTCGATAAATGGAATTAAACCGCGAAAATTTTCGCGCAATAATTTTTTATAATTTTCGAAGGCAATATTAAGTGTTTAGGTTTCACATACTCTTAGTGAAAAGAACAAAGCGAATCGTTTATCCATAGTGACAAGTCGTCTTTCAAGACTTTTATACGTTCATTAACTGCAATATATTAGATTACTTCAAGTTGCCGGAATGCCTATTTCACTGTTATCTTTCTAGATCTATTGTGGTCCTCATGTATGGCACCCTGTTCTTGTCAAACGTTCGCATTGCCATAGTACATGAATCGCGGTTTCCTCTTCCTCTTGGCAAAATCTATATACCGCTTCTTCCGTCAAGCTCATATCATTCATATGTTTATTGAGTTTACAATATCAGGTTAATGGCCTACTATCACCTTAACAAACTTTTTGTCTCTCTTCATCTACTGGAAACTTAGGCGAATGTTTCCTAATGAACTGTTTTGCCTGTCTTGGACCTGGGTAGTTCTTCCACCTTTCCTTAGATCTATTTCCAGCCTACATTTGCAATACATACATGCAAGTGTGATCGAAGAACGCCTTGCATTTGTCAATAAATGTAAATTTTTCATGTAACGCCACACTACATACAGCAAGTAACGCAGGAAAGAATTTTAAAGCTTACCTCCTACTATCCCACTCGCCATACTCACCCGACTATCACTGCAAAGTATTTGATGAGGAAAAGGTTCTAACGACAACCAAATGTGAGAGTTTGTCAAAAGCTTTTTTTGCATAAAAACCAACTGAATTTAGATTAGGATACAGTTGTTTGTTTTATTAATAAATATTGTAGTTGTTTTGCTGAAACGTAAACTAGTTATGACTGATACATAATCTTCAAGTTAACGGCGATAATTTTCTACATTACAATATTTCATATGTTCCTCATTGTTTACTCCTTTTTGTGGCTGTAGTTTCGACAACCTGCATTCGATACAAATTATAATAATGTGATGTGAGTCATGCAATAACGTCACACGCCGTACGCGTCCACACGTTCGAGAGCCTTCTGGAAAACACCAGACAGAAGAGCCCGGAATATATATAACGCTGGAAAGGGATTCGAGACATTCTCACTGCGATACCTGTTCTCGCAACATCGCAGCTGAGATCATCTACGACTATAAAACGTCATACGAACCCGGAAGAAATGGCCGGTGAAATAGATAAAAATACTATTATCGTCACGAATATAGCGCTGAGACCGAGCTTCCAACGAAGATGTACCGAGCAGCAATTAATAGACGCAAAAACCGTAATTGAAGAAACCATCGACGAAGAAAAAATACAACGTCTTTTGCGCGAACAATCGCAAATATTTATGGTTGATCGCGACAGCCCGACAGCAACAATTACATTCAACACACATCACACAGAACAAACAGACCCAATAAAACCGACAACCGAAAAAATCACCGACGCATTCACAAGCCCGAAGAAAACAGCGAAGAAACCAAAAACAGAACACGCAAGTACGCCGATAGAAATAAAAAAAGCGACTGACACACATACTTTACACAAACACAACACACACAGGACCGCACAAAAAACACAACAACCAACGATTATATCAGACTCAAACACGCCACAACCCTGGGAAATACGAAACAACGGAGTGGAAGTGGAGGCAACTTCGACCACAGAACAAAATTCAAAGACCCATGAAAAAAAAAAGATTCGAGACATTCAAACAGCGACCGTCAGGTTAGAACATGGTTGAAAATGTGAAATAAATATTGTTATATAAATGTGAATATATAGGTAAATAAATGTGAATATTGCTATTAGTTATCAAGTGTTATTAGTGAATTTTATTATTAATATAGTGTCTTTTTAATTACCGTTACTTTTATTTAAACGAACCCAAAGACAAGTTCTTCACAATGAGATCAACAGATAATCTAATAGATTTACTTATCTGCATGTTTTACAGATGGTTGTTATTTTAGTTGTCTTCAAAAATCTTGATCATTCATCGTAATGCAATGGTTTTGACTAGTTTAAGCACAATTAGGGAATGGCATTTATGATATCTTTTTATTTCTTCGCACTTCATTACTTAAAAGTCAGTCATAAGGTATATTTAAAAAATTCATAAAAGTACTCGATTTACTCCTAGAAATTGATTTTGAAATTAAGTAGGTACTTTACACTGAATAAAACGATTCCAGTATGTTAATGTTTTAATATTATAAAATTAATTTCAATGTTATTCATATTAAAATACTTTCTGTTAATATTAATTATAGAGCAAGTTATAATTTAATATCGGTCTTATTCAGTTTAATGACTGCAATAACTCTTGGGAACGTAGTATGCGTAACTAATTCCAACAATTATGTAATATATTTTAATATAATCAGCAAGTTGTGGTTTTCCTTTTTTATTTAATATGACAGCAAAAAACTTCACTTATATTCCCATGTAAATTATTTGTAGTTAATCATAGCTCCAATACTTATTTCATTAACAATAATTTTTGCGATCCCGATCATTAAATGCTTATAAAGTAGTTTCCAAGTATTTAGTTTAATAAAAGATTTATATATATATATATATATATATATATATATATATATATATATATAATATAATATTTTCGTGACCTTAGTATGATATGGTAAATTCAATCAGTTGGCGATTAAAGGTCTGGCTTTACTTCAAAGTATATATATTTAAAACAACCCTACATGTTGACCAAACTAATTTTGAAACGAAATAAACAATTTCATTTCTGCACCAAGACATTTAGTTACACTAAATATTCCGAGAAAGGCAGTTCGACCCTATAAAAAGGTTCGACATGTCTGGCCATGCATGTGACACAACATAGGTGTTTTGACACGAAATAAATTGGTGAGTTTTGTATCCTTTAATTTTGCTTACTTTAATTATTATTTTAATTTTAATTCATTCATACAAATGTAAATATATTTCTTACCTTTCTTTGTATTAACTTTGTAGTTCTAATCACTTGAAAAAGATTTAATAATAAAAAAAAGTCGAAACGTCGTAGTAAAAAACTGAAATTCATTAAAGGTCGCTAAACCAAGAAAAAGTCTATTATTTTAATATTATGACACGGCCAATAAAATAAATAAGAAATAAGTTTTAATTCTTATTAACACTAAATATATATATATATATATATACCCGACACCCTTTAGGGTAAAAGGGTGCTTGATATATATATATATATATATATGAGCAATGTTTCCTTAATGGTAAGTGATACAAATTTCATTGCAATATTTTTATTTTGTCTTTTGTGGGTGAAACGAAGAAATATTGTGATGTTTTGAAGTTGTTGATAGTATAACCCCTATCAAATAGCATTGTCATATTAGCTATGCAAAAATATTTAATAACATATTGTCAAAGTACTATGATAGTAACGGGTGTTCAGAAACATTCGAAGTCAAAGTAGTCCTTGAAAATATGAAGTCATGTCTGAGATAGATTGATTTTTGACATACAACAGTTGAGATTTACTAATTATTATTATTAATCAGATACTTAAGCAAAGATATACGATTTTTTGTTCAGAGCCCACTTGACTTCGAATGTTTCTGAACACCCGTTATAATAGCGGCCAACACCCACAGATTCCTTTTTATCCGTGCGTTTTATTTCGACTAATGAAGCTGCTGATACTTTCTAAAACGAGTTAAATGACGTACTTTTAGAAATGTAAAAAAATAATTTTAAAAACTAGTTTATACAAATGCGAAACCTATTTACTGTAAAGAGGAATATTTTAAGAAAATATAATAAAATTTCAATAAAATGTCTCTTGGGCAATAGTATCTAATACACTAATACGGAAATATTAAAAAACATATCTCTATATGTATACATAGGCATGTATACAACGCATACGTGTTTCGAACTCATCCTAGTTCTCATCAGTACATTTGAAGAAACACGCCGACGCCATTTGTTGCCGCTAAATATAACACAATCATCTACGTCACATGTCATGAGAAAGCGTCTCAAGACATCTGACCGAGACACGTCGCCAACGATTTCCTTGAGTACTTAAGCTACTACGAAGAGGAAACTGTGCATTTAATTGTGTAGCCCACTACTCACAGCCATAGCCAATATACCATGCAAGAGGTAGCATATCGATGTTCAACTAACACCAAGTGTAAAATACAGTATTACAAAAATGTTAAAAAACGTATCTGTACCGGGCAGTCGCCACTCTTGATGACGTACGACGTAAGCTGCTAAAAATTTCGGTTGCAGCTACTTGCTTCTCTGTATATACGAAAGATTAAACGAAGCAGTCTCATCTGAGCAACAGCGTACGTCGTGCGTCATTAAGAACTGGCACTGGTATAGAGTTAACCAACGATCTGATAAAGTATATTTGCTCATAAATGGTGAATGTAATAAAAAACTAATATGCTGGAGTTGATAGAGTTCGGTGCACATTCTAAAAATAAGTGTACTTATACAGAATGTTCCGTAAATCGCTATTTAAATATCTTACAAAATATTAAAGAAAATTATAAAATATAACTAAGAAAAACCAACATACCGAAATGTGTGTGTTTTGTTCCACTTAAAATTAATATTCTTTAAACACCAATAAATACAGCAACAATAGAATAATACCAATCAATAATACAACGACGCCAAGTTATGCGGAGCCGGCTGATCCATACTCGGAATAGGTACATCTGAAATCGTACCCCGGAACATAGCTTTGAGCGTTATAATAATGTCTGTGGTGCGGAAGCAAACTTTGATACCATCGTTATAAAATTACGTAAAAATAATAAAATAAAATAATGCACTGAATTACATGCGAATTTCTTTCTGTGTTTATCTTGGTGGTCGGGTGGACACGTGCCCTTGTACCCTTTAGTACCAGCCGCCACTGTTAAAATTTCGAATTCGTTTTTCGTCATACTATTTACATAATTTTCAATTAGTTTAAATCTTACTTTAATTATTTCTATTATTATTTTGTAAACAGAGATCGTGGACGAAGGATTGTATTTGAAAACTACTACCAAAGAAAATTAAACATATGTATATTGTAATGGCATTTGTTAGAAATTTAATATTTTTTAAATATTAAACTGTACTTAATTACATTGTTTGTTTATTTATTTTTAAATTTCCGACTAACTATTATTTTTTGTTTACCTATTTTTATCTTATTACAATTATTACGTGAAACGCTGCTCGATGGGGTGTGCTAACAATAAGGAGAACGAGTTAATTATAATGTAATGATGATTTATCAATGGTTCAGGACGTATGTTGTATGCTGAAAGAAAATTTATTAAATAAAAGAAAACATAACAACAATATTTAAATGAAAGAAATGTAGCTTTGAAATAGATTAAAATAATTAAATGAAAGCTATATGTACAGATAACGAGGAATGAGTATTTACAAACTGAAAATAAATTAATCGCTTTACAAATATGTAATAATATAATTAAGAAATGATAAGACTTACTTGCTTATGTTTATTTGGGACAAATTAAAAAAAAATATGTAAATATACACTGGACAGTGTGGTAAAAGCTACATGAGCTGTAGTTCTGGTCAGAACCATGGTCGGAAATCAAGAGGTTTTCTTACCGTTTTTTCGAAAGCTGGTTGTGCTAAGGGTGGGTTTTATGATCTAATTTAAGGATAACCAATCAGATTGCAAATAGTGATGTCTGAAGAATCAAGAGTTGATTAAAGACGCAAGCTGAAGGGTTGTGACGTCAATGAAATTAATATAATTAAGGGCTGGTTTCATAATCAACTTTAATTATACTTTAAATATAAAAGTATACTATACTTTAAACATGAAATGCGTTTCATAACTCATATTTATCATTTTAGGGCAACTTTAAATTAAAGCTCCCGAAGGTGCCACTTTGGCGCTTTAAAGAAATTTGAAACGTATTGACATGAACATATTCGCGCCTAACCTGGTTTTGTTATATTACGATTTACGTATACCATTTAAATTCCACATATTATGCCCTCATCAGATTCTCTACGCTTGACACGAGTACTACTCGAGTTAGAATCGTTCATTTCTATTTTTTTATTATTTATATTTATACAGGCTGTCCCGTAAAAAAGCCAACATTCATAATTCCGTTATTTATTGTCCGGTTTTATTTAAACAAAAAGTAAATTTAATAGCATCAAAAACACTATAAGATAGCAGAGTGTTTTATTTGTTTTCAATTGTTTTCATTAATGTCAAACGACAGTCAAGTTTTTTATTTTAAATGGCAACATATATATTTTTGGCTATACTCGGATTGGTTTTTTTTTTCTGAATTCAACGATGTATAACATGTTTATTTTTGATAAACGTTTATTGCAAAAAAAAAACTTTATAAATTTCATCTTTGTCTTCCATTATTTATAAATATTCGAATGTGTCATGAAACATTGGAAATGTAAGTATTATAAATATTATTATAAGAAACAAAACACTTTACAATAAATGTTGAAATTGCCCGCCACCTTGTTCAACACATATCGCACATCTCCTTATTACTCCAAAGGTCGCATTTAAAAGACAAGCGGCAGGTACTTCTTGACAAGTGTTAATAATTCTTTGTCTTAAAATGTCAACATTTTCTGGAGTTGTTAAATAAACTCGATCTTGTAGATAAGCCCACAACCAAAAATCGAGGGGCGTAAGATCCGGTGAACGCGCAGGCCACTCGATAGGACCGGATGTTCCTATCCACCTATTTCCAAATTGGTTGTTCAACAAATCAGTATTTACTCGGGCGTTGTGCGCGGGAGCCCCATCTTGTTGAAAAAATATTCTATTTAAGTTTGCCAAAGGTAATTCATCTAAAAAGTTTTGGAGATTTTCGTGTAATAAAGTGTAGTATTTTTCTTGATTTAAGCAACCATCTATGAAAAATGGCCCAATTAATTGATCACCTAAAATGCCACACCAAACATTTACGTTGAAACGTCTTTGAAAATTATTTTCAATTACAAATCTCGGATTGTCTGCACTCCACTGTCGATGTATGTTTCTATTAAAAATACCGTTGTTGCTAAAAGTGCATTCATCAGACCAAATTATCCTTCTGTAAAAATTCGGGTCTTGTTCTAATGCATTTAAATAAAAACGACAAAACTGGATTCTTCGGCCAGGATCATTTTGTTCTAATGCATGAACTTTTCGAGCTATGTACGGTTTAAGTTTGTGTTTTCTTAAAATACCATGAACTGTAGTTTTTGATACCCCAATATTATGTGCAATTTCGCGAATCGAAGTTCGTGAATTTTGCTGTACTGCAAGAAGAACATCTAATTCCTTATCTTCGGAGAATTTCCGTTTTTGTGTTTTTGGTTTGGTAAATGATCCATAATTTCTTAAATTCTTTTCAATTCTCTGAAATATTTTCGAACCTGAAACTTCTCTGTCCGGAAAACGAGCACTGTACCGACGAACTGCTTGAAGGCGATTTTTATTACATTCAAAGAACACTTGTAACATGTCCGTTAATTCATTGTTATTCATTTTTAACGAAAATACGCTTTTTGTTGCGGCAAAACGTTCAAACAGGATAATACAGAAAGCTTAATAAAGTCAAACTGACACTTAAGGCACATTGACATAATGCTAGTGGACTGGGCCAAGTCTACTATAATGAAAGATGAAATTTATAAAGTTTTTTTTTTATTTTTTATTATTAGGAGATGTGCGATATGTGTTAAACAAGGTGGCGGGCAATTTCAACATTTATTGTAAAGTGTTTTGTTTCTTATAATAATATTTATAATACTTACATTTCAAATGTTTCATGACACATTCGAATATTTATAAATAATGGAAGACAAAGATGAAATTTATAAAGTTTTTTTTTTGCAATAAACGTTTATCAAAAATAAACATGTTATACATCGTTGAATTCAGAAAAAAAAATACAATCCGAATATAGCCAAAAATATATATGTTGCCATTTAAAATAAAAAACTTGACTGTCGTTTGACATTAATGAAAACAATTGAAAACAAATAAAACACTGCTATCTTATAGTGTTTTTGATGCTATTAAATTTACTTTTTGTTTAAATAAAACCGGACAATAAATAACAGAATTATGAATGTTGGCGTTTTTTACGGGACAGTCTGTATATGTACGGACATATGCGTATTTATAAAAATAAAATACTTTCCACAAAATAACACAATTTTAAATTTATATATTTAAATAATAACAATAATAATAACTATGGGTAGATACTATTATAAGATTAATAATAATTATAGTTACTTAAATATAGAAAAACAAAACATCTCTGTAAATAAAAGGAGGTGAATATTAAATACTAATATAAATTTGTTTTTTTTTTGTGTAATTTATTAAATTAATCATTTACTATAACATCAACATTGACTACACTCGAGATATTCTATATATAGATAAAATAAATATTTTTGCATTTATGCACAATATTTGACTATAGTATTATGCATCAATCTAAAAACTCGCTGTAAGATTACTTGAGTATCCGAGTTACAAGTATTCGAGTAATCATCCGCTTATTAAAACCATTCGAGTACCAAGTAGATTATTAAAATTACTCGATTATTATGTGCCTATCACTAGTTAAAATCAAAAATCTTTTGTGTTTTGAAATTTGCTACTTGTATTTTTGAAATGCAACTATTTTTACTCTAAGATTTTGTATCTTTCACTTAAAATTAATAAACTGCACTTTTGTTAAAATTGCCCAAATGCAACATTATTAAACCCAATTTCTTAAAATTATTTTATAAAAAAGATAAAGTTACTTTAGTTAAAGGAATTTTTAAGCGATTATTATAAAACCGGGCGTAAAATATTCCTTACCAAAAATACTTTAAAATGATATATCACGCAATATGGTTTTGCTAGATTTTACACTAATGAATTAAACGTGGCTATAAAATTATGCCAATTTATACGCGCTCTGTATAATTTTGACATTTAGAAAAATAGCTCAATAATAAATAAAATTAAAATAAATCAGATATAATTAGAATTTGAAGTAGGTAAGTACACTTTAATTTAGTTATCTAAATTAAAGTGTACAATATAGAATTTTTGGAAATATTCGAGTTGACCATTCGGTTGATAGATTCTCGAAAGGCTGTCGTTTATGACTAGTCAAAAGAAGAAAAGAAAAAAGAAAGGCTTTCTCTTGAAAATATGAATAAAATTGTCTTATGAATTTGTAACATTTTAAATTTGATTTATTTCTGAATAATACAATTTAAAATGGGATTAGAAAAATTCTTTATATATTCAAAGTAGGTACATTATTTTATTATTTAATATCGAGTATATCCCACGGAATATTAAATGATATTATTACCATAATTACAATGGATATATTATTTTCGTTACGTCGCACAAGGACAACAGCACTCTTCATAATTCACATTTTCAAAATCGTGATAAATGTAATAAAATAATGTAAGGTTAACACCTATTATATTTACTCCATTTAGTAACACTTTTTCTTATTTATAGCACGCAATTAACTCATTCATATACTTCAAAGCTATAACACCTTAATTGTTTATTATTTTTATTATTACGGAACCTACTAATATAAACAATTGTTCATTTTTTGCTTATACGAGCGTGTTTATGTTTTAAGTTTCAACAGTCCAGTTCTGTATATTGATTTTAATAAATTGAATATTAAAAAGTATGCGTGACTAATTCTAAAAACATACTTATTTTTAATGGGTTTTTAACAAATTATTCATAGCACTACAACACTCAATTATACAAGATTAATATTATATAATAATCAAGAGCAAATTGAAGGTTTTATATAGAATTATGAATTAATTATTAGAAAGAGCCAGCCTGCAACGCTTTAATTATTGTATTCAACAAGTCTGCATTAATTCATGTAAAGACCGTACCACGTCCATAATCTAAACTGGTTTTGCTATTGCACGCTCTTCCTGGAACTTATTACCCTGATGCGTTAAAGGAATTATTATTCCCGCATACAAATTACAACCTTCTGCGAAAAATATAAAAGTTTAAAAAGACGAAAAGAGTTTGTGTATAACACAAAGCGTATAATGAATACTCTAACCCGTTTCACCACTTCGTAAAAATTAAAAACGTATTAGCCTGTTATTATATTCCACCATACGCCAGGGGCTATCTAACTTTCAGACCCTTTACTACCTTCGCTTTGTAGAAGATAGCATCAGGTCAATATCTCAAGCTTTTCGTCACGTTCAAGACGTATTCTATCATAGAATCTACCTGAAAAATATTAAATTACGATGAACATAGCGTTACATGGTTCTTAAACTTATGCGCAAAAAGTGAGTCTAGAATATAGAATCAAGAGTACAGATAATGAGAGTGAGATACAGAGTACAGACATGAAATAGTCAATATATTTACGCAAATTATAAAAATTTTAAGAAATTAAATTTTAACACTAAAGAGATTTTAATATTTTGTTCAAAAGTTTTATTAATTAAATTATAAGATAATAAATTTGTATTTAACAGAATAATTTGAAACATACTTGAGTAGGCAAAAACCTCACCAATTTTGTATAATACAAAAGTATTTTTAATAATATAAATTATTCTATATACGCATACGGTTGATCCGGAAAGAGTAGTGAAGACGCGATAATAAAGTTTCCAGAGATACGGCGGTGCCATCTGATGGAAACACTTTGTTAATTCTACAGTTGTTATGTAGACAGAGTTAGTTACTTCGGCTGTGTGCTAATATGCAGCGCTGAATGTACTTCTACGCTCTTACGGTCTTAATCATTTCTGTGAGGTAGCGAAGGTGTTCTTTTTTGTGATATATCCTTCTCCAGCAGGGGCGCACTGACGAATCTGTAGAAAGATTAAATACGTATCTGCGTCTCTGGAGAAACTTACGTTCACAAAAATATTAATAATGAACTTGTATTGTGTTTTTCACACCAGATTTTTAATAATATTTTATATTATTAAAAATACTTTTGTATTAAATTTGTATTTTTTTAAACTTCTAATTGGTCCAGTAATCTAGATATATAAAACTGGATTGGTGATTGTTGGAAATGCCATAACTCGATAACCGCTCGCCCAATTTGATTCTTTGTTCATTGTATTCGAAATAGTCCGCGACAGGTTTTTACGGAAAGATATTTTGGGAAAATTGAGGAAAAATTTTGTAAAATCATTAAAAGTCGACATAGGAGATTTGCATGGGAATTTTGTTTGGTAAATGCACTTCGAGCCATAACTCGCTACTGTCTTGACAAATTTGCTACATTTTTGGTTTGTTTTGTTATGTTTTCGTTTTGGTCAATTGGAATTTTGGAAAATCGTGAAAAATCAAAATTACTTTTTGAATAGCAATTTCACGTAGCGCAACATTTTCAACAACAATTAACGTTTAGATCCTTGGATTTTCTTATTTCTTTTAATGGTTTGTTGGTTATATAGTATCCGAAATGTTAATTCACTCGAATTACCTGAAATGCCACCACATAATTTTCAATTGAATGTTGGTTCTGTCATCATAATATTGCAACCACGACTTTTCAATGGCATCAGGCTTGTAGTGAAGAAGCTAATGACCAACGTTATCGAGGCGACAATTTTGCAAGGAAAATTCAATGGCGAAAACGTTTTAATTCCTCGCATTCCGATGATCTCGACAGCTTTGCTATTTGACTTCAAGAGACTTCAATTTCCAGTCCGTTTGGTGTTCGATGACGATAAATAAATCTTAAGGACAATGTGTGCAGGTTTCTGGTATAAATTTAGAATTTCCATGCTTCTCGCATGGCCAGCTTTAGGTCGCATGTCGTCAAACCATCGGCATTATTCGTTTATGCGCCAGGCGGCAAAACTAAGAATGTTATTTAAGATCATCAGAAATACAAATAAAATGAACAATATTCAAGAATGTGAGAGCCGGATTGATCATTTTGACCGGATTGTTATTTTGATTTGGATTAAAATAAAAGAATTTGGATTTTCATTTGAATTTAGATTGAATTTTATACCGTTTTTAAATATTATATGTTGGTATGCGGGAAGTAAACATAAAATTCACCACGAATCGACAAGTAATTCAGCGTAACTGCACACATAACAGTGTTTCATGAAATGAGTATTGATTTCTTCATCAGATTCGTATTCCAATTCGTGGTATTTCTGGTACATTTCGCAAATTTAATCTTCATTTGCATACTGGAAGGGATTCGGAACAACGACAACAAACTTGTTAACGTGGGTTGTTTACCACAACTCAACAATTTCATTACGGATATTGTCCACATTATGACCAACAATACGTATTCGATTGCCCTCAACGATGAATCTCATATCATATTGCTGCGCAAAATGTACCTAATGATGAGCTGACAAAGTACCACAGCATAATGATTTGCACGATCAACGAGAACGTGGAATGGTTGAAGCAAAAAACTATTGCGAACTAGAAAAAAAAGCAAAATCCGGGACCAATACTCGACAAAACTATCAAAACTTACATTTACCTCCAATTTCCATGATTGCAAACAATTATTCCGAGATCAAAACAACAAGCGACACTTTCGCCGGTTGTCACAATAAAATTAGTTAAAACAATAATTCAACACGTGTTTTAGCTGTCAAGTGTCAATGTCAAACGACATCTGTTGGAAACAGACAACAGATAACGCCATCTATTATCAATCGTGTTTTTTAACGGAAAAACACAACGTTCAATTTCAAAATATTAAAACAAAAACGATCGATTTAAGGCAGAACAACGTCTGCCTGGTCAACTAGTTATTGATAAAAATAAGGAAGACATTTATAGGAATTACTAAAAAATTTGACTTTTTTCTCGTATAATCAGTAAATGCGTGGAAGATATTTTATGTTCACAAATAATTACAAATATAGATTACGTAGGTAAAAACATTGTTGACCCAATTGGTGAAATTATTAAATTGTGTATCATACTTATTTTGTTCCTGTAAGGATGAATTTTAAACTTGATGTATGAATTTCGATTTCGTAGTGCAATTTATTATCTCCAAGAACTAGAAAAGAAAAACAAGAAATTATTCGTTCTTGGAGCGGTAAATTTAAAAGTGTCTGCGAAAGTATTTTTTATTCATTTTATGCAGACGTCCGCAACGAGAACTACTTACCAATTTCTGGAAAACGTCAAGGAAGGCAAAGATGTAGCCTTCATTAACCTAACCATGGTGTTTGATTATGTCCACTATGACATGCTTTACACAAAGATGAAACGACTTGGCTTTCATGACATTGGTCGTAATTAAACACGACCGTATTTAATGAATAGAAAACAGCTTATTATTAAAAACGATAAAAAAAGGAAAACATGGCATCGGAATGAAATAATGGTGGAGCAGGTGATGTTCCACAGGAATTCTTATTGGGAAGATTGCTATTTTCACTAACTTGCCTGAAATGACAAAACACTTTGCCGTATTATTTGCCGGCGACTGTTCTTCTGTTATTCAAAATAAAATATCAGCCGAGGTAGTAAAGAATATTCTGGAAAAATTTAACCATTTTGAAGTCTGGTTTTCGGGAAACAACGTTCTCTTCTTCTGTTTCTAGTTTTGGGTTGGACGCCAGTACGTTCAGGTATTTGAGCATAGTGCTCTTTGTACGACTCCCTATAAATATCTCAATTCCACTCTGTTAGTCTTGTGTCCTCGATAAAAGTCTCCTCAAAGGAAGTTTGAGTACTCTCGTAGGATCCAATCTCTTCCGAAACGTTTTTGTCTGAGTGCTTTCGGTTCCTCACAAGTGTATATTACATGAAGGCTAGTTTCCTACTGTTTTTCACATCTACATCAGGGCTCGCTAACCAAGCCCATGCTTTACAGATGCTTCTTTAAAGAACAATATCCGGTTGTTAACCCGGTAATAATTTTAATTTCTTTTTTGTTACTACGAATTAGGTTGGCTGAATACCTAGCGCCCAGCTCCCTTATTAGTGCTCTAGAATGGAGTTGGCGTTCATTAGCCTCCATTTCTATTTACGTTCTACTTCTAGCTATAGCCCGATCTCCCTTCTAGCGGAATCCTTAGTGATTCCACATATAGGTTCTCGTCCTATGAAGTTCGTTTTAGTGCCTTCCTTGGTCAGTTCGTCGGCTAACTCATTGCCTTTAATTCTCTCATGTTCTGGCACCCATATTAGTGACACAGTGTTGTCTTGTGCTAGTCTATTGCGAGGTTTCACCCAAAATAATTAAGTTGCTGGTTATTAAAAGGTACATTTTCTCGGGCTCCCATATACATGCTCTGGCTGGGCAACTGCATAGCTACTGCAATAGTTTAAAAGTGATTTCTGGTGGAATGGATGTTGACTCTGTGGACGTGTACTTATTATCCATGTGTTAAATCTAGGTTGTGTTTTTGGTGCCATCTTCTGGGCCAAGTCGGTACAAGTGTAACAAAGCAAATTTTAATACATTAATATATGTTGGAGTTTTTTATTCCTGCTAAGTGTGTTCTTGGTGACAAAAAGTAATCTTGCCTCTGATATTACAATTATGTTTTAGTTAATTTTTTTTATTCTTCATAGTTGACCTTAACAAACAAAGCACATTCTAAAATGAATCTGAATGTTAAAGTAAGTAACTTCTATTTATTAATAGAAAAATAGATATAATAAATAGATTTTTTCAAAAATCCAGTCGCATTTTTCTTTTAATAGTAGCCTAAAATTGTGATACATCGCCCAATCTAGCTGCACTGCTGGGGAATGTCATCCCAGGTTTTTTGAATTCGGTGCCGCAGGTCAAGTAGGTTATTTGGTGGTTGAGGTAAATTACCCAGTCTAGTATCAATCATATCCCACACCTGTTCGATTGGTGACAAGTCTGAGGAGGGAGAAGGCCATGCTAGGAGGGACACGTTATTTTCTTGTAAGAACCTTGTAGTAACCCTGGCTGTATGAGGACGTGCGTTGTCTTGTTGGAAAAGGGGTTGAATTAGCCTTCGTAGGAATGGCAGTGCAACAGCCTGCAGTACGTTTCGTATGTAATCATTTGCATTCAAATTTCTATCAATAAAAACTAGAGATGACCTGCTACCGTATGTTATCACGATATCGCGTTATAGGGCGCGAAAACATACGGTAGCCAGTCACCTTTAATTTTTATTGATAGAAATTTGAATGCAAACGATTACATATTATACGCATTATTAGTCTGCATTATTGGACAAATAAAATAGCGCAATTAGAAGAAGACGACCACAACAAACGAAAAAAAAACTTTTTTCTTCAAGATAATACACTAGCTTACGATTCAAGTAACTTCTTTAACCACCGTATTTGATGATTTCGCTACTGTTTTCATAATTAAAAAGATTTGAATCGAATTAATGAAGTCGTAACCGAAATAAACGCATTCTTTGAAGAGATTAACAAGACGCATCATGGTAAAGTATAAAATTATTGAAAAGTCACTGGATGAAGTACATCGAGTTAAAAAGTAACGATGTTGAAAAACAATGAAAGAATTGATAAAAACACTTATTGTCAATGTAGAAAGCTTTTTAGTAAAGGAACAGAACTTTTGCATATTTTTTCATGACTTAATTACAGTAAATAATAAAAATTCTTTAATAAAAATAGAAATAGACTTCATTTTACTCTTAAAATGGCCGCAGATTCTTCATAGACCTTAAATATATTACATATTTGGTACGTTTACGAAACATCATCTGAGGAAATACACGAAAACGTAAGGAGTTTGAAGTCTAGTATAATACCTATACCGTGTGCACAACGTCGTGCGATCGATGGATATATAAGTAATGACTGGCCAACTGCAAGTATATTCGCCTTGCTCGAACACAATGAGCGACTGATAGGACTATTCAATGTGTTAGAGAGAGATTATTTGATTCGTACTTAGATCGTATGTAGAATGTGTTGGATAAAGAAATGGAACGTCCGTACAGTTAGACAGTAGAACAGATTGAATATACTCTCTAAACCCTAACCACATAAACTCGCTATTCGTCTTCGTCTTACTACATTGTGGTAGATCAATCACTCCCCGGCGTTCATACGGTATATATATATATATATATATATATATATATATATATATATATATATATAATATAACGTTACAGTTTTTAAAATTAATGTTTACTTTTGTACAAACAGTATTTATTTATATAATTTCAGATTTTCGTAGGAAATAGGAGAAATTACATTCTATTTTGATTAATTTTTATAGATATATATTATTTGATATCTGCTTATATTCGATTCATTATTTATAAAATCAGTATTTAACAAACATTCGTGTAAATATTCATACATGAAGCAAACTCATAATTATTTATTAAGAATACATAGTTCTGTGGAATATTCTCGTGTATTTACTTCGTAGTAAATACACCTGTTTTGAGATACTTCGTGTTTTTCCTTGGTTTCATTTAAAACAGTATGACCCGAGGGAAACATCAGTAACCATTACAGCTAGCGGTACACTTGCCTGTTCATTTGATCCTCATTTACATTTCGCTTACCAACGTGTGTGCTTCATCGGACAGTTAGCCATCCGCAGGGTCAAGCCCTGAGGCCCCGTCGTTCGTCTGACACACTTACCGTAGGTTGCGAGAAAGAGGCTAATTATGTTTTGTTAGCACAATACATAACATTAGCGACCTACCGTTTGTTTAGTATATAAGTTATGGTCTAGTAAATTTCCCACGCGGTCCAGAACTTTATTGGAACAATTAACTAGTTTTGTTTTATTACAGCGAAATTAAATAAGAAGCGTAAGTGATAGAAAGTAAAACATTTACTCCAGTATTTTATATACATATACTAATCGTCCATATATTGAGCTCACTTTGATAATCATTTATGTTGTTTCTGTAGCACATATATTTATATAAAAGATCATTTTTAGTAAGTGATAAATGAAGTAACTTAAATTTAAATGCGCAAAACGGTGGGTGTTTTTATGATTATATATAAAAAACAAGTTGTATTACATAATCTTGAAGATTAAATCCACTCATATGATCTTTCCAATTTACTCTATAAAACTAACAATGGTAAAAAATAGTAATTAAATAAAAGGTTATCCTATGGATTGTGTGGCGTATAAAAGACATGATTATAAACAGATTATATACACAAATTGAAAAAATGCCAAGAAATTCAAGAAATTTGTAGGAAGGTTTTGTAGCATTTCTAATGCACAATTCACATAACGCTTAATAACAGCATTTTTTAATCTCGTGTGTACAAAAGTTTCAAGCACATCTATATTTTCTCCCTAGCGCTGGTCTACAAGGAAAAACCATCATAGACAAGTTTGGATAGGCTATTTTTTACATGTCCATGTCTGATCCCCATCTCTTTCTAATACGTTACGTTTCTCGTAATAGACCGGATATAAAGTCAAAAAAAGCAGTTTTTCCAAATGCCGATAACCATTTAAAACAAAAAAAAAGATTATACAAAGTTTACGTAATAATAGGTACATAAGTTTGTTTTTTGTAGAATAATTGCACAATATTGCATAAGTACCTATTGCATCAGTCTCGACGATCTTTATAAACGCTTACGAGCCGCGCGCTTGCAGAGACCCAGTCAAAATTAATTCATAGAGTTAAAAATACAGTGCTTTGGAATTAATTACAATATTGACATCTTATTAGGTGATTTAAAAGATAAAGATGTTTAATTCCTGTTTAACTTTCTTTCTTCTTCCGCCGAAAATGTCGGTAGCAATAGTATAAGCTGGAAATTTGTTATTTTTTATTAAAATTTTCCGTCAATATAAAACTCATCATGATTTAATTTACTTTAAGGGCGAGGATTTCACTCTGAAATTTTAACAAAGGACAATCACAATGAAAAATCTTTCTTGCAACGTCTTTTTTTACAACGAAACTTAAGAATGTTTATCTTATATATATATATATATATATATATATATATATACTTCGATCTTCCAGGTAGCACATTAGGTTAAGGCATGGGTATACCTCATATTATATGTATGTAATTGATGTGCCTCAAGATTGGTTAAATCAAAGAAGAGTGTCAATGCCATTTGCAAAACCTATGATACATAGAGACCCAAAAGATCATTTTCAAGATTGATATTATTGCAAAATAGATACTATTGGCTTCTCTGTGAAAAATAGGAAGATAATAGTTTATCCAGCTGTAGTGTCTGTAACTTCGCCAACTCCTCACCAACTCCATCCTTTTACCACTATCAGATGCATGGCTTTACTAGGAATAAATAATGGAGACTGATAAGGTGTTGCCTGGCAATATCCCAGAGATGCCTGAAAGGCTCAGTCAAATGGAACCAAATCACCAAGGATTACGGGTCTTCTTATTTCTAGATTGCTTTGCTTTTCTTGCAGTCTACATTTCTCAATTTACTGGCACTAGGTGTTTATGTCTTGTACTATCGTATATTATATTTAGCATATTAAAAAATCTTAAATATGAGAAATTTAATACTATTCTATATATAAAAAACCACTTACTGGCAAAACAGTACTAGCAGATTTTAAATTAGCATAAAAAGTAATTTTGAAAAAATATATATTGCTTCTGATGATCAAAAGCAAAAGGAATCATCAAAGATAAATAAATAAAAAATTATATATCAAAATATTTAGATCCACAAAAATTTTTTCTTTCGTTTCCTACCCAAATCAGAAAGACGAAAGAATTGCTACTGAATATTTTCCTTCCGTTACCATTTTGCAATATAATCAAGTACCTATTCAAAACAGCGATAGATACTCGTATATTGCTTGTTTTTTATCAATGGACATGTTATTAATTAATATTTAAAAACCAGTACCATGTTAACACATCTAATGTTTAAATTTATTGATCCAAAACCAGCATTTAAAAAATAAATTTTTATTTATAAATTTTCTAAACATATTTGGGGCTTTTTCTCAATTTAGCAACAATACTACTTCTTTATAAATTTTCTAAACATATTTGGAGCTTTTTCTCAATTTAACAACATACTACTCATGATTTAATTGTAGGTAACCGGTAAGGTTGGCTGGATGTAAATTGGGCACTAACCTACCTGAAATTTTAATCTCGTTGGTAATTCGGGCACTAGCTAAAAATGTACTCGCAGAGGGTCTATGTAAACTGGCCAGCAACTGGGTAGCAATAGTAGAATACGATATTTGTTGGATATCGCAAGTAATAAGTATCAACTGGGAAAAAATTACAAGGAAAGTATTGATTAGAATATAATACCATTCGGGCAATTTTAATCCTCTCCTTTACTGGCTGGATGTAAATTGGGCACTAACCTACCTGAAATTTTAATCTCGTTGATAATTCGGGCACTAGCTAAAAATGTACTCGCAGAGGGTCTATGTAAACTGGGCACCATATAAAGCAAACAAATACAATAATATAGAAATAGTGTATTTCAAGTTGAAGTACAGCAAAAAGATAGAAAATAAAAAATATGTACTCATTTGAAAACAATAATAAAAGCAAATACTTAATTATATAAAAACTGTAATAAAAAAATAGTGTATTTGAAGTCATACTGATGAATAAAATGATATACACTTCACAAAGTGTAATCGTGATATTGTTCCATTATTTAGTTGTTCACACAGTTCATTTAGAGTTCTTAATTTTTGTTGTGCGCGTGTGTCTTTAACTCTTGCTGGTGTGTGTACACTTTGAATTTTAACATAAGTGTCTATTTGAAATTCCTTAAGCTTTTCGATAAAAATATATATAAATGGATGTGTTGAATAAAATGACTCATTTAGTTTGGAATGAAACGCTTCGCATGCGTTTGTGGTGTTAGCGATCGATGGAGTTGCAGTAGCCCACATATGTGGAGGAAAAGGAGCATCGTCTTCTATGTATGTCTCCAATAAATAATCGGCGTATTCGTCAGCCTGTGCATGAGCAGGTTTTTCGGCAAACAAATCTAAGGCGAAACAATCGCCTACTTCGTCAGGATTCAAATACGTTAATCCAAATGTATATCGCAGCCATTTTCCTACTTCGGAATCTGTGTTCCTAAATTCTGCTGTTAAACCCAAACTTTGGATTTTCCTGAACCACGATTGGTGCAAATGGAAACGACAACCATAGATTTGTGCTGATGGCCATATAGTGCGAACCGCTGTGTGAATGCTTTTCTCAAAATCTACAAAAGCTTCAGCTGGTCGTAATATTGTAGAGTAACGTCCAAAGATTTCTTTTGTTAGCATTTCAAATAATGTTGCATACGTTTCACTGCGTTTGTCAGGCAACAAACAAAACATCAATGGAATATAATGTCCATTATTAAGTCCGTGGATTGTAAATAATTGTAAAAAATATTTTGTACAATACGAAAATGTACCGTCCATGTACACTTTACGCATTCCACATAAACTTCTAACATTCGTTTCACAAGAAAACACTATGATATTGCTCACTGGACAGTTTATAAAAACGAAACTTTCATCCTTGCTTGTTTTAACATTAGCAGCTTCCACTATATCATGGACTTCTGTCTTATTTTGTGGTAACGGCCAAGGAAGAAATTTTCTCCTTGCATTGTACAAATTTCTTCGGATATAAGTGAAATCTGTTATCGTAATTGTTTCCGGCAGTTCCTTAGCTAGTTCACGACGAATAATTTTCGCTGGTTTTTCGGAAATATCATCAACGGCTTTACGTTTACACGCATTTGAAATCACTTTTCGGTTTAATTTACTCTGATTCTGTTCATGATTATGTTCTAGCTGGCTTCTGCTCACTAAATTTTCTGCACAGTAGATATACTATGCGGGTTCTGGCCCAAAATCCCATGTATTTTCTTATGGAGGTTCATTTTGCACTTTTTCAATTTGGACATATTAATCCGGGACACCTCTATATACACTCGTAGATCTGTTTACAGATCTACGAATGTATATAGAGGGTGTCCCACTGAATGTTCGCGGGGGTGAGTTTTACATAGGGGTGAGAAGCTTGCAAGGCGGTTATTATTATAATTATGCGGGGGGGTGAGTTTTACATAGGGGTGAGAAGCTTGCAAGGCGGTTATCGGCGCTAGCGCGTATGATTTCAGAGGTGATATCATCTTTATTAGTTCGTTTACTCCTTTTCTTCGGACCTGTTCATTCCTGTTTCATATCTATTCAGACTTAATCATTATTAGTTCAGAGATATTTAGAAGAGAGATGACGTCACATATTTAGAATTATTTGATTTTTTTTTATTTTTAAAAATATCACATTTAAATTTTTTTTATATTTTTAATGTCGGGACGTCGAGGAATCGAACTCGGGTCCTTCTAGGTGTAAGACAGACACCTTAACCGTTCGGCCACACCCGAGATGTAAATTGGATATTGTAAAACGCATAAGTAGTCTATTACAAAATGTGGAAACTCAACTTTAAATAACTTAGAGATATTATTCATTAAATTCGCGTTTAATTTACATATAATTAGTATTAATTATCCCCGTTTAATACTCGATATATTTTACATTTTTCAGCAGATATTTAGGTATGACAACAAAGCACGCAGAATCCACCTTACCGTTCGCCAGCTTTGCGTAATCTCTACGTATATTCAGAGATCAGATTGCATGTTGTTCGAGTTCAAAGACCATAATCGATGCCGTGTTCTGGATAAATTCCATCCGGTTTGTATGATAATTACTTTAGAAACTTACGTTGAACCCTTTCAATCATCTGACTATAGACATCATCGCATGGATTCCAAAGAATACTATCATATTGCAATTTGTAAGATCTTTGATTATATGTATGATAAATCTAAAATATTTTAATGCAGCAACGCACATATTGGACATATGATGGGCAAAATTTAGTTGGTTGTCAAAGATAATACCTAGTGCTAATGGGTTATAGAAATATCTTTAATGCTGTCAAAAAAACGCATAATTTACACTTCCCGGTATTTCAATTTAAACGACTAATATCACACCAGTTGATAATTCGATTCCAAGGCTAAATGAATGCTATTTATTAATCTTTCTTATTGGTAAAAGTCAGGCATAAAAATTATTATTTATATTTTTATATTTTTTATATTTAATATTAAAAAGAGAGCGGATTAAAAGGAAGAGTTCAATAAGAGTAATCATTCAAAGAAGCAGTAACCATGGACGAGATGATAGCTTTAATGAGGTGTGGTAAGAATAAAAAGAAAAGAAAACTAAGTAGTCAATTTAAAAATCACATAACTTCTCTTAATTGGTTAGTAAGCAGGTTTCGCTCCATATAATTTCTATTATTGCTTCTCATTTGACATTTCATAAAAATCATGCATATTCTATAAATTCTAAAAATTATATAACACAATGGTACATAAATTTATTTAGCAAACAACAATTTTTTTTTATTCTATTTGTTTTGTTCAAATTTTCGATACATATTTGACAAATAATTACCATGTGGAGGCGATGGAATATAAATCGCGACATATTTCTAAAGATACACCTCCACAAACTAAACATATGTGCCTTGGTTGTCGATTATTTTCTTTTCATATTAACATTAATTTATACAACTTTTTCAAATATTACGATTGTTACATTTTGCCAAATAAATGTTTTAATCAAATAAATAACCATGTCTATAATTTACATATCGAATCAAATATCAATGAACTTTTAATTATGTTTGTGGGAGTGGCACGACACGTCCATAATATATTTGATCATGAAAACAATAAAAAATGATACGTAACTAAATAACAAATAAATTATTTATATAATTATTATATAAAAAACGTAGTAGTTTTAATACCAATATTTAGATTTCCTATGATTAGAATTCTTAGCAGTATCTAGATATAAAAAAATAATAATAAATTACTAATAATACCGATTGTGGCAATATTTGGTTTCACGCAGCGGACTTTTGTTAGGAATTGCAATTTTTTTATTCGACACAGAGCACGAGACTGCTAAACATTGTACTATTGTTAAAACTTTAATTGAATTTCGATTCTATAATAATCAGAAATGTTATGAAAATATGCAAATTGCTCGCATTACTGGTTATAATTCTAAACTAAGATGAAACGAAAAAATTGTGCGATATCGGAAATTATTCAATGTTGGTATTGAAATTTTGTCTAAACCAAAACGATGTGTTCGATGACAGGTTACAAGTTTGAAAATACCACGAATTTCTAATGTGATCGAAATTATATAAGAAATCAAGCTTCAAGGTTTGGTTACACAGGAACGATTTTGCACTACAAAGTGTATTTTTTTCGAGAAAATCCATGTATGTACGAAGATAGTATGATAAATATCTGTGCATGTATACATATTTATTACATACATATTTATTATTTGAAATAATATTAATAATCATTTATTTGTAAATTTTTCATTATGGTTACAGTTTAATCTGAAATTTAATGGATAGTAATTATCGTTCGTGAAGACACAACCTTACGGGCGGATGTAAACTGGGCACCAAGTATATGGATTTACCTGCCCTGCAAAAAGGATTGCTTAATCCTACAGGTAATCTAGGCACCAGTACCGTTCGGGTAATGATCGCTTTAAAGCTTAAAGTAAGAAATTAGACGTTAATAAATTAAGGAATTTCCTAATGACCAAATAGATTATTTCAAATGTATTTTTATTTGTACATCTATTGTGGGCGGGCCTCTATTGTATTATGCTATAATATATCCTATATATAAGGAAACATTTAGTTTGTGTATTTAGTTATTTCTATCTTGTTTGCGGCGTTTGCTTAAAGTAAGAAATTAGATCCGCGTCTCAGTCTCGAGTTTTGTTGCACACTGTTAAGAATTACGGAGGTCTCTTTCGTGGACAGTAACAACGGAAAATGTTTGCTAGTGGTTAACAAGTACACCTTTTCAAAACAGAAAGTGTTGAAGAGTGGCGAAGTGTTTTGGCGTTGTACAAAAAAATCCTTAAATTGTCCCGCAAAAGTGTTTACGCTTGGTGCAGAGTAGATATACTATGCGGGTTCTGGCCCAAAATCCCATGTATTTTCTTATGGAGGTTCATTTTGCACTTTTTCAATTTGGACACACTAATCCGGGACACCTCTATATACAGTCGTAGATCTGTAAACAGATCTATGAATGTATATAGAGGGTGTCCCACTGAATGTTCGCGGGGGGGTGAGTTTTACATAGGGGTGAGAAGCTTGCAAGGCGGTTATTATTATAATTTATGCGGGGGGGGTGAGTTTTACATAGGGGTGAGAAGCTTGCAAGGCGGTTATCGGCGCTAGCGCGTATGATTTCAGAGGTGATTTCATCTTTATTAGTTCGTTTGCTCCTTTTCTTCGGACCAGTTCATTCCTGTTTCATATCTATTCAGACTTAATCATTATTAGTTCAGAGATATTTAGAAGAGAGATGACGTCACATATTTAGAATTATTTGATTTTTTTTTATTTTTAAAAATATCACATTTAAAATTTTTTTATATTTTTAATGTCGGGACGTCGAAGAATCGAACTCGGGTCCTTCTAGGTGTAAGACAGACACCTTAACCGTTCGGCCACACCCGAGATGTAAATTGGATATTGTAAAACGCATAAGTAGTCTATTACAAAATGTGGAAACTCAACTTTAAATAACTTAGAGATATTATTCATTAAATTCGCGTCTAATTTACATATAATTAGTATTAATTATCCCCGTTTAATACTCGATATATTTTACATTTTTCAGTAGATATCAACCGTAATTTTGTGTGTAATATTAGAATTAGAGGTAAATATATCGACACAGGTCATTGAGTAGATATGTGGATTGTTCGATAAACTGCTTTTCATGAAAGATAGTATCTTCCCTCATTTTAAGAGAGGCGATGATGAATTGATTGTAATTATTCGATTTTTTCTATTTTTAAAAATATCACATTTATATTTTTAATGTCGGGACGTCGGGGAATCGAACTCGGATTCTTTAGAGTGAGACGCCGGGATTCTATCACGAGACCACGCTGGGTAATATGAATAGAATATTTTATAAGTTATATATATTATCTAACCTATTACTATAAATTATTTTTCCAAGTTAAATTAGAATTACTATCATAGGTAGATATATCGATCGAGTCTTAATAATCATTAAATTTACGTTTAATTTGCATATAATACTCAATATATTTGACGACCATAGTTTTGTGTGCAGGATATCGGTTGTAGTTCAACATATTTAAAATTTTTTATATTTTTAATGTCAGAGTGTCGGGAATCGAACGTGGGCCATGCTTCGCATAAGCCTGCTTCTTAGACGCTAGACCATACGCCCCCCCCCCCCCCCCCCAGAATTTAATTTTTTATAACTTACCTATATTGTCTGACTTATCCCAAATTATTATAAATTATTTTTCCAAGTTAAATTAGAATTACTATTATAGGCGGATATATCGATCGGGTCTTAATAATCGATAAATTTACGTTTAATTTACATATAATTAGTATTAATTACTCCGTTTAATACTCGATATATTTGACAACCATAATTTTGTGAGTAATAATGCTTAGCTAAAAATAAAACATAGTTTCATATAGGATAAAATTTTATTTAGGCAGCATCTATTTTTAGCATAATATACAGTAATATACAGAGCATCTAGGGGTTACAATGCAAGTACATAGATCAAAACAAGTCTATACATGTCTTAACAGATATAGACTCGTAGTTTTGTAGGCAGGAGATCAGTATGGAAGGGACAAAGATATATAAATAATATTTCTACTGTAAAATATATACATAGTGGTTTCGGTGTTTATCCCAATCTGTGGCTTTCGTATCGCGTAATATAATCAAGTATAATGGATCTGAAATTAGATCCGATGGAAAAATATAACCAATTTATACAAGTAATCGGAGAAGATTTACCCAACGAAATTCGCAGGTGGTTATTCTCATCGCAGTTGACATTGACGGATTGTGGATTTATAGCGGCATTCGGTTATCAGAATAGACGATATTTTAACATCGATGATTTAATGAACGTGATAGAATATTGCAATCCTAATATAGATTGTGAGAAACAGACAGCGATTTACGAGGAATATTATTTAATACTTGAACCAGAAGCTGATTACCTCGAGAATATATATGTTTTCGACATAGAGGCTTCACGAGTGTTAAGTTTACGTGGACAATATCCGAAGACACATATAATCCAGTATCCTATACATAGGTACCCTGAATTCGATTATAATAAAGATATTATATGTGATGGAGGAGGCTACGTTGTATACGGATATGATAAATAGTTCGCCACCTCAGTCGTATTTTCGAGTTCGTCTTGAACGTATGCTGATAAATATTATGCATCGATACATATAAAGCGTGAAATGGCAAAACAAGAAGAAAAAGTGTTTCAAGTTATACAAAATTTAGAAAATAATTTCGGTATGCTAGATGATATATCTAAAACGACAATCCAACACATACCGCTTCATATTCTTCAAACAAAGGTGAAGACAGGATCCCTAAGACGAAACTGGCACAAGATTCCTATAGAGAAAAGAGCTGATCTAGAAGATTATTTACCTTGTGATAGACATTACAATCAAGTGGACCAGGGCGATCATATAGATGGATTTCCGCCAGCAAAAATTAAGTGTTGATTCTGTTTAATATCACATTAAGATGTATATAAATATGTAAATTTAAAATAAAAAAGATGTAAAGTCATTTATGTTTTATTTATAAAGTATAATGTAGGGTATAGTTTCCCACCTCAGTCATATTTTCGCGTTCGTCTTGAATGGATGATAATAAATAGTGTACATCGATATATAAATATATAAATTGTAAAATGGTAATTCAAGAAGATAAAGTGTTTCAAGTTATACAAAATTTAGAAAATAATTTCGGTATGCTAGATGATATATCTAAAACGACAATCCAACACATACCGCTTCATATTCTTCAAACAAAGGTGAAGACAGGATCCCTAAGACGAAACTGGCACAAGATTCCTATAGAGAAAAGAGCTGATCTAGAAGATTATTTACCCTGTGATAGACATTACAATCAACTGGACCAGGGCGATCATATAGATGGATTTCCGCCAGCAAAAATTAAGTGTAGGTTCTGTTTATTAGCATATTAAAATATATATAACTATGTAAATTAGAAATAAAAAAATATATCAATTCATCTATGTTTTATTTATAAGGTATAATATATAAGTAATGTTAATAAAATCGTAATATATTTTTATTGACTACCCATGAATTGTGCGAGTTGTTCAACCTACACCACTTTACGTAAGGGGTGTCTTTTGATAAGATGTGAACGTTTGAATATCTTTCCCCAAATTCATTATTAAAACTAGCAATAAGAAAATAATTAATATGAGGTAAAAATCTAATACTCTTATAAAAAAATATTGGCAATAAGTAAGATACTGGAAACTTAATTTCAAAATCTCGTAAAACATCTTTCGGAAAATATGTATATTCAAGTACGATTAAAAATAATATGAGACCCGTTTCCAAAAAAATACTGATATATAAGATATATATATTAGAGATAGACAGCTAAATATAATAGATTACAAAGCAGAGTTAACGCAGGCGCTTTAAACATTATATTATATCGTAGGTATATATCTGATAAAAAGAGGGTCAAGATATAGGAAAAAGAGATACCTGCAACTGCATATTCATTGCTATCGAGACTGTATTTAGAAATAGATATAAATGTATCTATTATCTACAATATAATAAAGAAAAAATACTTAGTAAATAAAACAGAATAAATTTCTATATCAATATATGTCTATAGGAAATTGAGCTTTCCGATACTCTTTAACGCATATCCGACTATAATTTCTATATACATTATATCAGATGTATCTGTTTCAATAGCCGTTCAGACATGTTTCATATCTGGTAGCAGATGTCGGGTTTAAACAAGTCTGAATAGTTATAAAACATATATTAAGCAGATATGTAAAATGTCTGGAAGGATATCGAAACAGAGGGGAACTTATCATCATAAGCTCCTACATCAAGTATAAAGACTTTACTATAATTGAAAATAATTCGACAGTCTTTCTCAAACTTGATGCCATTATATATATATATATATATATATATATATATATATATATATATATTATATCACATTTACGACATCAAGTATAAAGACTTTATTGTAATCGAAAATAGTTCTAAAATCTTTCTCAGACTCTCAGTCTCCTACATCGAGTATAAAGACTTTATTGAACGGATATTTATACAGATAAGATGTTTTCAGACTTAATCATTATCAGGTTAGATATGCTTCATATCTGATACCATATGTAGAGCCTGAACAGGTCTAAATAACGATAAAACAGATATTAGACAACTCTTAAACAGATCTGAACGGATAATGATCAAGTATATATCGAAACAGGTCTGGTCATGTTTCAACAGACTCGCAGTTTTACATGTAACATGACCTAATCAAAAAGAGTTAAGTCGCGGATTCACGGTTTTATTCGCGGATTCGCGGTTTTAAATATGATACGTATATGTACTCCCATTTAGAATAACAGCACAGATAGCACTGCACATATAAAACTTAAATTGAGATCATGTTCAGAAATACATAGAAAATATATCTATTGTATTTACAATATAACAGGGAAACAATTCTTCATAAATAAAAAACAGAACAATTGATATATATATATATATATATATATATATATATATATATATATATATATATATTTTATTTGCTTAACTTCGTAATGTGTGTACATATTTTGTAAGTATCTTAACATTGTTTTGCGAGCATGCAGAATCAGAATTACTATGATAAAAGCAGGCGTTAGATTGTATATACAAATTAGGGGCATTTGTAGCATATTCTAAATTTATAATTTCTATGTCAACATATTTCTTTAGGAATTCAGCTTTCTGATACCCTTTAAGATATATCCGGCTATAATTCCTACATACATTATCTAAAATTGATGATATATATTTTAATTCTATAAATCCAGAAGCATAAGGGATATGAAAAAAGTTATGCGTCAACCACCTTGCCTCCTTCTGGTTCTTTGAAGATAATTTATGAAATGGCTTCGTAGATTTAAATAGCAGATGTATCGAACGATCTCCATCGGTAATCGACATCCCCTTGGGGGTGAAGTCGGGTGTATTAAAACCCTGGATATCGATAATTAGAGCTGGGATAAAACGTTGTTTATATATTCGATCTCGATGAACGTGTGATAAGACATGTCTGATGATATTGTCCACTTTCCTAATTCTATTTTCAAACCGGCATCGGTTGGCAGCTACAGACACCCAGTCAGATTTTCTGTCTTCGCTATCGAGCCATAAATATTGTATCGGAAGACTATCGAAGGTAACTTTCATGCTATCGTTTTAGATATATGATTTATTGGTAATAATTATAATATTTTTTCTACTATTCCAGTAGACGGAGCAATTCTCGGAAAATAATATAATTCGCGGTTAATTTGCATGTAATTACTATGAATTATCCCCGTTTAATATATAATTTTTTCGATTGATAAAATCACAAGCAGCCTCGAAAGCGATCGAGCGAATACTAGAGTTATATTAGAATTACTATCATACGAGCGGTCGTTAATATATATATATATATATATATATATATGTATATATATATATATATATATATATATATATATATATATATATATATATATATATATTAGAGATAGACAGCTAAATATAATAGATTACAAAGCGGAGTTAACGCAGGCGCTTTAAACATTATATTGTATCGTAGGTATATATCTGATAAAAAGAAGATCAAGATATAGGAAAAAGAGATACCTGCAACTGCATATTCATTGCTATCGAGACTGTATTTAGAAATAGATATAAATGTATCTATTATCTACAATATAATAAAGAAAAAATACTTAGTAAATAAAACAGAATAAATTTCTATATCAATATATGTCTATAGGAAATTGGGCTTTCCGATACTCTTTAACGCATATCCGACTATAATTTCTATATACATTATATCAGATGTATCTGTTTCAATAGCCGTTCAGACATGTTTCATATCGGGTAGCAGATGTTGGGTTTAAACAAGTCTGAATAGTTATAAAACATATATTAAGCAGATATGTAAAATATCTGTAAGGATATCGAAACAGAGGGGAACTATTCATCATAACCGTATACAACATAAGCTCCTACATCAAGTATAAAGACTTTACTGTAATTGAAAATAATTCGACAGTCTTTCTCAAACTTGCTGCCATTTATATATTTTATTTCGAAGTCTTTCTCAAACTTGCTGCCATTTATATATTTTATATCACTTTTACAGCATCAAGTATAAAGACTTTATTGTAATCGAAAATAGTTCTAAAGTCTTTCTCAGACTCCCAGTCTCCTACATCAAGTATAAAGACTTTATTGAATGGATATTTATACAGATAAGATGTTTTCAGACTTAATCATTAACCGTTTAGATATGCTCCATATCTGCATATTAAGCAGATATGTAAAATGTCTGTAAGGATATCGAAACAGAGGGGAACTATTCATCATAACCGTATACAACATAAGCTCCTACATCAAGTATAAAGACTTTACTATAATTGAAAATAATTCTACAGTCTTTCTCAAACTTGCTGCCATTTATATATTTTATATCACATTTACGACATCAAGTATAAAGACTTTATTGTAATCGAAAATAGTTCTAAAGTCTTTCTCAGACTCCCAGTCTCCTACATCAAGTATAAAGACTTTATTGAACGGATATTTATACAGATAAGATGTTTTCAGACTTAATCATTATCCGGTTAGATATGCTTCATATCTGATACCATATGTAGAGCCTGAACAGGTCTAAATAACGATAAAACAGATATTAGACAACTCTTAAACAGGTCTGAACGGATATTGAAACAGGTAAGCTGTTTTCAGACTTGATCATTATCCGTTCAGATATTAGATGGCTCTGAAACAGATCTGAACGGCTATTGAAACAGGTAAGCTGTTTTCAGACTTGATCGTTATCCGTTCAGATATTAGACGTCGCTAACCTGAATAGTTATAAAACATATATTAAGCAGATATGTAAAATGCCATGTAAAATGTCAAGGATATCGAAACAGAGGGGAACTATTCATCATAACCGTATACAACATAAGCTCCTACATCAAGTATAAAGACTTTACTGTAATTGAAAATAATTCGACAGTCTTTCTCAAACTTGCTGCTATTTATATATTTTATATCACATTTACGGCATCAAGTATAAAGACTTTATTGTAATCGAAAATAGTTCTAAAGTCTTTCTCAGACTCCCAGTCTCCTATATCAAGTATAAAGACTTTATTGAACGGATATTTATACAGATAAGATGTTTTCAAACTTAATCATTATCCGTTTAGATATGCTCCATATCTGCTAACATATGTTGAGTCTGAACATTCATTGATATCGAGACTGTATTTAGAAATGTATCTATTATCTATAATATAATAAAGAAAAAATACTTAGTAAATAAAACAGAATAAATTTCTATATCAATATATGTCTGTAGGAAATTGAGCTTTCCGATGCTGTATAAAGACTTTATTGTAATCGAAAATAATTCGATAGTCTTTCTCAAACTTGAAGCCTGAACGGATATTGATACAGATAAGCTGTTTTCAGGCTTGATCATTATTCATTATCCGTTCAGATATTAGATGGTTCTGAAACAGGTCTGAACGGCTATTGAAACAGGTAAGCTGTTTTCATAGCCGTTCAGATATTAGATGGCTCTGAAACAGGTCTGAACGGCTATTGAAACAGGTAAGCTGTTTTCAGGCTTGATCATTATCCGTTCAGATATTAGATGGCTCTGAAACAGGTCTGAACGGTTATTGAAACAGGTAAGCTGTTTTCAGGCTTGATCATTATCCGTTCAGATATTAGATGACTCTGAAACAAGTCTGAACAGTTATTGAAACAGATATTAAACATCTATGTATAATGTCTGTAAGGATATCGAAACAGAGGAGAACTATTCATCATAGGATCCTACATCAAGTATAAAGACTTTACTGTAATTGAAAATAATTCGACAGTCTTTCTCATACTGGATACCATTTATATATTTTATATCGCATTTACGATTCGATGGAACATTATTAATTTTAGCAATAGCTGCACAGATATTGAAACGGGGGGGAAAACTCGGCAGTCTTTCTCAAACCGACTGCGATTCGGGAATAGATACGAGAACCCGTAGGGCTCTCGTGTCTATTCCCTAGCAGATAGTTTGAGAAAGACTGCCGAGTTTTCCCCCCCGTTTCAATATCTGTGCAGCTATTGCTAAAATTAATAATGTTCCATCGAATCGTAAATGCGATATAAAATATATAAATGGTATCCAGTATGAGAAAGACTGTCGAATTATTTTCAATTACAGTAAAGTCTTTATACTTGATGTAGGATCCTATGATGAATAGTTCTCCTCTGTTTCGATATCCTTACAGACATTATACATAGATGTTTAATATCTGTTTCAATAACTGTTCAGACTTGTTTCAGAGTCATCTAATATCTGAACGGATAATGATCAAGCCTGAAAACAGCTTACCTGTTTCAATAACCGTTCAGACCTGTTTCAGAGCCATCTAATATCTGAACGGATAATGATCAAGCCTGAAAACAGCTTACCTGTTTCAATAGCCGTTCAGACCTGTTTCAGAGCCATCTAATATCTGAACGGCTATGAAAACAGCTTACCTGTTTCAATAGCCGTTCAGACCTGTTTCAGAACCATCTAATATCTGAACGGATAATGAATAATGATCAAGCCTGAAAACAGCTTATCTGTATCAATATCCGTTCAGGCTTCAAGTTTGAGAAAGACTATCGAATTATTTTCGATTACAATAAAGTCTTTATACAGCATCGGAAAGCTCAATTTCCTACAGACATATATTGATATAGAAATTTATTCTGTTTTATTTACTAAGTATTTTTTCTTTATTATATTATAGATAATAGATACATTTCTAAATACAGTCTCGATATCAATGAATGTTCAGACTCAACATATGTTAGCAGATATGGAGCATATCTAAACGGATAATGATTAAGTTTGAAAACATCTTATCTGTATAAATATCCGTTCAATAAAGTCTTTATACTTGATATAGGAGACTGGGAGTCTGAGAAAGACTTTAGAACTATTTTCGATTACAATAAAGTCTTTATACTTGATGCCGTAAATGTGATATAAAATATATAAATAGCAGCAAGTTTGAGAAAGACTGTCGAATTATTTTCAATTACAGTAAAGTCTTTATACTTGATGTAGGAGCTTATGTTGTATACGGTTATGATGAATAGTTCCCCTCTGTTTCGATATCCTTGACATTTTACATGGCATTTTACATATCTGCTTAATATATGTTTTATAACTATTCAGGTTAGCGACGTCTAATATCTGAACGGATAACGATCAAGTCTGAAAACAGCTTACCTGTTTCAATAGCCGTTCAGATCTGTTTCAGAGCCATCTAATATCTGAACGGATAATGATCAAGTCTGAAAACAGCTTACCTGTTTCAATATCCGTTCAGACCTGTTTAAGAGTTGTCTAATATCTGTTTTATCGTTATTTAGACCTGTTCAGGCTCTACATATGGTATCAGATATGAAGCATATCTAACCGGATAATGATTAAGTCTGAAAACATCTTATCTGTATAAATATCCGTTCAATAAAGTCTTTATACTTGATGTAGGAGACTGGGAGTCTGAGAAAGACTTTAGAACTATTTTCGATTACAATAAAGTCTTTATACTTGATGTCGTAAATGTGATATAAAATATATAAATGGCAGCAAGTTTGAGAAAGACTGTAGAATTATTTTCAATTATAGTAAAGTCTTTATACTTGATGTAGGAGCTTATGTTGTATACGGTTATGATGAATAGTTCCCCTCTGTTTCGATATCCTTACAGACATTTTACATATCTGCTTAATATGCAGATATGGAGCATATCTAAACGGTTAATGATTAAGTCTGAAAACATCTTATCTGTATAAATATCCATTCAATAAAGTCTTTATACTTGATGTAGGAGACTGGGAGTCTGAGAAAGACTTTAGAACTATTTTCGATTACAATAAAGTCTTTATACTTGATGCTGTAAAAGTGATATAAAATATATAAATGGCAGCAAGTTTGAGAAAGACTGTCGAAATAAAATATATAAATGGCAGCAAGTTTGAGAAAGACTGTCGAATTATTTTCAATTACAGTAAAGTCTTTATACTTGATGTAGGAGCTTATGTTGTATACGGTTATGATGAATAGTTCCCCTCTGTTTCGATATCCTTACAGATATTTTACATATCTGCTTAATATATGTTTTATAACTATTCAGACTTGTTTAAACCCAACATCTGCTACCCGATATGAAACATGTCTGAACGGCTATTGAAACAGATACATCTGATATAATGTATATAGAAATTATAGTCGGATATGCGTTAAAGAGTATCGGAAAGCCCAATTTCCTATAGACATATATTGATATAGAAATTTATTCTGTTTTATTTACTAAGTATTTTTTCTTTATTATATTGTAGATAATAGATACATTTATATCTATTTCTAAATACAGTCTCGATAGCAATGAATATGCAGTTGCAGGTATCTCTTTTTCCTATATCTTGATCTTCTTTTTATCAGATATATACCTACGATACAATATAATGTTTAAAGCGCCTGCGTTAACTCCGCTTTGTAATCTATTATATTTAGCTGTCTATCTCTAATATATATATATATATATATATATATATATATATATATATATATATATATATATATATTAACGACCGCTCGTATGATAGTAATTCTAATATAACTCTAGTATTCGCTCGATCGCTTTCGAGGCTGCTTGTGATTTTATCAATCGAAAAAATTATATATTAAACGGGGATAATTCATAGTAATTACATGCAAATTAACCGCGAATTATATTATTTTCCGAGAATTGCTCCGTCTACTGGAATAGTAGAAAAAATATTATAATTATTACCAATAAATCATATATCTAAAACGATAGCATGAAAGTTACCTTCGATAGTCTTCCGATACAATATTTATGGCTCGATAGCGAAGACAGAAAATCTGACTGGGTGTCTGTAGCTGCCAACCGATGCCGGTTTGAAAATAGAATTAGGAAAGTGGACAATATCATCAGACATGTCTTATCACACGTTCATCGAGATCGAATATATAAACAACGTTTTATCCCAGCTCTAATTATCGATATCCAGGGTTTTAATACACCCGACTTCACCCCCAAGGGGATGTCGATTACCGATGGAGATCGTTCGATACATCTGCTATTTAAATCTACGAAGCCATTTCATAAATTATCTTCAAAGAACCAGAAGGAGGCAAGGTGGTTGACGCATAACTTTTTTCATATCCCTTATGCTTCTGGATTTATAGAATTAAAATATATATCATCAATTTTAGATAATGTATGTAGGAATTATAGCCGGATATATCTTAAAGGGTATCAGAAAGCTGAATTCCTAAAGAAATATGTTGACATAGAAATTATAAATTTAGAATATGCTACAAATGCCCCTAATTTGTATATACAATCTAACGCCTGCTTTTATCATAGTAATTCTGATTCTGCATGCTCGCAAAACAATGTTAAGATACTTACAAAATATGTACACACATTACGAAGTTAAGCAAATAAAATATATATATATATATATATATATATATATATATATATATATCAATTGTTCTGTTTTTTATTTATGAAGAATTGTTTCCCTGTTATATTGTAAATACAATAGATATATTTTCTATGTATTTCTGAACATGATCTCAATTTAAGTTTTATATGTGCAGTGTTATCTGTGCTGTTATTCTAAATGAGAGTACATATACGTATCATATTTAAAACCGCGAATCCGCGAATAAAACCGTGAATCCGCGACTTAACTCTTTTTGATTAGGTCATGTTACATGTAAAACTGCGAGTCTGTTGAAACATGACCAGACCTGTTTCGATATATACTTGATCATTATCCGTTCAGATCTGTTTAAGAGTTGTCTAATATCTGTTTTATCGTTATTTAGACCTGTTCAGGCTCTACATATGGTATCAGATATGAAGCATATCTAACCTGATAATGATTAAGTCTGAAAACATCTTATCTGTATAAATATCCGTTCAATAAAGTCTTTATACTCGATGTAGGAGACTGAGAGTCTGAGAAAGATTTTAGAACTATTTTCGATTACAATAAAGTCTTTATACTTGATGTCGTAAATGTGATATAATATATATATATATATATATATATATATATATATATATATAAATGGCATCAAGTTTGAGAAAGACTGTCGAATTATTTTCAATTACAGTAAAGTCTTTATACTTGATGTAGGAGCTTATGATGATAAGTTCCCCTCTGTTTCGATATCCTTCCAGACATTTTACATATCTGCTTAATATATGTTTTATAACTATTCAGACTTGTTTAAACCCGACATCTGCTACCAGATATGAAACATGTCTGAACGGCTATTGAAGCAGATACATCTGATATAATGTATATAGAAATTATAGTCGGATATGCGTTAAAGAGTATCGGAAAGCTCAATTTCCTATAGACATATATTGATATAGAAATTTATTCTGTTTTATTTACTAAGTATTTTTTCTTTATTATATTGTAGATAATAGATACATTTATATCTATTTCTAAATACAGTCTCGATAGCAATGAATATGCAGTTGCAGGTATCTCTTTTTCCTATATCTTGACCCTCTTTTTATCAGATATATACCTACGATATAATATAATGTTTAAAGCGCCTGCGTTAACTCTGCTTTGTAATCTATTATATTTAGCTGTCTATCTCTAATATATATATCTTATATATCAGTATTTTTTTGGAAACGGGTCTCATATTATTTTTAATCGTACTTGAATATACATATTTTCCGAAAGATGTTTTACGAGATTTTGAAATTAAGTTTCCAGTATCTTACTTATTGCCAATATTTTTTTATAAGAGTATTAGATTTTTACCTCATATTAATTATTTTCTTATTGCTAGTTTTAATAATGAATTTGGGGAAAGATATTCAAACGTTCACATCTTATCAAAAGACACCCCTTACGTAAAGTGGTGTAGGTTGAACAACTCGCACAATTCATGGGTAGTCAATAAAAATATATTACGATTTTATTAACATTACTTATATATTATACCTTATAAATAAAACATAGATGAATTGATATATTTTTTTATTTCTAATTTACATAGTTATATATATTTTAATATGCTAATAAACAGAACCTACACTTAATTTTTGCTGGCGGAAATCCATCTATATGATCGCCCTGGTCCAGTTGATTGTAATGTCTATCACAGGGTAAATAATCTTCTAGATCAGCTCTTTTCTCTATAGGAATCTTGTGCCAGTTTCGTCTTAGGGATCCTGTCTTCACCTTTGTTTGAAGAATATGAAGCGGTATGTGTTGGATTGTCGTTTTAGATATATCATCTAGCATACCGAAATTATTTTCTAAATTTTGTATAACTTGAAACACTTTATCTTCTTGAATTACCATTTTACAATTTATATATTTATATATCGATGTACACTATTTATTATCATCCATTCAAGACGAACGCGAAAATATGACTGAGGTGGGAAACTATACCCTACATTATACTTTATAAATAAAACATAAATGACTTTACATCTTTTTTATTTTAAATTTACATATTTATATACATCTTAATGTGATATTAAACAGAATCAACACTTAATTTTTGCTGGCGGAAATCCATCTATATGATCGCCCTGGTCCACTTGATTGTAATGTCTATCACAAGGTAAATAATCTTCTAGATCAGCTCTTTTCTCTATAGGAATCTTGTGCCAGTTTCGTCTTAGGGATCCTGTCTTCACCTTTGTTTGAAGAATATGAAGCGGTATGTGTTGGATTGTCGTTTTAGATATATCATCTAGCATACCGAAATTATTTTCTAAATTTTGTATAACTTGAAACACTTTTTCTTCTTGTTTTGCCATTTCACGCTTTATATGTATCGATGCATAATATTTATCAGCATACGTTCAAGACGAACTCGAAAATACGACTGAGGTGGCGAACTATTTATCATATCCGTATACAACGTAGCCTCCTCCATCACATATAATATCTTTATTATAATCGAATTCAGGGTACCTATGTATAGGATACTGGATTATATGTGTCTTCGGATATTGTCCACGTAAACTTAACACTCGTGAAGCCTCTATGTCGAAAACATATATATTCTCGAGGTAATCAGCTTCTGGTTCAAGTATTAAATAATATTCCTCGTAAATCGCTGTCTGTTTCTCACAATCTATATTAGGATTGCAATATTCTATCACGTTCATTAAATCATCGATGTTAAAATATCGTCTATTCTGATAACCGAATGCCGCTATAAATCCACAATCCGTCAATGTCAACTGCGATGAGAATAACCACCTGCGAATTTCGTTGGGTAAATCTTCTCCGATTACTTGTATAAATTGGTTATATTTTTCCATCGGATCTAATTTCAGATCCATTATACTTGATTATATTACGCGATACGAAAGCCACAGATTGGGATAAACACCGAAACCACTATGTATATATTTTACAGTAGAAATATTATTTATATATCTTTGTCCCTTCCATACTGATCTCCTGCCTACAAAACTACGAGTCTATATCTGTTAAGACATGTATAGACTTGTTTTGATCTATGTACTTGCATTGTAACCCCTAGATGCTCTGTATATTACTGTATATTATGCTAAAAATAGATGCTGCCTAAATAAAATTTTATCCTATATGAAACTATGTTTTATTTTTAGCTAAGCATTATTACTCACAAAATTATGGTTGTCAAATATATCGAGTATTAAACGGAGTAATTAATACTAATTATATGTAAATTAAACGTAAATTTATCGATTATTAAGACCCGATCGATATATCCGCCTATAATAGTAATTCTAATTTAACTTGGAAAAATAATTTATAATAATTTGGGATAAGTCAGACAATATAGGTAAGTTATAAAAAATTAAATTCTGGGGGGGGGGGGGGGGGGCGTATGGTCTAGCGTCTAAGAAGCAGGCTTATGCGAAGCATGGCCCACGTTCGATTCCCGACACTCTGACATTAAAAATATAAAAAATTTTAAATATGTTGAACTACAACCGATATCCTGCACACAAAACTATGGTCGTCAAATATATTGAGTATTATATGCAAATTAAACGTAAATTTAATGATTATTAAGACTCGATCGATATATCTACCTATGATAGTAATTCTAATTTAACTTGGAAAAATAATTTATAGTAATAGGTTAGATAATATATATAACTTATAAAATATTCTATTCATATTACCCAGCGTGGTCTCGTGATAGAATCCCGGCGTCTCACTCTAAAGAATCCGAGTTCGATTCCCCGACGTCCCGACATTAAAAATATAAATGTGATATTTTTAAAAATAGAAAAAATCGAATAATTACAATCAATTCATCATCGCCTCTCTTAAAATGAGGGAAGATACTATCTTTCATGAAAAGCAGTTTATCGAACAATCCACATATCTACTCAATGACCTGTGTCGATATATTTACCTCTAATTCTAATATTACACACAAAATTACGGTTGATATCTACTGAAAAATGTAAAATATATCGAGTATTAAACGGGGATAATTAATACTAATTATATGTAAATTAGACGCGAATTTAATGAATAATATCTCTAAGTTATTTAAAGTTGAGTTTCCACATTTTGTAATAGACTACTTATGCGTTTTACAATATCCAATTTACATCTCGGGTGTGGCCGAACGGTTAAGGTGTCTGTCTTACACCTAGAAGGACCCGAGTTCGATTCTTCGACGTCCCGACATTAAAAATATAAAAAAATTTTAAATGTGATATTTTTAAAAATAAAAAAAAATCAAATAATTCTAAATATGTGACGTCATCTCTCTTCTAAATATCTCTGAACTAATAATGATTAAGTCTGAATAGATATGAAACAGGAATGAACTGGTCCGAAGAAAAGGAGCAAACGAACTAATAAAGATGAAATCACCTCTGAAATCATACGCGCTAGCGCCGATAACCGCCTTGCAAGCTTCTCACCCCTATGTAAAACTCACCCCCCCCGCATAAATTATAATAATAACCGCCTTGCAAGCTTCTCACCCCTATGTAAAACTCACCCCCCCGCGAACATTCAGTGGGACACCCTCTATATACATTCATAGATCTGTTTACAGATCTACGACTGTATATAGAGGTGTCCCGGATTAGTGTGTCCAAATTGAAAAAGTGCAAAATGAACCTCCATAAGAAAATACATGGGATTTTGGGCCAGAACCCGCATAGTATATCTACTCTGCACCAAGCGTAAACACTTTTGCGGGACAATTTAAGGATTTTTTTGTACAACGCCAAAACACTTCGCCACTCTTCAACACTTTCTGTTTTGAAAAGGTGTACTTGTTAACCACTAGCAAACATTTTCCGTTGTTACTGTCCACGAAAGAGACCTCCGTAATTCTTAACAGTGTGCAACAAAACTCGAGACTGAGACGCGGATCTAATTTCTTACTTTAAGCAAACGCCGCAAACAAGATAGAAATAACTAAATACACAAACTAAATGTTTCCTTATATATAGGATATATTATAGCATAATACAATAGAGGCCCGCCCACAATAGATGTACAAATAAAAATACATTTGAAATAATCTATTTGGTCATTAGGAAATTCCTTAATTTATTAACGTCTAATTTCTTACTTTAAGCTTTAAAGCGATCATTACCCGAACGGTACTGGTGCCTAGATTACCTGTAGGATTAAGCAATCCTTTTTGCAGGGCAGGTAAATCCATATACTTGGTGCCCAGTTTACATCCGCCCGTAAGGTTGTGTCTTCACGAACGATAATTACTATCCATTAAATTTCAGATTAAACTGTAACCATAATGAAAAATTTACAAATAAATGATTATTAATATTATTTCAAATAATAAATATGTATGTAATAAATATGTATACATGCACAGATATTTATCATACTATCTTCGTACATACATGGATTTTCTCGAAAAAAATACACTTTGTAGTGCAAAATCGTTCCTGTGTAACCAAACCTTGAAGCTTGATTTCTTATATAATTTCGATCACATTAGAAATTCGTGGTATTTTCAAACTTGTAACCTGTCATCGAACACATCGTTTTGGTTTAGACAAAATTTCAATACCAACATTGAATAATTTCCGATATCGCACAATTTTTTCGTTTCATCTTAGTTTAGAATTATAACCAGTAATGCGAGCAATTTGCATATTTTCATAACATTTCTGATTATTATAGAATCGAAATTCAATTAAAGTTTTAACAATAGTACAATGTTTAGCAGTCTCGTGCTCTGTGTCGAATAAAAAAATTGCAATTCCTAACAAAAGTCCGCTGCGTGAAACCAAATATTGCCACAATCGGTATTATTAGTAATTTATTATTATTTTTTTATATCTAGATACTGCTAAGAATTCTAATCATAGGAAATCTAAATATTGGTATTAAAACTACTACGTTTTTTATATAATAATTATATAAATAATTTATTTGTTATTTAGTTACGTATCATTTTTTATTGTTTTCATGATCAAATATATTATGGACGTGTCGTGCCACTCCCACAAACATAATTAAAAGTTCATTGATATTTGATTCGATATGTAAATTATAGACATGGTTATTTATTTGATTAAAACATTTATTTGGCAAAATGTAACAATCGTAATATTTGAAAAAGTTGTATAAATTAATGTTAATATGAAAAGAAAATAATCGACAACCAAGGCACATATGTTTAGTTTGTGGAGGTGTATCTTTAGAAATATGTCGCGATTTATATTCCATCGCCTCCACATGGTAATTATTTGTCAAATATGTATCGAAAATTTGAACAAAACAAATAGAATAAAAAAAAATTGTTGTTTGCTAAATAAATTTATGTACCATTGTGTTATATAATTTTTAGAATTTATAGAATATGCATGATTTTTATGAAATGTCAAATGAGAAGCAATAATAGAAATTATATGGAGCGAAACCTGCTTACTAACCAATTAAGAGAAGTTATGTGATTTTTAAATTGACTACTTAGTTTTCTTTTCTTTTTATTCTTACCACACCTCATTAAAGCTATCATCTCGTCCATGGTTACTGCTTCTTTGAATGATTACTCTTATTGAACTCTTCCTTTTAATCCGCTCTCTTTTTAATATTAAATATAAAAAATATAAAAATATAAATAATAATTTTTATGCCTGACTTTTACCAATAAGAAAGATTAATAAATAGCATTCATTTAGCCTTGGAATCGAATTATCAACTGGTGTGATATTAGTCGTTTAAATTGAAATACCGGGAAGTGTAAATTATGCGTTTTTTTGACAGCATTAAAGATATTTCTATAACCCATTAGCACTAGGTATTATCTTTGACAACCAACTAAATTTTGCCCATCATATGTCCAATATGTGCGTTGCTGCATTAAAATATTTTAGATTTATCATACATATAATCAAAGATCTTACAAATTGCAATATGATAGTATTCTTTGGAATCCATGCGATGATGTCTATAGTCAGATGATTGAAAGGGTTCAACGTAAGTTTCTAAAGTAATTATCATACAAACCGGATGGAATTTATCCAGAACACGGCATCGATTATGGTCTTTGAACTCGAACAACATGCAATCTGATCTCTGAATATACGTAGAGATTACGCAAAGCTGGCGAACGGTAAGGTGGATTCTGCGTGCTTTGTTGTCATACCTAAAAGTGAATATTCCTAGAAGATTATTTAGATGTAATGATACTTTTAGGGGTTCCAATGTACAGGATCAACATTTTAAGTAGAACGCCTCTTGTACATTCAGTTGTTAAGGCGAACTTGATTTGCGATATCATGAAATATCATAAAATGAATCAAAAAAATCTGGATTTTTTTATGCGTTTCTGTGTATAAGCTCTGGTATGTACAAATCAGTATTTAGTTTTCTTTTATTTTGCCCTCGTAATGGAGTAATTTTCTATTGGATAAATAAATGTCTATATTATTATTATTAACTACAAGTCCAGTCGAAGGCCAATTTTAAAGTTGGATAAGGTCTCGGAAACTTATAATGAAAAATGAACCTAAAATTATCTTATTATTTCATTATTTTGCCTTAAACGAAAAGAATTTTATTCTTTTTCCTAACAGATAAAAGCAATGTCAATGAAGATTCCGCTGCCTTTGGAACATCAACTCGCATTGAAAGTAGAAAATGAATTACCAAATGTAGATGAATAGTATTTAGTCTCAAATTTACGTATAGAGTACATACCGTGTGCCCAACGTCGTGCAATCGATGGATATATAAGTAATGACTGGCGAACTGCAAGTACTATATTGGCCTTGCTTGAACACAATGACCGACTGATAGGAATATTCAATGTGTTAAAGAGAGATTATTTGATTCGTACTTAGATCGTATGTAGAATGTGTTGGATAAAGAAAGGGAACGCCCGTACAGTTAGACAGTAGAACCCGATTGAATATACTCTCTCAACCCTAACCACATAAACTCACTATTCGTCTTCGTCTTACTACATTGTGGTAGATCAATCACTCCCCGGCGTTCGTACGGTATACGTACATAGCCGAATCCTGTGTTCAAACACGGTTTATCCATCAGTAGTAAGACGTCATAGTATGAGATAGTGTTTGAGTTCAGTAAAATGATATATCATCGTTATGTTCAACATGCGCTACTATGGTATGCTCCTATATTTAGAAAGGCACATAAACGTTATACCAGCATGACAACGCACGGTCTAATATGCCACATATTTTGCTAATCTTCATTGAGTGCAATCGTATATTTATATTTCCCTAACGTACTGGTTTTATACGAAAATCGAAATCTTATCGCGAATATTTGGGATACAATCAGTCGGAGACTTCAATGTTGTCTGGATGTTCTGACTAATATTGAACAGCTCTGGTAATGAATAGAGCATGCATAATTACCTATCCCCCAACGTAGCATGCAGCGTTGAAATAAGTCCATATCTTGTCAAGAAGGATATTATTTATATTCACTTTTCCTCCAAGCGAGTGAACACTTCCTTGCGATAAACACTTTCTCTTGTTATTAGTTAATTCGTAAATGGTAAATTTAGGTTTTTACAAAAGAATGTACGGTATGCGCCAAAATAAACAACACTGAAATTACTGAAGTATATTATTTATTACTTATACATTATTATGTCTATAGAATACATGTTCAAAATGTGCGCCATGGCGTTGTAGGCACTGCTCATAACGGTTACGCAGATTGTCAAACATATTCGAGAACACAGGTTGCTGCATATTCCGGAAAAAGGAGACGATCTTCTCACGTAAATGATTAACAGTTTTGGGTGGGTCTGTACCGCTGAAGACTTGCTCCTTTAACATACCCCATACGTAGGCATCCGGTGGTGTAAGATCGGGGGAATGTGATGGGTAGTTGAAATTAGAATTGCGGGAAATGATGCGTCCTTCAAAAGTTTCCTGCAGCAATGCTATCGATTGTCGAGCAGTGTGACTGGTCGCCCCGTCCTGTTGAAACCACTGCTCTTCCATCCGAAGGTCCCTAGCACGACAAAACCCTCTGAGATCTTGGACAAATGGCGTTACCACAATGTTTCTATAACGTTCCTGGATAACAGTAAGAGGTGTGCCATCATCATCCTCAATGAAATACGGACCAATCACACCGTGTGCTGACACTGCACACCATATCGTCACACGGGCACTATGTAGCGGTTTTTGGATAATCACGTCTGGCTTACCGAAACCAAGGAAGCGAGTTGTTTGTTTATTGATGTAACCCTCCAAGTGAATATGACTTTCGTCTGAGAACCACACATTATTCAAGAAATCTGGATCCTCGTACAACATAGCCAAAAATTGTCCACAATACGCAACCCTGGCATTCATATCTTGGTTTGACAATCGTTGTCCAACTTGAATTCGGTACGGAAATCCACCTACATCTTTGAACAAACGCCGAATCGACGTACTGCTGATATTCAACTTAAATGCCGTTCGCCGAAGACTTCGGTTCGGTGATTGAAAAACCTGATTGAGGACACGTCCATGGTTCTCATTCGTTCTCACAGTTACTGGCCTACCAGACCTTCCCTTCCGTTGGCACAACACACTGCCAGAACGACGAAATTTCTCAACAATAGAAAGCATAACTTTGTTGGTAGGTGCCTCTTTATGAAATTGATCGCGATATGTTTCCGCCACTAACTTCAAACTCGGTCCACCTTGTTTGCCTTTTCCGTACGATCGAAAATAATAATGCTCGACGATAAACACTTTTTCCTCAATCGTGAGACCCATTCTCAACTATAACATCACATAACAACGTTCTTTGCACTACTAAAAACACATAACGCTGCTAGTATCATACGTCAAAAAGCAGACATGCGCATAACAATGGCACGCATTTCAGTGTTGTTTATTTTGGCGGCGCATACCGTATTATTAAAATTTAACATTTTTGAAATACATGGTCATTCTTAATAAATTTTGAATATATTTAAGTCGCTATAAAAATGCTCTTGAAAATTGCTTATTAGATTCTCAAGCTTACTAATATAACAGTCAAAATAATGTATTAAATTGAATTCTAACTTCGTGTTAATATGTCTATTTCATTTCTTATAAATGCGTATTAAAATGACAATACCATAATTGGAATCTTCAAAACATAGATTAGAATCAATAACAATACAATAATATTTGCATGGTGCTAATACGTATAAACCTACGAATACTATTTTCATACTCGTAGCAAACATTCTGGACGATTGACTAGTGATAAGCGTACATTTACATACGATATGTGGGTAGCCCTAGACTGCTCCATTCGAATTTTCCATTAAGCAAAACAGTCTCTTCTGTGAGCTCGTTCATGACGCGTGCCGCTTTTTCTTTCGCAGTTTCAACGGTCTTGAAATCTTCTTCCTTTTAATGTAGATTTGATCTTGGTGAACGGATTAAAGTCAGATGGTGCCAGGTCAGGGGAATAAGACGCTCCAACTCTGGGATGTCACAATCGACTAGAAATCTTGACAGACAATGCAGTATGCCGCCGATGCGTTGTCCTAATGGAGAACTCATGACTTTTTTTCTACAATTCGACCTTTAGGAACCCAGTTAAGCTACACAATTCCATGGGTATCGAAAAAAACAATCACCATAGCTTTGAATTTTGATTTTCTCATTCACGTTTCTTTAGCTCTCGATGAAGTTGGGCTCTTCCAATGGATTGTCTGACCCTTAGCTTCTGGATCATTGGTGAAAAACCAAGATTCAGACTATTATGTCTCCAGGCACGGGGAGCGGTAATTCAAAGAAAATGGATCGCGCTACAGACTTGCCGACCGCACTAGGTTAGTGCATGCCTAGTTCGTCTGTAGTAGCACTTTTCTCGTTATTTTATAGCCACACCTTGTATACATGCCACACAATTCATCAACAGATTTTAATTAGATTTATTACTTTCCATGTTACTATTATTTAATTGCCATTCTTATATTTATTAAAGATAGAAGATAACTTTTATATATTAATTCCTTATAAAACTCACTGAACTTTCTCATCAATTTTTGAAATAAACATTATAATGTAGTTCTGATACAAATACGTTTTATTTCATCAGCTTATCTTTAAATTAGATCAAATCGTGCATTGCGAAGCCACACGTTATTATCAGGGATATTTACATTATCTCGAGATTAGATATGAATTTAATACAAATACAAACCAGAATTGTAACAAAGATCGACGGTTAAAATAGGATGTTTTGCTTACAGGGCAAGGAAGTAATACGGCCGATAGCGTTCAAACCTGCTGTTTTAACACCTGCACCGAGATTTGGTCTTTCAGGTGAACGTTATGGATCGACACCGATCTTAACCAGGCCAGGTTCGAATCTTTCTTTATATGAAAGTAAGTATTTTATAGGAAATATTGTGCTTTATTAAGTATTTTCTTATAGGTAGTAATGATTTGAGACAAATGCCTGGAAATGTTCATTATTCTCTTGACAGAAAATTGCGTTCCTTGTGTCCGTCTGTCTCTTCATCACCACCGATTCAGATGAGTTCACTAACATCACTGCCTCATAAATTAATGAATTATGATAGCTTAGAGAGTGTAAGAAAAAGCCCGATTTCCGTAGTAGATGGATCGTTAATGTAAGTTTTGCTCATAATATTTTAATGAAATATAACACACTAATTTTATACCTGCGTTTAATTTTCAAATCATAACTAATGTGAAAATAAACCGAAAACCCAAATTAAAAGGCGATATTATTTCAAATATGCAAGAACGTAGATTTTATTATTTCACACTTATGAAGACAATAAAACTATTTACACCCTTACGCATAGGAATATATGCATCTATCCGATTCTATCCGATATTACATGTTCGTCGAATGTATTTCAGACAAGGTTTCTGTTCTATTTGCTTTCATTTTATTTGTTTTTATCTAAAAACCGTTTAAATAATCGCCATGTAGTTAATAACAAGCCGTTTGTTAATATTTCAATACCAGTAGCTCTCTAAAATTTACCAAGTAATGTTTGTAATTTTGATTAGTATAATAACCAAACATAAACACACACATACGAGGTGCAACCCTGATATTCCCGGACTGACGCTGTAGCACGACAAGTTTCAACGTAATCGGCACAATTTTCGCTAGACCATTTGCGATTTAATAAAGAGGTAATTGTGTCCTGCCGCTGTCACTGTAATGGTAGTGATAACGGCAGTTGTGCGCGTTGTTCATGAAAAACATGAGCAAGGCGCATGCATTAAATTCTGTTTTAAACGCGAGGAAACGCCTACTGAATCATATGAAATGATTCAGCAAGCATTTGGTGAACAATCAATAAGCCGAACACAAATTTTTGAGTGGTTTGCGCATGTTAAGACCAGTAAAACGTCCATTAATGTCGACGAACGAACAGGAAGATCTTCGACGTCTACCACGCCTGAAAACATTGCAACAGTTCAGTTGGCTCACTTGTGAAGACCGTCGTCGCACTATTCTTGACATCTGCGATAAAGCTGAAATCGGATGTGATACATGTTAGTGAATTATGATTGAAGAATTGGCCATGCACAACATTGCCGCGAAATTTGTTCCGAGGCTTCTGACTGACGATCAAAAGCGTTCCTGCTTTTGACCGTCAGTTTTGCCATTTGTACTGAGCTTCAACAACTTGCTGAGGACGATGAAGACTTTTTGTCAAGAGTGATTACTGGTGGCGAGAGGTGGTGTTACGAACAAGTGCTATCATCCAGAAAGTAAACAACAATCAAGTCCGACAAATGCCATCAAATACCAACAAGCGAAAAGCAATGTGAAGAGCATACTCAATTTGGTTTTTTGACATCAGAGACATTAGTGCACAGAGAAATGTTTTGAGGCGCCCCCTGAGAATATCAGACTCAAATGACCCGAACTTTGACGAGCAGATAATTGGTCGCTGCATTACGACAATGCGCTGTTTCACCCTTCGTTTTCCATATAAGCGTTTTTAGTGAAAACATCAACGACTACCAGTCTCAACCCCCCCTAATTCCCCTCATCTATTCGCCAGATTCGCTGAGTCCTAGCGACTTTGGTTTTTTCCTGAAAATGAAATTGCAAGTAAAAGGCTGACCTTTTGATAGTATTGAAGAAATTCAAGAGAAAAGGGAAGTCAGAAGCAGTACTTTACTTGCTCACAGAAAACGACTTCCTGAATACCTTCTAGAACTGGAAACAACGCTGCGCAAGGAGACTAGCATCAGTCCGGGAATAACTGGATCACACCTCGTATAATTTGATTTGTTAATTTGGCATAGGCTATAGTATCCTCAAATATTTCTACAGAATAAGAGCAATTATTCTTAAGTAACTCTACAAAGAAAATGATATTAAATTATTAATTTAACGGTCGAATTAGGTAAGGGTAGAAGTGTTTAATATATAAAGTAAAAACATTTGCAAAATGTAAAATGATTTTTTTTTAACGGCGCGACAAAAATCTTCCCTCGCCGGTGAAATCTATGGCGCGCTTCGACATAAGTAGCATAAAAATTTCTCAAATACTTGATTTTATAGTGATTTTTTTATTACAAGGTGACGTTTGCTAATCATATACTCTATTTACGCCAGTATATTGTTAAAAAGGAAAATAACTTTGATTTAATCATGAATGAATTGTCTTATATGAAAACTCAAAATAGTGTGTATAGGTTAGATGTGAATGTCAGGAAGATGCTATTTTTTAAAAAAATATGACAGACAATTGTCAAATTTGAAAGGCGAAAATATTAATGATATTGATATTTGAAAAGCAATTAAACAACTTGGTGGGTTTTTGAAAGAAAAAAAAGGAGAAATTATTATTGATTGTCGACGTACACGATATGAACAAAATAATTCTAAACAGAATCGCAGGTGTGCCAATTATATTACTTCGAAACATCAATCAGCCAAATTTATGCAATGGCACACGATTAGTTCTTAAAAAATTGATGAACAATCTAATTGAACCAACAATTCTGATTGGACCTCATAAAGGTGAAGACGTACTACTTCCACGAATAACACTTATTCCGACCGACATGATGTTCGATTTCAAACCACTTCAATTTCTAATACGCTTTGCGTTCACTATGACTATCAATAAAGCGCAACGGCATTCTTTGCAAGTGTGGATTTGAATTTAGATAACGAGGTAATTATACGCCGTATGCTCCAGAGTCGGTAAAGCGCCTGACCTTCATGTTTTTGCAAAAAAATGACTATATTTTTTGCAACTAGCTTTTCAATAAAAAAAATTTTTTAAAACATCATTTTTCTTCCTTTCCTTTCATTCCATATAGCCACAACAATGCAAGGCAGGATATTGAATTGAATGATGTGTCTTCTCGGTGAATATATGTTCGCTACAATACTTTTATTTACTTGCCCATTCATTTCATGTCAGACTGAGCCACAGCGAAGGTTTAACTAGTAGTAAATAAATAATAATACAAACAAGTATCGATTTATTTCTTTTTTGCTTTATTACATGTTCTACACTTTATTTTAACATCAATGTATTTTTTAATTTTTTCGTATTAATTTTATTGAAATAGACTCGGCGCTAAGGATACATTTATTCTAACTCGCCATTCCTCCAACGAAATATTTTATGGTTGCTTTTTGTTGTCTGAGTTAATTAGGTAAAACTGGTTTGAGCATTTTATCAATAAGTTCCGTAATTCCTTTTAGTGTAAGATGTATTTCGTGTTTTTACAACTCACTAGGCGCATTGTTAATAATATTTACAACAATTCTTGACAATATATCTAAACCTTTAAAAATAAATCCAATGATAATAAAACATTCCTAAATCTTATGTACTCGATTGAGAAGAAAATGATATGAACGTCTTCAATAAATACTTTTCTTCATTGCTCCGTAATTGATAATATTAATTAAATGCCTACATCCATAACTACTTAAGATACATTCATAGACGTAGCAAATATATACATCGTGATATGAAAACACAGTGAAGGCTACATATTATCTTTCGATAATTATTTGATAATAATATAATAATAATAATAAAGCAAACGATTTCTTCTGGTTTTTATCAATAATGTATGGTCGTGCTAATGTGCTTAAAATATCATATACGTGCTCTACTAGAAAAAAATTAAAAGATTTGTGAAACCACAGCAACATATTTAGAGTATGCCTTCCTACATGGAGATGCGCATTGTTTCGTTAAAAAATCGGATCTTGCCACCCCATACCATAACTCCAGTAGTTTGATGAACAGACCTTTCAACAGAAAATTTATTATGACACCTTTCCCAATATCTTTTTGTAGTGTCATCCCATGCTGCCTGTATCTCAGACGGAAAGCCTTTAGTGTCTGTGGTGGACGTGTCAAATTGCTCAACCCTCTACTAATACTGTCTTGTACATATTTTATTTGTGAAATATCGATATATTTGGAAAACCATGTCAAAAACTTGACATGAACCTCTTCAATGAAGTTTAGAGCAAGCCTTGACAATAGGGCAATATCTTGTCAAGAAATCGAATACGTCCGCCTCTGAATATGAAATTTGGAATAAGAGATTTTACCATTGCTTCTAAGTAATGTTGGGTGGGCAGAGTACTTCTAATAAACACCACAAGGAACCTACTCCCATGATCAATGGCGCCCTATATCCTCACATCAACAATTTGGTGAACATATTTTTAACAGAAAATTAAAATCTCATTTTAACAATCTGACCGCCTTCATGCATCCTTCCATGGTTACACAAACATGCGCTTTCATATGGCAAAGTTTGTCAGTGAACTCATAAATCACCCTGTATATTTAATTTTATAAGTAGAATCATATCAAAAACTGTAAAAAGTTTAAGAGATTTACATAATATTAGCTATACAAATTTAGAGTTTTATCATATGTTGAAAGTTGTTCAAATTAGAGACTATCGATATTCATATGTAACAATGACTAACTATAGTGAAGAAATACTGCCAAGAGCACAAAACAACTAAAGAAACTTTCTGATATATGTATTTATTTACGTAATGTTCCTGTGTGTATATTATAACACCCATTGTTTCGCTTGTTCTTTCTGTTTAAAAGCGCGCATTAACTTACACACATAATATGTAAAAGTAACGCGAATTGAGTTTTCTTTTCTGCTTGTGTGCGTAGGAACAAATCCTCATATCGGTTGTCGGGCGCGGGCGGCGGAAGTCTGCTAGACTTGACACCGTCACCGTCGGACTCAGGAGTGTCTGAGTTGGAGGCGGCCCTGCGTGATCGAGACTCCGAACTCGCCTACCTGCGACAAACGATGGAACACAATGAACAAGTCATCTTCCGTGTCTATCAGGAAAAGGAGCGCGTCTGGGAGCGAGAACTTCGGCGCCTGAAGAACGTCCACGAGAATCGATTGAGAACGAATGCACAAAAAACACTGAAGCTCGAACAATTACTTATGACACAAACGTATCAATTACAGCAGGATAAAAAGAGATTGTACGCGGAAACGCAAAGAGCAAATTGTCAAACGGATCGACTTAAACAAGAAGTATGTGCTTTGGGGGGAAGACTAGAAGAAACTGAGTGGAATCTCTGTCAAAAGACGGGAGAAATTGCGTTACTTAAATCTCAATTAAAAGACTTTCAGGTAAGAAATTATATATTATGTATTTTTAATCAAACTTATGCATATTAAAAATTAATTTTAAGAATTCAAACGAACAATACTATTTTCTTGAATATGTGTAATAATCATATTTATTTTTACGTAGTCATAAATTTGCTTGAATAACAGGAATAACAAAAAAACAAAGAAAAGACGAGATAATTTAGATTTACTTTTCATAGTAAGATTATCCAAATTAACTATTGTATTTATTTATTACATTGAGAGAGGGATATTAGAAAATTGAAACAATCTCAAATCGCTTTAAATAGAAATTATTATAATTACATTTAGTTGTGTAAACTTCTTTAAAAACAATTGACAAAACTATTTTTAAATGAATATATAAGACCAGTACTTTATTTTATAATAATTACAAATATAAAAGCAAAGGAATTAAATTAGGTAATATTGTATCATATTATTCATTTATTAATTATTTCTAGTATCATTTAAAATGAATTTGCAAATTTAAATAAACTGCCAAATTCGTACATTTTTGAGAGGCATCCTTCACAAAATGGAACAATCGACTAAGTGCCTGTTATATTCAGTTGATATATCTGCCCCACTTGAATGTATATCTATATGTATACGATGTATTTTATTTTGTGATTCCATTATTTAAGAAAGATGATGTCAATGATTTACATAACTACAAACTGATTAGTTTACTTACCTCCCTTTCAAAAATTTTTTAGATGGTCCACCGTCGTTTAACAAACTTCCTTGACAAATTTAACTCGAAGGGCTTTGTTAAGTCTAGAGGCATTATTACTGCTTTGTACTCCTTCACCAAGCGCATTTTGGATGTGCTAGAGAATAGACAGATTGTCTGTGGTATTTTATTGGACTTGTCAAGGGCATTCTACAGTATTAGTCATAATCTACTTTTAAGTAAGTTGGAATTGCTTGGGGTGATGGGCGTCGCTCTTTCGTGGTTTGCAATATATTTGCAGGATCGGAGGCAGAGAGTACATCTCTCTGTAGACTGTAATATTACGTTCTAGGGCGAGCTCCCGATCTCTAACGGGGTACCGCAGGGTAGCATATTGAGACCTTTTCCTGATTTTTTTTTTGCATTCGGGATCATTGCCCATATTGCCACGTTAAATGAAATGTTTACAGAATTTATAATAAGATAAAATTCACACAAATCGGGAAGGGAAACGTTTGAATAAACATGTTTCACGTCCGGGGCCTATCAAACGACTTTAGACACAATAAAAAACGGCCATCGAAAAAATAGGTTTCCCCACAAAGGCAAACGAGGATAGGTTTTGATTTTAGATCCCAATTCTAGATTTAAAAATGTAATCCATCAATGCATCGTAAACATTCTTAGTATTGTACATTATGACACATGTAACACTAGTAGGCATAATCACTCCCGCATTAACAAGTCTGCCAATAAATTCACCTCGAAAGTTATTGCGCTTAAGGCATTCGAAGATTAAATGGTTCATATCGTCTGTATTAGTTCCACATGTATGTACAAACAGCTGATTCGATAATTTTAAGTTTGTGTAAATGTGCTGGAAATTGTCCATGGTTAAATTGTAATCAAGCGACGGTAATGCGATATATCCTTGATACCCTATGTTCCTTAAGCCATTCTCGGATAGTTATATTTGGGTGTATTTTTGCATAGTGTGCCATTCTATTCGTATACGAATGCTTCCAATATGCTTGCCAATCATCTTTTAGATGAGAAATAAGATCATTAGATGGTACTTTTTCCGTCAGTATGTTGTTACTGTTTATAGCCTCCTTTGCTAAATAATCAACAGCCTCATTAGGTTGTATACCTGAATGTCCTATGATCTAATAGAATTGGATTTTTTTATGTTTTTTCTCCAGATATCTCAAGCGTTCCATGATGTTCAGTATTATGGGGTTATTTTTTTTGGATGAGTTCTCTTATGTAAAGATTCCATTACGCTTTTGGAGACTGACATAATCGTTGCATTCCCAATATTATATTCTTTTACATATTTTAGAGCCTCTGCAATTGCGATTACTTCTGCTGTAAAAATGGATACATTAGTATGTAATTCTACCTTGTATAGATTCCTGATGTTCTTCAATGACATATATAATACATACTTGTTTAATGACAATCGACATTTATTGCTTAATTATGCTGAAGATACCATATTACTGGTATCCAATAATACCTTTGAAAGTATTTCTGAAATCGGCAGCGACTACGTCCGTCGCCTTGACGAGTGGTTTGAGACTAATGCTCTGACAATAAATTTTCAAAAAACCAATACGATCCTATTTACACTTAGGAAGCCTTCTCATAACCCCACCCATTTGATGTTCAATGACAAAAGCTTTCCTATTGAGAACAGTGTCAAGCTATTGGGTGTCATCGTTGATATTCATTTGAATTTGAATAATAATGTTTCTCTGTTCTAAACTAAGTACAACATGTTTTGCAATGCGCAAAATTAAATATCTTCTTAACACACAGACCTTGTTAAAACTAATAAAATGTTTGCCTTACCGGCTATTCGTATATATATATATATATTTACAAAGTCCTCGTCTTCTTTTTCAAAAATAAGAATTCTTTTAATGCTACAGTAAAACGCACGAAGCAATCCACTTTCGTTATTAAAATCCATGACGTAATAGTTGTAGTACAATTATGTGAGCCTTGTGAGCCTTGTGAGCATTATGTCAAAATTGACAAAATTTTCTAAAGGTTTCTCTAAAGTGCATTCTCATTAAAGAAAATATGTAATAAACTAAAATATTTTGTGACTGTAAGTAAATAAAACTACATTTTTATGTACTCTATTTTAACAACCAAATACTGTCAAATGATTCGATAGTACCATGTAAACGTTTTTTCATGATAGCCAACATCTAATGTTAATATCCTTAATAAAACTAATTGAAATGACGCCAAAATTGTAATTTTTAATTAATATTATTCATCAAAATAATCCTACACTTACTATTATATACATATAATATATTTCAGATTAATAAAATTATAAATTTAGTAATATATGACTATTATTTTCGTTGTTATGAGACTGGTAATACAGATGTCATTGTTTTTGGTTGATGACGAAGGTGGATTGCTTCGTGCGTTTTCCTATAGTAGCCTTACCCATTTCTACGGCACTAGATTCAAATGTAATTACACTTTTCCACAACATCGGCTTTCATTAATGGAGATTGGTTTAAATAACTACTGCATAAAAATCTTTAATGCACTACACCAACATACAAAACAGTTACAGATCTTAAAACCTTCAAATCTAATCTTAATTTATTAATAAATATCGAACCTTATAATATGAATAAATATTACGATAGTATCTAAAGCCTTTTGCCTGTATTTATTATGTTTCGACTTTTGAGGTTTTTGAATTGCATTGTATTATTTATGTTATGTAGTTTGTATTTTGTAATTTATTAATTTTTCAATAAACCATTTTTTCTTTCATTTTCAAATATATTAAAATATAGATACTAAATTCTAAATAAGTGTTATGATTAGTAAGCAGACTTTCTAGGCAGTAAACACTCAGTATGTTTCCCACATCTTGGACCGCCTACACTATTGCAAAGGTGAAACGATATCCCTATTACCTTTTAATCGTATAACAATCATTGTATCGACATCGAAAAGAAAAAAATCTTCATATTTTATCGTACGATCAGAAAATTTAAAAATGCTGGTGATTATAGCGCAGATACCTCCGTCTTCTCTTCATAATACGATAACATCTTATTACCATATGTTTTCCGTATTGAATTTACCCATCTCCAAGCAACTATGAGAAGGGAATATAGCAGAAGTTATTTTTATATCATTTGTTTAATTTAGTAAAATATGGATGAAAGAATTACCTTTACTTATTAAACGTCACAATATCATTAATAAAATTTATTGATAAATATTTAGATTAATTAAATTGCATTTTTGACAATAAATTAGTTTCAATCAATCTCACTATCAACCTTATGTAATCTATTGTAAGTATAAATTTAATTCCATAATCCAAACCACTTGCATATAATAATAATATCACAAATTATAAAAGATGTATAGCAAAAGTTGGAGTATCACTGTAGAAGCAGTATTTTTCATAAGTAAAAACACAAGAGCTTTTTTTTTATCGGATAAATTTCTCTTTGTAACGAAATTATTTTGCCAATCAGTAATTTGACGAGAAAAACTTACATGAAAAAATCGCGAGACGATAGTCGAGCGATTTTTTCTAATGTAAGTTTTTCGAGCGAAATTACTGATTGGAAAAATATTGAGTTAAAAAGAAATTTATCCGATTGAAAGAAAAGCTCGAGTGTTTTTTGGCAAGATAAATTAACGACATGAATAAAACTTTTTAAATTGTCTCCATATTGACGATTTTGTATTTCTTGTGTTTTGCAGTATTGATCTTTTGATATTTGTTGAAATTTCCCCAAACCGACTCGTATTTTACGTTCAACGATACTTAATAGTTATTACCTGTCAGCTGCCAAAATAAATTAAGTGATGCAGGGCTACTAGATATGTAACAGGAAGAAGCATTTTTATCGGAGGAAGAAGCATTTTTATCGGTGATAAAAAGCTATGTAGGTTTTTATCGCTGTCAAAGTGACAAAAATGTCACCCGCATATGGACATTTTTATATAGGAGTTAATTTATCATAAGTAAAAACACAAGAGCTTTTTTTTTATCGGATAAATTTCTCTTTGTAACGAAATTATTTTGCCAATCAGTAATTTGACGAGAAAAACTTACATGAAAAAATCGCGAGACGATAGTCGAGCGATTTTTTCTAATGTAAGTTTTTCGAGCGAAATTACTGATTGGAAAAATATTGAGTTAAAAAGAAATTTATCCGATTGAAAGAAAAGCTCGAGTGTTTTTTGGCAAGATAAATTAACGACATGAATAAAACTTTTTAAATTGTCTCCATATTGACGATTTTGTATTTCTTGTGTTTTGCAGTATTGATCTTTTGATATTTGTTGAAATTTCCCCAAACCGACTCGTATTTTACGTTCAACGATACTTAATAGTTATTACCTGTCAGCTGCCAAAATAAATTAAGTGATGCAGGGCTACTAGATATGTAACAGGAAGAAGCATTTTTATCGGAGGAAGAAGCATTTTTATCGGTGATAAAAAGCTATGTAGGTTTTTATCGCTGTCAAAGTGACAAAAATGTCACCCGCATATGGACATTTTTATATAGGAGTTAATTTATCATAAGTAAAAACACAAGAGCTTTTTTTTATCGGATAAATTTCTCTTTGTAACGAAATTATTTTGCCAATCAGTAATTTGACGAGAAAAACTTATATGAAAAAATCGCGAGACCGAGAGGTCGAGCGATTTTGTCTAATGTAAGTTTTTCGAGCGAAATTACTGATTGGAAAAGTATTGAGTTAAAAAGAAATTTATCCGATTGAAAGAAAAGTGCGAGTGTTTTTTGGCAAGATAAATTAACGACATGAATAAAACTTTTTAAATTGTCTCCATATTGACGATTTTGTATTTCTTGTGTATTGCGGTATTGATCTTTTGATATTTGTTGAAATTTCCCCAAACCGACTCGTACATTTTACGTTCAACGATACTTAATAGTTATTACCTGTCAGCTGCCAAAATAAATTAAGTGATGCAGGGCTACTAGATATGTAACAGGAAGAAGCATTTTTATCGGAGGAAGAAGCATTTTTATCGCTGATAAAAAGCTATGTAGGTTTTTATCGCTGTCAAAGTGACAAAAATGTCACCCGCAAATGGACATTTTTATATAGGAGTTAATTTATCTTTTTAAATAATGAACAAGATATAGTTATTTTCGAGATAAAAAATTACGTACTGAATAAAAAGTAGTACACAATGGTAGATATCATTTTTTATTCAGTTAAAGTGCTTTTTTATTTTATAGATTTGAAATTAATGTAATTAGTTTAACCTTCTGATAGCTAAATTAGCTTTTAAACACGAATGGCTGTATTAAATCAATGGGTATTTCATTTGTATAATATGGAAAGTGGCGTCACTAATAATACAATTTCCTCCATGCGATGGTTGTAATAATCGATGTTTCGTTGTTCATACTGCCAGCTTCTTCAGCTATTAGACTGATTCACTTCCTTTTTCCTTTATTGGAAGCTTTGTTGATAGTCAGCCTTCATGACCGGCTCTCGTAGTAAATTCCTCGTAATATTGTTAAGTTTGCACCCGTCCTCCTGGTTGAATTATTATTTATCTCGATGGGTTCTCTAATGATTCTTCGATTATAATTCCAGTACTTCCACTCCTTCGCAGTCTACTTGTTGTCTGTTCCTATTTTTCAACTGCCAATGGCCCCATACTTTTCTTCATATATCACTGAAGTGTTTTTTTATCCTCTGTTAAATATTTTGAATTAATCCTTACACTCACAAATTAATCTATAGATACATTCTCGAATTCTTCTTCCTATCGGGGTATTTTGTTCTTTGTTCTAACGACGTTATATCGTAATACCGTGATCGTATTAAATTTTTTCTATACATTATTTTTCTTTATAATCCTTCCTATTTTCGCGTTACACCGGAAATGTTTGGTAGATAGACTCTGGGTAGTCCTCTTTCCTCTGGTTGCGCTTTAGTTCTTGATCTTCTTATAACTAAATCTCAACATTTATCATTTTCCTGATTACAACATTCGGTACTCAAACTTAGCATCTCTTGGTGATATTTACTACGAAAATCCGTCATGGCAAATGAAACTCGAAAGTTGAGTACCAATGAAATTTTAATCCACCGGGTAGCCGCTGAGGTTTCCGGGAGTCGAATTAAGTTCATCGATGCACTGTTGTTGTAATAAAAAATAATCGCACGGAAATGTTCACGAGTTAATTCCATTTTTAGGCCAAGATTAATTTTTGAAGTCACTGCAAACAACACAAATAGCACCTGCTCGTGAAAACGTTCTGAGTAAGTATTTTGTCAAAAATGTCGAACTTTACGATAGAGACATCGGTTGTCAGATGGCAGCACCAGGATCGCCTATTCTCAAAATATAAAAGGCATTCCTCGTATTAAGTATTAAGGGTTAGAATCATATTTAATCGAATATGCATATTAAAATCAAAGTGTAGTATCATTTTTATTAGGCACAGAAATGAGATCATCAAATATTTGTCAACGTAATAACCATTAACACTCACACATATTCCAACGTTACTTTAATAACGCTGTGCCTGCGAAAAAAAATATTCTGGTAATTCCGCACATAGCGTTTCCGCGTCGTCATTCGATAAAAATCCACGCTATCTCAAGTGTTCTTTGAGTTTAGGAAAGTCACAGGGGCGAAGTCGGAACTGTAGAGTGGATATTGTAGTTCTTTAAGACCGCATTCATTGATTACTGCTTGAACAATTCGTGTCTTATAAACCCTGCAGTTGTAGTGCAGAAGCAGAGTTTTCTGAACAAAATTGTGGGGTCTTCAGATATAGCCGTGTTCAAGTTCTTAATTGTGTCTTTGTAGACATTTTTCGTTATTGTATTCCCTTTTAGCATATATTCAATTAAGAGAATCTCCTCTACGCTCCAGAAAACTGCGGCCATCAATTTTCCCGCAGAAAATCAACCTATTGTATGGGCTCTTGTTTCATGGGAAGATCCTAGTGGTGTACTCAAGTGTCATCCCCTGTTACAATTCCATTTAAGATGTCTTCATCTTGAGATAAAACAGTCAAATTCTCTTCACAAATTTGTCGTCTACACAATTTTTGTTTGGGACTGTGGAGCCTGGGAATCCATCGTGCCGACACTTTGCTCATTCCCAAATCTTTATGTAGAATTTTAAAAACACTCGTTTCTGATATTTCTATTTCTCTAGCAACTTAAACTTTTACTCGGCGGTCAGTCAACATCAAATCTTCAACTTTGTTGTTGATTTTTTCAATTCGTGCTTTCAAGGTCTTTTATACTTTCGATCATCATGCATGGATTGGGTTCACTGCACCATTTGCTCTGATTGGATCAAAATTTGACTTGTAAATAGGACGGGCTATTTTCTCCATACACTGCCACCATTCTCTCATGAATATTTTTTGGGCTACTGCCTTCTTTTGATAAAAATTTTATGACGCTTCTGTGTTCAAGTTGCAAATCATTCATTTTCTCTTCTTTAAACGAATGTAAAAGTAACAAATGTTAAACGATTCGAACTCAACTTGGAGATGGCGCTATAAAATGTCACAGAAACTTGACGTAAGAAAATGATCACGATAGCATATTGCTTTCATAGCTAAGTAGATAATATAAAGAAAATCCCCTAGTATTTTAGTTTGCTTAAATATTTCATGTGTCATTACAGAAATTGCTATTATTGGACAATAAAGTATGTTATTGGTAATTTTAATGAAGTGTTAATTTTTCATTTTTTTCTTGCATTGTATTATAAAGTATACTGACACAAATTTATTTTTTACAGAATGAACAAACAGTTAAAGGTCATGAATTATTACAATTAAAAAGTGATTACCGGGAAACACGAGACTTATTAGATATGTGCGAAAATGAAGTTGAAGATTTTAAACGAAAATGCAACGAGAAGGACGAGGAAATAGTAGCTTTGAAAAAGCAAATTGCCAACGTTTCTATACATGGATCGGAATTAACTGAGAGTGCACATTCAAATAAGAACGATCTTGACAATACAGAAGTTGAACTCTTGAAAGCAGAAATTCGTGAATTGAGACAGGAATTATCTGAAGTATCTATGAGTGAATACGAGGGTCTAGAAGCCGGCCGGATACAGCGTACAAAGAAAAAAGGTAACGAAAATCAAATAGACACTATTTTTCGACAGGAAATAGAAAATCTCAGAACGGAATTAGAACATAGAAAAAAAGAATTTGAAAAGGAACGACTCATATGGGCGCAAGAAAAAGAAAAGGTATTAAGGTATCAGAGGCAATTGCAAATGAATTACGTCCAAATGTATAGAAGGACACGTGCTTTAGAAGATGAGGTGGAAAGTTTAACCATCGAATTAGAACTGGATAAAACTGGTCATAAAAAGAATTTATCTAGTTCAGATCTAACACATACTATCGAACTTTGATCTCGAAATTACAGCTATTCAATTCTCTTTGCTTTTTCTCGTATAGCACTCGCTATGTAATGAGTTAAAAGTTATTTGTAATTTATAGCTTTAAGGATTACAAATTTCAATTTGCTTCCTATAACTGTTCAACAGTTTATTTCTTTTATTTGTATGTATGTTAATGCTGATTGCTTTATTTGTAAAAGTGATTTTAAGACTTTGTAAATATCTTAACAAAACGTTTTTGTTATTTCTAACTAATCGTTCCATTTCCTACTACTTTATATTTGTTTTGGAACACAAAATACTTAATAGACATACTCTTTTCATTAACCTAATAACAACAAAAAAAAAGTTCACGTACTTTTTAAATAGGGACATGATTAGAGCTCCTATTAAGTATTCAATTTATTATATTCGATGAAGAGTTTTACTAATAATTAGTACCAAATTAAGATTTAGGAGAATAATCTATGTATATACATATAAACAAAACATAGTGGCTAGAATTTTTTACGAATTTCATAGCGTAGATTTAAGTTTATGTGATTTATTTATTTATACGTTTGCAACCAATGTAAATACAGAATAATTTGTATACCATTTTTATATACCGAAAAATTCCTGTAGAATTAAGGACACTTTGTTATTATTTGTACATAGTATAAATATTTTTTATTAAACATGTTTTTTTTTTATTTTGGTCTTGTTATTTATTGAAAAGTTTAACTCAGCAAAATGCCGTCCCACCAATGTTAATGTAACATTTCATTGCGACTTGTAACGCTACAATGTAACTCCTTTTTAAGAAACGGTGATGTTGCTCCTATATCCTATCTAAGAAAAAAATATTTTTAAAAAATGTCCTTAATGTTTCTCAAAGGGTCAATACAACGTTGAACCGATATTTCGTATAAACGTTATGAATACACATTAATGCAACATTGCATTATAGTATGTATGGTATACGTACTCATGGCGATTAGGCACGACCGTGGGTGCAACCACTTATAGAAACGGATTAGTTTCACGAGTATCTCAAATATTTTGTTCAAAAACAAAGATCCCGATTACCATGGCGAAATGAACCGAAATAGTTTTTGGAATGGTGTGAAAATCAGGTACAAAAAAATTAAGTTACTATGTCATACGCTTATACAAAACAAAATCTGAAAATCATGAAAACCTAAACGATCACATGGTTGACTTGCACCATCGTTTCTCAACCTGGATGTCGCGGTGATATTAAAGGGGGTCGTGAAATAAACACTAATGAAACCGGAACATTCATCGGAGAGAATGAGAAATCATTTTTGTCTTCCAGGAAATACTCCGTCATCTGAGTTTTTAGCTCACGCAAATGCATTTTCATGCAATCCAAACTGTAGTGAATAATAGTCTCTTGTTCATTCAATTTTTTCTCAATATAATCCAAAATGAGTGGAAGCATATCCAAATTTTTGCTTTGAGGACGAGTAATCTAAACATCAAGCTTCTTAATGAAAGCCTGAACTTTGTCTGTCGTTAATAAAATGTTTTTATCACGTCCTTGTAAATTCACGCTGAAGGCGTTTAAATGCGAAAATACATCAGCTAAGTAAGCCAACAACAACATATACTCATTATTCTGTAAAAACAATGAGAATGGCTTTTATTTATCCTGGAAAAATATTATTAATTCATCCCACAATTCTAATACCCGGGTTAACACTTTCCCTCGCGATAACCATCTAATATCTGAATGGAAAAGAAGAGATTTTTTATTTTCGCCAATTTCATCACATAATTTAGCAAACAGCCTGTTCTGTAACGGTCGGCTTTTAATAAAATTAACCATTTTTACAGCTTCACAAAGAATTTGATTGAGATTTTCCGACATGTTTTTTTGCTACAAAAGCATGTCTGTAAAGGAAGCGGTGCGTTCATTCCGCCCTTGGTATATGACTATCTTTTAATATTTTCATTAATCCACTGTTCTTTCCTGTTATCGCTTTTACACCATCACTACATACTACAATACATTTTGTCCAGTCTACGTTTGTATAGTTTATAGTAGCTTCATAAAAAAACATCAAAAAGTTGCATGACCCGGTACTGTTTTACAAAGCAACATATTTTCTTTGATTAATGTGTCCCTATCATATTCATACTTACAAAACATAAGAACTGAGACATGTTTTCTACATCCGTTGATTCATCAAATTGAATACTAAAAAATTCTCATGAACTCATTTGCTGGATTATCTGATCGCGAACATCGGCAGCCATGTCATCAATTCCCCTCGATAGTATGTCGTTAGAAAGAGGAATTTTTTTCAATTTTTTTGCTTCTAGCACGTCTACTAAGGCACTAACCATATCAATTGCAGCAGGCAATATGAGGTTTTCGGCGATTGTGTTGGGTTTGGACATCCTAGCTACTCTTAATGCTACGAGATAATATGCTTCAAGTACACTTTTATCAGTGTGACTTGACTTACAAATAGAAGTTTGTTGATTTCTCTAGGTATGTAATTTTCTTCCGAAAAATTCCAAGGGTTTGTTCTTATGAGCCAGATGTTTAGTTTCTAAGTGTCGAACTAATTTTGATGGCTTCATGCTTTTATCGGAGAGATCTTGAAAGGAAGCACTGCACTGTAGCTTTCCATCCAATGCGGCAAAACCATAATTTAAATAACTGTCATTGTACAACTTTGTCTTTATACCAAGCGAATCACTGGATATAGATGACTCACTTCGTTTTTTCAAGTTTATCTATTTCGTATCATGCGTTCAAAAAAAACAGTCTCAGAGTTGGTCATGAAATTTTTAGGTATGTCGTAACTTAATCGCACCATTCTGAATTGTCAAATGTTCTGTCATTAGTGTCATCTAATAAAAACGATAACACCAAATTTTATTTATTAATGACGGGAAGATTATAATCTAGCAATTTTCTAAAGCCGTAAAGCGTCTGTTATTTAGGTGTAACTGTCATTTAAGAAATTCATATTAGTAAAGTTACGACATGCTTTTTGATGTTACTTAGAAATCATGGCTCACTAGAGACAGGTTTTTTTAACGCACGATATAAGAAATTAAAGAACAAAATTCAAATCAACGGTTGATCGCACACTAAAGTAAAAGCACCAGACGCATTCGCATTTGAATTTTTTCAGATTTAAACGAGAACGAAGGAAATAAAGCGTTAGCTTAATATTGCAACTCTAAAAGATATTTGGTTAGCAATTATGAATATCTTGATAATCAAAAGATATAGTAGATCGATCAATTTTTGTTCTTGGAAAGTATTTGAAGATAAGTCCTTTTATTTATCAGCCGTAACATTTCAATATTTTTTACTATTAATAGTGATTATTTTGCGATAGGATGTAAAAGTTTCTAGGTTAGTAAAGAATAAACAAACAATTATTATTGTTTGATTTAAATATATTTTTAAAGAAAATAACATTTAAACTCTTAGAAATAGTAATGTAGTATAGCACAATTTTGAAATTTGAGCGACAAGCATAAAATGTGCGTTTATTTCAGGTTTCAACATCAAACAAAAATAGACACTCATTTATAAAATATTTAAAATCGTGACCTCGGATATAATTTACCGGGTACCATTTTTTTCATATTTTCAAGTTTCGCTTTAGGTTTTGGTGCCTTTTGGGGCGGATTTTCTTGAATAGTAATAACTTTCGAAGTCTTTCGATATTTATACCACCAGTATTCGAAAGCTAATGTTATGCTGGCCAAACCAATACCGACAAAGATAACAATGAAAACACCTCCAATATTTTGAATGCTAATTCCATCTGATTGATCATCCTGCTTTTCACACTTCATTGCTTTCGGATTATTAGTCCACCACTTCTCTTTCAATCTTTCCAATTGACGCCTATTTAATAGCTGTAGAATACTGAAACATTAGTAATAATATTGGTACCGGTATTAAGCTGTAAAGGTTTGTGAGTTTGTAAACATGGCAGGGTTAGGTTACCTACAGAATTTTAAAAGAGTTTGAGTGGAGTTGGAGTTGAAAAAACGCCAACGATATTCGACGCAGTATGAGTTTGAGGTTCTGATCTATGTTTTTCTGGCTTGTAGTCTAGCTAACTACCAACTAGGTAAGTGTGGTCTTTAGTACTTCTTTTAAATAATGTATGATTTAAATATTTATTTATTGTACTATTGAAGAATTTTTAATTTAAGTCAGACAAATGTCTGTCAATGCAGTAAAATGAGTTTTTAATAAGAATTTTAAACACTCGAGAATGTATTTTAATATTGAGAACCACAACAAACAAAAGTCAGAAAGGAAGTAACCAAAAATCAGACAGGTCTAGTGTATAGTGGACGTCTTATAAAGTGTATCGCTATTTTTATGTTAGCTTTACTGTGTTCCAAGTTCAACACTGTTATTTTTACCTACTGAGTATGACAACTTAGTTGTCCAAATACTTATGCAAGGAATATTTTAATGATATTAACTTCATTGACATTACGACTCTTTAGTTCGCGTCTTTAATTAATTCTAAATTCTTTGGATATTTTTAGACTAGATCATAAAACTATGCTTCTACCTCGGGGTTCTATAGACAAACGCTCTCTTGGATTCCAACCTTCTCAAAGTAATATCTCCCTATTGTTTTTTTGGCTGCCATGAAGTGAACATGTCTCAATTCACGTGCTTGTTCAAGCATACACAGTGCGCGACATCATTCGAAGGTACACTATGTATTTTTCGATACGGATATGATTTTAATTACATTTACCAAGCTATTAATTTACGAAATAACTAACTTACTTTTCAGTGTGTCTTTATTAGGTGTTATTTTTCAAATATTTATTCTTTGTTCTTTGTATAGCTTCTATTTAATTACTTTAATACATTTCAAAGGGTAATTTCTTCCATGTAAATATTAAATAAAACTTTAAGGGCAACGTTATTTTGTTTTCTTTTATTTAATAAGTTGTACCTATTTAATCAAGCTTTATTTCAGCATACTACACACGTTCTACACTTTTGATACTCATCATCACATATTTTATTATTTTAAACCATTTATATTATTCATAACGAGAAGTTGTAGACGATGAATGATAAATTGAGTAGTCGGTTTGGGCTATTTCCATTGCTTGTAGGATTTGAATAATCCGACGTTTCGGCAGCCAATATACTGTCGTTTTCAGGGTAACATTGTCTTCCCAATTTTTTTAATTGCGAAATGTACTCGTGTGAGATTCGAACTAGGTCTGAAATTCGAAACTTTGAACTAAATCAAGCACAATAACCACTACGCTATTTGGGGGACAGAATATTATTTCTTAAAACCTCTATATATATATACGAGGTGCATTCACGTTCTAAGGCCTCCGATTTTTTTTCTAACTAACTACTCACCCGAAAACTATGAAACTGGTGTTACTTCTCGACGTAATCTCCCTGCAGACGTAGACATTTTTCACAACGTCGACGCCATGATTCCATGGCCGTGGCGAAGGCTTCTTTAGGAGTCTGTTTCGACCACTGGAAAATCGCTGAAGCAATAGCAGCACAGCTGGTGAATATGCGGCCACGGACAGTGTCTTTTATTGTTGGAAACAGCCAAAAGTCACTAGGAGCCAGGTCCGGTGAGTAGGGAGCATGAGAAATCACTTCAAAGTTGTTTTCACGAAGAAACTGTTGCGTAACGTTAGCCCGATGTGCGGGTGCGTTGTCTTGGTGAAACAGCACACGCGCAGCCTTTCTCGGACGTTTTTGTTGCAGTGCAGGAAGGAACTTGTTCTTCAAAACATTTTCGTAGAATGCACCTGTCACCGTAGTGCCCTTTGGAACACAATGGGTAAGGATTACGCCCTCACTGTCCCAGAACATGGACACCATCATTTTTTCAGCACTGGCGGTTACCCGAAATTTTTTTGGTGGCGGTGAATCTGTGTGCTTCCATTGAGCTGACTGGCGCTTTGTTTCTGGATTGAAAAATGGCATCCACGTCTCATCCATTGTCACAATCGACGAAAAGAAAGTCCCATTCATGCCTTGGTTGCGCGTCAACATTGCTTGGCAACATGCCACACGAGCAGCCTTGTGGTCGTCCGTCAGCATTCGTGGCACCCACCTGGAGGACACTTTTCGCATTTTCAGGTCGTTATGCAGGATTGTGTGCACATAACCCACGGAAATGCTAACAATGGAGGCGATCTGTTCAACTGTCATTCGGCGATCCCCCAAAACAAGTCTCTCCACTTTCTCGATCATGTCGTCAGACCGGCTTGTGCGAGCCTGAGGTTGTTTCGGTTTGTTGTCACACGATGTTCTGCCTTCATTAAACTGACACTTTCGACACATCCATAACTCCATCACCACATGTCTCCTTCAACTGTCGATGAATTTAAATTGGTGTCACACCACCCAAATTCAGAAAACGAATGATTGCACGCTGTTCAAGTAAGGAAAACGTAGCCATTTTAAGTATCTAAAACAGTTCTCATTCTCGACGTTGCCGCTACAATTTCATCGGCCGTACAGTGCTGCCGTCTCTGTGACGTATTGACAACGAACGCACGCTCATTTTAAAACAATGCACATGCTTCTATCTCTTTCCAGTCTGGAGAAAAAAAATCGGAGGCCTTAGAACTTGAATACACCTCGTACATATACATATATATATATATATATATATATATATATATATATATATAAGCTACAAGCTGTAGTTTTTATCTTCTATCTTACTGCGCCTTGTTGTGTGCGCCTTGGATAATCTTGTCTATTCTGTCTCTGGTACCGTGGTTGTAGTTCTTTTCTGTACATTTTCCCGCATAATCGATAGCCAGACATCTTTTATCTCCAGGCTCGGTGTACTTATGACATCTTATGTCTCTTTCAGCTTTATTTTGGTCTAATGGTCCTCCTCTCCCAGGATTATTGCATTGTCCCATGTAATCCTGTGTCCCTCTTCCCAGGCGTGTTGAGCTAGGCGTGATTTGTCGGTGTCTCCCAGTCGGACCACTTTCTGATGTTATTTGATCCTGACCTGTAGAGGTCTGCCTATTTCTCCAATGTATTTTCTTCCACATTCGCATGGTACTTCGTATATACAGTCTTTGGTTCTCTGATTTTCATTGTCTAGTTTTGTTTTTGTCAGGGTGGATCTGATGGTGTTTGTTGTCTTCATGTCTGTTCTGATTCTATAGTCGTTGCCTATTCTTCTGATTTTTTTTCTGATAGGTCCTTGATATACGGGATTACCGTGGTGTACACGCTGGGCTGGGGTTGTTCTTGTGCTGCTTTATTCTCCCTGGCTTTTGACAACGTTTTTCTGTATATCCATTTTGCTTGAATGTATTTGTTACATTCTTCAGCTCCTCTGGCTACTCCAACTTTAACATTGTGGGTATAGTTGGATTCATGGTGAAGGTACTGTCCTGTATGAGTCGGCTTTCTATATACTTTAGTTATAGTCTGTGTTTTTACGTACTAGGGCGACAAGAAATGAAATCTTTTCGTTTTCCACTTCCATAGTTAATTTGATCGATTCTTCTATGTTATTGAAGTGTTCGAGGAATCCATTTAGCTCTTCTTTCCAATATGACCAAACGACGAAGGTGTTAGCTACATATCTGAGCCATATTTTTGGCCATAGAGCATATGTATTTATCGCTCTCTGTTCAAATTCTTCTACATATATATTACTTGGTATAGGTGATAGTGGAGAGCCCGTCGTCATGCCAAATTCTTGTTGATAGAACTTATCTTCCACCTGAAGCTCTCGCATAACCCCTAGCATAATGGAATGAAGCTAGATTAGGCCAAAACATGATATCGTCATTGCCATGATGTGTATCTAAAAACTGAAGCAGTTTAGAAAGGCGTCTTTGAATGTAAAGATGTGCAGTTAAGGCTATTCTCGAACAGACCAATGTACGGCTGCGAGATAAATTCGGCCTCAGAAACAGCACACCACACTAAAATTTTGTCCTTAAATTTGGATTTACCTTTGAATTTGACAAAAATTCAAAATTCTTGGTCGATCACTTTTGGGCAAATTAACGCAGGGTATTCCCTCTTCACATTCCTTATTGGTTTGATAAATTGTTGATAAAGAAATATCTTATTCACGATAAAATGCAACAAAATCATGCATGGGCATTCGCTCAGGTTGATTGTAAATTCCTTTACGAATATCTAGCTTGTAAGACATTTTGCTGAACTAGATCACAAAAACTAAACTGTCATAATTAAAATAAATTAATTGTGATATATGACTTCCAGCACCACGACAACTTAACCAAAGATCATTTAGTACAACTACAAATCATCTAAAACTTTTGCGAAAACTTCAGGATCATAGGTTATTTACCACAGATGGACAGAAGTTTCATGATGGTATTCACACTTAATGATGTCTTTCCTTCTAATGTGGAGTTTCAGATTATTCAAATCCCACAAACGATGGAAATAGCCCAAATAACTACTCAATTTACATTATTGTTAGGACGCTACAGTTAGCCGAGAACGAATCAACACAAGCTATAAGCGTCCATCTTTTAACAATTTGGCACAACCCAATTAGTGTTCGTTTTAACAATTTAATGTGGCAAGGGGTTTTATACCTTATTTAAGTTACAAATGAAACGGACATACATTATACATGTCTGTATCTGTACACATGGACATACATTTCGAATTTTCCAACATTTACTTCTGTCAAAGACACGTGTTTCTGTCACAACTATCAGACTTCGTCAGTTTGGCTAGTGAAGTAAAGTTTAATAAATCCCTTCATAGGGTATATCAAATTTTGTCCTATCACCTAGCACCAGATAATATCTAGTGACATCTGATGGACAAAAGAGACTATGCCGAAAGTAGCGATTTGCTTAACGTATTGATATATTCACATTTGTTTGGCTTATTTAAGTTTTGGACAATCACTAAACTAAACGAAACAAATAAAATAGATTTTTTGCACCAAACACCCATTTCATAATATTGTACATGTATTAATGAGCAACCGATGCACAAGACAACTAGAATGTTCATTTATTTATACCGAAACGGCTAGAGAACGCTATAATTAGTTCATATTAGAAAAAGTGACTTCAATTCAATTTTCTGATAGAAGACATCTGCTGTAGTGAATCTTCAAGAATATGGGCATTTAAATGAAGGTGCGTTTAATCTAGAATCTTCTGTTTACTTACGCTGTATTAAATTGATCTTTCAACGGTGATCCTTGCTGAACAGCGATAGCGTAAGGCTTTCTCGAAAATTCTTCACCCACCATTTGCAAATCACAATTAATTAATTCCAAATATCGAATATCTGTTGCATCACCTAAAAATGCGAAACCTTCGCTAGATGATCTGGAGGAACGAACACGTTCAACAGCTTCATCTAATGTGTTAGGAAGGCCAGCTTCCTTCATAGCTTGCCACATTTTTGTGTACTTATCGCTTACTGGATAATCCCATACAGCTAATTGTGCTCTTTCTACATCAGATAAACTATCGTTCAAGCTCATGTCTTTCCAAATGCTTAAAAAAATTAATCATAATTATTTAAATTTAAAATTTACATATATACGTACTCGTAAAATTTAGCTTCAATATTGGCCATGCGTTCAAAATAAGTCATTGAGGCAGATCCATTTAGTGGAGCGTACTGTATTTTATATTGTTTAGATAGATCATCCAATGATTCAACCGGTGTATCAAGTCTTGATACTGTTAAAAACGCAGCTAAATTTGCTGTATATGAAGCTATTATTATGAAGCCAAATAACCACCATGTAGCAGCGACCAATCGACCTGAGAGATTTTTTGGAGCTTCACCTCCACCTTGCGGTGTCAATGAAGTCATACAAAACCAAAGACATTCTTTTAAATTAAATTCTCGCTTTTCTTCGTCGTCTTTATATTTTTCTCTATTGTTTTGGTAACTATACGGACTCCATCGATCGAATACCCACATTAAAAAACTAGAAGAAGTTTGGTTTTATTTTATAAGAAGCATTTAAACAAGTAAACATATAAAATTTGATAAAAGAAATATTTTCCACTTACATTCGTTAAAAAAAATATTAAAATGTAGAATTTGTTTCTACATTTTGATTTTATTATTTAAAGACCAAGCTCATTAAAAGAATTTGTTATTTGCGGAAGTGTAAAAATCTTAATCAGCACCCATAATATTACAAATGAAACAGACATGCAAAATACTGTAACTGTACACATGGACAATACACTTCGTATTTTCAGTATTTACTTCTGCTTAAGACACGTGTTTCTGACATCTATAGGCGTCATCAGTCAAGCTAGTGAAGCAATGTAATACAAATGATACGAATCTTTTTAAGAACAGATTTGTATCTGTTTATACATTTACGCTGAAATCGCCTACAAGATATAGCAAATTTCGTCCTATAAGGTGGCACTATTTAATAAGTGACATCTGACGAACGAAAGGGACTATGCCGAAAAAGGCGACCTGTCGCTTGACCAGCTATGCTGGTACATAAGCGAAAAAATACGTATAGGTGTAGTCCATTAACACGAGCCAGATGGCGGTAAATATACAAAAAGGTTTAAGTATATCAATACGTTATGCACGTATTACGCATTTGTTACAAATGAAACAGACATGCAATATACTGTAACTGTACACATTACACGTTACAGTATATTGCATGTCTGTTTCATTTGTAACAAATGCGTAATACGTGCATAACGTATTGATATACTTAAACCTTTTTGTATATTTACCGCCATCTGGCTCGTGTTAATGGACTACACCTATACGTATTTTTTCGCTTATGTACCAGCATAGCTGGTCAAGCGAAAGGTCGCCTTTTTCAGCATAGTCTCTTTCGTCCGTCAGATGTCACTTATTAAATAGTGCCACCTTATAGGACGAAATTTGCTATATCTTGTAGGCGATTTCAGCGTAAATGTATATACAGATACAAATCTGTTCTTAAAAAGATTTGTATCATTTGTATTACATTGCTTCACTAGCTTGACTGATGACGCCTATAGATGGCAGAAACACGTGTCTTAAGCAGAAGTAAATGCAAATACGAGGTGTATTGTCCATGTGTACAGTTACAGTATATTGCATGTCTGTTTCATTTGTAACAAATGCGTAATAAGTGCATAACGTATTGATACACTTAAACCTTTTTGTATACCCATAATATTGTTAATACTAACTTAGAAATGATAAAATTTTAGTTTAATTTATATAATTGGCATATTTAAGTATAGCATTCATATTTTGAATTACTTTTTCGTAAAAAAAAATTAATTTGTCTATAATTAAACAATGTGTTCATGCTCAAATATATGTTTAATAAGAAAATTATAAAAATTTTTAAATTACTATTCTTTGCATTTATATCATTAGTGTCATTGAGTGAGAGGTTTTCAACATTTACCTGTTCACTCTTAATGCTAACCGACTCCAGATACTTTTGTGGGTATACTAAAGTCGTTAAAGCTATTTCTTTTGCTAAAATTTTGCTGTCGTATCAGGGTGGATCGAATATAAACCAGACTTTTATTAAATTTATTGTTATAGTAAAAAAAAATTGTGTATTTCAAAAGTATGTGTAAGATGTTAATTAAAACGTCTATCAGTGTCAATTACATATCATATAGTTTGATCTTATAACTTAACTTAAATTACAACATGTTTTTTGTATACATGGCTTACTTGAGTGAACATTTTAATGATCACTCGTTACATAATCTTCACTTTTGTTAACATTGTTCCTGTCGGATTGGAAGTTTCTAAATCCCGTCATCGAGGAAGGAAATTAGTCGTGTCTCTAACCAATTGCCCACGAACAATTCTACACTTTTGTGGTCGTCAAAGCGGTCTCATCCCAGTTCTTTCTTGAATAGCCAAAACAAGTATTTACATGGGAACAAATCTGGGTTCTTGTGTTTCCCAAAGAATATATTTCAATGATTGAAATGAAATTTTATGACTAAGCATTACCGTGAAGAAGAATTACATTTCAGGTAAGCACGTCTCGTTTTTTTTGACAGGTCAATTTCGTTTATTTAAAGAGCTGACTGGCAGTAGTAAGCTGCTCACGAAAGAAATCAATCAGCAGTTCGCGCCTGCAATCCAAAAAACACATGCAAGGACTTTTCCTGCAGAAGACTCCATATTACTCAACGAACGTGCCTCTTTCTCAGGCATTATGCTTTTGTTGGACAATCATTTTTGATGAGCTGTATCGTTGGAATACTCCCCTTTTGACATTCCCACCCTATACAGGGTGTCCAGAAACTCTCCTGACAAACGAAGACCGAAGATTCCTCTGATAATTTTAAGACAATTAAACCCAAATTCACCTAGTCCGAAAATGCTTCCTAAGGGAGCTAGAGTTCTTTGAAGATGGCGCCTTGTATTTATTTTTTTTTAATTCCTCCAGAACGCTTCTATTTAGAAAAACAAAAACTGGTATGCTTATTTACCCTCCAGAGATGAATCGATTCCATAAATTGCGAATTTCTAGTACCGGTCATAGGCGTCCGTTTTGGGTAGGTCAACGGTTATTTTAAGGCATAACTTTTTTGTCTTTAACTTTTAAGCATTTGTGACACTAGATTATTAAATTTTCAGGTATTCGAGTACTAAAATGTACTCTTACTTTAAGTCGGTAGGATACACCGTTTTCTAGAAAAATCGATTTGTAAATTTTTCGTTTTTTCTTCATTAAAGTTCAATTTATTATGTACCTACTTATTTTTAGCGACGAAGTTGGCTTGGACTATCAAGGCATGGATGAAAATTAATTTAATAAATTAAAAACAAATTATTTATTACAATGGAACGAAACTAACAAAAAAAGAACAAGTATCAAAGGTAGATTGTTACAAAAGTTGCTCGATGTGATGACCATTAGTCTCTATGCATAAGTTTACCCTTTTGCTTAGAGAACGCCGAATTCTTGCAAAAATTCCAAAGTTATTTCTAAATTCGTTGCAAGCATCTTGTATCCTTAGCCAGAGTTGTGCGCGATTTTGTATCGGAAAGAAATAAACAAATGCGTTTATGTATCCCCAAACACAATAATCGCAAGGATTCAAATCCGGCGACCTTGCTGGCCAAGCAACTGGACCGCCTCTTCCAATCCAATGGTCTTGGTAGTTATTATCTAGAAAGTCTCGTACATTCCTGCTAAAGTGGGCCGGACAGCCGTCCTGTAGAAACCATAAGTTTTGCCGAATATTTAAACGCACCTCATCTAACAAATCAGGTAAAATATTTTGCAGGAAATGTAAGTAATCAGCACCATTTAAACGAGCAGGTAATTCCACAGGTCCAAATAGATAATCGTCAACTACTCCTATCCAGACGTTTATGCTAAACCTATGCTGATGCTTAAATTCTTGAACAACGTGGGGATTGTCACCAACGTACGAATAATAATGTGCATTATGTACATTAAAAATTCCATTTTTTGAGAATGTAGCTTCGTCACCAAACAAAATGTTCCTGAAGAAATCTTCATCTTGATTTTTTAACCATCTAGCGAATTCTACGCGAGCAGGAAAATCTCCTTCTAGCAGTGCTTGCACCTTTGTAAAATGAAAAGGATATAAATTTTCTTTGTGTAAGATATTTCCTACGGAAGATTTTGAAATTGTGGGGTACATGGCAGATAGTCTTCGAACGCTAATTTCTGGATTTTCCTCAACTTCCATTAAAATAACATCTTCATGTTCTGCTGTTACATCATTATGTCTCCCTGTTTCATTATTTTTTGGGGCCACTGAACCTGTTTCTCTTAATCGTTGATGAAGAGCTGTAAATGTTGAGTGAGTGGGATGCTGACGATTGGGAAATTTTTCAGCGTATCTACGTTGCGCCGCTCGAGCGTTACACCTCATTTCGCCATAAACTAAATGCATATCGGCGTATTCCTCATTAGTAAAAACCATTTTTTTTTAAATTGAAATCGTTGTGTTTGAATAACACAAAGTAAAAAATGAAAAGATAAACTTCGCGAACTGACAACAATTTGACAATGAAAAACGTAGGTTTTACTTCTGTTGGCAGTTCAGAGCTAACTATTGCAAAAAATAAAAAATTGAACTTTAATGAAGAAAAAACGAAAAATTTACAAATCGATTTTTCTAGAAAACGGTGTATCCTACCGACTTAAAGTAAGAGTACCTTTTAGTACTGGAATACCTGAAAATTTAATAATCTAGTGTCACAAATACTTAAAAGTTAAAGACAAAAAAGTTATGCCTTAAAATAACCGTTGACCTACCCAAAACGGACGCCTATGACCGGTACTAGAAATTCGCAATTGATGGAATCGATTCATTTCTGGAGGATAAATAAGCATACCAGTTTTTGTTTTTCTAAATAGAAGCGTTCTGGAGGAATTTAAAAAAAAATGAATACAAGGCGCCATCTTCAAAGAACTCTAGCTCCCTCAGGAAGCATTTTCCGACTAGGTGAATTTGGGTTTAATTGTCTTAAAATTATCTGAGGAAACTCCGGTCTTCGTTTGTCAGGAGAGTTTCTGGACACTCTGTACATACCAAGGCGCCGCGTCACCCGCATCGCCTAGAGGAAAGTAAAACAGTCTGAATTATATTTGATCCACCCTCGGCCTTCTTTCTTATCGCAAACACAAGTTACTAAAGTCAACTATTTTTGAATGAAGTTATAATTTTCATAAATGTAAAAGACATTTTCGAACGGTACCTCGTAAAAAAATATGCAGCTAAAATACACAACCAAACGTCGTTTTCTAAGACAGTAAGAAATTTAAAAAGTGATGTTGGAGTTTTCGGTAGTTTCATAAGGATGGTTATTCCAACTAAATCATAATAAGGAACTGTAAAATCAATAACATTTTCTCGTTCAGCCATAACAGACATCGATCCCAAACCAATATCGGCTTTCTTTTCCATCAGTTCCTTAACGACACCGTTCCAATTGCCTTTAAGGTCCATATTTCCAAATTTACCGTCTGGTACAATGAAAATTTCATAATCGAATTTAAGGATATTCGCTATTTCATCAATTAAATCAATACAGTAACCTGAATAACCTTTAGAGGCTTCATTGTCTACCATTACAAATGGGGCTTGCTAAAATTCTTGCTGCCACGATAAAGTACTTTTAAAATATATCTTTATATACTGACCACTATTGTAGCTACTCTATACACTATGTCCGCTGTATAATTGCCCATAGATTCCGGATCAATTAGGCTAATATTATGATTAAATCCAGCTTTCCATGTACCTAAATTAACTGATTTATCTGATGATCCCGAACGGACGCCTACTGCAGTTAACTGCATAGTAAATTCCATAAAACTTTGTCCATTTGAAGCAATATGCATAGGCCCATATGTAGGTGTTTCAGTTGAATCCTAAAAATAAATACATATATACCAAAGAAATATATTATATTAAAAATAATTAAACCAACAATAATTAACAGTCAAAATATAAAATAACAATATAATAGTATACGATATAAACAATTTTTGATTATTCAAAAAAAGTAGAACTTAGAAAGAAATCAAATTATATTTATGATCTTTGTGTACTAAAATCAATGCGGTTCCAACAAAAATAACATAATAAAAGACATAAAATTAGAACAACACAACTTCTTTAAGCAAGAGAACAAGCATACTTGGCCAAAATATTTTTTTAACTTCAGTCCTTTTCTATCTGGTGAATTCTTTCCATCATAATCATCACATGTTATATACGTTTGATTAGTAGGCCAACCGCCATCATTGATCATATTTCTGAAAAAATTACATTTTTCGAAGCTTCAATAAAATGTTAAATATCTTAATATCATATTGCAAAGAATTTACATATTAAGTTAAAATATATGAGAACGGGTTGACTTATTCGCGCGATCGCCTAAAATAAAACAAATACACATCACATTTTGACAACCGATGCCTTGCCAGTTTACTGTTAGTGTTTGATAAATTTAGTGACAAGCGTGTTTCGTGGACAATTTTTATAAAATTTTACCCTGAATGTAAATGGATAATTTTTAACATCGTAGAGTGATTAAGTATCATTTAAGAAAAGCATGTCCTTTACCGAAATCCATAATGACATACGAGATACACTGGTGAGGGTTATCTTTCAGATACAACCGTCAGAAAATGGGAAAATGAATTTAAGCGTGTCAGGAGCAGTTTAGAAGATGATCCCCACAGTGGACGGCCGAAAACGATTACAAGTCCAGAAATGGTGGATAAAGTCAACGATTTGTTACGATTTAAAGCGTTAGAAATAGCAGAGGTAGCGGGCATTTCAAAGGAACGTGTGCTTTAATATTTTGCACGAAGAACTTGATATGAGAAAGCTTTCGGCAGGATGGGTGCCGCGTTTACTGACGACAGAACAAAGACATGTTCGCTGTCAAATATCGATGACTATTTAATTCATCTGGCATGTAATGTTCATTAAACAAAGAAAAAATTTAATTTTAAGTTATTTCTTAGATTACAAAAATATTGCAGCGGTTATTCGACTAGTGAAAATTGCATCGACTATATCATTCTAAAATTATGAACCATTGAAAGTGCAGGATTTTCCGTAGTTGTCATGTACTACAGCGGTTATTGACGTATTATGACTAGAGAACGGACATTCTTACCACATGACTAAGTTCTCCGAATCAATAGCCGTTGTCCATTGTTAACGCTGCGAAAATCAGGTGTCCGAGAAAATCAAACACAAATACTTCATTGTATTACGCCGGGATGTACTGAGCGAAGTTTATAAACATTTCCAATTGCGGATTGCGTTTAATGGAATATATCCTCCGAATACAATCGCTGTGCTGTCCATTGTAATCGCAACGGACCAGATGGGTGCGTAAGACTAACAAATACTTCATTGAATTACGCCGAGTCATGTGGTAAGAATGTCCGTTCTCTAATTATGACGCAAATCGAATATGTGAACCTTTGTATAATCTAATATACGAGTTCTTGTATATTCGTTGCCAAAACTACGATTAGATTACTATGGCTTCGACTCGTTTCGCACTACTTTTTTCTTTTTATTTTCATAATATAGTCTACCTATATAACGAGTGATCATTAAAATTTTCGCTCAAGTAAGCCATGTACACAAAAAGTATGTCCTAACTTAAGTTATTAGAGGAGATCTGTCATTATAATTTCAAACGTCATGATTGTTAAAAAATAATTTGAAATGCTGACTTTTATATTAAATATATTTATAATTTTTATACAAAGTAATAGAATATTATAAAAAATGTGTAAAATGTTGACCATTCTCCACCAAGCATAATCGCACTCTATTTCGTAGAGCATTGAAAACATTGATCAGTATTTGCGATGAGTTATTGATGTGTTCACATTTTTCTATGATTTTATGTCTTAACTTTTGCAGATTATTAATTGGTGTTTCATAAATAATATTCTTTATATATGGCCACACAAAAAAATCCATGACTGTTAAATCACACGATCGTGGTGGATATGGAATCGCTGTATTTCTACTTATTATCCTATCGCCATAAAATTGTTGCAAAAACTGAATATTTTCAAGTGTAACGTGAGATGTAGCCCCATCCTGTTGAAAATATCCGACCTGGAGTTCATCATTAGTCAATTGATTAGTAAAAACCCTGAGAATTTCGTTACGATAGTTCTCCGATGTTATCTTGACCTCAAAGAATATTGGTCCTATTAATCGGTGACGACACATATCTACCAATACGCCTATTTTTTCTGGATGTAGAGGAACTTCTCTGTAGAAATGAGGATTTTCACTGAACCACATACGCATATTTTGCGAATTAACATAACGTTTCAAATAAAACCAAGCTTCATCGGTGAAAAAAGTATGATTTAAAATATTGTCTGTCATTGTTTGAATAAACCATTGGCAAAATTGTGTTCTTTTTTCATAATCCGTATGTAATAGATTTTGTACAGAAGTTAATTTATATGGATACATGTGTAAGTCCTTTTTTTAAATTTTTTGACATGTTCCATACGAAAGGCCTACTTGTTGGGAAACTCTGCGAATAGATGTTTGAGGAGATTCGTTAATAATTTGTCTGACATTTTCAATTACGCCGCGACTTTTCTTGAGAGGAGGACCGCTTCCTTTAAATACTGCCTGTTTGACGAAAAAGATTTACACAATGCATTAGCGTATCACGGAAAGTTTTATAGTTAGGAACAGTATTTGGATATCTCTCTTCAAACTCCGCAAGGCAATTTTCTATTGAATGCTGCCAAATACCATAAATTTTTTGAAATGTCAGGAAGTAACATTCTACCATAAACGCTTTATGCATATCATTAAAGGCCATTACTTTTTCTTTTGATGAAACTTTAAAATATATATTTACACTGACAGATGTTTGAAATAACATCTTAATGACTAAAGCTACGACATAATTTTTATATACACGGCCAGCTACGAGTGAAAATTTTAATGATCGCTCGTTACAAGTCGACTAGAATTCTAGAAAATCGACGTATTGCCTAGAAAAACAGCAGGCAATACGTCTTGTATAATCGAGTATTTTCAAGTGTCTTGTTGTATAATATACTATACGTAATACTACAATAAGTCTATGTAATTTGTATTCGACCGAACATGATTAGTAGAAATTGGGTAATTTGAGACATTCGTAAGATATCTCATGTAACCTTCAATTATACAAGGTGAGGCATAATAACGAGTGATTTTAAAAAGCGCGTGAATTAAGCTGCGTCGGAGGGACGTGGAGGGGATAGTGTCAGTTACGTTCGGCGCGAAATAGCATTTAGTCACAATGGAACGTTGGACCCCACAGCATCGTGCGTACGCTGTGAAAGCATTTTATCAAAACGGTAGTTCGTACCAGCTAGCACGTCGTGCATTTCGCAACCACTTCAACATTAATCGAAATCGGCCAGTGCCATCTGCCTGTGCGATTAAAAAGTGGGTTGAGAACTTTGAAGAGACGTCGTCAACGACAAGGTAGAAAACTGGGAGACCAATATCTGTGCGCACACCTGAAAACATTGAACGTGTAAGAGTGGCCATTGACGAAAGCCCTCGTCGCTCAGCTCACCGACACAGCGTTACACTTGGGATTTCAAACAGAACAGTAGGAAGAATTTTACACAAAGATTTGCACTTTCATCCTTACAAGATCCAAATGGTTCAGGCCCTTAAGGAAACAGATTATGTGAGCCGACGCCGGTTCAGCTTAGAATTTTTGGACTTGATTAATCGAGACGAGGACATTGTAAACCGTTTGTGGATGAGTGATGAAGCGCACTTCCATCTCTCCGGTTACGTGAACAAGCAGAACTTTCGATTTTGGAGTGACGTTAATCCTAGAGAACTGCATCAGCAACCATTGCACTCCGCAAAAGTTGCTGTGTGATGCGCCATGTCTTCATTAGGGATAATAGGGCCATCCTTTTTTGAAGATGGCCGTAGCATTGCTGTAACAGTGACTTCGCAGAGATACGCAGAAATGTTGGAAAACTTTTTTACTCCACAACTTGCACACTACGACGTGAACGATGAGACGTTTTTCCAGCAGAACGGAGCAACATCCCACACTGCTCGAGTAAGCATGAATATTGTCAATCGTTTGTTTCCAAATCATGTGATCTCCCGAAATGGGGATATTGCATGGCCCTCTCGTTCACCGGACCTCACAACATGTGACTTTTCCTCGAACAATTGAAGGCCTGAAAGAGCGGATCCGACAAGAAGTTGTTCAAATCCCACTGGCAATGCTACGCAATGTGATGGGTCACTTCAAGGTCCGGCTGGAGGAATGTGTGCGTCTAAACGGAAGGCATCTTACCGGAGTTATCTTCAAAAAATAACCGACGTTTTACTATTGCAGAAAATGCTTTTTCATGTATTTTAATATTATGAAATCAGAAATTTTCTTAAACGAAGTGTTTTTATTTAACAGCCTTTTAAAAATCGCTCGTTATTATGCCTCACCTTGTATAACCAAAAAATTTATATTTTTCACCATATTTAAAGAACGCTGAATCAAGTAATTGAATGTGTAAAAACTAGAGAATCCTGACTTATTACTGAAAATTGTTTATTATTGCCATATTAAAATAATATTTGGTAAAAGTAGAATCACTCTTTAATAGGTTAAATATGACAGTATATAGTAGTCCGTTTTTGACAATACGCAAAATGAACGTCTTGTGTGATTTTGTAATAATGGAAAAAACTGAGTTGAGAGCAGTGATAAAGTACTTTTATTTGAAAGGCTTAACACCAACCGAAATCAAAGCAGAGCTGGATTCAACACTATTAGAATCCGCTCCTTCGTTTTCAATGGTTAAAAACTGGGTTGCTGAATTTAAGCGTGGTCGTATGAGCACAAATGATGAACCCCGTAGTGGACGTCCAAAAACTGTTACTGTTCCGGATATGATTGAAAAAGTCCACCGTATTGTCTTGGATGACCGTCGAGTCAAAGTGGGCGAGATAGTAGACATTGAGGTACCCCAAATGACAGTGTGCACAGAATTTTAACTGAAGAATTGGAAATGAAAAAATATTCGGCACGTTGGGTGGCGCGGTTACTCACACCTGAGCAAGAACTGAATCGTCTGAGTGTTTCTCGCGACCTTTTAGCACGTTTTCGCCACAATCAGAAGGACTTTTTACGCTGTTTCATTACCGTCAATGAATCCTGGGTCTGCCATTACACTCCAAAACCATCCAAATAATGGACAAAAAAAGTTCTCCGCCACCAAAGAAGGTAAAAACGGTTTTGTCAGAAGGAAAGGTTATGGCAGCTCTTTTTGGGATTCTCATGGAATTATCTTGGTCGACTACTTAGAAATGGGGAAAACAATAAATGGGGGGTATGCCAATTTATTGGAACAATTAAGTGACGAAATAAGGAAATTAAAGAGAAATGGCCTCATTTGGCAAAGAAGAAAGTGCTTTTCTATTAGGATAACGCATCTGCCCACAAATCTGCGATTTCAATGGCAAAAATTCTTAAATTTGGATTGGAATTAGTGCCTCATTCACCCTAATCCCAAGATTTGACTCCCAAACTCTCTCCAAACCTGAAAAAATAGCTTGGCGGTAAAAGATTTTCCTCTCGTTTCGAGGTAATCGCTGCTGTAAATAGCTATTTCGAGGATTTTAGTTCATCGACCTACAATGAAGGCTTTACTAATTTTAAATATCGTTGGAATAAGTGTGTTGAGCTAACAGGAGACTATGTTGAAAAATAAAATGTTTTTTTATCAAAGAAACTTGCATTTTCTTTGTTAGGCCACGTAGTTTCCGAACCACCCTCGCAGATACTTAATAATTTGTTGGTGATTTCATATTATTTAAAAGAAATGCATAAAAACACGTACTTTACAGATAGAAATGCTTGCAAAGCTACATCAAAATAAAATGCTGCGCTTATTTCTGGGTCAGAAGATAGCTGATAATATGTATTTATCATTCGTAATCGTTCTTGGTATTTTGTATCCATCAATGGTTTTACAAATAATATCGTTGCATTTTTACACATGCATTTTAAATCTCCTTTATCCTGAGTTATAGAATGCCATGCGAATTTTCTGTTGAAATAATTTATGGAATCGGCAGCATCTAAAACTTTCCTTATACTAACTAAACTTCCCAAAATGAAAAAGTTGACTATATCTAATTTTCTTAAATTCTGCAGTTGATCGCGTATTGACGCTTGGTCTTGAATCGGTCTTATAACATGCCTGGTAGCTACATTTTGAAGTAATGATTTAAATTTGTGGTCCATAACTGCAAAATATTTACCTTATTATCATAAACGGTGATTAAATAATAGTATCATAATTACCATATGAGTTGTCGAATAATATAGCTGCATTTGATATGTTTTGGTTTATAACGATCGATCTTACGATTTCTGGAATCATATCAGCGGGAGGCATAATCTGAATAAGATAATCTTGTTGATTGTCGTCAATATCTCGCCACTGTCTTAGATCACCTTCCTGCCCAAATGAACTGCTAATCGTTGGTAATTGTAATGCTTTTACAAAAGACTTTACTGTTTCCGAAACTAGTCCTGTCATGGTATTATCAAGAACTAGATGTGGTGCAGCCTTATTTGCTAACATGGAGGCATACATTTTACACACTAAAAATTTTAGTAATAGTATTTGTCCTTAATTCATAGTATAATAATAAAAATAGATAAATTTACGTACGAGGTTGGATTGATATATAAGGTAACAAGTTCTAACCTGCAAACGGTAATTTCGAGTACCTCGTCTTAAGCAAAGTTTCGTTTCCCTGTGTACCGTCTTTGAAAAACAGTATTATTTATCATGAGTTCGACTTTTGAGATGCGTACCAAGCAATGATCCGTGATAGAATTTTTAACTCTGGCAGACTGGGCGCCCATCGAAATATACAGGAAACAATTGTATGGATGTGAAGAATGTTCGCACGTGCAAAATTCTGTCATGGAGGCGAAATGAAGGTGTTTGGAGAAAAGCGATCAGGTCGGCCAGTAAAAGTAACTCATAACTCATGTTCGATAATTAGGCATTAGTCAAGAAAGACTCCAGTATATTGTTCAATCGTTGGATTACAGAAAAAAATGCACCAGATGGGGTTCAGCGACAATTAACGGATGCCATGAAAGAACAAAGAAAAAACATTTGTCAAGGATTTCTTAACCAGTGTCTATGTGAAGATGATTTTCTCATGAACATCACGAACGGGGCGAATTTTAGGTTCATCATTATGACCCCGAAAATAAGCGATAGCCAACGGAATATTGTCGTCCTGATTCTCCACGTGTACAACAACTCAAAAGAATTCCATCGGCGCAAAAAGGCATGCTTATCATTTTCTGGGATACAAAGCAACAACGATTAATTCAATAAGATACCGCAAAACTTTACTTTCCGTAAAGGCACCATCACAACGTCAGACTGTTGTCTTGCACCATGACAACTGCATTGCAGAAACGAGGAGCCTGAACGATTATTTCGCACCCTTCGTACAATCCTGATTTGGCACCTTCAGATTTCTGGTTGTTTCCAAAGTTGGAGAATGTATTGAAAGGTCATTATTTTTCCTCAGACACTGAAGTTCATGCTGCTGTTTGCAAATGGAGCAGCAGTAAACAAGAAATTTTTTTCATGAACCGAATGAAGAAATATATTCAGCTTTTGGAGAAATGCATTGCACTAAATGGTGATAATGTAGAAAAATAATTATGTAGATTGGCAGTACAATGAATTTACTTAATTTCGAGACTGGTTTTGTTATTTTGTCTTTTCTTATTCTTATTTTACAGAGTTGGATACCTTATACATCAATCCGCCCTCGTATGTAAATAACAATCTGTAGACTTTCGCGGGCCGGAAAGAGATTGTATTATTAGTAGAGAACGGACACGCTTACCACATGACGCAAAGCCCAGTGCATTACTGGCGAAAGGCTGTATTTCTAAAATATTTAATTTTATTTGTATAATTGGAAAACGAACGGGTGGTGATCTATAAAATTACGAAATACATATTTATTTGTTGAAAAGTTGTATTTATAAAGTTTTTAATTTTATTTATATAATTGGAAAACATACGGGTGGTGATCTATGTATCTAAAATTACGAAATACATATTTATTAATTAATTTTATTTATATAATTGGAAAACAAACGGGTGGTGATCTATAAAATTACGAAATACATATGTATTTGTTGAAAAGTTGTATTTTTAAAGTTTTTAATTTTATTTCTATAATTGGAACATTTTTATTTGTTCCTTTTGTCGTTCAAGTTGAGTAAAGGAGTATTAATATTGACCAGCAATAGTTTCTCAAGGTTTTCTTCTGTCAATTTTGTTCTCCTTGAATTAAGTACATCCTTATAAATAGAAAACGTCATTTCTACATCGCAACTGGTTATAGGTGCATACTGGAAATAACTGGATACTGGATAATTGGAAGATGTTGCTTAAATGAAAAGAAAAGGAATGTACGTGCTATTTCTCTTACGAAATACGATAAACTAATTTATTTTATCTATGTACACGACACCACTGACAAACACTATATTCTCCGAATACAATAGCTGGGTTGTCCATTGTTATCGCTGCGAGACCAGGTGGCCGGGTAAGTCAAACAAATACTTCATTGAATTACGCCGGGGTGTACTGAGCGACGTTATACACAATTCCAATTGCCGATTGCGTTTTATGGAAATTGCATCCGTTCTCTAATTATTAGTAAAACCGGCTTTGAAAATCTACTTCCTTATTTTTATTTTTATCTTAATTTGAAATTATTACGTATATTCTTGTATTCATCGTAAAAATTGAAAAAATTAACCTAATCTAGTACATGAGAAAATTAACACTTCATGTAATTAATTTGGCATTTACCTACATTTCAGATATTCTCGTAAAATGTATTGTGAACTAAACATTTAATAAAAATCGTTCGCAAAATTACAAATAAATATATTTTTCCAAGAATAGGTTTGAATATTTATAATAGAAAAATAACTTAAAATAATAAAAAATTAAAGTATTATAAATGAGGCAAATTGACAAGATATACGAAAAAATAATAATAAAATTAAAAGTTATTAAATATGTGCTATGCGCAAAGGTTAGAATCTCATTGACAAGGAAAGCTATTAGGCTTAATCCGCTTAATATTGAATTCATGATATCGTGCAGCTTTAATGAATGTTTATAAAGAGGAATTCGATCGAAACTTTATACTAACTAAAACAGTGTTTTGCTATTGTGTCCCTTGATTGTAAAACTAATGCCCGGTTGCACCAACCTCTGTTAGAGCGTTGTTAGTAAACCCTTAGTTAGGTAAAATGTCGTTGCACCAACACCGATTAGACCTAACGTCGAATCACCTAACCGTGTTTAGTTGATTCGGGTCTAGACGTCAATTAACGTGTATGTTAACCTCAATCTTTTTTCAATATAATCATTCTGTTATAGAAATAAAACACAATAAAAACAAAAGTATGTCTAGTGATAGTGAAAGTATAGAAAGTAGCTCATCTTCATCGTCTTCAGACGAGGATTTACTGCAATTAATAAATATGCTACCCAGACCTAAAATTTATCGCCAACGAATAAATCCTATGGAGTTTTATGATGACACGGATTTCAAAATACGGTACAGATTTTCTAAAATAGCAGTACAACATATGCTAGATATATTTGATCTGCAAAATTTCCAACCCACTACAAATAGAAATTTCCCTGTATCAGCAATGACTCAATTGTTGTTAACATTGCAATTCTTCGCAACTGGATGTTTTCAACAAGTAATTGGAGATCATATTAACATCCACAAGTCCACCGTAAGTAGGATCATAGCACGAGTAACTACACAGATTGCCTCTGCAGCAAGAAATTATATACAAATGCCTCGAACAAGAGAAACCATTCTGCAAACTATGACAAACTTCCAAAGAATTCGTGGGTTTCCTAGAGTAATTGGCTGTATTGATTGTACACACATAAAAATACTGTCACCGGGTGCAGAAAATGCAGAGCTCTATCGTAATAGAAAAGGATGGTTTTCAATTAATGTGCAAGCTGTTTGTGACACTCAACTGCGAATTAGAGACATAGTAGCTCGCTGGCCAGGTTCTGTTCACGATAGCACCATATTTAATGCAAGCGCATTAAGAGCACGATTTGAAGCTGGTGAATTCTTGCATGGGTGGTTACTGGGCGATAGTGGGTATGCTTGTAGGGATTATTTGTTGACGCCTATTTTAAATCCAGCTACACAAGCAGAAGAGCGATACATATATCACATATCCAAAGTAGAAATGTAATTGAAAGAACATTTGGTGTATTGAAAAGGAGGTTTCCTTGTTTATATGTGGGGTTGAGGGTTAAGCCTGAAAAAGCAATCCACATAATTGTTGCTACAACAGTGCTACATAATATAGCAGTCGATTTGAATGATGCAGTTCCTGCTGGAAACGAGGTTGTTGAAGAGGCAATTACCATAAATGCCGAAGAAAATAATATTCCTGCAAGAACTGCATTAATTAATGATGTATTTATGGAGTAAATAAAAATCTAGCGAGGTAAGTGAAATAAAAGTTTATGAAGAATATTGAATATATATGTACATATGGTAATTACAATTGTTTTCTTTGCATGGTTGAATTTTGCATTAGCTCAACTGCCAATTTTTCCCTTTTTAATTTTTGTTCTTCAATCTGCAGTTTTATTTTTTCTTGTTGCAATTTTATTTCTTCTTGCTCACGTCTTAACTTTTCCTGTTCTAGCTTTTCTTTTCGTTGCTCCAAGTAACATTCTTCTAAATTGCATGATATTTCTTGTTTTTTTCTTTTTAGTTCTAAAATATCCATTTCTATTTAATTTTTTTTTTTTAACGTCCAACACCTTTGTAGTTTTTAAATTTGTGTATTCCTGCACATTATTGTATATGTCAGCTAATTTTCTTTTCTTTTTAGGTGGCACTTGCTTTTCCTGGTATCTACTGCTGCCCGCTATAGAGCCTGAAGGAGTACCCATACTAATCTCCACCGATGCAGAGGTCGTTTCAACCGGGAGTAAGTTGGTAGCCGTCCCATGTTCAGTGCTACTACTTTCTTCGACACTACTTTCGACTGCTACTTTCTTCGACCCGTTACCACCACATGTAGTATCTATGAAACAAAATATTTATTATTTACTCCTAAAATATACATATACAACAAAAATTTACTTATTTCTTTTATAATTTGTGCCTAATTAGGTACTGACTGATTAATAAAAGTCACTTGTACAGTAACTCAAACTAAATAATATGAAATACAGTATACTTACCACCAAAATAATCTGCTGATGAATCAAATTCATTTGCTAGCGGTTCTATTTGTGGTTTTAATAGGCTCAGCAATCGTATTGTGGTGTCACTTACTTTTGGTGTGCACGGTGTTCCACCACCTGTTTTATATATTTCCACCTAAAAAATTAAACTAAGTAGTACGCTAACAATTCATATAACCTCACCATACAACAAATACAGAGAATGGTCAAGCCAGATTCATACGTTTTTAAATTCAGTTGCCACATGTGCCTATATGCTTTGTGCAACATACTAATGTTAATTTGTCTTGGTCACACTAAATACTACTATTGTGAGCCAAAGAAAAGTTTTTCAAGTAGATTATGAACGTGAAAGATAACCATAGCAATTGTGGAAATTAAACCAAGTGACAGGTAGCTCTAAGTTGAATTAAGACAAAGGTGACTTTTATTTATGGCAAACGCTGAAAAACTTTTTTGGCTTACACAATATGATATCTATAACTTCAATAGCCATTCTGTGTATTCTTATTCATACTAACCTTTTCATCAGCATTCTCCTTTTTTAATCTTCTTTTTATATTATTGTAGCTGTTCTTTAACTGCTGCCATGTTCTGGCTCCATTTATGGTAGCTGCATTAAATGCTTCAGCTACTTGCTCCCATGGCTGGTTTTTTTGTTTTATTGTTGCGCCATCGGTTTTTTTATTTTCAATGCTATCGAAGTACTGAGCCACAACAGTCATTAATAATTCTCTGTCTGTTTCGGTAAAATTAGGACATCTATCGCGTTTTTCCATCGTTAAAAAAGAACAACGTTCCAAATTAAACAGCCAACAACAAATCTGAACAAATCTAATGCCCGGTTGCACCGACCTCTTTTAGAGCGTTGTTAGCTAATCTTTGTTAGTAAACCCTTGGTTAGGTAAAATGTCGTTGCACCAACACCGATTAGACCTAACGTCGAATCACTTAACCGTGTTTAGTTGATTTGCTCAATCTTTCAATATAATCATTCTGTTATAGAAATAAAATACAATATATACGAAGTCTTTTAAATTTGATATAGTTTACGAGATTTTAAGAAAAATATTGGGACAGGAATACATAAAGTTAACGTAGGTACAGTCAGTATTTATTCATTTATTTTACTAAAATTGACATTTTAGTCAGTAAAGTGATTCTTAAGACAATCAAAGTCTTATAAATTTTATATAAATGATTACCATATTGTGAAATAGAAAATATGAATACTGTCTTCGAATAATAAGTATATAAAGACAGATTCTAAACAAAATTCAGATGGGTGGGTGCGTGCGTGGGTGCGTGGGTGCGTGGGTGCGTGCGTGCGTGCGTGCGTGTGTGCGTGTGTGTGTGTGTGTGTGTATAAAGAAAATTATTTCTTGATCTTTGTATGTCATCGTAGATTAAATTAGTCGGCGATTTAAGGGCTGGTTTACTTTGATACGTATATGCTATACAGTGTGTATAAGCCAAGTGGAATAAATTCATTATTTCGGTTACTGTACATATTTATAAAAAATCCCGAAACATGTCATATTTAATTTATAAATTAACATTCTTCAACGTGAAAATGCGATCCCTACCTTCAACCCCCTTCGAATGACAGGTACAACCCCCATTTTTTTAAATGGGAAGTATAGGCTTGTGATATATCGTTGTAAAGATCTCTTTATTCTCTATTCGAAAATGTTATAATTTTCATGTTTGTTGCAACAATTAAGATAGAATAAAATGAAATCATGTTGTTATCGAAATTCGCTACAATATACTCAAAAAATAAAATTTAATGCAAAATCTAAAGAAAAATTTAAAACGCAAAAAAAAAAATATGAATGTCAATGAAGTAGATGTTCAAAATGTTCACCATGAACGTCTTGGCAACATCCTAATCTTAAATAAAACTGTCTTCTAACATTATTTAACATATCAGGCGTGATCGACCTAATCGCAAGCGTTATTCGTTCTCTTAAGTCATTTAAATCCAAAGGTTTAGTTTTGTACACAATGCTCTTCAAATATCCCCATAAAAAAAAATCAAGTAAGGTCAGATCAGGTGATCGCGCTGGCCATTCTATCGATCCTCGTCTTCCTATCCACCGATTGGAAAATATTGCATCGAGGAACTGCCGGACATTGCGTTGGTAATGTGGTGGTACTCCTTCCTGCTGAAACCATATCGTATTCATTGGAACTTGAGGGTTTCCTGGATCAGGATATAAATTTGCCAAAGTTGGAGTGACATCATTTTGAAGTAGTGCCAAATAACGATCGCCATTCAAATTGCTCTCAATGAAAAAGGGACCAATGATATGGTTTCCAACAATACCTGTTCAAACATTAACTTTTACTGGGTATTGTGTGTGTTCTTCCCTCATCCAATGAGGATTTTCCGTAGACCAGTAGCGGCAATTTTGCCGATTAGCATGACCGCTAAGAGAAAAAGTGCACTCATCAGAAAACATAATGTCTTCTACATTGATAATATTGTTATCCAGCATGTCCATCATTCGCTCACAAAAATAAGTTCTTCTATCAAAATCGTCTTCCATAAGCTCCTGAGTAGATATCATTTTATAGGGATGCATTTTATTTTCTTTTAATATGTTCGATGTATCGCTATGTTCGATGTATGGCTAACATTTAATGTAGTGGATGCATGTCTACTCGATGTATGTGGGTTTTCCATAAACTCAAGCATCACATCTACTTTGATTTCATCACTCAGTGCATTGGCAGCTGGTTTTTTTATCTGCCTTACATGACCAAACTCTCGAAACTGCTTCTCTATCTTACTTATTGTTCCTTGAGCTATAGGCGGTAAATCAGGAAATTTCTCATGAAATAGGCGGGTTACTTCTTGTTGTGTTCGGGTTCTATCTCCGGAACCAATCATTTGTATGACTGTTATTTTATGCATTTCCGTTAATCTAACCATTTTCCAGAATTGTATTTTACGAAATTTAAACTAAAATTATCATACTGTCAATTTAAATGACAACTTTTAAATACAAAACAATTTACTAAGGCGTTTTAAACAAACTAATGTTGCCACGGAAACTTTTTAAAGTATTTTTAATGGATACCATCTAAAAAGCACATTGGTATGGTTTTTACTCACTTTCTTATTATGAAGACCTAAACGGGAAGTAAGTAATGCAATGATGCCTTTGATGTACGTATTAAATCTTTATAAACGCAAATGAGCATCTACTTCATTGACATTAATATTTTCTTTTTGCGTTTTAAATTTTTCTTCACATTTTGCATTAAATTTTATTTTTTGAGTATATTGTAGCGAATTTCGATAACAACATGATTTCATTTTATTCTATCTTAATTGTTGCAACAAACATGAAAATTATAACATTTTTGAATGGAGAATAAAGAGACCTTTACAACGATATATCACAAGCCTATACTTCCCATTTAAAAAAATGGGGGTTGTACCTGTCATTCGAAGGGGGTTGAAGGTAGGGATCGCATTTTCACGTTGAAGAATGTTAATTTATAAATTAAATATGACATGTTTCAGGATTTTTTATAAATATGTAGGGGAGCGACGGCTAATGGCGCTCAGCGGACAATTGCGCTCACTCATTTTAAACAAAATACATACTTCAATCGGATTTGTGTACAGCGCGCCATCTGTATTAAAGTACTACCAGCGTATTGTGAACGTTTCACGTTGTTTGCAGTCGATATCATCGAGTGGTGAGAGAAACGTGTTTTGTATAGTGCTGTTATAATTTGACCTGCTATTTCAGTAAAGGTTTGTAAAATCATTTTATATTATTTTTCAATAACCTAATTAGCAATAGTGCATATCCGGCTTTCGGCTTGAAATATCCAAAGTCATTTTTCATAACATTAATTCTTCGAGGTTACATCAATGTTCTTAGAATTTTTCGACCATTCGGGTAATTGCGCTCAGACTGAGCGCAATTGCCCGAAGTGAGCGGCGTTGACCGCCGTTGGTTTTGTAATTACTCTTTTCTGATTTTCTTTCAATTTTTAGATGCCAAAAGCTCGTATACGTAAAACCAATAAAGCCTCTTGGTCGGAAGAGGCGATGAAAGGTGCCATTCAAGCTGTAAGGGAAGGGAGTAAAATTAGAAAGGCGAGTGGAAGATGTTCTGTTCCCTTTAGTAGTTTACGAGACCGTTTAAGAAAAGGCTATTATGCCCCAAGCATGGGAAGACACACCGTTTTTAGTAAAGAACAGGAAGCAGAAATTAAGGAACATCTGCTTACACTATCACGGATGTTTTATGGGCTAACACCCTTACAATTACGTTTAGCTGCGTATGAATATGCCGAAGTCAACAAAATTCCGAATTCGTTCAACAAAATCAGTAAATTAGCAGGAAAAGATTGGTTATATGGGTTTATGGCTAGGAATGCTGAATTAAGTTTCAGAAAGCCTGAAGCAACCTCGCTAAACAGAGTGACAGCTTTTAACAAAATAGAAGTGGACAGATTTTTCGAAAATTTAGAAAAAGTTATGACCACTCATAAATTTAACCCAACAAAAATTTTTAACATGGATGAAACGGGCATTACAACATGCCATAAGCCAGCGCGAATTGTCGGACCCAAAGGACAAAAGCAAGTTGGGGCAATTACAAGCCTGGAAAAGGGAAAAACTACAACCCTGTGTTGTGCAATGAGTGCAGCGGGTACTTTCATGCCACCGATGTTTATTTTCGCTCGAATTAGAATGGCTTCTGGCTTGGAACGAAATGGACCACCCGGTTCAATATACCAATGCTCCAAAAATGGTTGGATTATGGAGGATTTGTTCAGGGTCTGGCTGAGACATTTTGTAAATTTTACAAACGCAAGCAAAGAAAATTCGGTTCTTCTTATTGTGGACAATCACGCCAGTCACTGCTCTTTGAAAATTTACAACTTTTGTCGGAATAATGGCGTAATTATGTTAAGTATACCTCCTCATACTTCACATAGACTCCAGCCACTGGACCTAACTTTTTTTGGGCCACTAAAAAAGCCTACAACATGGAGTGCGAATTATTCATGAAAAGTCATGCATATCAGGGAATCATCAACACTGACTTACCTGGATTATTCACTAAGGCGTATCTTAAAGTAGCTGTAGCTCAGAAAGCAGTCAAAGCATTTGAAATTGCTGGAATATTTCCCATGAATCCCGATGTTTTTGGTGATCAAGATTATTCAGTAGTAAGCGAACCTGATAAGGAATCCACAAACAATTTGGCGAATAGCAACAAACAGACTGAACCAGAAAGTATTCAACCAATAGTTGGATGCTCTGGGGTTCACACAAATACAATTAAAAGGGTCATTGGTTCTAATGTTTCGTTTTCACAAATTTCACCCAAACCTGTTCCCAAGACACCAGTCACCAGAAAAGTTATTAAAAGAAAGAAACAGAATTCAGAAATTCTAACGTCAACCCCTATGAAAGAGCAACTTTCATAGAAAAGAAAGAAAGAAAAAAAAGAAATTTCATTTAAAAGAAAGAAACAGAATTCAGAAATTCTAACGTCAACCCCTATGAAAGAGCAACTTGAGATATTGGAAGCAAAAAGGAAAAACGATTTGGGAAAATCAGCAGGAAAAATAAATGGAAGTAAAAATAAAAACATACAAACCAGAAAAAAAACTACCAAAAGAAAAGTTTTTGAAAGTGAATCTGGGGAAGATGATGAAGAGCCCATTATGGATGGCGATGAACTGGATGACATCGAGATGTCTGATAATGAACTTGGTGAGTAAAAAACTGTTTGGGACCGCTTGTCTGAAGTTGTAATTTTTTATTTCTAATTTCAGATGCAACACAACAAAAAGAGCAATCAGAAGAAGCATGCATCATGTGCAATGAATTTGGGAAGACCGAGGTTTGGTACAGATGTTCTGCGTGTGGATGATGGGCCCATGCAAGCTGCACAGGAGTAGATCGACCACATGGATATATTTGCGATTTTTGCAAACCTTAAATTTCGAAGAAAATATTAAAATATCTTATGATCTTATGATTTGTTTTTATTGAGTGTAATTGCACTCGCCTGAGCGCCATTACCCTACCGAGTCGGACAATGGCGGTCATTGGGTACCCTCAAAGAAATTTAATTTCTGACTTACATTCTGTTTTAAATATCAATTCATAAATAAATATAGTTAGTATACATGCAAGTCAAATGTTTCGCGAAGACAGAATGGAAAAAGTAGTTTTAGTTCCCTAGAAATGTGAGTTTTTCTTTAGGTGAGCGCCATTAGCCGTCGCTCCCCTACAGTAACCGAAATAATGAATTTATTCCATTTGGCTTATACACACTGTATATGCTATCGAAGTACTGAGCCACAACCCACAACAGTCATTAATAATTCTCTGTCTGTTTCGGTAAAATTAGGACATCTATCGCGTTTTTCCATCGTTAAAAAAGAACAACTTTCCAAATTAAACAGCCAACAACAGATCTAACTAACCCGCTACTACGCGCTTCGCACTTCACAACCAATCACAGAATGCAACGTCACAAACTTTAGTGACATCATCAATATGGCGCCCTGTTAAGTAATCCGTATTAATTTTTTGTTGGTGCAACTACTACGAAGTTAACACAGATTAACTGGTAATATAGGATTTGCTAACCCAAGTTAGCAAATTTAATTATGGATGTTGGTGCAACCGGGCATAAGAACGATTATTAACCACAACCACCTAACAAGTATTAATAGGATGAATAACACGAAAAATAAGAAGGGCTAAATCATGAACTGGTTAGTTTTAGATGGCGTAAACGAACGTAAATAAGACGATTAGTAAGAGAGAGAGACAAAGAGAAATTTAAAGAAACAAGTAACAAAGCATTGAGTCTTCTAGGTCCGCACTGCTTCGTTTTTGTATGCAATGTACCAAGCACTATACAGGGTGTCAGAGAATAATTATCACTAATTTTCAGAGGGCACTTAAATAAAGATTTTTTATTAATAAAAAAATTTGTATCAGAATAATTGAAACATACATGAGTAGGTAAACCCCACCAGTTTTGTATAACACAAAGGTATTTTTAATAATATAAAATATTATTAAAGATCTGGTGTGAAGAACACAAATACAGGTTCACTATTAATATTTTTGTGAACGTGTCCGAACATATCCCTCCCCAGAGACGTAGATACGTTTTTCGCCTTTCTACAGGCTCATCGGTACGCCCCTGCTGGAGAAAGGATATCTTCAGACACATTCACAAAAAAGAATCACATCGCCACATCACAGAAATTATCCAGACCGAGCGTAGAAGTAAATTCAGCGCTGCCTGTTGTCAGACAGCCGAAGTACCTCGCCCCGTCCACACAACCAATGTGGAGTAACGACGCCCTTCCGAAGGTGGCACAGCCATCTCTCTAGAAACTGCATTTTGTTTGTGTCTTCACTCATACAACGGACTAACCGCATGTGTAATGTATCAGAATAATTGAAACATACATGAGTAGGTAAACCCCGCCAGTTTTGTATAATACAAAGGTATTTTTAATAATATAAAATATTATTAAAAATCTGGTGTGAAGAACACAAATACAGGTTCACTATTAATATTTTTGTGAACGTGTCCGAACATATCCCTCCCCAGAGACGTAGATACGTATTTCGCCTTTCTCGCTCGGTCTGGATAATTTCTGTGATGTGGAGATGTGGTTCTTTTTTGTGAATGTGTCTGAAGATATCCTTTCTCCAGCAGGGGCGTACCGATGAGCCTGTAGAAAGGCGAAATTCGTATCTACGTCTCTGGGGAAGGATATGTTCGGACACGTTCACAAACATATTAATAGTGAAACTGTATTTGTGTTCGTCACACCAGATTTTTAATAATATTTTATATTATTAAAAATACCTTTGTATTATAAAAAAAATTTTTTTAGTATCGAGATAAAACGACTTTCCCGGCGGTATACAAAGTGTAAATTGAATTACAGCAAGCTTTGGAAAACAACAACCATTTTAGTAGTTGTCATTTTACGCCTATCACATATTAGTCCTTATTAGAGAAGTGTATTTAATTGTCATTTTACGTGTCACAAATTAATCTTTACTAGATAAATTAGTGTTTGACTGATAATGCATCACTTTACAAATATTGAATTTGCAGACATGCATACGAAACTCACGCTGGTTACATTGAAGTCGAACATATATTTAGCAGCTAGCGCTAGCAGGAAGCGCGACATGCCTCGCGTCCTTCTATTTCCGAATAATTCCAACTACTATAGGTGACTTTAGCACGTTCGTTCATACGGTATATGCAAGGTGTTAAAATAAAGAGACAATTAAAATAAGAAATCTAGTAATCCTACTAAATCCGTAAATGAAAGGAAAATATTTATGTTTATGTTCATTGAGGTATATAAAAAAAATCGAATAATTAGCATCTTAAAACGTAGAAAGCATATTTACATTCACATTATTTCGCGAAAATGCAATAAATTTTCTTATTTTAATTGGGGAAATCAGCAAATTTAAGAAAATTAGAGAAAATAAAATAATCGATAAAATTTCATGTAAAAACAAGGTCAATTTATGTTAGTATTTTGTTTTTTATATAAATTAGTGGTATAATTAAATCAATATTTGAAAATAAAAAATATATTTATTTACATTTGCATTATGATTTTACATTTACAACCTCGGAGTGCTCTGTAACTAATAACTGCTTTTCTGGTTCTTTACCAAAATTATGCATATCTTCATATATATACATATATATATATATATAATAATATTTTCGTGACCTTGGTATGATATGGTAAATTCAATCAGTTGGCGATTAAAGGTCTGGTTTACTTCAAAGTATATATATTTAAAACAACCCTACATGTTTCGGCAATGATGCCTTTATCAAGGATATAAAATATAAATGTCAGTATATAAATGTCAAATAATTGAGTTGCTATGGATAAAATTATTCAAAGATACATTTCAATTGCATAATAATAAATCATGCCTTAGTATTCCAAAAACAGATAGCAAGATGTGAACATATGTGTTGTCCGCTGCTAGCAGCTTGTGTCTCTTTCTGGGTATGAACTTGTGTGTTGGTTGCTGCTGGCAGCTTGCGTCTCTCTCTGGGTGTGTGGTTTTGTGTTTGTGTGAGCGCGTAAGTGTAGGGTTTTGTATGTTGGCGCGCTCGTGCATGTGTTTAGTGACCGGTCGCGTAAATTTAGAGAGATCGGATAACCAGCCGTTGCGCAGGGCCGCCAACCCTTTCCCGGCAACTTCTTTACTTTTCCGTGCAGTACTTCGACGGCCCGACCCCCGCCCCATCGAGGCAAGGCGCAGATCGGCGAAGCGCACCCTGCACGGGGTTGCTCATCGCCAACCGAGGGAACACTCTTAGCGGCTACTTCGGTCGACGATGGTCACACTTTGTGCCATCTTAACATTTTCCGCCAAGCGGGGGCACTGCACACACGTCGAACGTGTGTGTGCTGTTAACGGCAGCCTAGCCAGGTTGCCGCCCAGGACCGGTCCTAGTGGTGTGTGAATTGCGCGGCGCCGTGGTAAGACGGAAATGCTGGAGGCATGCTGGAAAGGCGGAATGGCACCTGTCTGCCCATCTGGCAGACCCCCCTAGAGTTTGGTAGCGCATATGCTAGGCTACAACCCAGTAGAGGACCACATCAGCACAAAACAAAAACAGAGAAAAACAGGGAAAAGCAAGACATGAGTTATTATTATGTATGCGCCCGTGGAGCGTCTTAAGATGCAAAGTTGTTGGCATTCGCCTTAAACGAGAAGGAAAACCACGAAAACCTACTTGGACAACTAGACAGGAATCAAAACACGGAACAGTCAGCATGATAAGCAAATACATATGATATTTAAATGTAATTGATATTTAAATAACTTAAATAACAAAAAATATATTATGATGGTAAATTGTAGATCGTTACACAATTAAGTTATAGTATATACTGCTTAAATTTTTTACATCATTTCTGTTGTTAATTGAATTTTTTTCCTGTTTAATACTAATCATTTCTTTAATTTGTCTTTTCATTGTGTGTTGTTCTTTATCAATTATCTGTGTGTTTTCAAAATCGAAATGGTGATCACGTTGTAGTTTGTGTGTAGATAAAGCAGTTTTGTCTGTTTTAGAGTATTTGTGGGCTTGTATTCTTTTGTATAAATATTGTTTCGTTTGGCCTATGTAGTAACTATCGCAATCGCGACATGGTATTTTATATATGACATGTGTTTCTCGATTTTTTTTCTATTTTAGGTTTAAGTTTTGAAAATAAATGTTTATTAGTATTACTAAGTTTATATGTTGTAGCTATATCATATTTTTTTAAAGTGTATTTAATTTTTTCCGATAGTTGTGGAACATATGGAATCGTGATATATGTTGTGTCATTGTTCAAATTTTTATTGGTGTCTACAGTGCTGTATATTTGGTGTACTCTTTTTTTAATAGTTTGGTCTATAAGTTGTGGTGGATAATTATTATCAGTTAAGATTGTTTTAATTTTTTTGATGTTATCTTTTCTGTATTGAGTATGTGATAGTTTTCTGCCCTATCAGTCAGATTATTTATAATCATTTTATTGAATACTGTAGGAGCATTTGAGTGGTAATTCATATATCGAAAAGAAGCTGTGGGTTTATTATACCAATTTGTATAAATAGTACCCTGTCTATCATAGCTCAAAGAAATATCAAGAAAATTAATACTGTTATTAAATTCTTCTTCAATAGTGAATTTTAATTTGTTGTGAAAATTGTTGAATTTATTTAAGAGATAGTTTATTTTGTTAGTCGGAATACATGTTATGATATCATCAACATGTCTTTTGAAAAAATTGGGGCGGAAGTCTAATGAATTGATAACGTTTTGTTCTAAATGTTCCATTACTAGATTTGCAATAGGAGCAGCTAAAGGAGAGCCCATGGCAATACCAAATGTTTGACTATAAAAAGAATTTTTGTATTGAAAATATGTGTTATCGAGACAGAAGTGTATACCTCTAATAAATTCGTTTTTATTTAGTGATGTGTGTAGACTAATTTCATCCCATTTGGATTTTATTATGTTTATAGCTAGATCTGTAGACTTCCACCCCATTTTTTTCAAAAGATATGTTGATGACATCATAACATGTATTCTGACTAACAAAATAAACTATCTCTTAAATAAATTCAACAATTTTCACAACAAATTAAAATTCACTATTGAAGAAGAATTTAATAACAGTATTAATTTTCTTGATATTTCTTTGAGCTATGATAGACAGGGTACTATTTATACAAATTGGTATAATAAACCCACAGCTTCGTTTCGATATATGAATTACCACTCAAATGCTGCTACAGTATTCAATAAAATGATTATAAATAATCTGACTGATAGGGCAGTAAAACTATCACATACTCAATACAGAAAAGATAACATCAAAAAAATTAAAACAATCTTAACTGATAATAATTATCCACCACAACTTATAGACCAAACTATTAAAAAAAGAGTACACCAAATATACAACACTGCAGACACCAATAAAAATTTGAACAATGACACAACATATATCACGATTCCATATGTTCCACAACTATCAGAAAAAATTAAATACACTTAAAAAAATATGATATAGCTACAACATATAAACTTAGTAATACTAATAAACATTTATTTTCAAAACTTAAACCTAAAATAGAAAAAATCGAGAAACACATGTCATATATAAAATACCATGTCGCGATTGCGATAGATACTACATAGGCCAAACGAAACAATATTTATACAAAAGAATACAAGCCCACAAATACTCTAAAACAGACAAAACTGTTTTATCTACACACAAACTACAACGCGATCACCATTTCGATTTTACAACACACAGATAATTGATAAAGAACAACACACAATGAAAAGACAAATTAAAGAAATGATTAGTATTAAACAGGAAAAAAATTCAATTAACAACAGAAATGATATAAAAAATTTAAGCAGTATATACGGTATGCGCCAAAATAAACAACACTGAAATGCGTGCCATTGTTATGCGCATGTCTGCTTTTTGACGTATGATACTAGCAGCGTTATGTGTTTTTAGTAGTGCAAAGAACGTTGTTATGTGATGTTATAGTTGAGAATGGGTCTCACGACTGAGGAAAATGTGTTCATCGTCGAGCATTATTTTCGATCGTACGGAAAAGGCAAACAAGGTGGACCGAGTTTGAAGTTAGTGACGGAAACATATCGCGATCAATTTCATAAAGAGGCACCTACCAACAAAGTTGTTGAGAAATTTCGTCGTTCTGGCAGTGTGTTGTGCCAACGGAAGGGAAGGTCTGGTAGGCCAGTAACTGTGAGAACGAATGGGAACCATGGACGTGTCCTCAATCAGGTTTTGCAATCACCGAACCGAAGTCTTCGGCGAACGGCATTTAAGTTGAATATCAGCAGTACGTCGATTCGACGTTTGTTCAAAGATGTAGGTGGATTTCCGTACCGAATTCAAGTTGGACAACTATTGTCAAACCAAGATATGAATGCCAGGGTTGCGTATTGTGGACAATTTTTGGCTATGTTGTACGAGGATCCAGATTTCTTGAATAATGTGTGGTTCTCAGACGAAAGTCATATTCACTTGGAGGGTTACATCAATAAACAAACAACTCGCTTCCTTGGTTTCGGTAAGCCAGACGTGATTATCCAAAAACCGCTACATAGTGCCCGTGTGACGATATGGTGTGCAGTGTCAGCACACGGTGTGATTGGTCCGTATTTCATTGAGGATGATGATGGCACACCTCTTACTGTTACCCAGGAACGTTATAGAAACATTGTGGTAACGCCATTTGTCCAAGATCTCAGAGGGTTTTGTCGTGCCAGGGACCTTCGGATGGAAGAGCAGTGGTTTCAACAGGACGGGGCGACCAGTCACACTGCTCGACAATCGATAGCATTGCTGCAGGAAACTTTTGAAGGACGCATCATTTCCCGCAATTCTAATTTCAACTACCCATCACATTCCCCCGATCTTACACCACCGGATGCCTACGTATGGGGTATGTTAAAGGAGCAAGTCTTCAGCGGTACAGACCCACCCAGAACTGTTAATCATTTACGTGAGAAGATCGTCTCCATTTTCAGGAATATGCAGCAACCTGTGTTCTCGAATATGTTTGACAATCTGCGTAACCGTTATGAGCAGTGCCTACAACGCCATGGCGCACATTTTGAACATGTATTCTATAGACATAATAATGTATAAGTAATAAATAATATACTTCAATAATTTCAGTGTTGTTTATTTTGGCGCATACCGTACTATAACCTAATTGTGTAACGATCTACAATTTACCATCATAATATATTTTTTTGTTATATATCTTAAGTTATTTAAATATCAATTACATTTAAATATCATATACATTTGCTTATCATGCTGACTGCTCCGTGTTTTGATTCCTGTCTAGTTGTCCGAGTAGGTTTTCGTGGTTTTCCTTCTCGTTTAAGGCGAATGCCGACAACTTTGCATCTTAAGACGCTCCACGGGCGCATACATAATAATAACTCATGTCTTGCTTTTCCCTGTTTTTCTCTGTTTTTGTTTTGTGCTGATGTGGTCCTCTACTGGGTTGTAGCCTAGCATATGCGCTACCAAACTCTAGGGGGGTCTGTCCGATGGGCAGACAGGTGCCATTCCGCCTTTCCAGCATGAGAGAGGAACCAAGCTACGCGGCGCAAAACACGGCGCCGCGCAATTCACACACCACTAGGACCGGTCCTGGGCGGCAACCTGACTAGGCTGCCGTTAACAGCACACACACGTTCGACGTGTGTGTAGTGCCCCCGCTTGGCGGAAAATGTTAAGATGGCACAAAGTGTGACTGTCGTCGACCGAAGTAGCCGCTAAGAGTGTTCCCTCGGTTGGCGATGAGCAACCCCGTGCAAAGTGCGCTTCGCTGGTCTGCGCCTTGTCTCGATGGGGCGGGGGTCGGGCCGTCGAAGTACTGCACGGAAAAGTAAAGAAGTTGCCGGGAAAGGGTTGGCGGCCCTGCGCAACGGCTGGTTATCCGATCTCTCTAAATTTACGGGACCGGTCACTAAACACACGCACGAGCGCGCCAACATACAAAACCTTACACTTACGGGCTCACACAAACACAAAACCACACACCCGGAGAGAGACGCAAGCTGCCAGCAGCAACCAACAGGCAAGTTCATACCCAGAAAGAGACACAAGCTGCTAGCAGCGGACAACACATATTGTCATGAATTTTTCCCCGAAGAAAAAAATTAAAGAAACAGTAAAAGACTATATATTTATGTACATTTTATTACAGGAAAATAATTAGAGGTATTCTATATTTTATTTAAAATTCGATTATAATGTGTATTTTTGTCCACGTCTGTAGAATGTTCGAGAGTGGTCTAGATGTTTGAGGTTCCCGCCACTTCGGAAGTATATTGTCGTAGTCGCTCCTTTGATTTTGTTTTAGGGATGGAGAGATCCATTTCCGTAGTGCAGCGTTAAAGATTTTCCATCAGTTAGACAGATAGGTTGAGTTAATTTTTTCTGAATAAAGACTTCCTTTTTATTCAGTATATTATATTTAATTTCGGTTTATGTTTTTAGTTGTGTTATTCTGATGTGTTTAAAGTAATTCTCGATTAATTACGAGTTTCTGATACTTGTAATTTTTGATTTGTGCGACCTATCTGAAATCTCTCTTTTAATATATTTTTTGTGAAGTGTGACGACTACATTAATTAATGTACGTGTATATTTACAAGTATATTTATATATATTAATTTAGTTATGTTATCTGTATATTGATTGAGCTCGTAAATTCAGTAAAATTTTTAGTTTATAATATTTTATAGTCAGAAAAATTTTCAACATTTTATTTTTTTTAGCTAGTTTTTGCTTTTGGCTGGCTGTAGCTGTATTGAAGGTCAGGGTAATTTGGTGGGAGTTTGATCATGTTATTAGAGCGCATGATTTTTGTCATTTTGTTTGAGTTGCGCGCTGACAGATAATTTTCTGTTTGACGTTTGAAGTTGTGGGATAACGTAATTTAAAGTTTGAAAGTTTTTCGAACTATATGATTAGTTTTAATTTAGCTCGCGGTCACGTGAGGTTTTTTTCTTGTATATCAGTCAATATTTATACAAGTTTTCCTCACGCTGTTGCATTATTTGTTGCTTCAGCACTTTTTTATACTCTATAAAGTCGATTTTTCTTTTTTTTTTTCTTTTTATTACATGTTTGTCTTGTTAATGTTTGTTTTCTTTGCTAATACCTTTTGTTTTATTTAACACATACCCTTTGAGGGTAACCCTGAAGATACAAGAGCTCCTGGAAGGCTGTACTGACTAGAGTGAAACTGGGCAAGCTATTGTGTATTGTGGGCTAATTTAAATAATTTATCAACTCCACAATACATAGCAATATGTTCACACCTTGCTATCTGTTTTTGGAATACTAAGGCATGATTTATTATTATGCAATTGGAATGTATCTTTGAATAATTTTATCCATAGCAACTCAATTATTTGACATTTATATTTTATATCCTTGATAAAGGCATCATTGCCGAAACATGTAGGGTTGTTTAAATATATATACTTTGAAGTAAACCAGACCTTTAATCGCCAACTGATTGAATTTACTATATATATATATATATATATATATATATATATATATATATATATATATATATGTATATATAATGTAAATATGATTGAATTATATATATATATATATAAACGGCTAAGAAATTATCTAAAACACATATATATATATATATATATATATATATATATATAAGTGTTTTAGATAATTTCTTAGCCGTTTATTAAATATAACATTTGATAAATTATTGGAGTTTATCAGGTTTTTATATGAAATATTTACAAATATCAAATTGGAATGTATGAAATTGCAGAGTAAGTGGGGATGTAAACATTGCTGTCTACAAATTACAAAGAAAATCATACGAAATTTTTAATTGAAAAATATGGTCTACGTTGGGACTCGAACCCAAGTCTACAGCTATCCTGGCTGTCGCTTTTACCACTAAGCCACAATAGACCCAGGTTCAAGCTATTTAGAAATGCATTATAAAGTAACAGTGTTAATGAATCAGATGTCAGTTATTGAATGTAGATGTCAATAACTCACATCTACTTTCAAAATAGGCATCTGCTTTCTAATCTGACGTTTGCTTTCATAACTGACACCTGCTTTTAAAACAGACATCTGCTTTCAATAACTGACATTTGCTTTCACTAACTGACATCTGCTATCAAAACTGACATGAGCTTTCAAAACTGACTTCTGCTTTCAACTTACCATCTACATTCAATAACTGACATCTGATTCATTAACACTGTTACTTTATAATGCATTTCTAAATAGCTTGAACCTGGGTCTATTGCGGCTTAGTGGTAAAAGCGACAGCCCGGATAGCTGTAAACTTGGGTTCGAGTCCCAACGTAGACCATATTTTTCAATTAAAAATTTCGTATGATTTGCTTTGTAATTTGTAGACAGCAATGTTTACATCCCCACTTACTCTGCAATTACATACATTCCAATTTGATATTTGTAAATATTTCATATAAAAGCCGAAAAACTCCAAAAATTTATCAAATGTTATATATATATATATATATAATTCATTCATATTTACTAACGATTACAAATGATACCACGATTGTAGGCCGTGTGTTATTTCTATGTTAAATGGTCATTTAAATCAAGTAATGGCAATTTCTCTTCCTTTAACTAAAAGCAGATTTAAAACAAGCTTTTAAGCTAAATGGTAATTATGAGACGAAATATTTCACTAAAAGCCCTTTTAAAAAATAAAAACCCGTTTAAATATATCATGAAATCGGCCGTAAGAATTTTTATAAATATATTTAAAAGCAATATATAGATACACAATAAATATTATTCTGTTAATAAGTAGATAACTCAACAGAAACACTTGAACTTCACTATTTTGAATTAATAAACTTACAGTTTGAAAAAGGCAGTGTCTGCAGTACTGCCGAAACGTAACGATGGAATCAATTTTATTTTAATTACCAAGCCGCTACTCCCCACTTTTACATCTTTACGTTTTTATTTCAATATCAGTACATATATATATATATATATATATATATATATATATATATATATATATATATATATATATGTATGTATGTGTATATATATATATACACGACATCTCAAAATTCAGAAAACACAAAAAAATTTGCACATTCTTTTAGGAATACTATTATCGAAAAATTTAAAACATAAAAACCACATTTTAGAAATTAATTAATTAAAATTAGGTTTAGGTATTCATTTTTAAATAATTAGTAATTTAAATAAAAACCAGGGCACTGTAAAACAAAATTACATTTTGATGTCCTATTTAATCTCAAATAATAAATTGATCTTAAAATTTTGTGAAATTTCCTTATTAAGAGTTTCCAATATGTCTTACGTGAATCCAACATTCCCTTAGAGTCTGTTCTATTTCCGACTACTTTTTTTATATCCACTTTCACTCCCAATTTGGCATTGCGTTTGACATACTCTGAAGCGACGTCTACAGCTTTATCAGCTACATCGTTATTTTCTTCGTTGGCGTGCACTACGAGAAAATTAACAAATTCGATGAAACGAATACTTTCACTCAAATTTGATATATGTAGATACTCACAAACATTTATGTTTTGAATGGTTTGAGTATATAATCTATCACAACTTGCAATGAAAATTATTAAAAACAGGAAATTTAACATTCTTTCGATTATAGAAGTTGCAAGTGCAAGTAGCTATTATTAAGTAAGTACAAAATGATCATATGTATTCCTTGTTGTTGCTAAGTGAAAACAGTGTAAACAAACACATGATAAATTATGAAAGGGTGTGCTTACTCATCGATGGTTTTACTACATTAATAGAATGGTCCTATATGTGTGTTACCCTTACATATGGATTATTCTAGTAGTGCGTGTTTTACAACACCTTAAGGAAACGTGTAATATAGTTATTTGTAAAATTAAAATTGATTTTCTCTTCGATCATAATATATGACAGATATTTTGTGTTATATAGGTCAAAACAATATTACCACAAAGCCATGTAAAGAATTCATTTTGAGGACATAAGTTCCCTTTTCAAATTCAACCTGAATGCAAAATTCATTTTTAATTTTTATAACACAATACCTTTGGTATAATGCTTCATATATTTGCAAATATTTAGTCAGTATTAGATAAAATTTAGTGTAGTAAATATTAATTAAAAATACTGTTTAGAGTCGTTTAATCTACTTCACAAAAAATGACACAAGTTAAAATATTTATTGCAGAATATTTGATCATAATGATTCAAATGTGATTAATAAATCAATACGTTTCGCATTTGTAGTATTTACAAAAGTTGAGAATATATCAATAAAATTTCTTACAGAGTTGATCTGTGGGTAGAGTTGGTTCTTAAAGATACTTCAATATGTCGACGATTTATTCTTCATTTTATTCTGGAACTTGCTTGATTACAAATGTGTTGTAGTTTGTAGTATAAACCCTTACAATACAAGAATTGAACTAGCTCAGTTTTCATCCTATTATTTCAGGCGAAAAAAACTTTCTGCCGAAATTCGATTGTCCAATTAAGAGTATTAAGAGATAATGTTAAGGATACATTTAATATTCTTTTGTAATATTTTAATTTCAAACATTTTTTATGGTTAAATATAAGTAAATCTATGATATAGAATTCAAACATAACATTTCCAATTTTATAAATATTCAACGTGTATTTTCAAGTTTAAACCATTGTATAACATAATTTTATTATTATATTCAAATTATAAAACTTTCTTTAAATTCTAAGAACCACGACATATTTTACATTTACAAATTTATTTATTGCTTTATACATTAGACCACTCGCTTTATTGCCTAGGGTCATAGTAAATAAAGGGTTTAATCTGGATATCCATTCCTAAGATTATGTTTCCCAAATATGTATGATAAATGTTATTACTTTAACAAGGGATGATCCGGAACTACATACTTCGACTTATAACACCAATACTTAATTAGTACATAATGATATTTTATTATTTATTAGTTAAGATTAGATTTCTAAGACCCTATCATAAACCTTAGGTATGGTTGTCCGTAGATATAATATCCACGAATTAATAACACAGAAAAATTCCGTTATAACGTCAAAGAATACAATGTACAACAATATGCGCTTTTAATTATATAATAGTTTGTAGGGGTTGCGGTTCTAAGATTTTCATATTTTATTTTGTAGGGCAAAGTTACGTTGAAAATGTTACAAAAAGGTTTCAATGATGAGTGCATGTCAAGAATGAGAACGTTTAGTGATACCAAATATTCAAAGGAAGCAGAGAACGCGTACAATATGAAGAGCGATCTCGACGACCTTCAAGATCAATTGATGAAAACCACGTCAAGGAAATAATATGTCATGTGCTCAGAAATCGCCGGTTGACAATTAGAAACCTAGTAGATAATACTAGGATTTCATTTGGAATCGATCTAAATAATTTTAAAAGAGCATTTGCACTTCAAGGCGGTATTTTTTTTTCAAAAAGAACGACTTTTTTCCAACAAATATTATTTGACCATTATGAGTCGTTTGCGCGAAGCCATACATCTAAAACGCCTTAAATTATGAAAACGCTCCATTTTGTTCGACATTAGGTATTTGGTCAAAAATTCAACACATTGTTTACAGCCACTGCATTCAACTGATTCAGCAACGGGCGACTTTTTTCTATTTCCAGGACTTATAAGCTGCTCCATGACACAGTTTTGGTCACAGTTGGGACACAGTTTTTTGGTCTGAAGGCTACACCAAAAATCGACTTTCAGAACTTATTTTATTTGAAATGTAACTTTTATAAAACTAATCCATATATGTACTTAAAAAAAAATGAATGGAATAAAATTTTCAAACAAAGTTAGGACAACAATAACATTGAGTAAAAAATTTCACAAAAACTTTTATTTATAATATAAAATTAAATCAAGGGTCTATAATGCACAAGTATTCTGGAACTTAGTGAAAGTAGGTACTCATACCAATTCCAATAAGATAAAGCTACTAATTTTTTTAGAATTTTTTCTATTCGATTTTTTCAGTAAATTTATTAATTTTAGTTTATTTTATTTTGATCAAACAACTTAGTATATATAAATTTTGAAACGAATTCCGTATTTATAGTTTGTAAAGAATCAACGTTTTCTATCTACATTTTTTCAGAATGGTTTTAATGGAATGAATATATGGAATATTTTTAAATTGTTTTGTGATTATTGATTTCTAAATTACTGGTACTTTAACAAATTTAAAAAAACAATTTATTCTGTTTTTGGTCTGTAAGATCATAGCAATTCATTTTCACTGATGATAATGTCAAAACACAGTTCAGAAGCGGCACCATTGGTATAATCCGACTGTTATCTGAGTCATCTCTATATACTATTTCTTAATGTATAAATATTATAGAAACAAATTTGTGTCAATATTAAACTTTAAGACTTAGTTTATTGCTAATGATATAAATAAACACAATGTTTTTAGTGTTTTAAGAAGTTTAACTCTAACTCTAAGCAATTTCACTTTCATAATTCCTTCAAAGCTGCACAAATTCTTTCTCATCGCCGTCTGATTTAAAACGTTTTCGCAATCGATCACGATGTTAATATTGAATTATATTTAATTTTTGTTTTTTCTCTTCCAAATTCATTTCAATTTTAAAAGGTTTCTGTGCCACACTATTCGTAGAACACGAGTTTGAAATAAAGATAACATAAGAAAAAAGTATGTTCAAGCAATAGATTTGAAATGTGCGATTAGGTCCAAACTTGTCATTTTGATAATTAACGGTTGCTAGACTTTATTTTTTTAAGAAATAAGTAACGGGTGTTCTGAAACATTCGGAGTCAAAGTAGTCCTTGAAAATATGAAGTCATGTCTGATATAGATTGATACATTTACTTAATACAATTTTATAGGTTATCATACACGCAAATGTACTTAAGTAAAGATATACGATTTTTTGTTCAGAGCCCACTTGACTTCGAATGTTTCTGAACACCCGTTAGTTGCACACTGCATTAATTGATCGTACCTCGTATTCACGTTTACTTTTGTGAAGTAAAAAACAGTCCGATAGTAAGTAAAATCTGTTTGATAAACTCAGAACACTGTTACCAATGGTGGGGAAATTTCCCTAGATCTAGGGAATTTCAAGTGTTGTTAGGGAAAAAGGGAATTTTGCTCAAATTGGTTCAAAATCTAGGGAATTTTATCTATTCCCATAATATATAAAACGGTACGTAATAAAACCACAAAAGCTGGTTATTATTTATAAATATAGATAAAAGCGACATCTAATGTCTCGAAGCATGAATTTGTATGCTACCAAAGTTTCCAATAATATTTAGGACGAAAACTTCAGTACAATAAGATGGTATGCTTAGGGGAATCACAAGCGTATAAACCGCTTTTTCAATTTTAAAGTTGTATAGTTATTTCTTATAAATATTTTTTTAAGCAAGTTGAAAGTTTTACATAGTGTTAATTCAAAAAGGTAAATATTTTAGATTTTCTCTTAGTCAACGATTAATTAAAATTTGTATATTATAGTTTTGTATAGAAAAGATAGAATATGTCATCAACCCCTGGCCCGTCTTCTGTAAAAGATGTATCGCAATTATCCTCACCATCTTCATCTGAGGAAGCACGGAATATTCCAAAAAAGAGGAAGAAAAAATCTTATACACAGAAATATAATACTCGGTGGGAACAGGATCCGCAATTTAAAAACTGGTTACAACTCAGCAAAAAAGGGGAGATCTACGCATATTGTAAGGCATGTAAAAAAGATTTTATATGTGGTAAATCGGAAATTTTAAAACACGCACAAGGAAAAACACATATAAAATTAGCTAGTTCTGTTACCAAACAGCAATCTTTGACTGACATGGCATCCTTAATGCAAAATACTACTTTGGAAAAAAAAATTAAAACCGCCGAAATAAGAATAGCTGCTTTTCTGTGGAACACAATATTTCTTTTAATAGCTTAGATCATTTATCTGAAATCATAAGAACCACATTTACTCATTCTGATATCGCAAATAATTATACAAATAATCGTACGAAGGCAACTGCTATAGTTAATAATGTAATCGGTTCTTATAGTTTTGAGAAAACGATAAAATTATTAAGATCCAATAAATTTTCGTTAATTGTCGATGAATCCACCGACAAAGCATCCATCAAGCATTTAGCGCTAATAGCGAGAATATTTGATGGAACACACATAAAAGATTTGTTTTTTGGACTGCTAAAGGTACCCAGTGGCACAGCAGAAGCATTATATAATAGTATCACGGAATATTTTTCGAAATATAATATTCCTTATAAAGAAAACCTGATAGGCTTCGCGGCCGATAGCGCAAGTGCAATGATGGGCATACACAATTCATTGTCAACTAAGTTAAGAGCAGATATTCCAAACTTATTTATAATAAAATGTGTTTGCCATTCTTTTAACTTATGTGCAAGTTATGCATGTGAAAAGCTACCTCCCTTTATCGAAGATCTTGTAAGAGACATATATAGTTATTTTCAATATAGCTACAAAAGACAAGTAGAATTCATAGAATTTCAAGAATTTTTAGCATTAAAGCCACACAAAATGTTACAGCTTTCGCAAACTCGATGGTTATCCTTATTGTTAGTTGTTAGGAGATTCTTAGAACAATATGACGCTTTAAAATTGTATTTTCTAAATGCACAATTAACTGACAAAAATGTGACTGTACAAAGCATATCAAATCGTCTCCAAGATCCCTCCGTAATATTATATTTCCATTTTCTGGATTATATTTTGCCTTTCTTTACAAATTTTAATATAGAGATGCAATCTGAAGGCATTAAAATCCACGTATTACATAAACATGTAGAAACTGTGTTAAAATCACTATTGGATTGTTATTTAAAAAGAACTTATTTGGATAGAACGCCAATTGAAAATGTCGAGTATAGAAACCCAGATAATTTTGTGGATCTAGACCTAATTTATTTAGGAGCCTTTGTGATGGGCATACTTGTTAATAATACACATACGCTAACTATAAATCAGTTAACCAGTTTCAGACGGCAATGTTTAGATTTTTTAATTGAGGGATGCCATCAGATATACAAGAGGTTCGACAATAGAAATAGGTCTGTCATTATTTTAAAACAAATGGAAATGATTTCCCCAGTCGATGTAATATCAAAAACACACGAATCATTAGTCCCTTTAGCAATTAATTTTCCAAACTTGATAGGGAATCTATTAAATGAAATAGATAGAGAATGGCGAATTTTAAGAACTAGAGACCTATCTCAATTTACAGGACTAACGATTGATGGATTTTGGAAAAAAATTTCCAGTCTTAAATTCGGGAACGATATGCCTTTGTGTCCTATATTGTGTAAATTTGTTTTTAATTTATTTAGTTTGCCACATTCCAGTGCGACAGTAGAATGAATATTATCTCAAATCAATTTAAATAAAACCAAACATAGAAATAGATTATCAACTGAAACACTGACTGAATGGCATTCTACATTCTAAGGCACTTATGAAAGATAACTGTTACACATTTGAACTAGATAATGATTTATTTAAAAAGTTCAATGCAAAATGGGATTAAAAATATTAAGTAAACATGTTATATATTTTGTTAATTTATTTAAATGTAATATCAAATATATTGTTTATTTTTTACATGCTTTATTTTATTATTATACGAAATCATTTATTTATTTTATACTTTTTATTGTTATGTGAAATAATATGCTTTATTGATATTTTTTGTATTATTCTTCAAATTAAAATTACCCTTTTATTGCAAATATAATCTTATCTATACCTTCCGTTTTATTTTAATGTTATAACAGAAATAAATAATACTAATGTATACACTTTTAATAGAGTGTATTATGCAACCTGCAATGCCGTTGTGCATGTATGGAAATCAGAATCGCTTATTTTTAATGTGTCTAGGGAAATTAGCAGCAAAATTCTAGGGAATAAAAAAATCTCCGTCGGCAACACTGACTCAGAATAATATGAATAGTTATTTCCATGTTATTATATGACTATTGTTTTGAAAAAAAAATCTGTAGATAGCAATATAGGTTATACCACAGGGTTATCCATTAATAAAATATCTAATTATATTCTACCGTTTTAGCAAAATGTTTAAACAAATTGGAACAGGGATACTTAAATCAACACATATATGTTCATTGAAACAAGTAATTCGTTGTAAGAGAAACGCAGTAAAGAAATTAACCTTAAATCCTGGAATACAACATCAAATGAAGTTATTGAAGGAAAGTGATCAAGATGAATTCGATTTCAATGAAATAGAATCGGTGGAATCAGATTTTATGAATTTAGGATCTGCACATGAAAATCATTTAAAAGAATTGCAGAAATTTAAAGACAGAGAAAAGGTGTTTATAGTTAAACAGAAGTATTTCAAGGAAAAGTTTCCAAATTTTTTAACTTGGAATGATAAGGAACAAATACAGTATTTACATAGAACAAATCCAGAAGAATGGACAATAGAAAAACTATCAGATGGGTTTCCTGCACTTCCAGATACAATCAAAGTAAGATTATGAATTATTGGAAATTGATCAATTCACATATTTAATAGAAATAGGTTAAATCGCATTTACAGCTTTTTTAATTTAAATTACTTGATTATAAATATTTTGTTTTTTATTTTTATTAACTCCTGCAATAGATTTTGATAACTTACAGCACTTAAAAATGTTTTACACAACTTTTTTTTAGAAAATAGTGAGGTCTAATTGGTCAAAGTCAGCTTCTAAAATTCAAAACCATGATAATTCAGTAAAGAGGAATTGGGAATTATTTAATAATGGTTACTTAAATTTATCTCGAACGTTAACAGAACATCTACACAAGTTCACAAATAGAAACTCTAATGTTAGCCAAAATATAATTAATAAGAAAGATATGAAGAAACTCGTACCAAAAACAAATGGTGAATTTTCAGAGATAATTAAAAGTTATCGATGTCTTGAAACTAAAAATAAGTCAATTGACAAAGATGAGGCACCACATTGTCTAGATACAGTAAATGATCAGAACAATTCAAAAGAGGAAACATACCTTCTTAACAAGGATGTTCCACAAAATAATAATAATGTAACATTAGAATATTTGAAAGATTCCATAATGCAGAAAGTTCATCAAGGTAAAGATTTGGATGAAGATGATAAAGTATTACTAACAGAAATAAATACTAGAAGAAGTACTATTGAAGATTCAAAATTAGAAAATCATATGGTAGATATAATGGAAGTTTCAAAAACAGCATATGTTAGCACAAATATTAAAACTGAAAAAGATTTGAGTTACTTAAAATACCCTGAAAAAATAGTAATTCCAAAAAATAAATTAAAACATGGTTATACATATGAATTAAATGATTGTTATTATGACAGCGATGGATTATTTTTGTATAGGGTTCCTGGAATGGAAAAATAAAAACATCTCTAAATTTTAACATCTTATTTATTTAAACAGTATTTAAAAAAAATGACTAGCTCAAGCTTACAAAATTAAGTAACAAAAAGAATGCAGATATCGTCATTAAAAATGCTGTGTTAATAGTATTAAAGAATTGCGTGAGTCACATCAAATGTTTTTGAAGTTTCATTTAATAAAAATATATGTACATACAATAAATATAATCAAAATTAAAAAATAATATATAATACATAAAAATAGAGTTGTAATAATGTCAAATGCAACACACTTGCAATGTTTCCAATGATGTATTAAAAGGATTTGATTACTAATATATATTTTCTAGAATGGGCTGACACCAAATTTTACATGATACAATTTAATTTGTATATTTTAAATACCTTTAGTTCAAAATAATTTTTTCAATCCTTTACCTTATTTTTTATATAGCCTTAAGGATTGCTTATAACTAAAGACGGCAGACTATGTGCCCCACACTGTTAAATTTAATAATACACATAAGGTGTATTAGATAAAAATGTAGATTTTACAAAATTAGGGCAACTTTTTACCAATACTGAAGATCCATTGTACAGATACAAAGAGCACTTTAACTATGCAAATATAACATCTCTCAACGTTGAACAATCCTCAGTATATAAACATATTATTATTAAATTTGACAGTGTGGGCACGTAGTCTGCCGTCTTTACTTATAACTTATAAGTCTTATAACCATGGACATACAGCTGTGAACAATAAATTTTGGTTGTTAATGTCACTATAAAATTTGAGGAAATTGTCACAATGTAGATTTTTGCCCTGATTGATTATATCGATTGCCAATGAAATGTCAATATAAATTTGCAATTTGTCAAAGCCTTTTTTGAATTATATTTAATTGGTCACCACATCCTGTTTTAACAAAGTAAGGATTATTTCCTTAATAGAAACTGGACTCTCTGAAGCTGCAGTAGCATCTCGTCTAGGACTTGCTAAAACTTCCATAAATTTTATTATTAAATTATAGGTTATAACCATTCCGACCGTTTCACAATACAGCAACTTACATTTTGTCAAAGAATGACATTGACGACTAAAATTTATTGCTCGCTGCTGTACTTTTGAATAAATTATATTTTTGAATTTAATTCAATTATTCTAATATCTAACGTTTAGAACAGAACAATATAAATAACTTAAACATTAAAAATGTCTTCCTGTGGACATAATACAAAAAACAATCATTGAAACACTATTTTAAATTAAATCTAAACTGGCGGACAAAAGAACTGATCCACTCTTTTTTTTACATTATAAAACGGTCTTCAATATGTCAAAATAATAATTATTATAGCGGTCATAATGTGTCATGTAATAAGTCATAATATTACTATGATGGTCTACTTAAATGAAGTAGGTATAACCTCCAAATTCACACCATGCAAATATACTTAAAATGTTATTAAATGTCAATATGATCGGTCAGTTTTTTGTCCGCCCGTTTACCTATTTTGATAAGACATAGGTTTTATACTAATCTATACATTTCTAGTTTTTATAGTAATAGAAATATAAGATTTTGGACTAAGTAAATAGTGACAATTTAATACAAATAGTCATTATTTTTTGCTTTTGATAAGGGCATACCAATTCTTTTCAATGAATTACATTTGCATGTTGATCACATGATCAGAGCCTAGTACAAACATAATAAGACAACAGATTAAAATATATTAACGTGTAGTAATCAACGAAATGAAAACCTGTAATCAGGAAATGCAGTACTAAACGTAAATGAAATTTAATGAATGGATATCCATTATAAAAGAATAATAATGAACATTTACATACACTTATTGGAAAAGCTTTACATTTTTTATAAAGAGACTACAAATCGGCTGGCGGTTAATTCTTTATTTACTCGATAACTTAATCTCTGTCGGTCGGTTGGACACTTAAATATTCGCCATAGGGCTAATTTTGCAACCCTCTGAATTTGGTTATATGAAGAATGTATTTAGATAACGTGCCTTTAAAAACGTTCCTCATTAGAGACGACCATGCTTATTCAAAATTATACGTTTGTGACAGATTGCATGCACTGTCATCAACTATTATCAAAAAGCATGGCCGTCTCTGATAAGGAAAGTTTTTGAAGGCACGTTATATCAATGAACTGGGACATATAGGTTGGGAATGAATCACGAGTTTCACAGGCTTACAAAAGGTAGTAAAGTCGATAAATTAGTTAAAAAAACTACAGTTTGTATAAATGTCTTGAAAATATATTTTACAGAAAAGTCAAGAAGTTTGAAAAAATACTGAGGAACAACTTGGGAAGACAAATACCAAAATATTTAGGAAAGAAAAGTTAGTAATGTAAAAAAGAAAACAGCGACTAGATATGGAAAACAAAAATAAAACAAGAGTCCTAAAATATCAAGAAAGCTTGTATTGGAGAGTTTCAATGCGAAAAAAGAGAAAAAAGCGATGTTTGAAAAATAGCATTAGTGAAGAATTACATAATATAAGCATCCTTTTGTTTGGGATTATTTGCTATTTACTCTTGCTTAAAAAATTACTGTCAATTTTCCTAAAATTTCTTCTAAAAACAATCAAAATGCGTTTTTCTGATATTTTAAATAAATGGAACAAATAATTAATTAACCCTTTGACAATGTTAGCATATATGGAATACACATTATTTTCAGCATGTTAGAATGCATTTTGACTTGCCTTTGGTCAATTAAATTTAATTGATGAGATGTTGATTGATTGTAAAGAATGTAAGAAAGATCTAAATCTTGTCTAAAATAATATAAAAAAAATTGTTAAATTTTAGAAAAAAATAATCAAATTTCAGTTACTGAATGATAAGGAATTGGAAAAATAACAGGTTGAACAAGTTTATTCTAACGGGTGTTCAGAAACATTCGAAGTCATGTGGGCTCTGAACAAAAAATCGTATATCTTTACTTAAGTATCTGATTTGTAATAATTACACAGGTCTACAGTGATTTTGATGTTTGAAAGCTGTTTGCTAATTTGTATATGTTTGGAGGCCCTTATTCCAAAAAAACGCCATATTTTTGCTCTACCACGTAAATTTTTTTTATAGCGCTCTATATCTTAAAAATGTTAATTTATTAATATACATACCTATGACAAGAATATGTTTGTTCCATGTTAGGCATGATTTTTAAATGAATTGATTTTTATGAAATTAAATGTGATTTGGCAACGCTGGTTAATATTAGATTTCTCAGCAAAGCAACAGAGTCGGCGCAGAAGCGTCAATATAACGTTAAAACCTGCTTATGTGCAATTTGGTTGTGTTAGTCGTCGTGCTACTGTGTCCGCGCGCTTGTTGTCTTCGTTGTTGCGTATTTTAAGTGTTCTAGAACGTATAAATATGGAAAGAAGACATTGTGTGAACAATCCGAATAACTTTTGTTATATCTGTGGTAGTTATGTCGTAGTAAAGCAGAGGCAAACTATAACTTCGTTTGTGAAAAATGTATACCACGCTTATTTTGATGTAAAAATTGGCGACCAAGACAAGTCCTGGGCTCCTCATACTGTTTGTTCCGTTTGCGTTGAAGCATTAAGAAACTGGCAAAAAGGTAGGAAGAAATGTTTAAGCTTTGGTGTTCCTATGGTATGGCGAGAGCCTAGAAATCACAGTGATGATTGTTATTTTTGTTCGTGTAATGCAAGGATTCAACAGAAAAAATAAGGAACAAATTGTGTATCCCAATCTTGACTCTATTCGACCAGTTCCTCATGGATCAGAAGTACCGATACCTACCGCCCCAAAAGCACTAGAAAACGTCATATCGTCAGAATCAGAGGAATCTAATTGCGACCCAGATGACTCAGATTTCACACCAGATTTCAGAGAGCCCGAAGTGTTTAACCAGAGCGAACTAAATGATTAATTAGAGATTTTCACCTTCCAAAGGATGCATCCGAATTGTTAGCCTCCCGACTTCGTGAGAAACATTTACTGGCACCTGGCGTCACATCAAGCTTTTACCGGGATCGCGAAAAAGAGTTATGTCAATATTTTACTCAAGACGGACCGCTAGTGTATTGCAACAATATTCCAGACTTTCAAAATTAGAAAATGTGCCGTATGTAAAAGAAGAATGGCGCCTGTTTATTGACTCAAGTAAGCGTAGTTTAAAAGGCGTTTTATTGCACAATGGTAACGAGCTGGCCTCGGTTCCCGTTGCCCATTCGGTACATTTAATGGAAACGTATGAAAATTTTGAACTTCTTTTAAAGAAAATAAACTACCAAGAACATCAGTGGATGTTTTGTGGTGACCTTAAAGTGCTGTGCATGCTACTAGGACAACAAGGAGGTTATACAAAATTTCCATGCTTTATTTGTGAGTGGGATAGTCGAGCAAGGGATAAACATTGGACTCAAATAGAATGGCCCTCTAGAACAAGCCTTACCCCTGGTAGCAAAAATGTATTAAGAGATAGCTTGGTTGACCCCAAAAAAGTTTTACTGCCTCCTCTCCATATCAAACTTGGCTTGATGAAGCAGTTTGTTAAAGCCCTAGACAAAAACGGACAGTGTTTTAAATATTTGTGCGAGACATTTCCAGCCTTATCCGATGCCAAGTTAAAAGAAGGTATTTTTGTTGGGCCGCAGATAAGAACATTTTATGCAAAGACAAGGATTTTCAAAACACAATGACCAATGTCGAGAAAAACGCCTGGGTTTCATTTAAAGAAGTAATTGATAAGTTTCTTGGGAACTCTAAGGACGGAAACTACGAAAATATTGTTCAAAATATGTTACAACACTTTCATCGTTTAGGTTGTAATATGAGTTTGAAAGTGCATTTCCTGTTTTCACACTTGAACTATTTTCCTGAAAATCTTGGAGCAGTTAGCGAAGAACAGGGAGAGAGGTTTCATCAAGACATTAAGGAAATGGAACGGCGATACCAAGGCAGATGGAGCATAACGATGATGGCGGACTACTGCTGGATGTTAAAACGGGATATGCCCTTAAAAACATACAACCGAATGTCCGGACAACGCAGCTTTCTGGCAAAAAGACAAAGATTTCACTTAAAAAAGACTGAGTAAAGTATTTTTTTCCACTTTTTTAACTTGTATTCAACCTTTTTACTCAATAAACAAATAAATTTTTTTAGAAATATCGTTTTTTTTCATTTAATATTTGCAAAAAACCTTACGTGATACAAATAAATGCATAGAATTCTTGAAATCAGCCTACGAAAATTATATAAAATCAGTTTTCAAAATAAAAACATCTGTCAAAAAGTTTAATTTTGTAGACCTGTGATATTAAATGTCAACTGTTGTCTGTCAAAAATCAATCTATCTCAGACATGACTTCATATTTTCAAGGACTACTTTGACTTCGAATGTTTCTGAACACCCGTTATATATACAAAGTGTTTCCGACTAACTTGGCCAAACTCTAGGAGCGTATTCTACTCACTAAAATAATCATAAAAGTTCATATACAACATTTACGGAAAATGCTCTCGTAAATAGTTGTGATGGTTTTTCACTATTGTTCATAATTTCGCAAGTTATGGAATATAACTTTATTATTGCAGTACTTATAAAATTTTATTATTTTAACGATTGCTCGAAGTGCTCACTTACCTTGGGCAATAACACAGGTCTCACAGGGTCTTATCATCGATTGTCTTACACGGTGAAAAATTCAACGAGTCTCGATTGAAAACCATGCTCGATGCGTTGTTGGAAAACTTGCGCGTTTACAATTGGTGTTTGATATACGATACTTATCTCCATAAGAAAAAATCACATGGATTGCAATCAGGTGCAAAGGTTACGGATACCTCGCATTCAAGAAGTGTCATACAGCAACGCTAAAATGTGCAGGAGCCCCATCTTGCATGAATAATAAATTTTGTCGTATTTGCAATGGAACAGCAACGCTTTTAACTTTTCTTCTAACAACTGCCTATCATACTGACCATTAAGTCTCGGTGGTAAAAATACTGGTCTCAATAGGTAGTTGTCAACTATGCCGGCCCAAACGTTGTAGGAAAATCTTTGTTGATGTCAAGTATGTGCTATTTCATGCGGATTCACGTCTGACCATCGATGATTATTACGAGTATTCATTATTTCTCTCTTGAAAAATTGCATTCATCGGTAAAAAGAACACTATTATGAAAATTAGGGTCTTTTCATTGTTCTAAAAACCAACGACAAAATTGCAATCGTGGAAGTCGTCATCTGAAAGAGCTTGCACTGTCTGTACATGAAACGGGTACAATAATTGGTCATGAAGAACATTCAAAACAGTCTACGATGAAATACCAACATCAGCAGCAATTCGTCTAGTACTTGAGTCAGCATCAACTATCTCAAGAATATCTTCTTCTATAGCAGCATTACGAACTGTTTGGTTAGCCCCACAGTCGAAAGAAACCTTCGCGAAGGATCCTGTCTCTCCAAGACGACGGTGAATAGCCGCAAAAGTACCTTTAGCTGGACAATGTCGCGCTGGATATGTTTCACGATACAGCCGGACAGCTTCTTGGGAATTTCCGTTCGCACGTCCATAAGTAAAATGGGTATCTGTCATTTCTGCATTTGTGTATTTATACATTATGAGAAACTTAAAAGTGTTACACTTCAATATGGCATGTATGTATGAAACTTAATGTCAATATTGACATTACCACACTTTTTGTGGATGAGATTTCGGGAGGTGGACCATCCTTCGAATCTCAAGGCACCGATTGCTATGATCATATTGATGAACTTTATTCGAGCAATCGTTAAAATAATAAAATGTTATAAGTATTACAATAATAAAGTTATATTCCATAATTTGCGAAATTATTAACAATAGTGAGAAACAACCACAACTATTTAAGAGAGCGTGTTCCGTAAATTTTGTATATGAACTTTTATGATTACTTTGGTGAGTAGAATACGCCCCTAGAGTTTGGCTAAGTTAATCGGAAACATCTTATACAGGGTGGTCCTTAAGTTCATCACCAAATTTTAGGGTGCGATTCCTTGGGTTATCTCGAGAGAAATAGTTCCTATAAACATTTGTCCTAAAGTTTTCCGTTGTAGAGATACAGGCTGTTTAATTTTTCAAAAAAAAAATTTTTATTTCAAAAATTTAAGAAACGGTTACAATAAACCCTAAAGGTACTGTTGAAAATGACCACCAACAGCTAATATGCAGGCTTCTATCCTCCTATTCAATTGCATACTCACACGCTGAAGAAGTCCGGGAGTGTTTCGAATTGTTTCGCATCCAACAATTAGGCGATTTCTTAGGTCATCAAGATCTTGAATTGGCGAAGTATAAACAAGGGATTTTAAATGTCCCCACAGAAAAAAGTCTAGAGGATTCAAATCAGATCTATTCTGATATGTCCTATTTAAAAATTGCCTAGCTTGTAAACTAAAGTGTGCTGGAGCGCCGTCATGCATAAACCAAAGTTCATTTCGGATCAAAAGTGGAATATCTTCTAAAAGGCCAGGCAACTCGTTTTCAAGAAATAGCCGATATGATGCACCATTAAGTCGTATAGGAAGGAAAAAGGGACCAATTAAATAATTATTAATTATCCCCGCCCATACATTTAAGGAAAATTGCTCTTGAAAGTGCATCTCCCTTATGGCATGCGGATTTTCATCTGACCATAAATGGTTGTTGTGGAAATTCCTAATACCATTTCTGGAGAAGTTCGCCTCGTCAGTAAACAGAATGTAGGTTAGAAATTGTGCATTTTGGGCAATTTTTTGTCGGAACCAATCACAAAGGACTAAGCGTTGCGGAAAGTCACGCGGAAGAAGAGTCTGTACTCTCTGAATATGGAAAGGATATAATTGTTGATCGTGTAATATCCTTAAGATGGTTTGATGGCTTGCGTTTACCGTTACACCAATCTTTCTTGTACTGGTTTCTGGATGTTCATCGATTATCTGCAGAACAGCTTCCTCTAAATCGGGTGTTCTTTTAGTTTGAGGTCTTCCCGAAGTATTTTTGTTTCTCTCAAATGTACCAGTTTCTGCTAGACGACGGTGAATATTACTGAAGGTTTCCGCACAAGGTACAAGTCGTCGAGGATATTTTTGGTGGTAAATACGCCTTGCTTCATAACTATTTCCATTAGCTAGACCGAACACAAAATGCATATCTGCCATTTCAGCATTTGTATAATTCACCATAATTACAAAAAAAGATTGGTAGGTACGAACTTTCAAATTAATTATTGTTTGACAATACTTATGACAGTTACGTAAGTACAAATAAATGCCGTAAACATGACAACCAACACAACAGTTCCCTAAATCGATTTCTAAATTTTTGAAATAAAATTTTTTTTTGTGAAAAATTAATCAGCCTGTATCTCTACAACGGAAAACTTTAGGACAAATGTTTATAGGAACTATTTCTCTCGAGATTACCCAAGGAATCGCACTCTAAAATTTCTCGAAGAAAATTAAGGACCAACCTGTATATTATATAAGTATCTATATATCAAAATTTTATCAAACTTAAGGATTTAATCAAACGAAGAAGAGGCAGCAGAGAAGTAAGTAATGATATATTAAAATTACTCCACGAATGAGGAATTAGTTGTACCGTATTTCTACAAAAATCTTAGTTGATAAAAAAATATTTGATATGATAAAAATCAATACTGGGTGAATCAACGACCTGACAAAATACATTTGCTCATCAATGATGAATATAACAGAAAATTCATATGCTGGAGTTGATAGGGTTGCTATTGCTGCACATTCTAAAAATCTATACACTACCTATTTATTTTAGAAAATATTTCTTAGATGCCTGATAAACCTCTTGGTTCTCAAGTTTGTATTAAATTTTACAGCCTATTTTGTATATTAAAGTAATAATTTCCCCATAGTTTTCTTAGATAGAATATATTTATACAAAGCTAGAAAAGAAACAATATTTTGAACTATTCATGTTCCTACTTTACTAATTATTATTATTTTGACATGTAGATAGGTTACGTATATGCTTTCTTTGGTTATATTGCAAGTAACATACTAAAATTTTACAATATTGCAAAACATGACGTTTATAACGAGCCATCGAAAAAATTCGTAATTGGAGTAGACTGTGAAATTGGGTTGGTACTTTAGCCACTTCCACATAATGACATTTATTATTTGACATTGAAACTATAAGTTTGTGTCAAATTTTTCAAAACTCTTAAGAAAATTAAATTTATTTAAAAAATGGTATTCATATTCAACATAGAACAAAAAGCAAAAATTATCGAATGTTATTTCCGTACAGGTGTGAAAGTAAATGGCGAGTGGCAGTATTCAATTACGGCATGCATGGCTGATTTTAGTGAAGAACATCCTGAATTAGTGCTTGACTACAATGATTTTTACAATGTTTTGACAAATTGTGTAAAGTTATTCAGAGAGACTGGTAGCGTCGGTCGAAAAACTGGAAGTGGACGGCTATATGTAAATTTTGATTATGATTTCGATATTAAATAAATTATTTGTTTTCTTTTTTTTGTAGTATCATTTCAATGCCATAACCTATTTTTACAATGAAACCAAATGAAACTGTCAAGCATCAAGTAATGTGTCATTATGTGGAAGTGGCTAAAGTACCAACCCAATTTCACAGTCTACTCCAATTATGAATTTTTTCGATGGCTCGGTATTTTATGATGACAAACGATTATTTCCGCGATTGAATATTGACTTTATTTGGCTCTGCAGTACCGATTTGAATCACATGCTTTGAATTTGGCCTTGAACTGAAAACTTATGCTTTATGAACTTTACATAATACTATTTGTTTGTAGATTTTTCACTTGTATTATTGCTCTATTTAATATCACTACCGACCAAATTTAAATTTTCTCAACCCTAAAGTGCAACCAACCCATTTCTTTTCCATAATTCTCTTAAATACATGATAAAATCATCTTAATTGTGTGTGACATATATAGTCAGTTCGTTTTATATAGGCGAGAAGGATGAATGCGCATTAGATCATAACGATATACATTGGAACAATTACCGTACAAATGTATCTCTCAACTATTGTTCGAGATATTTCAATTAAAGAGAAAAAGTGACATTTCTATGTGTGTCTTTAAGTGCCATTAATTCAGGATTATCAGGCCATAAAATGAAATAACTTGGTATGGCGTTTGCACAAGGTGTGCCATGAGATACATTTGTACGGTAATTGTTCCAATGGATATCGTTATGATCTAATGCGCATTCACCCTTCTCGCCTATATAAAACGAACTGACTATATATGTCACACACAATTAAGATGATTTTATCATGTATTTAAGAGAATTATGGAAAAGAAATGGGTTGGTTGCACTTTAAGGTTGAGAAAATTTAAATTTGGCCGGTAGTGATATTAAATAGAGCAATAATACAAGTGAAAAATCTATAAACAAATAGTATTATTTATAGTTCATAAAGCATAAGTTTTCAGTTCAAGGCCAAATTCAAAGCATGTGATTCAAATCGGTACTGCAGAGCCAAATAAAGTCAATATTCAATCGCGGAAATAATCGTTTGTCATAAAATACCGAGCCATCGAAAAAATTCATAATTGGAGTAGACTGTGAAATTGGGTTGGTACTTTAGCCACTTCCACATAATGACACATTACTTGATGCTTGACAGTTTCATTTGGTTTCATTGTAAAAATAGGTTATGGCATTGAAATGATACTACACAAAAAATGAAAACAAATAATTTATTTAATATCGAAATCATAATCAAAATTTACATATAGCCGTCCACTTCCAGTTTTTCGACCGACGCTACCAGTCTCTCTGAATAACTTTACACAATTTGTCAAAACATTGTAAAAATCATTGTAGTCAAGCACTAATTCAGGATGTTCTTCACTAAAATCAGCCATGCATTCCGTAATTGAATACTGCCACTCGCCATTTACTTTCACACCTGTACGGAAATAACATTCGATAATTTTTGCTTTTTGTTCTATGTTGAATATGAATACCATTTTTTAAATAAATTTAATTTTCTTAAGAGTTTTGAAAAATTTGACACAAACTTATAGTTTCAATGTCAAATAATAAATGTCATTATGTGGAAGTGGCTAAAGTACCAACCCAATTTCACAGTCTACTCCAATTACGAATTTTTTCGATGGCTCGTTATAAACGTCATGTTTTGCAATATTGTAAAATTTTAGTATGTTACTTGCAATATAACCAAAGAAAGCATATACGTAACCTACCTACATGTCAAAATAATAATAATTAGTAAAGTAGGAACGTGAATAGTTCAAAAATATTGTTTCTTTTCTAGCTTTGTATAAATATATTCTATCTAAGAAAACTATGGGGAAATTATTACTTTAATATTCAAAATAGGCTGTAAAATTTAATACAAACTTGAGAACCAAGAGGTTTATCAGGCATCTAAGAAATATTTTCTAAAATAAATAGGTTAGAAATGTCAAAGTGATAATCAACCAATTTTGTACTTATTGCGACTAATTGATATTACTATTTATTATCAATATTGTTCTCAAAAGAACAGATTTTGTAATTTTTGATGACAAAGAATGCCTAACCTAGAAGTCAGAATATCGGAAACAAAGTCAATAAACAACAGTATTGAAATAATTTGACAGCAAGCCGAATACCATAAGACTATCTCCTCGACAATTTATCCTTTTTATTAATATAATATTTCAAAGACGTACGTCTTAACTTAAAATGACAAACGTGTGTGGTATTACAGCTCGTATTCATGTGTGTAAAGAGATAAAGTACAATTTGCGGTTCACACTTGGGCAGTACGAACTGAAAACTTATACTTTATGAACTGAAGTTACTTGATTTTCTGGAATGAAAATTTGTTATATAGCAACTGTCAAAGCATGTTGTGACATTTAAGTTTAATGACACTAATAGCTGATTTTATTCTTAGTACGGTTCGCGACATAAAAAACGGGACACTTTTTTTACCTATTGTGACACTACTTTGTTGCATCATATTAACTTAATAATGACAGATGCATAACCTTATATTAATAGTTACTAATATTGACAGAAGACTTACTTACAACACTAAATTAATGCAAAATCGTTATAAAACATCTCCCGAAATGAGCTTCATTTCGATACACTTTTTTTCATTTTTCAATGTTGGCGTTGTTCGAATACAGAAATAAATATCATTGCTGTCATTTGATTTTAAGAATTTATGTACATTTGACAGATATGATATATGTCCGTATTTTACACAAACAACGTATGTTGTATATAATTGACAACAACATATATATGTTTCGATGTCACTCATGGTTATATTTTTAAATGAAATATCAAGTAATGTTAACGAAAATTAATAAATAATATGTAATATAATATACTTCGCGGATAGCAAGATTTAAATTTGAAAATGTCAAGTATCAATGTGACCAACTGCATGCTTTATATAAAAATTAAACTCTGAACTTTCAAATTAAATAATTCCAATTTAAGCAATTTATTAATGTAAAACGCAAAATAGAAAAAATAGTATAAAAAACTCGTTCCATAAGGCCTTTTGCCGCACTCGCTCTTTAGAAAACTCGCCGCTATCGCGGCTCGTTTTCTAAACTGATCTCGTGCGGCAAAATGGTGCCTTATGAAACTTGTTTTTTAATATACTATAAACGGTATATGAGCTTAAATATAGGAACTGATAGTAATATCTTCCCAAACATTAACAAGTATTTGTATAATTTCAAATAAAAACATATTAATACAATGAACACATTTTCTTTGAGAAAATAAATTTGTAATTTTACACAATATAAGTTAATAATTACAAAATAGAGTGTGTTGAAGATGACATAATATAAACATTTATTCATGTGATACTGATAAAACTAATTACTTTATACATCTTTATTTGCCTCTAAATACTGCTTTGAGTTTTATATAATTTCCAAAGAAATTTTTAATATTTCTCGTTTTGTAATTTCGGCAAAAACATGTCTTAAAAATATTTATTAGACATTTCAATTTGTATATTACAAACAGCAACATGTGAATATTTGATTTATTAAATTAAATTGCACATTTATATAAATACATATTGTTTAAAAAAAATAATTAAGATAAAAACCTTTCTTACAGGAATTAGGTAAGAGAAACGATTTTAAAATAATTATATTGCAATTAATTATATTATATACAGGGTGTTTCTTATTGATATGGGAATATTTAAGGGTGTGAATCTACATGAAAAATAAATGATAGTTTGCTTTGTAAACTATGCTCCGAAAATGTTCCGTTGCAAAAATATAGGGTGTTGGAAAATGGTAGGTTTATGTTTTTTTCCAAAACATAAATAATTTTTTAATTCCCCATTCAAATTGAAACAAATCTTGAATTGTTTTCCTGTAATGCATCATTCATCATTCCAGGGCAACTAGATTTATGGCGAAATTGTATTCGTCAATTCTTACATTAATTTTGTCGGACAATTCAGTGATTTTAATTTTTTAAAACAACTCAAGAGAGCTCTTATGTTTCAAATTGAACGGGGAATTCAAAAATAATTTATATTTTCGAAAAAAACATAGGCATACCATTTTTTTCTTCAAAAATATAAAAGTACGTGCCCGTACGCACGCCACTGTCAAAGCTAATATAATATTTTTAACTATGCACCTTTATTAACAGTCGTTACGTATTAAATTTAACTGAAATATCTCAAGCGGTTTCGAAAATATTAATTAATTTCCATTTTTTTCCTAAAACTTTAACTGTATTTTCATAACGGAACATTTTTTATAAAGCATATAAATATACCACAGTTTATAAAGCAAACTATCATTTATTTTTCATGTAGATTCACACCCTTGAATATTCGCATCAATAAGGAACAAACGGTACTATATTGGGTGTTCAGATGGTAAAGTAATCCAGGCAAATTTGAAGTCAGGTCTATTTAATATAGAATTCGATAGAACTATATTTTTACAAATGAATTGCGTTTTCGCGAAGTACTGTAATTGTAATATTCTTTCTACACTTTACGAGGCTATTTTATTCGAATTTTTCATAGAAAAAATTCGCCCTCAAGTAGGAATCGAACCCACGACCTCTGGCTTGCCGGACCATTGCTCGACCACATCAACAGCTCAGTGGCCGAGCAATGGTCCGGCAAGCCAGTTCGATTCCTACTTGAGGGCGAATTTTTTCTATGAAAAATTCGAATAAAATAGCGTCGTAAAGTGTAGAAAGAATATTTACAACTATATTTTTACTTAACACAATTTTGTAGGTTTTCGTATACCCAAATGTCAGTTTATGTCAAATGATATTACCGTTGCAAGCAAAGCTAACATTGCTTGAAATTTCATTAAAATGACATATTAATTGATAGATATTCAAGTAATGATATTGGATTGTAAGAATAGTTAATTTACGAAATTAAAATTAAGCATTATAAATTATAGAATATGGTGAAATTGTCCATCACCTTTCTCCAAGTATTTTGCACACCTAGTGCTGTCAAATATATTTTGCTGAAACCCTAAAACCCTCTGATTTTATACGCATAAGAGTTGTACGGGTTTTATATGTCGCGCAGTGCAGTGCAAAATTATATAAATCTACAACGTAGAATTATACAGAAAATTAATGGAAGTAGATATAGCCCTATATCTACTTCCATTCATTTTCTGTATAATTCTACGTTGTAGATTTATATAATTTTGCACTGCACTGCGCGACATATAAAACCCGTACAACTCTTATGCGTATAAAATCAGAGGGTTTTAGTTGCGTAAACGGGACAAATATATTCATATTGTCATACTTATGGATTTCATAGATTATACATACATTGCTAATACCTTTGCTAATAATAAGTCTGGCTTACATTGATAATAATATATGATCAAAAAGTCTTTGGATCGCGATAGCCATGAAGTGCACCATAAAAACCATTTATAGAATTATTTACTTCTGTACTTTGAAGTACTCATAAGTTACAAATAAAATAGATTTTAGGTTTTGGTAATGGCATTTTATGTATATTTTATAACCAGCTGACTTGAAAGTTGTCAAATAAATGTCAAAACTAATTGAAATAAATAATTTCATAGATATCTCGTAAATTCCACGGCAATAGCGATCTAAAGACTTTTTGATCAAACGATATGTTAGTGTACGGGTTTTATATGTCCGACGGTGTACTCTTGTATTCAAAAAAATCGCCTACACCATTTAAATCAACTATACTCTATTTTTAAAGTAGAGAGACGAATTTCTGAACAGACCACTTTGACAGTGAAATCTCCTTGGTTGAAAGCAAGGCCAAATTGCTTTCAACCAATGAGATTTCACTGTCAAAGTGGTCTATTCAGAAATTCGTCTCTCTACTTTAAAAATAGAGTATAAACATTTTTTATTAGTTTTTTTTATCGTTTAAAAACGGACTTTCTGTCACTTAGACAAAAGTTATTATAAAGGTTATGTGTTTTTAGAATGTTCCTGTTCCCATCTTCTTTTAATTCTTAAAATTGTGCTCTTATTGTAATGGAAATGAAGTGCAATATCTCCAATTGACCAACCTTCTTCAGCTTTTGCTATAATAAAATGCTTTTCTTGTTCGGAAGCATTTGGTATTTGCATTTTTAATTAACTTAATTGTCACGGCATGACGTTAATAAGCGTCAGAAAAATACAAACTTAAACTGGAAAAAAATAGGTGTACGCGATTCTTTTGAATACAAGAGAACTTGGTAAATTCTATTTTTTTAAATTAAAAACAAGGTTAAAACATGCATTTTGAAATCCTCCTATACAATCTTGAATGTTTTGCATACGTTACTAAAATGCAAAATACTGTTTTTGAATCAGATTCTGGCAATTTTTGTCGGACAACATTTGACATATAAAATATAAATCAATAGACTTCAGTTAGGACATACGATTTTTGTCTGAAACCTACTTGATGCCGCATTTTTCTGAACACCGATTAGTTAAAATTTTTTGTAAATGTTCCGAAATTGCTGTACGTCAAAGTAAAATGTCTGATAAAAATAGTTTTTAATTGTCAAAAAACCAATCAAGAGCTGACCATACATGATATATAGAACAAGATGTAAACTAAAAATGAATTAATAATAGAGTATTTGTACAGAGCAATGAATTAACAAGAAAACAGGGAATGTATCACACAATATCGCTTCATATATAACATAATGACAACATTTAAAATGCATGGCATCTTTCATAGATAATGTAAAATATTGCCACTATTTCACATAGAAAAGAAAAATTATACTACATATTCTAACATTTGTTATGGCTTCAATATAAATAATAACCGATAAGTTTAATTAATCATTCTTATTTATGACTAATACATGTAGGTACTACAACCTGTGCTATTCAAGACATATGCCTTGTATCCATGAACTTAAGTCACTGGTTTCATCACAATCAACTACAATTTCTTGAGGTGTATCAGAATTTAAAAGAATCTGGGCTGCTGTTCTTCCAGTTAGATAAGCTCCATGAACAGTAGAGTAAAAATTGCAGTGTGTATGTTCTCCAGCGAAGAGTAACACAGGCTAAAAATATATTTTAACATCACATAGTAAATTAAATAATGAATGTTTCTAAATTCTCGAAACTTTATTTTGTTCTTTTTATCTGCATTGCATTGTCATTTTACAATATAAGTTCTGTTCAACAGTATGCACATGTTCCAGTATAAGTAGAAAATATTATCAAGGAATCACAGCCTTTTATTTGGAGAATTTTTCGATTTGAAAATTACGTATGAACTACAACTTATAAGTTAAGTGCTTTTAATTCTTATTCATTTTGATAAGAATGCGTTTAAATATAGAAAGAATTATTTAATAACACAATGATTGGTGCAAAACAAGCAAACAATAGTTTGAAACTATAATATATAAATATCTAAATATATAGTCAATTCTTGGAAGAAATTAGTAGAGGTTCATTCAAGTAACATGGCACCGGGCGGCTCGTCCTCGTGCGTGTATATATTTTGTCAATCGTCGCTGGCCAACGTTGAGGCATTTTGCTCGTTTAGAGTAATAATTGAAGTAATATTGAATCAATCATTTGTTTGTTGTTTGTTGGTAATAGAAATGATTTATGTAGAATAAAATTATTAAATTAGGATAAATGAAGAGAAAGCTTAAGACTTTTATTGTCTTACAATTTATTTTCTAACAAATCTGTAAACATAATGTCTTTGCTAGAGGATCATAAAGTGATACACGCTCAAACGATGCTTATAAAAATATTCTTAAAAACTTGTTTATACATTACAATATCATTATTTATATCAAATTTTGTGTTTTATGTTTTTTTAATCAGTTCAATTATGGTTTTTTTCGTAGAGGTTAGAATTATCTGACATTGCCGCCTACGGTATCTTGCGATTTGATGTAAAACTAAATACAAATCTACCCACTACTTCTAATCCTGCGCGAACTTACCCCTCCTCGCGCCAATTAAATAAGTCATTATATTACCCTAAATTATCGAAGTGTACTCAACGTTTTCCGGCGGCGACTGACAAAATATATATATGCGTGAAGGCGACTTTACACGAACAAAGAAATTCATGAATTTTGTGACCTTGAATTTATTGAAACGTGTAATACACAAAATTATCGTGAATTTCTTGACGACAATAAATTCACGAATTAGTAGAAATTAGTGCAAATTTTCCGTAAATTTTATGGGGATTTATAATGAGTGATTCATTTGGAGGTACTTTCTTAGGTGGGGATTTAATGGTTGAGCGCGCATGCGACGCGTCAGCGGACTGCGCATTCTGGTTCAGTACTATTTGACATTACGTAATGGAAAGACTTAGCCCGGCACAGCGTCTACAAATAGTACAGCTTTATTACGAAAATGGGCGTTCTACAAGGAATGTGTATCGTGCGCTTAGAGCAACATATGGGCCCCATAATCGGCCTACCGAACGCACAATTCGCTATACCATCAATAAGTTTGAAACTCAATTTACAATAATGGATAATACGCAACCACATAGACCTCATCCAGCACGTAGTGAAGGAAATATAGCGGCGGTAGCAGCGAGTGTACGCGAAGACCGGGAAGAATCAATTCGGCGCCGTTCTCAACAGCTTGGTTTGTCGTATGCAACAACTTGGCGTATTTTACGAAAGGATCTTGGTTTAAAAGCATACAAAATTCAACTAGTGCAAGAACTAAAGGCGACCGACCTTCCGAATCGTTTCCGTTTCAGCCGTTGGACTCTTGATAAACTTGCAGACGATCCACTGTTTTCGACAAAAATTTTGTTCTCCGATGAGGCCCATTTCTGGCTTAATGGGTACGTGAATAAGCAAAATGCCCGTATTTGTGGTGATGAGCAACCTGAAGAGATTAAAGTGCTACCATTACATCCAGACAAAACAACTGTTTGGTGCGGATTATGGGCCGGTGGAATAATTGGTCCATATTTCTTCAAAACAGAAGCCGGCCGGAATGTGACTGTGAATGGCGACCGTTATCGCGCCTTGATAAGGGACTATTTGCTGCCTGAACTTGACACCCGTGGTCTACAAGACATTTACTTCCAACAAGATGGTGCCACTAGCCATACAGCTCGTGAAACTATGGCTTTACTGCGAGAACGATTCGGTGAACATTTAATTCCACGCTTCGGACCAGTAAATTGGCCGCCTAGATCTTGTGACATCACACCATTAGACTTTTTTCTGTGGGGCTACGTGAAGTCTAAAGTCTACATGGATAAACCGGCTACAATTGAGGCATTGGAGGCCAATATTACTCGGGTCATTGGACAAATACCACTCGAAATGCTAGAACGCGTCATTGAAAATTGGAACAGCAGAATAGACTACGTTAACCGCAGTCGCGGCCAACATTTGAGAGAAATAATCTTTAAAAAATAATTGTAAAGAATGGTTCTTTTGTATGATAATCAAGTTTCTTAAATAAATTGGCCTTTTTCATTTGTTCTTTGCTTTTGGAAAAAGTATCTCTAAATGAATCACCCATTAGTTACATTTGGGTTTAAAAGTCCTTGTCAACTTTTGTGTCATCAAGCGATGTCAATGTGAAACTTATTTATAACTGTTGTAGGTTATCGTTTTCATAGATTTAGTAAATAATTTCGAACATTTGTGAACAAATATGTCATACGTTTGACGTAATTTATGAATACAAATACAAACACGTTAGCAGTAAATAAAAGTCACTATTTTATGGTTGGGATTAACTGAATAACTTCAATAAAATATTGATCGTGTAATACAAGTATGAATTTTCAATAAATTCATGAATTTCCTTGACCATGTAAAGCCACCTTGAGGACGAGCTACACGTCCCATGTTACTCGACTGAACCTCTAGAAATGAGTATGAAATTTTATGAGTATGTTATATTTTATAGAGGGACTGGAGTTAAAAACATTTATAAGCAATATCAGTTTGGTATTGGGAAATTCTTAGAAATAATAAATAAATCGCAAGAGCAAATGGGATGATATGAGGGAATGGATTAAATAATAATAAACTTTTAAATCACTTCATAAATAAAGAACTTAATCACTTTTGACATTCTAGAATAGCCCATGCATTAATCAAAATATTCTGCAAAAAAAATTCTTTCTACATACAATGTTCAAGCAAGACTTATTGACTGTAAAAATAAACTTGGATATATTTCTACGTAATAGAAAAATGTTTTGTATTGATTTAGCGATTAATTTAATTTTTAATAAATTTACATAATCTAAGCAAACCACGTGTCATTGCACAGTTCAAAATGTATTTCTTAAATATTACTTTATAAAACAGACTTATTGATGAAGCCTAGAGCTGGAACTATTGGAAAGAATTTGTCACAAATTTAAATTACATAAATTCTATAAAATATTACACTGAAATAACAGTTAATATGCTAAATATATGAATAAAGTAAAAATAAAATGATAGCAATATATTTTTTTCCAAAAGATCAAAAAATAAAATATACTGAATATTAATGTTTATCAAGCAGGCAATGAAGAGCAAATATTTGGTATTTTTTATCATCATAACTCATAACTGCTCACAAAGTAGTATGTAACATTCAAATTTATTTTGCCAATTCATTTGAAGAAATTCTATTATATACATATTTATACTAATTGTTAGCAACATACTAATTATGAAAAGTAACCATTAAATAGTAAATTTAGATACAATTCTACAAGTAATTACATTGTATATTTATTCTCAATGTAATTTTGTTTAATATGAAATTCCTATATATTAGACTGTGAAACAAGTCATCTTTTTAAATATTAGATTACCTTTTCTTGATTTTCTTTTGAATATAAGGGCTGTGCTAAGTATTCAATATCAATTTGTGAAGAACCAACTGCTATTGAAGTGTAGGATCCTCTCGTGTACGGCTGACTAAACCAACTAGTACTAAAATTAATTCAACAATAATTATCAATTTTTTATAGTATGTGAAACATACCACACACAATTTTTTGGTTTTGGTATAAAGGGATCATTTAAGAATTTTCTTAATATATCCGTACATGTATCAATTATTATATCTTTTGAAAGAGTTTCCATATATTCAGCTTCTTTTCCAGAAACCCAACCCAATAAAAGTGTATCAGTAACTTTCGCAAAAGAATAAATTTTTTTAAACCACGTTTTACTATAATCTGTTTCAGCTTTCTTATCATCTGGTTCCCAAAGTAAAAGTACCTCAGTTATATTAGGATTTAAGAATGGTCTCTCGTATTCTAAGTATATTTTATCAACCGTTCCAAATAGTAATTTATCAATAGCTTGAATCTTGTAGTCAGGTAATGAAGGTTTAAAAAGTGAACTAACTTTATGTTTCAATACACCTAATGGTATCGTACATATCACATGATCAGTATAGAATTTTTTTCCATTATCACAATATATTTCAATATTACTATTAGTATAGGTCTTTTCACAACTTGATTCTCGACTGTGATTTGGTGAAGAATCATCTTTCACTGTTCTATCTGAATCATCAGATTCATTTCCTGTATCACAAGAATTACTATTTAAATTCCAACAAATTTTATTTACAGAATGATCAAGAAGTATTTGTCCTTGAGGTAAATCTTTTGTAATAGGTTCTAATATAGAACTATAGCCTCCTGGTAATGTAATATTTCCACCTTGTAATTCTGTATAGCTTCCTAATTCAAGTAAATCAATTTCTGACATAGAATCGCAACCTGATATACAAGTTTCTCGTTTAAGTAAACAGTCAAAAATTAATTGTCGTAAATATCTTTCCTGTGGATCTTTAAATTTATCTAAATATAAGCTTATTTCTAATTTTATATGATCACCCACACTTTCGATCCCATCTGGCGGCAAGTATTGTGACAAAAAATATTCTTCGCAGCGTTTTAAAAAACATAAGTATGCTTCATATATTTCATGTAATATAGAAAATGGGATTTGTTTTCCAAATTCTGTAGCAGCAACCACTTTATGTGGTTTTGGAATTTGCATAATATCTACTAATCCATTTTGCATTGCTAATTCATATACTGGATTACCTAAAACACCATGTATCCAATTTGCTCCTAATTCTAATCTTTCATTTGCCATTTTTATTTGAATTATTCTTCCACCTATTCGTTTTCTCGCTTCTAAAAGTTTGAAATCTGTAAATCCATTTTTTGATAAATGATATGCAGCCGCCAATCCCGCCATTCCTGCACCTATAATAATTACTTTACATCTATTATCAACATTTCCATCAGATTTATTTTCATTATTTTCCATAGCTCTGTCCAATATTTCTTAAATATTTGTTTACTGTATCTATCAGATGATTTTAATTCTATACATTTATATTATTTTAAGGGATTTTCTTTCTTAAAAAATATGATATTCCTAAACAAACATTGATTGAACAATAAAGTAGATTTTCGATAAGATATTTATGTCCTGTATAATTGGCTATTGAAAGTTAATCAGAATTTGGAATCAATTTAGTTAAGTAAAGGAATATAGATAGAAAATAGTAGCGGAAGTACCGAAATATATGTATCAATATTTTTATATCTCTCTTCGCTTTATAAAAGTCCATAGTAATTTAGGGAATTTTGGAATGACACTAAAATGTCACATAACATGTGGTTGAAATTTTGACAGTACAATGTTGATATTTCATTGAAAATAAGTATGTACTTTGGAAATGACGTTTAGTAAATATGTCTTCAGAAGACAAACCAATTTTGTTTAATAATGAAAAAAGAATTAGATTTTCGGCAGGGACAAAGATTCTCTATGGTAGTGACAGTAAGATCGAGGACTTGCATAAAAATGACAAATACGATTTTCAGCCTGATGAAATAGATTCTTCAAGGAGAGGTTAGGAAGTGTTATTATAAATAAAACAGATTTTAAAGATTATCTTTGTAGGACGTCGTTCCCTCTTCTCTTTCTTGCAAGTAGAATTGACCCGCGGCTATGTTTTAGAAAATGATGAAGAAAGATATTCTGCTAAAAGAGAAAAAGTCTATTCCTTTATGAAAATACCACGGGAAGTTGAAAAATTTATGAGCTATGGATTTATGCAATGTGCAGATTCATTTTTGTTTGTATATACTTTTTTGCCACTGAGAGTGTTTTTAGCATTGTTGTCACTGGGAGGTAGACCTTTTTCAAAATGTTTTGGGTTGGTATTTCAGATGAATATTATAATAATGTTATTTTTGTTTCTTAATTCATTATATTCCATATATTTTCATATACGTTTGATAGCAAAGAAGCTATTGTACTATTGTATAAGCAATGTCTCATAATTAGTAAAATTATATTGATATTCTATTAAACTTAAATAAAACACCTTATATTTCACAAACAATAGTATATTTACTATATGTACATTTCATGTGCACTGCACACATCGTCAGTAGTTACTAATTTAAAAGTATTATTTTTTAGTACATGTCTAGTAAAAAATATCTATTTTTTGGTTAGGGGTGTAAAAATTACAATTATAAATGGTCAACAAATGGTCAAAAACATGCAAATAAAAATAAAAAATTTATGGATGTATTGTAACAGTGTCTGCTACTGCAGACACTGTTACAATACATCCATAAATTTTTTATTTTTATTGTTATATTTTTATTTGCATGTTTTTGACCATTTGTTGACCATTTATAATTGTAATTTTTACACCCCTAACCAAAAAATAGATATTTTTTACTAGACATGTACTAAAAAATAATACTTTTAAATTAGTAACTACTGACGATGTGTGCAGTGCACATGAAATGTACATATAGTAAATATACTATTGTTTGTGAAATATAAGGTGTTTTATTTAAGTTTAATAGTGTAATAATTTCACAAGTGCTCAACATATATACTACTATATTGATACTGATATTATTTGTTTTTGGTACTTTGTCATGGTGTATCAATTGTATACAGTAATATATGGTACATAATGTGTTTCCTATAATTTATCTACACAAAAGGAAATATCTGTTTGTATACATTAAAAGATATCTAAAATAAACATCTAATTAACTTCTCTTAAATTTCAGAATAAAAATATCTCCACAACAGAAATTGCTAACACCAGCTGAAGTATGTGATTTGTTGAAAGCAACAATTTTAATCTTATGCAGTATGATGATGTTCTACTTAGATACAAATATGTTGTACCACATGATAAAAAGTCAATCTGTTATTAAATTATATATTTTCTACAATATGTTAGAAGTTGGAGACAGATTATTTTCTGCTTTTGGTCAAGATACAATAGATGCTTTATTTTGGACAGCTACAGAAACTAGAGATCGACGTAGAGAACATTTTGGTGTTATACCGCACCTTATATTTGCTATTGTCTATGTGTGTATCCTTTTAACTAATAAAAACAAGTCAAACCAGCAAATATACCATGCTAGCCTAGTTTCATGTTCAAAGTTGGTAATTTCATTGAAATAAGATTTGCACTTATAAATGTTTATTTTAATAACTAGTTAATTGAAGTTTTCTGTGATGACTCCAGTCATTGATTTGTGGATTTGTGAAGATTATATATTACTTTGATTAGAGCTTTGTGTCCAAGGATAACATGAAAAGTGTTTTTTTCCATTATTATTACTTGCTTTATATAATTTTTTTTTTATATAGACAATCCTGTAGTTTCTGTTTTAGTCTTCAGGATTATTTCATAGTTTATTTAGGAAACTAATAGACTTTTATAACTAAAATATATACAATATTATTACATGTTATTACCTTCTATTAATAATTTTCTGACTGAGTTTTGTTTATATACTTAGCTAACATTTTTATATTGGTCTTGATCCAATTTAGAATTTTATAAACATGTGTATGAATAGAATCAAGATACTTTTACCTCGTTCAATATTTCTCAATATATTAAACTAACTACATATATTAAATGTTCAAATATCTACTTTTGTGCTGGTTATTCAGTATATAGATGTCGGGTTTTTAAGTAATGGACTCGAAACAGCTCTTTTGACGTGCTTACTGTATGTAGTTCATGTCCTCTAGTTTTAACTTTTTGTGTGACAAGGCTTTTATTCTTGTCTCCACATTAATAAAGATGTCAGGAGAGAAATCTAGAAATATGTTTTTGGATTATGTTTTTGAGTATTACTTACAATTTTTGGGATACTTTGCTACTGGAATTAAAACTGAAATAGTATTGGCAAATATTATTGTCAGTAGTATAATGGTATCATCAGTATAGCCTTATGCATATTACTGATTATATTTCTAAAGTCTTCTATTAGTAAATAACCAATGAGGAGATAACTTAATTTTGTGTATATTGGTTGTATTTAAATATCTAAGTGTTTAAATCATTAAAGATTTGGATTATGCATATGAATAGAATTCATAACATTAAACTTTGTCTTTGGAATTAACTATTGTTGATTATTTACTCTAAAAAAAATTTTAGTGAAAATTATGAATCCTTAAATAAGTGAAAGATATATTAACATTTATTTTTTCATTATGAATTTGTTATTTTCCTAACAGTACTATAGATCTACACAGTTTTTTGGTTTTACTACAAGCAACCACATTGAATGTTGCAATAAATTCCAATAATAAGGCCTTATTAACAATTATGATGTCCAATAATGTAAGTATTAAATGTATGTTGCTAATTGCTGCTTGGATTTTGACTTTTCTATGTAATTTATCTAAAATGGATATATTACAATTTCCTATAGTAAATCTTAATAGAATCAATAATAATTCACTTGAATCATTTCCAATTTGCTGTTATGCAACATTCAATAAGAGATTTACATGCAATTTGTTCCGTTGGTGGCGTTGTGGTCGCGGTACAATAAAATGAATAAGTTTCATTGGTTTTGATGTTTGTGATAGGGCTGCCGATATTTTCAAAAATATCGGATTTTCGAGATATCGATATTTTTAAATGTATCAATATCAGACCTTGATATATAGAAAAAAATATCGATATTTCGATATATCGGCTTTAAAAAAAAATAAGTTGTTTTAGGTTCGGTGGTGCAGAACCTTCTGTAGAACACACAGAAACAGTATGTGAACTTTGATTATGCTCTTTGTGATTAATCTTAAATTTACATACAGTTATAATACGTATTTGCCAGTTGTAAAATTAAGAGATATATCAAAATAATATTGCAAAGAAAATATTACCAGATCATCTAAATGCTCATTATCAATATATCTACTATAGCTAGTATTTAAAATTGATGAATTTGATGATACTGACATATTATTTGAGTTTTCTTTTCCATCGTTGGTGATGGTTTTATCCGCTTTATTAGTCTTGTTTTTTACAGGCAGTTGGGCATATTTGTTGTATTTCCGCTGGTTTTATAATTTTTCCCCTCATAAATTGCAGGACGCATTTCTTGTGTCCACCTTAATATATTTCCAAACAGTCGAAGAAGCTGCTGCAAAAGACATATTGTGGCCCTTCACTATTTCAGTAACACTGTCACTAGTTAAATTAATAATTGAAATTGCACTGAATAGACATTACATATGTACTTTTCCCAACATAACTTTAATTTCATTAACATAAAAGAGAAGTAGAAAGTATGTACAAATTGTACAGTCCACCAGTCCACCTATCCACCATACAATAAAACAGAATTCATAGATAATGATATGACATTTCAGCCTTCAGTTTAAAAGAATGCATAAATGAATAAACGAGTGGAAAAAAGATAATAATATGATATAAATAATTTACAGTAATATAGAGCGAATATCTTATGGTAAAATAGTTTAAATACTTTGCGAGAAAAACGGAAAAAATAAAAACTTATTTAAAAAAATATCGACTGTTGATATCTAGATTTCAGTATCGAACTATCGATATATCGCTCCAAAAAATATCAGTCATAAATATCGACATTTTTAAAAAATAATATCGTTATTTTGATATATCGATATTTTATCAACAGCCCTAGTTTGTGAACTTGTATTTATTAAAAATAGTAATTATGAACATAAATAGTATAAATGACTTATTAGTGTTGGAATTAAGGGAACAATCAAAACAAATAGGAGCAAAAATAAATATTAACTTATAGTTAACTATATAAATAATCTTTTATTGTTTAAATACATCCAAAATCTGATTGAATTCTCCAAAAATGAGAATGTTTAAAAAAATTATAATGCTTCAAACAAAATAAACTACATGATTTTCCTTATACATTGAATAATAGAAATAATATATATTTTTTTGTTAAAATAAATGTCAAATCAATCTTCTAATTGACCAAAATAATAGCCTAATCAATTGCAAAAGTTTTGCAGGATATTTCTTGGTGATTTTTGGATTAATACTTTCCAAGATACTCCCAATTTCCGTAGTTTTTAATTTCCTCATTTTTTAAAACCGTAATAGACTAACACAACTCTACAGAAAAAATCGTTATAAACTAGCAGGTTACCACATGTTGCTTCAGCCAATTAGTAAGATGTCTTTACACAGTCAACGAAATTTTTGAATTTATTCATGAAAGAGTTCATGAATTTATTGAAAATTCATCCTTATATGATCATATATTATCCAGTTAATGCCAACTATAAAATAGTGATTTTTTCTTACTGCCATTACTTACGTACTACATATTTACATCGCTGACGCCAAAGTTGGCAATAAATTTAAAACCGAAATGTAATCAAAATTCCCCAAAAAATTGATAAAAACTAGAGCTGGTTTTAATTCGTCAATTTTTTCATGAATTTATAGTCATCAAGAAATTCATAACAATTTTGTGTATTACACACGTGAATAAATTCAAGACCACAGAATTCATGCATTTCTTTGACTGTGTAAAGCTGCCTTTACTTATCTCTAAATATGTTTTTTCATTACTCCAACACAATTCTATCATTATACCAGGCGCGGCTCGTGATGACGTATTTGGGAGTGCATGTACAATGATGCGAATGCTTCGTGTATTCTCGTGTACTAACTGTAGCGTTTTCTTAGTAAACACCGAAAACACACGAGGCACTCGCATCATTGTACATGCACTCCGAAATACGTCATTACGAGCTGCGCCTGCATTATACACAAGGCACTCATCTTGTTGAAACTAATTCTCATTAAAACTAACAGCCCCGAGGTAACGTGCGACAGGATTCAAAAACCGATGATGTAAAGTTGTTTCTGAAAAAATTTCCTTATACATTTAGTGTCGAGGATATAGTAAAGCATGAAAACAATAAATGCATGAATAAGTCTTTCAAGGTGGGTTTATATTATAATATATTACATGAAACACGTGCCCTGAATGAGTGTATGTATTCCTCGGTTAATATCTGAAGGCACACAGGATGCGCGAGGCATGGCTAAAATATGTCTAACTCTCTCGTTTCATACTGCGTTCTCGGTTTGTTGTAACAGGATAGTAATCCCGTAAAATCGCATCGTCCGAAGCAGGGTCAAATTCAGTGCACACAATCCATTCTAGATGGTGCAGCCGGGGTTACAAAGAAAATAACGAATATAATTAACTAAATTTGATATATATCTTTATCTACAGGGCGGTAACAGCGTGAACAATAAATGTAACAGTATACATATTTTTATAATTTCCGACATAATTTATATAAATTTTTATTTGATTATAGTTGTAGGTTTAAAAAAAGACAAAAATATATCTGCAACAGATTTTCCAGAAGTTTACAAGAATTATGAAAAGCGGAGTATTAATATATAATAATATTTCTATTAAATCAGATAACATGAATTATATCTTAAGTTATTTAAATATCAATTTAATTATTTAAAGTATGAAAAAATAAAAAGTGCCCCTTTTTTAATCAAATATAAATTCATTGCCTATAAGAGATTAAACAAATTTTTCAATATTATGTGAAAATAGAAAAATAATTACTATAGAAGACCTTTACTATAAAAACATAACATCAAAACAAATGGTAGTTATTACAATGAAATAAAGTTCAATTTAATTATATAACATTAAGAACAAACGACTTATTTTTGAAAGAACAGCTTTAATTTTTACCTGTACCAATTTTGATTGCATAGAAAAAATTCATTAATTAATAAATACGTCGGGTTTTCATTTTATTGAGATAATTGTTTTTTAAGTACGTACACACTGCCCGACATGTAAAAACCGTACAGTAACATATTATCAACGTAAGTCAGGCTTATCAAATTTGACATGTCTTATTTGACTTGTCAAATTTTACTTAAAGTTATAACGTAAGTTATAAAGTTAGATATTAGCAATACCTCCATGTTTAACCTATGAAGTACATAAGTGACAGTATGAATATAATGGGTGTTCAGAAACATTCGAAGTCAAGTGGGCTCTGAACAAAAAATCGTATATCTTTACTTAAGTATAGCAAACGCCAAATAAGTTGGCGCGAGGAGGGGGTGCGCAGAAAACGTTTTTAAAAACGTCTACCCCCACTACTCAAGTAATTGTCAGAATACATTTGTCATTGACGTTTGACGGAACATAATGTATTTGCTAGGGGATCATAAAGTGATATACGCTCAGAGGTTAGAATTATCTGACATTTGATGTAAAACCAAATACAAATCTCCCCACTACTTCTAATCCTGCGCGAACTTACCCCTCCTCGCGCCAACTTAATTGGCGTTTGCTTTATCTGATTTTTAATAATTATTAAATGTCAACTGTTGTCTGGCAAAAATCAATCTATCTCAGACATGACTTCATATTTTCAAGGACTACTTTGACTTCGAATGTTTCTGAACACCCACGGGTGTTCAGAAACATTCGAAGTCAAAGTAGTCCTTGAAAATATGAAGTCATGTCTGATATAGATTGATACATTTACTTAATACAATTTTATAGGTTATCATACACGCAAATGTCAGTCTATGTCGAAATATATTACTTTAATATGCCATATTAATTAATATAAACTAGTCAAGAAATAACTTAAAAAGGTATATAACCCCTTACCATAGTCAAGTAATGATTTTAGAAGGTAACAGTAATTAATTTGCAAATTTCAAATTAAGTATTTTGATATTTTAGAGAATTCTTGCTGAACAATAGCACCTCTTCATGCGATAACTGGAAAAAATTACATAATCCAATCAATATGCTGTTCATTCTTGTGTAATAAAGCTCATCTAATCTGTAGTAACATGTAAAAAGACAATGCAGAATTAAGAGGAAATAACTTTATAAGTAAAAGTTTTATTCATCTTATAGTGACAATAGTATCTAGTTATCGTACTAGTTTAATATATTAACATTCAACAAATTATTGTAAGAAATGGCTTAAAATAAATTTGAAACAAATAAATTGTTTGTAGAGTCCTTAGATTACAACCTTATAATAAATATCATAAATTGTAGTTGTATAAATTACCAACAATAATGACCATAATTATAAAAGATGTTGAAAATGTCCACCACCTTCTTCCAAGCATTTTACGCACCTCCTCCGAATGCTACTAAATACATTTTGCAGTATGGGACTATTTCTAATTTCACTAATTTTATTTATAATTCTGTCTTGGAGATCTATATAATCTTGCACTGGTACTTGATACATTGAATTTTTTAAAAAGGCCATAAATAGTAACCACACAGTGTAAGATCACAAGATCTTGGAGGAAATTGATGATCGCTGTTCAAACTAATTAAACGATTTCCAAACACTTCTTGTAAGATATTCATTGTTTCCCCCGCTGTGTGAGCTCTAGCACCATCTTGTTGAAAGTATCCGAAAGCTAGTTCATTGCGAAGTTGATTAAAGAAAGGCAATAGTATTTCCTGTCGATATCTTTCTGCTGTCAAGGTACCATTAAAAAAAATTGGACCAATAATCCTTCTTCTACTTATAGCGCACCAAACACCAACTTTCTGAGGATGTAAAGGAGCTTCAACATAAAAATTATTGGGCTTTGTATCACTCCACATTCTCATGTTTTCTGAGTTAACATATCCACTAAGATGAAACCATGCTTCGTCTGAAAAGAAAGTTTTGTCTAGGACATCATCATTAAAATTATTTGTAAACCATTTGCAAAATACTACTCGTCGCGGATAATCACTATCGAGGATTTCTTGCAAACAAGTTATACGATATGGGAATAACTGTAAATCTTCTTTTAAAACATTATGGCAAGAACTAACTGACAACCCGGTTTGTTGAGCAAGAGTTCTTACTGAAGGAAGTTTTAGGGGCATCAGTCATTATTTCTCTAACATTCCCAATCACTTCTTCTGTCCGGACTTTTGGCGTCCCACACTACCAGTTTGTCGAAAAACTGGAACAATTCTGATTAGTGTACACTGAAAAGTATTATAATCAAAAGCAAGGTTGGGAAATTCATCTCGAAATTCTTCCAAACAAGCTTGAATTGAATACTTTCACTGGCCATCCATCATTTGACCATTTCGAAAATATGCTTCAACCATGAATGCTTTGTGTGCGTTAGTAAATACCATTTTCAAAATTAAAAAATATAAATTAGTATCTTCCGATATTAGATTCTGACAATTTTTGACAGACAACAGTTGACATTTAATAATTATTACAAATCAGATATAAGTAAAGATATACGATTTTTTGTTCAGAGCCCTGTTGACTTCGAATGTTTCTAATGTTTCTGAACACCCGTTATTAAGCGAGCCATCAAATTTGTATCCTAGATGAACGATTGAGATAGGCAAATAAGTCACATGTGAGCTTAGAGAATTGATGAAGTGTCATTTGTAAATAATCATATGTCAAATTCTCAAGTTACGATTTAACCTATTACTAATAGTACGGAATGTTGGTTCGATCACTTAATCAATCTAAGACAACTGATTTAATCCTACTTTATCTATGGATTTAATCCATGGTATACTCTGAAAACTTTTTTTGTGGCTCACTCCTTATGTCGCACGGTGTACATATTTGGAATTTGAAAATTGGGATTATTGCTTCTAAATTATAAACTGTTATTAAATTTACCTAGAAGCATATCTCATCTGTAGAAGTATATTTCTTCAAAAATACTTATTATATTTATATTAATATAATTAACGTTTCATAATTATATCTGTGATAAATTAATAGTGTATTTTTGAACGTAATTGCCGGAAGTAGATTAGATTTGTTTTTATTTGGTCAATGTATGATTTAGGCTGCACGTTTAAATAAATCCTTTTACATATATATGAATTCATAGCAACTGTAAATGGAACGTTTTTCTTATTCCAGCTGATGTGTATTTTATTCTTCTTTGCATTAAGTTTAAATTTAGTACATAAATTAAATCATATTATATATTACTGTTGATAAGTTTTAAGTTTGGCTCTACATTCATATTTTATTTTGTATATTGGATATAAGTACCAATAAATTAATTTCCTTTCTTTATTACAAACAAGAAAATAGAAGAAATCCAATGAAAACAATATAAGAAAATTTAAAATGAAAGAGAATATATTTCTACAAACAATTAAAAATGAAATTGGTAATTCAAATTCATAACTTAATTGAACCAAAGGAGAATTATAGTAGCAGATTCAAAAAATTATCATAAATAATACAGATACAATATTTGTTTTGTGTTCATTGAATACATTATTACACGTATCTTTTGATATATTTTAAAAATAGACAATGATAAACTCACTTTCTGTATCATTTTTGTATTCATAGAGCATCGATATACACACATGTTTATCTTCTCATGATGTCAAAAAAATTAAAAAATTGTGATATATTTAATTCATTAGCTATTGAAGATATAAGGTTTAATTAAACTGCATTAATAATTTTTTAAACTAATAACTTCAGTTAAAACATTATAAAATATAATTTATTATAAATTAAAAACAAACATCTATTAAATACAATAAAACAAAAATATTTATGTGCAAATCAGGAACACTTCTTGTGATGCTTATTTAAGTAGTCCATGAATTTTGTATGAATTTTATTTTTCAAAAAATCAACACATTGCTTTTGCATATTAATTAGCAAGTCTTCATCATCCTCGTCTAGAGGTTCAAAGTCATCGACTTTGTTGTACTCTTCAAAAATATGGTTTTTATCCTCGTCATCAATGGTTTGTTTTGACTTTAATTCTTGTATTGTTGTCCACAGTTTTAAGGCTGCTGTATGTTGTTTAAGGGTTTTACTTTTTTGTAAGTACTTTTCCATTAGTTTATAGGATACATTGTCATTTAAAATACGTTCAAAGCTTTTGCTGTATTCACTTAATTCTTTGCTAGTAAATTTCTTACACATTTTTCCTTTTTACATAAATGAAAGATCAACCATTGTTCATTGAAAAGAATTTTCTCAAGACCTTGTATTTAGTCAGTGAATTCAATTATATTATTTGTTATTAGTATGTTCTTGAGCACGTTTGTATGCCAATCTGAAAAATTGTATCATTATTTGGTCAATAATATAAAAATATCTCAAGAAAATCAATAAAAACAAGGTTAAAGTCATGTTTATTATTATAAGTGAAAAATAATAATACTTGTAGTATACCTGTTATTAAATATTACGTATTATTTAACAGCGTTTTAAATATCTATGTTATAATCACAACTACCAATTTAAAAATAATGACTTTTGAACGGCCTAATTGGCCTGTGAACATTGTAAATACCTGGGTCGCCTGGTAAATACATGAACACAAGAGATCTTTCAGATCAAGCACACTTCAAGGCAATTTTTTAGGTTACAATCTGAAGTAATTGGTCCATAATTTCCTACATTAACAGTATTTTTTTTAATTAGTAGAGTAATGCATTATTTGTTTGTTTTAGAATTACTGTCTCTTTTACTATTTAGTTACAATGATGAACACATATTTTGAAAATTATTAATTATCCTTCACCAAAAAATGAATACATTCTGAAATAAGTATATACACAGCTTGCCAAAATTAAGAGAACATAAATATTTCTATCTTGAAAATTGATTCTAGACATACATTTTAGATGTTTTAATTAATATCTCGTAAACAATGTTCAAAATTAGTATAAATATTATAAAAATTTAGATATACTTAATAATAATATTAGTAACTAGCATACATTTTAATTGGTGGAAAATCGAGAATTCTTCAATGAAATCTTCCTAATCTTGTTAATTATATTATATTATTATGTGTAAAGATCTTTGTTCGAACGTTTTGTTTTTGTTATTTGTTTCTTTAATAAATTGCCGAACATTTCAATGACTTGTACTTTGGTGTTAAGAATTACCGGTTTCATTATATTGAAGGTATTTGTCAATGAAAACTAGAAAATATATTAGATAGTAACTATATGTTTTTATAATTTTGTCTCAACCTTTTAAAAATATATGTTATGGCAAAATTAGAGAATTATGAGAAACTTTAAATTTATCTGTAGTAAACATGAAGGTATGCAGAAACGAATAAAATAGTAATGTGTAAATTTGATCTAGTGCTACTATCCTATGACATTTAATTTAGTATTTTTAATGTACTTCATTTCATTTATATATAAATGTATACCAGGTTTTCCTTTTCTCATTACCCATAGGTAGAATGCATTGATTTTTTGTTAATTTACCCTTACACATAGGCATAAATATGTGGTGGTGGTATAGTAGGCAACCAGTTACACTCCAGTAACATTTTTCAAATTGTCAAATATTTCTGTTTTTCATTCATACTTAACTCTTAAATTAAATACATTTTATTGATAAATACATAATTTATTTAAAACAATTAATTATCCCAACAGGCGTATACCTTGTGTGAAGACAATTTTAAATATTTTTAACAAATTCAAAGAAGATGGTTGTCTTCTAAATTACCACAAAAAAAACTAAATTAAAACCAATCACATGTTAACAGAACACATGAAACTGAATATCCTGTGTTATGTTGAAGAACGGGCTGTAGTATCGCTTTTAGATGTAGTTAGGCCATTTTGGAGTATGGTACAGTTCGGTGTTCAAAATGCTGAAAGAATTAGAATATAAGCCCTACAAGATATCAAACAATCAAGAGCTTTTCGAGGAAGATAAGTTAAAAGAACTGATTTTTGTGATATAATGTTTAATTTGTTAAATGAAAACATTTTAAATAAAATAATATTTACTGATAAAGCAAACAGTTTTATAATAGATTTAAAGAATTTCATGTACATTCTGTATGGCAATCTAAATAATTTCCATTTGAATGTTTAAACATACATATCTTTAATAGTTAGAAAGCATAGTAAGATGAAACCCATTGAGTTATTTCTTTAGCTAATAGGGAAAGGTTGGATGTAATTTTAATAAAATAAATACTTAGATTACTTATTAATATTTTTAAAATTTCTATTTAGGAACATTATCATTAACATTTATCGGTTTTAGTCTAGCACACCGTTGTTCTATTATTAAACGAGCTGTACTATACACCCTCACTTTCTGCTGAACTCGCTAGAATACAGAAGTATTTCTTAGCGCACTGTATTAAGGGTTTCAGCTCCAGTCCTGTTACTTAAAAGAAAATCCAAATAAAAAATGTAATTACCCATTTTTTTTAAACTTCCAAAATAAAAGAGGATCTACGTCTTGATTTGAATTTGGCCTTTCGAGGTATTGCGTTTCAGTTATTACATCGGCTGTAATTGATTTTACTTTCTCCTATTCTTTCTTGCAAAAATCCAAATAATGAAAGTGACTTTTGATGTTGACTAATGTCTGTTTCGATTACAGGCATTTGTTCTTTATTTTCAGGATCTATTTTCTTCATAATATTAGACATTTCTTGTGCTAAAAAGGAAGTAGCCCCAGTAGCATTTTCAGTACTACGAAAACCTTGTCTTTTAAATCGATGGGCTCAAACAGTTGCTACTCTAGTAACTAATCGTCCTTCATATGAAAATAGCCTAGCTTTAGCAGATTCCAAAAGTTTGTTGCATAGTGTCTCCCCTTCCTCAATCTTTAATTCCAGTAGTGATGCTGTCAGATAATTGTACAGTTCAAAAGTTATTGTGATTATTAAAGAAATAGTAACATATTTATTACCTACAAGAATTTCCCACTACTGCTTTTTAAGATAAATTTTTCCATTTTATAAAACCACTTATTCGTAAGATGCCACGAGGTGTTATTTGTTTTTATCGTGTTAATGAAATGCCCCCAATACGTGAGTTAGGTTCGATAATTCATTAGAAGTAATGTGAGGACGTTCTGCAATTCATAAAATGGTAAAATCGATTTGTACTTTTTTGTTATATTTTCTATCTTTTTTGATACACTAATGTTACTATCTTAGATATATTTCAACCTTAAGGATATACTATCCATCTTCATTGAATTTGTTAAAAATATTTAAAATGGTCTACGCGCAAGGTATACGCTTGTTGGGACAATTAACTGTTTTAAATAAATGATGTATTTTTCAATCAAATATAATTAATTTAAGATTTAAGTATGAATGAAAAACAGAAATATTTGACAATTGGAAAAATGTTACTGTGTATAACTGGTTGCCTACTATGCCACCACCATAATTTGTGCCTATGTGTAAGGGTAAATGAAAAAAAGTCAATGCATTATACATATGTGTAATGACAAAAGAAAAACCCGGTATATTATCTATATTTATATTTATCTTTTTATATTATCAGTTATATCTTATGAAATTGTATTTGCAATGTATTTATTCACGTTTCATTATTTTTTCAGTTTGTGGAACTCAAGGGAAGCGTTTTCAAAAAATTTGATAAAAACAACTTGTTTCAAGTGTCTTGTAGTGATGTCAGAGAAAGGTTCCATTTGGTTATATTGTTATTTATTGTGGTGCTCCAAACTATGAAAGAATATTCGTGGAAATCCGATAGATTTTGGGTGCTCTTGCCTGATTGTGTAATGGTTTTAATTGCCGAGATATTTGTTGATTGGGTGAAACATGCCTTTATAACACGTTTCAACGAACTACAAGTGGATGTTTATAGAGACTATACTACAAGTTTAGCCTATGACATGGCTCAAACTCGACAGAAACACGCATTTTCTGACCATTCCGATCTTGTGGCTCGAAGAATGGGATTCATCCCATTACCTTTGGGTGTGGTGATGGTGCGAGTATTAGCACATTCTGTTCACTTTGGCGATGTACCATCGTTTGTGGTGTCGCTGGTGGCTTATTTAGGATTATCGTCGTATAGAATTTTAAACAATATTCTAATTTTGGGATTTGCATGTTCATTAATTATACAACATAAACAAGAAAAAGCTTCTGTTCATTCGCCTTCTAATAATAGAGCTGGAAGTCCGTTAACAGTTATTAGATCATCTCTCAGTAAGGATTCATTGAAAGATTCAGCGACGAGTCCTCTGAAACCTGTTGGAGATATTACAATCACTTCATGTCCAATTGTTCATGTTAATGGAGTAGGTGCTTTTGAAAGTAAATCAACAAATGTAGTGACTGATAGAATTAATGATTTAGGATCAGCTGTGATATTTGCTAATAGTACAGTTGACTTAACTTACGCAAGTCTCAATGAAGAACTATTGAAAGTAGATGGTGAAGATATAAAAATCGAACCAGCAATTGAAGAGACTTTTACAAGAAGTGAGCCAAACATTAAATGTGATTTTCAAGAGGAAAATGATCAAATGCAGTGTGAAGACATAATATTAAAGAAACGAGCAGAATCAGAACCAAATTTAGTGAATTGTAAAGACGATGATGATATAGTATTATAGACAGTAAGTTAAAAGATTAAATTATTCTAGAATTCAAAGATGGTTTAAAATTTTTAGGTATTTTGTTTATTTGTTCATCGGATATTTTTCTCGTTAACGTTACTTTTATTATTAGCTATGACTTATCGATTCAATTTATACTTTATTTAGAACAAGATAAGCAAATAACTTAGACTTGTACACAATACTATGCGATCTACATAAATACTTTGCATTTTACCATTTGCATTAATTTTATTGTACTTATCATAAACGTTATTTTATAAATGATAAATCAGTATATTAATTTCGTATATAAAATTTTATTTGAAAACATTAATTAAAATATAACGAGTTTATGATGGTAATATTGTTTCTACCATAGATTGATTAGATATTTAGATATTCATTTTAAGCTGTCCATCCTAGTTTCATTTACAATTTCTACATATTGACCATTACATTTGATTAAATTTGGAATCCTTATTATACAATAGAATGAATCAAGGATGGATGCATGATATATTACTTTGATGATATGCCCTAAATTTCTAATGATATATACAAATTGTTATATATATATTGTCATTTAGCGAAAAAAATATTACAAAGGGCGCACAAATAACGTGTGTGCATTTGAAAAGTCAATCTAGGTTAATTCTTTAATTGTTTCGACCTTTGCTTGATGTAAATCCATATCACCAATAAATAAAACACACATAAGATGTTTTAGATTTACACTTTATTAATAAAATAATGACAGCTGTTTCGCTAACACAGTAGCTTCTTCAAATTCAACTTAAGACTAAAGATACATACAAGATACAGCGTTAATCAGGTAGTTGACCCAAGTTAAAATTCTAGGAACTATTACATTTATATTTTGCTTTTTGAAAACTATACCATGTCCTACTTGTGTGAGGTTTAAGTATAAAAATATAGTATAAGCAACTAAGAAACAATATTTCAATGGGTGAACAGATTTAACAGTGGGGATGAATTCAAGTCTAATTTATCGTTTAGTAACATTTCTGAGTTTTTAAGTTTATTAATTTCTAAAGATTCTAAACAATTTAGTTTTCTACCTTTATTTTCTACATGTATGGTGTCGAATTGTAAATTAAATTCGTGCTCATTCTCTATTAAATGATTAGAATAGGTTGAGTCAGTTTTCTTATTGATATAAGAATGATAGTGGTCTTGGATTCGTTTTTCAAACGTTCTACCTGTCTGTCCAATATGTGTTTTGGTACATGATCCGCATGATAACTTATAGACTCCTGATTTATTGTCTTTGGTAGTTTTTTCTTTATTATTTTTAATATATTTGGTTAGATTATTATTAGTTTTATAAGCAATATTAATGTTTTCTTTTTTAAGGAATTTTGATAATTTAAGTTGCTGCTGACCTATGTAAGTAAATGATTTAAATTGCTTGTCTGGCTCCACTTTAATGATCGGGTACACCTCCCTTAATAATTTATTGACTGATTTTTTAACAATTAATTTATCTATTAGATTTGGGTCATGTCCGTTGTTGTGAGCGATTTGTTTTATAATATTAGGTTCTTTATTATAGTCTTCATTGGACATCGGGATGTTAATAAGTCTATGTGTCATGCTGTGAAAAGCCGCTACCTTGTGTTGGACCGGGTGGTTAGATTTATTATGTATCGTGGTATCTGTATGAGCCACTTTGTGGTAAATAGAAAATACCACGATACATAATAAATCTAACCACCCGGTCCAACACAAGGTAGCGGCTTTTCACAGCATGACACATAGACTTATTAACATCCTGATGTCCAATGAAGACTATAATAAAGAACTTAATATTATAAAACAAATCGCTCACAACAACGGATATGACCCAAATCTAATAGATAAATTAATTGTTAAAAAATCAGTCAATAAATTATTAAGGGAGGTGTACCCGATCATTAAAGTGGAGCCAGACAAGCAGTTTAAATCATTTACTTACATAGGTCAACAGCAACTTAAATTATCAAAATTCCTTAAAAAAGAAAACATTAATATTGCTTATAAAACTAATAATAATCTAGCCAAATATATTAAAAATAATAAAGAAAAAACTACCAAAGACAATAAATCAGGAGTCTATAAGTTATCATGCGGATCATGTACCAAAACATATATTGGACAGACAGGTAGAACGTTTAAAAAACGAATCCAAGACCACTATCATTCTTATATCAATAAGAAAACTGACTCAACCTATTCTAATCATTTAATAGAGAATGAGCACGAATTTAATTTACAATTCGACACCATACATGTAGAAAATAAAGGTAGAAAGCTAAATTGTTTAGAATCTTTAGAAATTAATAAACTTAAAAACTCAGAAATGTTACTAAACGATAAATTAGACTTGAATTCATCCCCACTGTTAAATCTGTTCACCCATTGAAATATCGTTTCTTAGTTGCTTATACTATATTTTTATACTTAAACCTCACACAAGTAGGACATGGTATAGTTTTCAAAAAGCAAAATATAAATGTAATAGTTCCTAGAATTTTAACTTGGGTCAACTACCTGATTAACGTTGTATCTTGTATGTATCTTTAGTCTTAAGTTGAATTTAAAGAAGCTACTGTGTTAGCGAAACAGCTGTCATTATTTTATTAATAAAGTGTAAATCTAAAACATCTTATGTGTGTTTTATTTATTAGCAATCTAGGTTACTTTGAAATTTTGATAGAATAAGACGCATATATATTAGTATGTGTTTGTTGTTCCGTAAACGTAAATCCAAATGACATTTGATAATGTCAATCACATTTGTTATTTATTTGTATGTATGAAACTGTCAAAATATACGACTTCGTAGGTTAAGTAGTAAATTTTAATTTACGACATATTTCAAAATGTTCTCAGTAAATCACATGCTACTAGATTGACTTTTCAAATGAACACCCGTTATATGAAGAAATTTTGACGATCAGAAAAATTGTTTACATTAGGTTCGTCAAAAGCCAAATCGAAATTTGGAAACAAAAATCATGTCCAAGGAATACTCATGTCGCTATTTATAAATGAATAATACTTATCTATATAATGTTTTAACTGTTCCTTTGAGTTCTATTTAGTTAGTTTGTAATTGTAAGTAAAATTGTCTTCCTTTTCGTTAGTTTTTTTTAATAAATTAAATATTTAAAAATTTTTATAATTGTCAAAGTCTCATGAATTACTTTGGAAGAAATCTTTCGAAATCAGAATTAATTTATGCTTCTACTTTTTAACGTAAGAAGCAAAAGTTATCTAAAAGTTGGGGCAATAAGTGTGCAACATATCGTATGATCAAAAAGTCTTTGGATCGCTATTGCCATGGGATTTACGTGATATCTATGAAATTATTTATTTCAATTAGTTTTGACATTTACTTGACAACTTTCAAGTCAGCTGGTTATAAAATATACATAAAATGCCATCATCATAACCTAAAATCTATTTTATCTGTGGCTTATGTGTACTTCAAAGTACAGAAGTAAATAATTCTATAGATGGTTTTTACACTTCATGGCTATCGCGATCGAAAGAGTTTTTGATCATATATTATAATTCTTTAATAAAATACATAATTTTTTTTTAATAAATATTTTTATTCCAACTTAAAGTACATCCAATAAATGGCCACCACGACTTAGCTGGCACTCTCTTATTCTTTTAGTAAAATTTTTGATCACATTTACGCACATTAGCTGCTCAATTACATTAATGATGCGTCGAATTTCATCCTTAAGCTCATCAATTGTCGTTGGACATGGACATGGTTGGAATATGCGTGAGACATTACAAAACCCCACTGCCAGAAATCGCATGGCGCAAGATCACATGATCTCGGTGGCCAATTTTGGTGGCCTTGGCGTGAAATGAGACGATCCGGAAATCTGTCTTGCAATAACTGTCGTGTCTATTGTGCTGTGTGGTAGGTTGCTCTATTCTGCTGGAACAATATATTGTCCATGTCTATACCGACCAATGCAGGTCACAAAAATTATCTTAACATATTACGGTAAAGGTCACCATTTACTGTAACTGCGTTCTCGGCTTCGTTCTTGAAGAAATATGGCCCAATAACTTCGCTATCCCACAACCCACACCAAACAGTTACTTTTTGTGGATGCATTATTTCTTCATGAATTCGCCTAGGATTCTCAGTAGCCAAATCACGACAGTTCTGGGTATTCACATACCCATTCAAATAAAAGTGCTTTTCATTGCTAAACAGGATTTTTTTCGCAAAATTAACGTTCATTTCATGATTTAGCAAAATCCAGTTGGCAAATGCAAGCTGCTGCGCATTATCTACTGGCTTAATTTCCTGAGTTAATTGCACCTTAGATGGATAAAGTTGCAGATTTCTTTAAAATCCGCGGTAAAGTGGTTCTTGAAATTGCCAACTCCTGTGAACGGTGGCGAGTTGAGGCTGTTGGATTCTCAGCAATACTCAGCCATTGCGGCCAATGTTTTCTATAGATCGTCTAATCCGATGACGAATTTGTGTTTTCTTATCGACAACCGAAGCAGTTTCCTCAAATTTTTCATTCAATCGCTTAACCCTGCACTGGACGCGTGAATAATAGTTACACGAATGAACGCGTTGGGTCTGACATACCCAAAACAATAAAAAACAATAAAATATTCGAAATAAGCATATATTTGGCTGAACAAGTTGCATATATTGTTAACACAAAAATTAACAAAATAAACTTATAATCAAACTTCCCCTATTTTTTTTTAGTTAAAATAAAAACAAAAACACATTCATTTTTGTCACGGCTGTTCTGAACAAGCTGTATATCAGCTATTCGACAATATTTGCTGTGAGTGCTTGGCAAACATGTTCCAGGCATATAAAAATTTTGCAAAATCGACATGTGAATCTTGTTTTACTATCTTTGCAGAGCGCACATCTTCCACGTTTATTTTTAACCACTTCTACACGCTTTGGCAATTCGAATCCACTAATTTTCTCTGCAAGCTGTCTAATATCTCTCGGTAGGTATTGCGAACTTGCTCGCATTTTCATGTACTCCATAACTAGTTCTTTACCAAGTTGCTTGAGAAATATCCTTCGCTGAATATTAGTGTTCACATTGGTTTTGGATATGACAAATGCATTTATTCCTACAATATTGAGAAGTCCATATAAAATTACCATAGGCCACCTTCTCGTATTTCTAGCAACGTTATACTTCTCAGAAAGGTGGTCAACCGTATCAACTCCACCTTTTGTGGAGTTGTAAAAGGTTATTATCTCAAGCTTAGTATCCTCGCCAGATTCTGTATCAATAGAATCATCATGGTGAAGGGTTGATAACAAAATAACTTGCTTGTTTCGCTTAGGTATGTACGAAACTATGGTCATGTCCTCAGTGAAACAAAACATACTGGACTTTTCTGGCCTTTTTAGAAAAAATTCTTCCGGTATTTACCTCTTATTCTTTCGCAATGTTCCGACAAGTGTTAACTGATGGTTTTTAAGTAAATTATTGGCAACTTCAACAGAGGTAAACCAATTGTCCATCGTTACATTTACATCGTTACATGGTAAGCAGAGTTTGTTCACTACATCAAACGAAGTATTACTTAGGAAAAATGGACCTGGTTGTTGTTTGCCACAATACACCTCCATATTATACGTGTAGAAGGAGCGTGAATCAACCAATGAATAAATTTTTATTCCATAACGGGCAGGCTTACTTGGAATATACATACGGAACCGACAGCGACCTCTAAACGCCCAAAGCATTTCATCAATGGTAGTATACTTGCCTACTGTATAATGTTTCTGACAGTTTACTACTACCTTATCAAATACGTTTCTTACTGCAGTTAAGTTGTCCTGGGGTTTTCGTTCTTCCCTCGTTCGCACGTTATCCATTCGTAAGCATCTCATTAGGAAACGAAATCTTCTGAGAGCCATAGTAGCTGGAAATACGTCCAACCCTGTACCGTCGGTTGACGAAAATTCGAAAATAGATGTTCTGTCTCCGCGATGTACCGCTGCTAGATAAAGGAAACCAACAAGTGCTGTTATTTCTTGTGTTTGTTGGCCTCGCATCAGATTTATTTGTGTATCGATCAGATATACTTTCATATATATATATATATATATATATATATATATATATATATATATATATATATATATAGACATATATATATATATATTTGTATTATCAACTATATCTTAAACTGAATTATCAAAAAAAAGCTCTCAGCATCCTCGTGGAGAAAATGCATTTTTTGCGGCACCAATTACTCCAGGAAGCCGGACAATTATGTTATTCTGCCTTGTTCGATATTTTTTGTGATATAATTTTTTTTCCATTTTGTGCCATCTTTCGCTTGGTAGTACAAACGATTCATAGCGGTGTCAGTTTGAGAAGGTACTGGCTTTTCTCCAGTTTCAACCTCGAATTCGCTTTCGGAATCATGCTGACTCTTTTCTTCAATTTCATCATCTGCCAGGGGGTCATCTAAATCCGAAAAAGCTTCATTATCTGTTGGCAGCTCCTCATTCCTTTTCATAGCTGTACATAATTCTATCACATAACAGGTCAATAATTAGATAATCTATAACCTATTGAATGAAAAAACAAAACTTGCATCAAGGAACGTGTTGGGTCTGAGAGACCGAAATCTACTATAAAGTAGTTGTTTCTCACCCCACTGCAATATAACTTCTGCCACAGCTGTGATATGATATAGTTTGAAGGTACTGCTGCGCTCGCACATGTATGCTCAACCAATCATAAATAGCTATAGTATTAATTTCTGTGTGGATCTGAGAGACACTACGCGTTCACTCCAGAGTTAATCGTCGAAAGATTGGGTGCGTTTTCTCTACAAAAAATTGCACGTAATCTGCGAACTGTTTCTACGAAACATTTCCCGTATTTAAAATAAGTTTTGACGATTACTGTGCGCTGTTCATTCGTGTAATGCTCATTTTTGATAATCCGGTTATGTCAACTTGACATTAACATTTTGATCAAAAAACGAATACCATAAAAAGCAAATGTTGCGCTCTTATTAGCTCACCCATTATATATTATAATGATGGCAAAGATTTCTGAAGTGCCGTTACTGTTGCTATAGTTGCTACTTTTTAGCGCTATTAGCGTTGCTATAATTTTATGCATATTTTCAAGAAATTTTAATGATTATCTGCAAATTATGCAAACTATAGAATTGGTAAATTTCGGCAATTATATTCTAATAGCGAAGTATCGCTATTAGAATCGCAAAAGTATGGTTTATATTACAAGGTGCGTATCTAAAAATACGTCAAATTTGTCAGATTTATCTAAATAACAGGGGGGAGCTGTTAATAGGTCCACGCAGTGTTCATATTTATATTGATATTATACATATTAATTTTTTGGCAGTAATATTTAATAGGTATAAGATAATTTACTTAAAAGAATAGTTGAGTATTTTGTAGGTTTTTGGTTTTAATTTTAGAATTTATGAATATGTTTGTGCACTTACATGTTGTATTCATGTATTAATGTTTATATTTGTATTTTATATTTCACAACGATTTAAACTAAAAGTTTTTAATTGGTTATGATAGTTATTTACGAAATTACAATGAATATTCAATTGATTTCTTCTTTATTAATATTTTGAATTTATTATTTTTATTTTGCATTAATCTCTATCTAATAAGCGGACAAAATAGTTAGAATCGAACAGAATAGTAAAAATATATAAAAATAATTTCCACCATATTCCCCTATAAAAGTTACCTTTAGTGCACGCATGTAAAAAGGTATGTAATTCATGACGGACGAATTCAATACGGGAATATACAGCATTACGATGTTGTCGATGCTATGATAGCAATCATGAAGAGAGGACCGAGGTATTTGCGGTAATTATCGCTAATATTTCTAATTTTCTGATTATATGATAAAATACCAAGCTCTTTCGATGTCAACACAACGATTCTTATACGATTAAGAGATATGAGGGATGTCTTTTTAGTGTTTATTAAACAGTGGAGCGACTCAAAATGGTTTATTGCTTTTCAAAATATTTTCCACAAAAATGAATACACTTCTGCATTCGTTCAAACCAATTATTAAGGCAGTTATTCCAGTCTTGAGTTGGGCCAGTCAAAATTGCCGTTTTGAAAGCATCTACTGCTTCTTCCGGCGACTGAAATCGTCGACCACGCATTCCATTTTTGATATTTGGGTAAGTAAAATAAATCGTTCGGACTTATGTCAGGACTATACGGAGGATGATCTAATAATTCGATATTTTACTGCTCCAAAAACCTAATTGTCTTTCGAGCTGTGCGCGAACTCGCATTGTCATGATGCAGGATGATTCGCCGTTGTTCGGAGCACGGCGATTATTTCTGGCAAACAAACGGTTGTGTACCAATACGCATTAACCGTTCTTCGATCTTGCAAAGGAATTGTAGTTACGTGACCTGATTATGAGACAAACGTTGTGACTCTATTTTTCGACACACTTCGTGAACGAATAACTTTTGTCGGATTCTCTTCATCTTGAAACACTCAAACAGCGGACTGACGTTTATTTTCGGGTTCATAATAATAAGTGTTTCGGCACCAATTAACGCGAGCCGACTGTTGCTCTTCGGTTAAAAGATGTGGAAGCCAACGGTAAACTAACTTTCTCACGCTCAGTTCATTAGGTAGGATCGTTTGAATTGAGATTTTTGAAATGTTTTGGGATCGTCGCTGATAATGGAGAGTTCACTTTGGAATTCACAGTACCAAAGTGAAGCTGTCAATTGATGTGGTGCTTCATCTTTAAAAACAGAAACCAGAGTTAACCCTCTCCGAAAGTTGTAAACTTGCGCGAAAATTTTCTCGACTTAATTCCATTTTTCGGCTAACTTATAAACTTTAAATGACTAAATCGCTTCCGGAATCTTGATGAAACTTTAGATTTAGGTTAAAGAAAGATTGAGATTAATTTTGACAGTCGACGTTTTATTACTGGCGCCCTCTCTGTGGACCCACTAAAAGGACATCCTTCGTAACAGGGATATTGTGTCATCGCTCCAGTACTGTAGGCGGTCCGAGAAGTGTCTAAGTAAAATTCCAAGTGCTTACTGCCTAGAAAGTTCGTTTACTATTCATAGTGCTAATATCAACTGCGTAGTCTAAGTTCATTAAGTATAAAATGTAATTTATGACGTAAATTTTTTTTTTCATATTTCCCTAATATCAAGATGTTGTTTAGTTTCTAAAGTGGAAGGATGCCTTGATAATTATTATTAATGTCTTATTTTATTCTTTAACTTGTTTCTTTTTATAGAGAATCAAATAATGTTAATATTATAACATTCGTTTATTTCCACTAGTTTGAGTGTTTACTTGTTCTATAGTATATGTATATGGCTCAAAAGTCGCAATGGGGTTCAAAATAATTGTAACGTTTGCTTTGCTACATTTTGTCTTAACTTCTTTGTTAAATATTAATAATTAATTGTCAACAATTGATTTTTTGGGTTTATGTGTGAAAGATTGTGACTTTAATAGTTTTCTCCAATACATTTGTTAGGATTTCTGGCGTTAACCCTAGTATCTCACCGTATGTCATCGTTCAGCTGCTCTATGGTTTTAGGCTTATTATCATACACCCTTTTCTTGAGATATCCTTAAAGGAAATAATCAGGAGTTGTCAAAGTTGGTTGTCAAAGGAGTTGTCTGTGACCGAGTTGGTTAGTTAAATGTCGAATTTCCTGAAATTACATATTTTTCAAAAATCTTAGGAGTTTTATAGTGACTCGGGAAGTGTATGTTGTGACCTCATCCTGTTTGAACCACATATGTGGAGCATTAATATAGTAGGCCTCAAAAAGTATTGGACCATATTGTATTATCGCTCGGCCTTTATCGTTACAGCATTCCCTTTGCTATCTTGAATGAGTAGGAACCAATGCCTGCATTTCTCACAGATTAACTACATTTCGATTCTCCGTTCTCTATATGTGATTAAACTCATTCATATGAAAGCGAGCTTCACCGTTCATTATTAAATGATGAATGAACTCAGCCTGCTCCGTGAACAACTCTAGTGTATGAGAAAAACTCTTTGAAGTGACCTTTGACTGATTCCAAATTCCGCCGAGGATCTAGGATTGTTGCTAACACGTTTTCGAACACGTTCGATGATTAGTTCATTCTTTGTCCATTTCTGGCGCAACAAATTCTTCTGATACGCGGACGATTTTTCACTGCTTCATGTTCTCGAAAACGGACAACAATATTATTTGTTACTTTATATGGCGCGTTACCGATATTAAAATGACGACGATATTCTAGCTGAATCTGTATTGTTGAGCCTTGGTGTCAAAAATAAAACTATGATTTTAGTTCACTTGGCAACACTGTATTTCCCATGACTAAACTTCCAGGTGTTCTTTAAAATCTCTAAAAAAGGAAAGAAATTAAAACAAAGTTATAATTTTTTTGAAATCCTGTCGAAACTTTTACGCTAGTCTGTATCAATTAGAAACAAAGAAAAGTAAAAGAAGTAAATACTTCTTACTATATTTATTTGCTATTAATATATTATTAGAAATGTTAAAATGTTCTTTTCAAATAATTTAAAAGCACAATGAAATTATTCCTTCTTAATTTGTATGCACATTCGTATTTGATTAATATGATTAAGCCATTTTAAATACACAAATTGCTCAAAAAGGTATTGAACACGATTTAGTTCATAAGTCATTGTTAATGAATATCTAATAGAAATAAATGCAAACGGAGGGAGATACCTAAAAATTTTAACTAGTTTGTTCAGCCAAAATATAAAATTGACAATTTGTGATTGTTTTTTCCAACTTTTTGTTTGCTAGTCTTTACGTTGCACGTTATTGCCATTTAATGCAAATTTTACATATAAATGCCTTATTTAAGATAACTTAATATAAATATTTTTTTATAAAATCATTTAATGATGAATAGTTAATATTGGGTACTGTTGTAATTTATTTGTATACAAAGTAAATACATACGTTTTAAATAGAAAAGTTTTTGTTTTCCACGTTTTAAAATTTAAACGAGATATGAATTATGTTGACGGGTTATCAACCAATATTGCGCAGACTAGCTCGAGTCCGTGGCAGAATGCTAACATACACCCTGGGTAACGCTAAATGAGCTAGAGCGAACTTCTTCAGATCTCCTGGCTACTGAGATATACTATACATGGATCCATGTTCTTCAGAATCTCCCAACCATCGTCGTTCTCAGGACCAAACGACAAAAAATCTCGACGAAACAATCCGAATTTGCCAAATAAGCGCCGAATGAGTTAGTAGAACTAAAAGAAACTTACATAGAAATCGAGACCAGCAACGCCACAGAGGTAAATAATAAATAATAACTAATGTTGCAATGCAAACATTGATTGATAAGCAGTTGAGTGCTCAAAATTTTTACATTTCATCTACAGATGTCGGTAATGACTAGAGCTGGGGATGTTTGCGGTGTGCCAGGATAGTATTCAGTTAAACGCACGAATATAATGACCTTCTTTCGATCGGTGATGCATGCGTGATTTTATTGCTTTACATGCATTCGCTATTTATATCACTTAGGTATGTCAGTTATGTGTACTGCATATAAATAACACACTTACCTTATTTACGACTATTATAGCATAGCGCCAAGTGGATAAGACTTGCAGTAAGTTTGTAGCATTAGATACGTTTCCATATTTGTAGCGGTGAGCGATGTACGCCGTGATGAATAAATTTTTTTATATTTTGAGAAAGACCGCTCGACATCTACGGATGTAACACACGCACAATTAAAATAATCTTTATAGATAGAAACCGAATCTACACTTGCACCATTACTAATTTGTTTTAATCTGGTAAAATCAAAATCATTGTTTATCACACTCTCGAACTTTTCTATTACATTAACATTTTTGTTGTCATTTACTGCGCATAGCTGGGCGTGTACATCGTCCAGTATTTGCAGTGACTCCGCTAACGATAATGCAGTATTTTGAAATTTCTCGATTGCGTTAAACAATCCTATATGATTGTTATAAATAGTTTGTAAATCTGCATCAAGGGAAGGGTTTTGAAAGAGTCTCTGGCTTTCCTTAATGGCTACAGCTTCGGCAGGATTGAATTGTAGAACCACATATTTTATTTGTTGGAAATACTTGGCATAATAAAATGCCGCCTTTAGCCAACTTCCCCAACGTGTAAGGATTGGCTCTGGTGGTTCGGGAATACCAGGGCACCGACTGTGAAACTCTCGAATTCGTTTGGGAGATTTTAGAAACACTTTTTTTGTGGTTGTTATTAATGCATCCACCTCTGGATAACATTGCCGAATAGTTTGTGCCACAAGATGTAAAGCATGAACTTTACATGTCACATGCAAAAGTCTCTCACAATCTGCTTTAAGAGAACGGCCTACAGAATGCATTGTCGCAGCACCATCGCTCATAAACATCAGGAGTTGATTAGTTGAAACTTGAAATTTTTGTAGCGTATCGAGCACTACCTTCGTAATTACTTCGCTAGTGCACTTTTCCAATCTTTTGCTGGCTAATAAAATGGGAAATGTTGATTTGACAGGATCTAGTACACGCACTATAATATTCACAATAGAATGTTTTTTTCGATCTGTCGTTTCGTCGACACATACCCATAACTGTTTATCATTTACTACTGCCTTCATTCTGTTTTCAATGTCCTCACGCACAATTGGTAAATAGGTGAGTAACGTTCTCCGTGACGGTAGCTTTATGTTGGAATTGTATTTATTCCAAAAGTCGTGAAAGGCTTTTTTATCTAGCAGGTGAACTGGCACATCGCAGACGAGTAGCATTGTCAATAAATCGAAAATGAATTGCGTTTTAGACAGCACATTATTTTCTTTGTCTTTGTGGTGTACACTTTCAACATGTCTTTTACAGTCGTATTTGTCCCAGCAAAGTAACTGTTTATCGCATAATTTACAAACCACTTTTGCTCCATTATAATACAAATCGGGAAAGTCTCGGATAAATTTCTTCACGTCGTTATACAATGGGTGCTTTCTTGGCTTGGGCACGTCCGTCATACTTATTAAATAGAGCTCAAGACAACACACGATCACGTTGCCAGTTCACGACTAACTAAAGTGTTTCGCTGCATCGTGTTGATACGCTGGTGGGGATGCACTACATACGGTCCTGCCGTACCGCAAACATCCTCAGCTCTAGTAATGACACTGAAAGGACAAAAAGCGTCATCTATTTGATAGCCAGCTTGAATATTCACTTATAACTTTTGTAGGTACGTCTTCTTGCAAGTGGATAAAACTAACTCTACGTGTGTTTTAGTATGTTTTTCGGAATATTCTAAAGCTTTTTACTCATATTTCGCAAAAAAATATTTTTCAAGTGTTTAATTGGGTCTGCTGATACTATAGTGGTTTAAAAATTTGTAAAGGTAAGTTAATAGGATTTTGAAATCAACGTTTGATTTATTATAGTACATTCGTAAAATATATTGTAGTTGTCATCAAATACGAAATTACGTACAATATTGTCCGAATATTTGACAGCTTAGATGACAATGACATTGTTGCCCAATAAATAAACAAATGCAATGAACTGCAACTCACATTATCCTAGCGACGGAAATGATAAGCACTATGCAGGAAGTGACGACGAAGATCGGTTCAACTATCAATTTCAGAGTACGTGAAAAGGTACTCTGACTGAGAGTATGGATATAACAGCAATTACTAGAAATAATATGAAAATTGAAAAACGCGAACTAGCCTTCGGAAATGAAGAATTTTCCAACAGAAGCCGTAAAGACGATAGCAGAGAATAAATTACATATGTCCATATTACAGGAGACCAAGAAAACAATTCCAGTATTGCAAATATATCGTGCGTTAAAAAAACAGCCTCAGAGTTGGCCATGAAATTTTTAGGTATGTCGTAACTTAACCTCTTCTGAATTCTCAAATGTTAATGTCATTAGTGTCATCTAATAAAAACACCGAATCTTATTTATTCACGACACGAAGACTATAATCCAGCAATTATCCTTTCAATTTTCTAACCTGGAAATTTTCTAAAGCCGTCTGTCATTTAGGTGTAACTGTCATTTAAGAAATTTATATTAGTAAAGTTACGACATGCTTTTTGATGTTATTTAGAAATTATGGCCTACTAGAGGCATTTTTTTGAACGCACAATATTTTAATCAAGAAAATGCAAATTTTTATCGGAAATGCAGAAGTTTCTAAGAAAAGGCGTAAAAAATAGAGATGTTAGGGAAGAACAGGTTTCACATGTTGCCGTTATAGACGACCAAGAAGATCATTCTAGTCACCATAGAATCACTTTATAGGAATGACCTTTGATAACCTTCACAATTTATATTAGTGCGAACCCTTCCGCTAGAGGCGCTAAATCAAGTTTGTGCGGAATTTGTTTATGAACGTTCATCACGGCCATTTATGTATATATTTTATTATTCTACTAAAGCAAATGTATCTTGCACTAGTAAATCGAGGAAAAACAATAGAAATTGGGAAGACGTAGAACCAGCTATAATCAGCCAATGGAAGGAAAATAACACTCATGATGTCTTCAGTTATTTTTTGAGGAGAATTTTATGGAATCTGTTTGTAAGGGAACTGTACAATACGTATCTCAGAATGGGGTTTACTTTACTCTGTCTGTTGAAGATATTTCCAAGTATTTCGGTATCTTACTTCTCTCTGGATATCATTCGTTGCCAAACTGAAGAATTTATTGGGAACGCTAAAGTTATTCCTATTATCATTTAGTTAGCGATACCGTCAGCCAAAACAAATTTGAGTAAGTTCATAGATTTTAACATTTTAATGACAACGATTTGAATAATAAAACCTATAAAATTCAGTCGTTAATATAACACCTAAATGATTGTTTCCAGCAATATATTCTGTCACTGGAAGGACCCTTTTCACTTGATGAAGCGATGGAGCCTTATTACGGCCATCACTTGATTCAGGGGAAAGGACATCCACTAGAAAGCTCGGTGACTGAAAACCTCTGTGTTGTTTTTCTTGCCAGCAGATTTCACAATATACTGGTGTCCTTGAAATAAAGAGACAACGTATGATAAATGGAAATATGTAATTATATAAAACATAAATCTAAAATATTGTGAGTCAATTACGACGCGAACCCCGAAATTAAAAACACTCTGAAAATTGTATTACGTGACGCCTACGAATTCAAAAAAATCCGAAAATAAATAATAGATATCCCACACACGCATACGCTACAGCGTATGTTCACATAAGTAACAGCTGAATGAGATGGACGATGACAAAACTATTTTTGTTATTGTCGGTCAACTTTAAGATATCGACTTTTATAATATAGTCGATCGTACAATGGCGTGACAAATTTTTTTTTAATGTCTTTGTCATTCGTCACTCGCTCGTGAAAGGGAATTTAGAAGTATATATAATATAGATGAATAATATTTTGGATTTATACTCTATATAATGACATCTTTCCATTTTTCACACGTCTTTTTATTTCAAGGACACTCGGTATATTGATGATTATTTTACGTCACTACCCTTACTATCAAGGTTGAAGAACGAGTAAATCAATTGTATTGGTACGATTAGAAGAGCATTGAATATGCACCACTCAAGAGTTCTCAAGAAGGAAGCTCATGGATCTTATCATGTTTTGAGTGACAAGCAGAATGAATTAATACTTGTACACTCTCATGACAATAATGAAGTTACCATGGTAATCAACCCTTCACTTCCAAGATACATGCACAAGGTGTATGTAACAGATGGTCTAGAAGCGACAGAAAAATTGTGTCGTTGCTACAGCGAAGCCTCGTCCACTTATATTATAAAGGCGTGGGTGTAGTGGACATATTTGATAATTTGAGAGGTTATTGAATGCGAATTCGTTCTAAAAAATGGTATTGGCCAATATTTAGATTTTGTGTGAATATTTGAAGGCTTATCGTAACATCGAAGCAATATAACTTTTAGAATTTCATGAAAGGGTCGTTAAAGCCTTGCTGGCAGCTGCAGATAACACCTCGTAGTGTGCTGTCCAAGTCTTCGAAGCAAGTTCTAGATGAAATCCGTTTGAATAATATAGGGCAGTTAGTGGATAAAATTCAAATACAACAAAGGTGTGGTAAGTGCGGTAAGTGTAGTAAGTACCAATGTATAAACTACAATGTTGGGTTACATCCTGACATGTCTTGTAAACTATCATATTGCATAATTTCTCTTGTTTGCTGATACATATAAATAAACATTTATCAATGGAATAAATTATTATTTTGGGACTTTCACGATTGAGTCTTGATTGTTCATCCTAATGCCCAGCGTATGATATAATACGGCATTAAAACTAGTATAAAATATATAAAAAAAGTTATTTTATTTGTAGGAGATAATAACTAGACTCTATTTGAACATTGAGACACCTGAATTTTTATAATTTTTTGGATCAAATTTAATTTTGGGGATTAATGGGTTAATATGTGAATTTGGAAATATATAAGAAGTTTAGACACTGTCCAGCAAAAAAGTAAGGTCTTACGTTTTATATATATATATATATATATATATATATATAGTAAACCTAATCAGTAGGCGATTAAAGGTCTGTATATTACTTCAAAATATATGTATTTAAAAAACTCTACATGTTTCGGCTGTATACGCCTTTATCAAGAGAATACAAAATATGAATGACAGGATATAAATGTCAAGTAATTGACATTTATATTAATGGGTTAATATGTGAATTTGGAAATATATAAGAAGTTTAGACACTGTCCAGCAAAAAAGTAAGGTCTTACGTTTTATATATATATATATATATATATATATATATATATATATATATATATATAGTAAACCTAATCAGTAGGCGATTAAAGGTCTGTATATTACTTCAAAATATATGTATTTAAAAAACTCTACATGTTTCGGCTGTATACGCCTTTATCAAGAGAATACAAAATATGAATGACAGGATATAAATGTCAAGTAATTGACATTTATATCCTGTCATTCATATTTTGTATTCTCTTGATAAAGGCGTATACAGCCGAAACATGTAGAGTTTTTTAAATACATATATTTTGAAGTAATATACAGACCTTTAATCGCCTACTGATTAGGTTTACCATATCATACCAAGGTCACGAAGTTATTATATATATATATATATATATATATATATATATATATATATATATATGCTATCTACGGCTGGCGCCGCCTCTCCGTCCCCACTTTCCATATCCTTCTGTCGTAACATATATCTTCTTCTAAATTTCTTGCATCCACAGCTTCCTTAATATCATCTCTCCAACTTATTCTTGGTCTTCCTCTCTTTCGCTTTTCTGGAAGTATCCATTCTAACACTTTCCTTGGCCATCTCGTCTCATTCATTCTTTTTGTGTGCCCGAACTTAGTCAATTGTTTTTTCTCTATGTCGTCAATAATATCCATTTTGATGTCCGTCCTCCTTTTTATTTCTATTTTTCTTATCCTTTAAAGTCTTGAGTTAATTGAGTTGCAAATACGAAGTTTTTTGTCTCGTCTAATGGTTTTTTCCCAAAGTATCGAATTGAGTGCTTCAATAGTTTTCTTACCTTTTTTCCTGGATCTCGTATTTGCTTTTTCCTTGCTTATTGAAAATTACTCCTAAATATGTATTTAGCTCTGTCAACGTTATTTATTGTTTCGATTTCCAAAGGTAGGTTGTTGTTTTTGTCGCTGTCTACAATGAGGTATTCACATTTACTCAGATTTATTTTAAGACCCGCTAGTGTATACTCTTCATTCAGCTTTCTAACCATATAATTCAAATATTGCTTGTCTTTTGCGATTACTACCTGATTATCTGCGAAAAAGAGAGTGTATAGGGTATCATCGCCAACTTGGAGACCCATGTTCTGACATTTGCGTGTCTAGCGTTTGGTACAGATATATTTTAAATAAGGTAGGAGACAGACAACACCCTTGTTTGACTCCCTTTGCGGTGTTGAAGGATTCAGTCAATGATGTCCCACTTTGATTGCATTGTAATTTTCTTTATAATATTTTTGGACGGCCCTAATTAATGTTGGCCTAATGTCGAGATGAAAGCTATATGTGTTTCTCTATTTCGCCGAGTTCGCTTTTCTAATGTTATTTTCAAAGTGAAAAGGTTGTCCGTCGTAGATCTTCCCGCCCGGAATCCTGCTTCTTCCTCCGGTTGCTGATCTTTAATTAGGTTTCTAAGAATTCGGAAATATATTCTTCCTGTCGTTGGAATAACTGCTACTCCCCGGTAATTCCTGGGAACGTCTTTTGAACCATTGGATGGTCGATATATAGGAAGTTCTCTATTCAGTCGGTGTTTTTTCGCCATTTAAGCATCTTTCAAATAAAGACTTTAGTATTCTGAGCAGCTTTTCAGGTCCATATTTTATAGATTCTGGGGGTATCCTTCCAGGTCCAGGTCTTACGTTTTTTAAATATTGTTTAATATATTAGGATAGTTTAATGTGTTAGATATACAGGTTTTTAATATTTTTATGAGATACGTTAGTACCATGAGTTTCCATCTCTTATGTTTGTAAGCGTTAGAAGCCGACGAGATGTGCGGAAGTTTTTTAACTCCTGCTGTGATCAATGATGTTCAAGTCAGTACTCATAACTAGCCCACCAAATCTCCTGATTCCGACATTATCCAAGTATTATCGAACAACCATGGATTCATGACGTTGAGTGTAATCACATCTTATACTTTGGTTCATCAACTATTAGCGCCATAAATAGCATGATAACGGCTGAACGGCGCAAGCGGAAAGAGCGTTGGATAACGGTATTGAGAGTCTCGTTGGACCAAGATTTGAATCTCGCGACCGGCGTGTGAGAGGTCGGCTTTTTCTGGGTTAGTATCCTCTACAGTTATATTTAAATGTTCAGGAAGTGAAAGTCAAATTAACATTTCTACCACCTTATGCTGAGGAGGTGCAATAAGAAAGCTATAGGACACCTTACACACTTACACACCATGTACATTGTACCATAACTGGTCCTTAATTTTGATGCGCCACTGGAATGTTCTCAAGCATTGACAAGTTGTTGTTTTATGACGCAGTTATTATAAGTGGGTATCCATATTACGAAAAAAAAATCAGTTCGTCTCGAGACTTTGAGCAGTAAACATGGAGTGGGATAAAAAAGAAAACCATATTGCCGTTATTGCTTTGTACAAATGTAATAAATCTGCAACTGAGATTTTCAACTTATTAAAGCCATTAAAAATATCAATCAAATACATACGTAGTAATGACACCTTATTCGCAGGAAAGCACTGGGTCTTCTAGCAAGATTCCACACCGGCCCGCAAGACAAGGTCCACGCAGCGTCGGTTAGAGACGAATTTGCCCGAATTCCTCGCTGCTGAAGGTTGGCTCTTGGGAAAGTCCGGATTTCACTTCATTGGACTATCGTCTGTGGAATGTTTTAGAAGAGAAGGCCTGTTCCAAATCTCGCCGGAATTTCGAGGACTAAAAGCAGATTTGGTAAGAGTAGCGGCTTCATTACCACTAGAAGTTGTGCGTGCGGCGATTGACGAGTGACCGGACCGTTTGAAGCAGTGTATGAAAGCAAAGAGCGGATATTTTAAATAATTTTTATATTTTTAAATTCTCTGTAAAGTAGGTAATAAATAGAAATAACTTTATTTCAGTTTGTTTTATTTTTCTTTAATTTATATACGTTTGCGCAAGGGACAGTACTTATGGCAGGACTAAGTACACTGTAAGCAAAAGCTTTCAGCTTAAAATATTGTACCGCTATACACCCACAAAAAAATATGTTCGTCTTGAATTACTGTTATATAGTGAAAATCAATTTTTTCCGTGCTTCAGATCTAATTCCGACACATACTATAACAGATTCTTCACCAAAAAATAGGAGTTCGCTTGGGTACTTCTTCGACGTCCGTCAAACTCCGGAAAGGTGCCTCTGATATATTCACAGATTCTGTGGAGAGCATGCGCCACACAACTAATATGCGGCATATTAGGATATGTTTCCTCAGAGACACCTTTCTGGAAGTTGATAAACTTGTATCCGCTTTTAAAAAAGTTTTCAGAAAAGTACCATTGAGAGTAGCTTTTTACAGGGAAAAACTTCCATCTTTGTCACTGCCTCCCTCTCCAGTAATAACTAGATGGGGAACATGGTTGGAAGCTACTAGTTTTTATGTAGAAAATTTAGATAGTTTACAAAATTTCGTTACATGTTTAAATGACGATGCTCGAAGTATTTCTGAGTGCAAGAAAGTAATACAAATTCCATATTTAAAAAATCAGTTGTACTTTCTTCAGGAATACTTTGGAAATTTGCCAAAACTAATCACTTATTTTGAAAATCAAAATCTCAAATTAAATAATAGATTAACCGCATTAGATGTGGCTTTCGCCAAAAATTAGACGCAGATTTTAATAGAAATTCAGATTTAATAATATTGCGGCAATTGTGTATGGGGATAATGCCTCAAAATCGAACTGATAAATACGCTGAAATAAAATAATATTTCCAGTATACACTTATAACCAGTTGCGATCTAGAAAGCACGTTTTCTATCTACAAGGATGTATTTCATTCAAAGAGAACAAATTTTACAGAATAGAATCTTGAGAAAGAATTTGCTAGTTAATATTAATACTCCTTTACTCAACTTTAAAAATACAACTTTTCAACAAATACATATGTATTTCTATTTTATAGATCACCACCCGTTTGTTTTCCAATTAACAGTTAGAACAATGAAAAAAAGAAACTAACTCACCGTACTTTATTTATCTTACGAAATATAAACTAATAAATAAAATAAATTCTTAAGAAATTATGAAAGATGTAATTATATAGAATATAAATTCAAAATATTATTCCAAAATTCCCTCTCAAGGGCGAGAAGGAAAGGCAACAAAGATATTTAAAAAAAAAATTGTCATGCCACTGTGCGATCGACTATATTATAAAAGACGATATCTTAAAGTTGGCCGACAATAACAAAAAGAATATTTTTGTTATTGTCCATCTCATCCAGCTGTTACGTATGTAAATATACACTGTAGCGTATGGGTGTGTGAGGTATTTATTATTTCTACACATTCTGAATATTTTGAATTCATAGGCGTCACGTAACTGACACACAAAATTTTAGATTTATGTTCTATATAATTACTAGAGAACGGATGCAATTTCCATAAAACGCAATCGGCAATTGGAATTGTGTATAACGTCGCTCAGTACATCCCGGCGTAATTCAATGAAGTATTTGGAGTTGTATTCGGAGAATATAGTGTTTTCAGTGGTGTCGTGTACGTAGATAAAATAAATAAGTCTATCGTATTTCGTAAGAGAAATTCCTTTTCTTTTCATTTAAGCAACATCTTCCAATTATTTTCACGTAAGTGTGCATAAAATTTCGTTATTTAATTTCGTTTATTTGGATCTAGAATATTCTTACTTTTTCAGACAATGGAAGAGCGTCGAGAATGGCATCGTGAAACAATGGCGAGTTGGATTGAAGGCCATACTGATTGTATGTACATTGCCAGTGATTCCGAAATTTATTGTGAAGTGTGTGAAACGTTATTGAAAAATTGCAATAAATCAACCGTAAAACGTCACGTAGGATCGTTAAAGCACGAAAAAAAATTGAACCCGTTGGAATCTGACAATTTTAACGAAGAACTCTGTGAAACTTTTATGGCAGCTAATATTCCATTATTTAAATTGAACAATCCAATTTTGAAGACATTTCTGAAAAAATATACTGGTCTAAATGTTCCTGATGAATCAACTTTAGAAACCATCTTTTAAATCAATACATAGGGATAAGCGCCGACGAAACGGTGGATATGTTAGGACGCTGTGTGGTAAATGTTGTAGCTGGTGTACTACATCCAACTATTCCCTATAACTCATATGTAATAGCAACAAGTGTTATAAATAGAGTTCATGCGGAAACAGTTGCTGAAACCATTAAGGAGAATATGCAAAAAATGCTTCATTCGGACGCCACGTACAAAGAAAAAATACTTTTATTTGTCAGTGATAGTGCTGCGTATATGTTAAAAACAGGCACAAAGGCTGTATTTCTAAAATACTTAATTTTATTTATATAATTGGAAAACGAACGGGTGGTGATCTATAAAATTACGAAATACATATTTATTTGTTGAAAAGTTGTATTTATAAAGTTTTTAATTTTATTTCTATAATTGGAAAACATACGGGTGGTGATCTATCTTTCTAAAATTACGAAATACATATTTATTAATTAATTTTATTTATATAATTGGAAAACAAACGGGTGGTGATCTATAAAATTACGAAATACATATGTATTTGTTGAAAAGTTGTATTTTTAAAGTTTTTAATTTTATTTCTATAATTGGAACATTTTTATTTGTTCATTTTGTCGTTCAAGTTGAGTAAAGCAGTATTAAACTAGCAATAGTTTCTCAAGGTTTTCTTCTGTCAATTTTGTTCTCTTTGAATTAAGTACATCCTTATAAATAGAAAACGTCCTTTCTACATCGCAACTGGTTGGTATTGAAGAAAACATATCCTAATATGCTGCATATTACTTGTGTAGCACATGCTCTCCACAGAATCTGTGAATATATCAGAGACACTTTTCCGGAAGTTGATAGACTTGTATCAGCTTTTAAAAAAGTTTTCAGAAAAGCACCATTGAGAGTAGCTCTTTTCAGGGAAAAATTTCCATCTGTCACTGCCTCCCACTCCAGTAATAACAAGATGGGGAACATGACTGGAAGCTACTAGTTATTATGCTGAGAATTTCGATAGTCTGAAACATTTCGTAACACTGCTAAAGGAGGATGCTAGAAGTATTGGTGAGTGCAAGGAGCTCACACAAATCCCAAATTTAAAAAATCAGTTGTACTTTCTTCACGAACACTTTGGAAAATTGCCAAAACTAATCACTTATTTTGAAAATCGAAATCTCAAATTAAATGACGGATTAACCACATTAGATGTGGCTGTTAATAATTTGAAAAGTATTCCAAGTGACTTCGGATGTGGCCTTCGGCAAAAGTTTGAAGCAATTCTTAATAGAAATCCAGATTTAATTACATTGCAGCAATTATGTATGAGACAATTCCACAAAATCTAACGGCTAAATATGAAGAAATAAAAGAATATTTCCAGTATGCACCTATAACCAGTTGCGATGTAGAAAGGACGTTTTCTATTTATAAGGATGTACTTAATTCAAAGAGAACAAAATTGACAGAAGAAAACCTTGAGAAACTATTGCTAGTTTAATACTGCTTTACTCAACTTGAACGACAAAATGAACAAATAAAAATGTTCCAATTATAGAAATAAAATTAAAAACTTTAAAAATACAACTTTTCAACAAATACATATGTATTTCGTAATTTTATAGATCACCACCCGTTTGTTTTCCAATTATATAAATAAAATTAATTAATAAATATGTATTTCGTAATTTTAGAAAGATAGATCACCACCCGTATGTTTTCCAATTATAGAAATAAAATTAAAAACTTTATAAATACAACTTTTCAACAAATAAATATGTATTTCGTAATTTTATAGATCACCACCCGTTCGTTTTCCAATTATATAAATAAAATTAAGTATTTTAGAAATACAGCCTTTCGCCAGTACTGCACTGGGCTTTGCGTCATGTGGTAAGCGTGTCCGTTCTCTAATAATTACACCTTTCCATTTATCATACGTTGTCTTTTTATTTCAAGAACACTCTGTATATTTCGCCAAAACATTTTGATAAAATGTCTATTTATAATAATAATTTTGTTAGTCAATTATTGTACATCGGCAATAATTTTATAGAAAAAGAAATTTTTTAATTCCTTTAATAGCAATTACCATAAAACCTTCCTGTGTTAAATGGATTACCTAGACTTACAAATTACATTGTTTTTGCCATTCACACGCTATATATACACACGTATATAATTCTATTAGCAGCTATAACGGAAAATATTAGGTAACTCATGTCAAAGATAAAAAAATCAGGGTATTGATTTGTATTCTACTGCGCGTCGTAACAAGGATGGAGGTCGGGATATCCGTATTAATGACAGGGAAAGTAGATTTTTGATTGTCAAGTTTACGCATTGCTTGTAGGTAGAGAACGTTCATTCACAAAATCGTATATTCATACTCATATGTGCGATTATGTCGATAATGTTAATGAATGAGAATTGAAAATTGAATGTGACTTTTTACGAGTATTGGGAAGTGTTTGTAAAGCAATATTTGCAACATTATTTTATATTAACTATTTTTCGTACATACATTGAAATTAACACTGGTTAGTGAATCTAGAATATATTATAAATTCATTTATTTCATTTTCATACTTGCAGTAACAAGTGTTCATTTGAAAAGTCAATCTAGGTTACTTTGAAATTTTGATAGAATAAGACGCAAATATATTAATATGTGTTTGCTGTTCCGTAAATGTAAATCCAAATGACATTTGATAATGTCAATTACAAATATCAGTTAGTGCATAAAATAATCGTGCGTCGATTCTGGTTTAAATAAATTGCTTCTCAGTTTTAAAATGGTTTTCACTTTAGAACATAATTTTTTTTTAGTCCAGGCTTATTTTCGAAGTGGTAATAAAATTAATGGTTTATGGGTTTCTTCAGTTCAAGATTGCACGGTAGAATTTCAAGTTTAGTTTCCACATTTTGTAATAGATTATATACAATTTAAGAATACTTTGGATATAACTTTAAAACTTTTTTCTGAAACTGGTAGTCTCTTAAGAAAATCAGGCAGCGGAGCAGTTAAGAAACGTACACCTCAAGTTGTCAATCGTGTTGAAGAAATAATGGAAAATGAACCACAAACATTTGTTCGACATTTGAGTCAACAAATAAACCTTTCTATTGGTACAACTCACAAGTTATTAAAAAAAGATATGCAACTTTATCCATACCGTGTCACAGCAGTACAAGAATTGTTAGAAATTGATTACCCACGTAGACTACAGTTTTGTAATTGGCTTGTAAATATGAACAATAATGGAGAACTTTCGCAAAGAGTCATCTTTACTAATGAAGCATGGTTTTATAAAATGGGATACCTAAATTCACAAAATACAAGAATTTGGAGTAGTGAAAATCCACATGTACACATGTAATTAATGAAGAATCGCTACATCCAGAGAAAATTGGTGTTAATATTTTTTCAGGGAGCGTTAACTGCTCAAAGTTACCGTACGGAAATTTTACAACCATTTGTCAATCAGTTGCATGATGATGAACTTCAAAATGCATACTTCCAATAAGACGGAGCACCTTGTCACTGTACTGCAGAATCTTTGGATTATTTAAGAGAATTTTTTGATGAGCGTAAATTAGTCGAAATACTGAAATTGCCTGGCCTGCACGTTCATGCAATTTAACACCTTGCGACTTCTTTTTGTGGCCTTATCTAAAAAATAACATATTTCGAACACCTATATTGAATTTGAATGATATGCTACAGAGAATCGAACATAAATGCATGGAAATTAATAACAATCCAGTAATATTGCAGAATATCATCAGAAATTTTGAACGGAGGATTCTAAAGTGCATTGATCTTGAAGGACAACATTTTCAACATTTGTTATAGTTTTCAATAAATACTTCTTATTTGTTATTTATTTGTATGTATGAAACTCAAAATATACGACTTCGTAGGTTAAGTAGTAAATTTTAATTTACGACATACTTCAAAATGTTCTCAGTAAATCACATGCTACTAGATTGACTTTTCAAATGAACACTTGTTATATATATATATATATATATATATATATATATATATATATATATTTATATATATATATACATATATGTAGAAAATTATTTCCTGACCTTAGTATGAATCTACCATATATATATATATATATATATATATATATATATTAAATTCGAACGATGATTGATATAATGAAAAACATGTATTTGTCTTGAAGGATTGAAAGATACTATTCATAGTACACAATCTTTTTCTGTAAATTATGCACACATTTTTTTTAACGTGCTTTATACGAGGTCAAGAAGTACCTGAAAATTAAATAGATGGCGCTGCCACTTCAAATCCAACATTGTGCTTGTCAGAGAGCATCTTTCTAAAGAACGCATCCTACTTTTCAGACTGATCTGTCAAATAGTTTTGTTGTGAAAGCCATTTGATATAGACGTCCACGAACATTTTCGTAAAAATGAAAAAAAGTGAATTCCATGTGCTCATTAAACACTATTTTTTGCGCGAAAAAACCATCGTGCAAACCAAAAAAAACTTGAAAAGTATTGAAGAGTCCTCACCATCGATTGAAATCATGCGCCACTGGTTTACTCAATTTCGGTGCGGTCGTATCAACACAAGTGACGGCGAACGTTCTGGCTCAGTGACTTCAATTTTGCATAAATATTTGGATATGATGAAGCTATCCGCAAGACGAGTGCTACGTTTGCTCACAATTGACAACAAAGTAAATCGTTTGACAACTTCAGAGGAGTGTTTGACGATGTTCAATCGCAATCCGAATGAGTTTTTGCCCCGTTTCGTAACCGTGGACGAAACATGGATTCATCACAACACACCAGAGATCAAGGAATAAACGAGACAGTGGACTTCTCATGGTGAATCGATACCAAAGAAAGCCAAGGTGGGTCTGTCGGCCAACAAGATTATGGCGACCGTTTTTTGGGATACGCGCGGTGTCATCTACATCGATTACCTTAAGGAAAAAAGGATCACCCGTGCATATTATGATTAGACGCCAATTTGAAGCAGAAACGACCGCATTTGCCTAGAAAAAAGTTCTCTTCCACCAGGATGATGCACCGGCCCACAAGTCCGAAGTCGCAATGGCAAAATTGCATGAATTAGGTTACGAATTGCTCCCTCGCTGGCATATTTTCCAAATTTAGCCTCCTGTGACTATTTCCTGTTTCCAAATATGAAAAAAATGTCTCAGTGTTAAGAGATTTGGGTCGAATGAATAGGTCATCGATGAAACAAACGCCTATTTTGAAGGCCTCGAGAAATCGTATTATTTGGACTGCATAAAAAAATTGTAGAAACGTTGGATCAAGTGTATCGAGCTAAAAGGAGATTTTGTGTTTTACCAAATACAGTGTTCTTTATCTCAATTTGCAGGGACTTATTGACCTACCCTCGTATATGCAAAATAGTTGGAGTAATATCAACTTAATTAGTTACAGATTATAATTTAGGTGTCTTGGCGATAAATTCTTGGAAAAAAATTAAACAATAAAACAAGGAAAGTTTAATGGGATTCAACTAAATAATTTCTTTCTCTTTCTCCTGATTGTGTGAATAATATGACACTGAAAACAAAATCCAGAAAAGATTTGAAGAGAAAACAAGAAACTTCGGGTTGAATATATAGTAAAATATATAGTAAAAAATCAAATACGAGGTCGGATTGTTATATAAGGTCTCCAACAACGCCACCGTGTAAGTAAGTAGTCGGGATAGGAACTGTTCTAACCTGCAAACGGTAATTTCGAGTATCTCGTCTTAGTATGCAAAGTTTCATTTTCCTGTGTACCGTCGTTCAGTAACAGTGTCATTTATGAGTTCGATTTCTGTGATGCCTATTAAGCATGATTTTCTTATCATCACAAGCTGGAACGAATTATGAGTTCATCATTATAACCCTGTCAGTCAATGGAATATCGTATAGTATTAATCCACCTATTATTCCTTCATCAAAGAGGATCGAATAACCTCCTAGGTACCGTCCTGATTCTCCACGTAGACGAAAATTCAAAAAAGTACTATTAGCGCTGAAAACGTTGACCATTTTCTGGGATGCCAAGGGAGTCATTCATACCGAATATCTGCCGAAGGAATCAACGAGTAATTAAATAAGATACTGTAAAATATTAAAAATCGTATTCATAGAGTAAAGTAAATAAAAACACAAATTACTACTTTCACAACGGGAATGCCAGATTGCATTGCAACAAAGATATGATGAAGACAGTCATGAGCCTGAAATGGCCGGTCGTTTCGCAGTTCTGATTTGGCACCTTTAGATTTTTAGTTGTTCCCAAAGTCGAAGGAGCGTTTGAAACGTCAACATTTTTCATCAGACACTGGAGTTCGGACTGTTGTTCGCAATTGGATCGATAGTAAACAAGACAGTTTTTTCATGGTCGGAATAAAGATGTAAATTCACCGTTTGGAGAAATGTGTTGCACTAAATGGTGATTATGTGGAAAAATAATTATGTACAAATGTACATAATTATTTTATTTTATTATACCACAAATGTGGTACAATAAATTTACATCACTTTGAGGTTGTTTGTCTTTTTTATTCTTATGTTATACGTTTGGAGACCTTATACATCAATCCACTTTCGTATATGGTGATGGAAACCATACAGCAACAGGAAGCGGAAGAGTAGCTAATAATACAAACAACAATCGGGTTAATACATAGTTACCAGAAATTTAAAGAGTTTATATAGTCAGGTATATTAATAATAGCAAAGCTTCATGAACAACACGAGCTGTAAACAAGCAAGTCTAAAGGAAATAGGAATGTGAAGTGTTCCCTAGCAACGGGACGCACTGACGTCACCGATCAATAAACTTGACGTAAGAGCAGTCAGTTTCTGACGTCACGAACCGTCTCGGCGGACTTTTGGCGATAAACTAGCTGGTGGTATTGCGTGGGCGAAAATATCCTTTAACGGTACCAAAGGGAATGGATTTACACACCTCAAAATAGACTTCCCTTGACCTACATGAATTTACACTGTTGCTTTATTAAGGCAATCATAAATTACTAAGATAAATCAGCGGAATTTATTTCTTGGATTTGAATTCGTTCTGAAAAGTCTAAAAATAGCATTAGTTTTATTCGTACTAATTACTACTTTAAACTACTAAATCATAAAACACTATTATTTTTTGGTAAATACAATGTTGCAGGGAGCTTCGTAAATAGTTAAAATAGTTCTGTTACTGAAAAATGTTAAATTGTCCCTAAATTATATGTACTTGTCAGAAATTATAGAATAATGGAAATGGTAGAAGAGGTATTTCCGCTTGCTTTCCTATTAGATACAAGCCTTGTCTCAGTGAAGTTGACACTCAGATTCAAATTTGGAAATTATCAACTTGTTACAACGAAATGAAAGCCATTTTAATATACATATATATATAAATGGTGATTATGTGGAAAAATAATTATGTACAAATGTACATAATTATTTTATTTTATTATACCACAAATGTGGTACAATAATATATATATATATATATATATATATATATATATATATATATATATATATATGGGACTTAAAAACCCCTAATTCCAAATTTCGCTGAAAATTTTTCATTTTTAAATTCTTTTACATTTTTATGCTATCTGTAAATAATAGTTTCTTCTTGCAATAATAAGAGTGCCATGAAGAAAGAAACTAATTTGTCAGTTCAAACGTCAATTCACTTCAGTTGTAACTATTGAACTTTGCTGAACAATGGCCGATAAACATTTAAGTATTGTATAATGAAACAGATATGCAAAATACATATCCGTCACTGTAAACATGGACAAACACCTCGTATTTTTATTTTTAGCATTTACTTCTGTTCAATACATATGTTTCGGCCATCTAGGCCTCATCGGTTGAACTAGTGAAGCAATGTGTAATACAAATTAATACAGATCTGTTAAACAACGGATCTGTATCTGTATCTACATTTACGCTAAAATCGTCTCCAAGCTATAACCAGTTTCGTTCTATCAGGCGACACTAATTTAATCAGTGACATCTGACGGAAGAAAGCGACTAGGCCAGAAAAGGCGATCTTCCGCTCGAATAGCAATGCTATTACGTAAAGCGGAAAAATACGTATATTGGTGCTGTCCATTAACACGCGCCAGATGGCGGTAAATATACAAAAAAGGGATATTTATCAATACGTTTTTGCCGTATTACGCAGTTGTTATATAATGAAACAGATATGCAAAATACATATCCGTCACTGTAAACATGGACAAACACCTCGTATTTTTAGCATTTACTTCTGTTCAATACATATGTTTCGGCCATCTAGGCCTCATCGGTTGAACTAGTGAAGCAATGTGTAATACAAATTAATACAGATCTGTTAAACAACGGATCTGTATCTGTATCTACATTTACGCTAAAATCGTCGCTTTCTTCCGTCAGATGTCACTGATTAAATTAGTGTCGCCTGATAGAACGAAACTGGTTATAGCTTGGAGACGATTTTAGCGTAAATGTAGATACAGATACAGATCCGTTGTTTAACAGATCTGTATTAATTTGTATTACACATTGCTTCACTAGTTCAACCGATGAGGCCTAGATGGCCGAAACATATGTATTGAACAGAAGTAAATGCTAAAAATACGAGGTGTTTGTCCATGTTTACAGTGACGGATATGTATTTTGCATATCTGTTTCATTATATAACAACTGCGTAATACGGCAAAAACGTATTGATAAATATCCCTTTTTTGTATATTTACCGCCATCTGGCACGTGTTAATGGACAGCACCAATATACGTATTTTTCCGCTTTACGTAATAGCATTGCTATTCGAGCGGAAGATCGCCTTTTCTGGCCTAGTCGCTTTCTTCCGTCAGATGTCACTGATTAAATTAGTGTCGCCTGATAGAACGAAACTGGTTATAGCTTGGAGACGATTTTAGCGTAAATGTAGATACAGATACAGATCCGTTGTTTAACAGATCTGTATTAATTTGTATTACACATTGCTTCACTAGTTCAACCGATGAGGCCTAGATGGCCGAAACATATGTATTGAACAGAAGTAAATGCTAAAAATACGAGGTGTTTGTCCATGTTTACAGTGACGGATATGTATTTTGCATATCTGTTTCATTATATAACAACTGCGTAATACGGCAAAAACGTATTGATAAATATCCCTTTTTTGTATATTTACCGCCATCTGGCGCGTGTTAATGGACAGCACCAATATACGTATTTTTCCGCTTTACGTAATAGCATTGCTATTCGAGCGGAAGATCGCCTTTTCTGGCCTAGTCGCTTTCTTCCGTCAGATGTCACTGATTAAATTAGTGTCGCCTGATAGAACGAAACTGGTTATAGCTTGGAGACGATTTTAGCGTAAATGTAGATACAGATACAGATCCGTTGTTTAACAGATCTGTATTAATTTGTATTACACATTGCTTCACTAGTTCAACCGATGAGGCCTAGATGGCCGAAACATATGTATTGAACAGAAGTAAATGCTAAAAATAAAAATACGAGGTGTTTGTCCATGTTTACAGTGACGGATATGTATTTTGCATATCTGTTTCATTATATAACAACTGCGTAATACGGCAAAAACGTATTGATAAATATCCTTTTTTTGTATATTTAAGTATTGCTCAAAAAGTAGAAATTATTCGAATTGTTGCTGATAATGTACGTTCTACCCGAGAGTCTGCTAGCCATATCTCGTAATCTCGTATGAGGATTATTACGATACACTGCTAATATTACTGCATCGAAATGGTGTTCTCGATTGTTCAATTCTCGTTGACGTGGTTTAGCAACATTTTCAGTAGTGTTCAAAATGTTATTCATGTATGCAACAGTTCGATGACGGATGGGTGGACGTTCAGGATGTCTCGCGTTAAACTCTTTAGCAGCCTCTCGGATAGAACGTACATTATCACCAACAATTCGAATAATTTCTACTTTTTGCGCAATAGTTAAATGTCTATCAATAGTTATAACTGAAGTAAGTAATGTCTATCAATAGTTACAACTGAAGTAAACTGTTGTGAATTGACGTTTGAACTGACAAATTATTTTTTTGCTTCATGGCACTCTTATTATTGCAATAACAAACTATTATCTACAGATAGCATAAAAATGTAGAAGAATTTAAAAATGAAATATTTTCAGCGAAATTTGGTATTAGGGAATCTTGGGTAATTTGCAAAAACTTGTCCTAATACTTTTTAGCTCTATCTTAATCGCTAGTATGACATTACTTGAAATACTACTTTTTATTTTAATTATAGTTGGCTAGATATTTACTTTACAAAAACTTTATTCATACGAAAAGATCCATTGTCGTGGCCTACACAACTGATAAAAATTTTATATTGATTGCTTTCAAAATAAAAAAGTTATTTAGGTGTTCCCATGAAAAGTGAAACACACTGTATATATGTAGATCTCGGTTTCCGGGTTGGAACCGCGTCGAGTTAGGCGTAATTGCCAACGTTTCGTCCACTGTTTCAAGGGACATCTTCAGGGCTGTACGTAGATGTACGCAGAAGCTTGAAGAATGCTATGACGGAGACCGGCACATATAGGCTTATATAGGGGGGACCGGGTCCGATGGTGGCCTGCTATTGGCTGGGGACAATGAGCCAATGGCATGCGTCGTATGGGCGTGGTAATTCTTAGTAGAGTTCAGTAGAGTTTGCCACGTTGGATGTAACGTATAGCCAACGTCTCTATTGAGATTGCGGGGATGTTTGTAAATTTCGATAGATTCACGCATTTTCCTAGGGAAATAATGCGATTCACGGGACAGAAGCTTGACATCTTTGAATAGAATTTGATGACCGGAGTTGAGTTTGTGTTCTGCCAGCGCTGAACCAGCTATATGTAACAGTCTAGTACAACGCTCACGTTCGGACACACGCACACCGACTCTGCCACACTCGCTCTTTAGAAAACTCGCCGCAAGCGGCTCGTTTTCTAAACTGATCTCGTGCGGCAAAGCCGCTTAGTTTCGGCAATGTACACACTGCCACACGAACACGGAATGCGATACACTCCTTGTGCTTGGAGCGAAGATATTTTGTCTTTAACCGAGGGTAAGAGGTCCAAAACTTTAGAATGGGGTCCGAAACCAGTTTTGATTTTATTTCTATGTAGAACCTTTCCTATATGATCGGTGATACCTTGAATGTACAGTAAGAAGGCGGTGCTGATGTTAGGATCGGGTTCACTCCGAGGTTTGGGGTTACGATGTCTCACTATAGTACGGTGTATGTCGTGGGCGTTGTAATCATTCTGGAATAGAGTGTTAGAAACATGCTTAAGTTCGGAGGGCAGTGCCCTAGGTTCTGAGATAGAAAACGCACGATGTACAAGAGTATTGATGACCGCTTGTTTGTGTGCCGGGTGATGATGGGAAAACCCGTTCAGATATCGGTCCGTATAAGTCGGCTTCCTGTAAACCGTGTGACCCAGTTTGCATTGATATTGCGGGTCACTAAGACGTCCAAAAACGGGAGAGTTCCGTCTGATACTACCTCCATGGTAAAGCGAATGTCACGGTGCTGGGAGTTTAGAAAAAGTAAGAATTCATCTAAAGACTGCCGCCCATGCGGCCAGATGACGAACGTATCGTCTACATATCTAAACCAACATTTAGGTTTTAAGTGAAAGGAGCTTAAGACTAGTTGTTCGAACGCTTCCATAAAAATGTTAGCGACAACCGGGGATAAGGGGGAGCCCATAGCGGCCTTCATATAATTTTATATATATATATATATATATATATATATATATATTAAATTATATGAAATTCGCGTTGTAATTTGTAGACAGCAACGTTTACATTCACACTTACCTCGCAAAATAACATACTAATTTGAAAATATTTAATATAAAAAGTCGAAAATTCCAAGAATTTATCAAATGATATATATATATATATATATATATATATATGTATAAAAGATAAGTATATCTTGACCTTTGTATGTTATAGTAGATTCAATTAGTCGGCGATTTAAGGTCTGTTTTACTTTAATAGGTATATATTTAAAATAATCTTACATGTTTCGTTTATATATTTGACAGATGTAACGAATTCTAAGAACTTAAAGAAAGTTTTACAATTTGAATGTGCTAATAAAGGTATGTTATAAAGTGGTTTAAAAATTATCGTTGAATTTTATAAAATTGGAAATGTTTATGTTTGAATTCTATATCCTAGATTTACTTATATTTAACTATAAAAAAATATTTGAAATTAAAATATTAGAAAAGGATATTAAATGTATCATCAACAAATATTATGCGTTTAAATGATAGGTTTTGAGTGTTTTATAATTTTTAAGATATTTAGTTGATATTATAAAAGTCTTATTGTCTAACTTTCTTAAATTAAATGTTATTCAGGGTGCTTCTAAAATTTCTTAGCATTCAATTTTTACAATTTTACTTATATATATATATATATATATATATATATATATATATATAGTAAACCTAATCAGTAGGCGATTACAAGATATATATATATATATATATATATATATATATATATATATATATATATATCCTTTTATAATATTTTAATTTCAAATATTTTTTGTATTGTTAAATATAAGTAAATGTAGGATATAGAATTCAAACATAAACATTTACAATTTTATAAATATTTAATGTTCATTTTCGAATTTAAACCACTGTATAACATACTATTCGTAACATCATAACAATCATACTTTAACAAGAGACACCTGTCTCAACAGCAGTTTTGTGTTTGTATAAGTCGTTGTAGATCTAAAATAAATAAATATATATATATATATATATATATATAGTGTAAATAAATATATTTAGATGAAAGATTTATTCATTTAACAAACAGTCACCGACGATTTAAATAGTAAAGTGTATACAACCTTACAACATGTGCACGGTGATGCAACATCGGGGTCGTGATTCTAGTAATTGGATACAACCATAACATTGATCCTTCACAAGCCGGAGTCACCTAAAAATCAAAATATTTTCTGAAAGTAACAATCCGTTTAATAGCTTGCTTGTTTTCGCCAGATCATTGAAACTTCTTGATGGTGTTGCTGTTTCTATTAATCTGATCTCTAAAAGTAACCGCATAACGTGCAAAACACATACGTGGTCCAAAACTAGTTTTTGTGTCGAATTCTGAAGTCAATATAAGCTACATATACTTTTTTGTAAATTATGTAATTTTCCTCCTTGTTAACGAATTGTAAATTTATCATGCACCAAATAGAAACTGTCTAAGGTTTTTTTTACACAGTATTCATACATTTGTACAAGATTTGTAACTTATTCTGTTATAATTTATTTCTTTTAATTCGGTTTCTTATACACCCTGATGGTTTGTTTGTTACATTATTGATTTTCAAAGACAGCAAGGGTCTAACAAGTGTTCATTTGAAAAGTCAATCTAGTAGCATGTGATTTACTGAGAACATTTTGAAGTATGTCGTAAATTAAAATTTACTACTTAACCTACGAAGTCGTATATTTTGACAGTTTCATACATACAAATAAATATCAAATAATAGGTATTTATTGAAAACTATAACAAACGTTGAAAATGTTGTCCTTCAAGATCAATGCACTTTAAAATCCTCCGTTCAAAATGTCTTTATTTAAACCAGAATCGACGCACGATTATTTTATGCACTAACTGATATTTGTGATTGACATTATCAAATGTCATTTGGATTTACGTTTACGGAACAACAAACACATACTAATATATTTGTGTCTTTTTCTATCAAAATTTCAAAGTAACCTAGATTGACTTTTCAAATGAACACCCGTTATATATATATATATATATATATATATATATATATATATATATATATATATAAATTCTAAAGTTGTATGCTCTTTTTTAATTAACACATAATTTTTGTTTATATATTTGTGATATTTTCAGAAATTAGGATATTACATTAATTTGTTTAAATACTTCATCTAGGCAAATAATAAAATATTTCATTCTTTAAAGTATCTGTACAAGATATATCCACATAAAGTGCGTATACGATTGGTTATCGTTGAGCCATTCTTCCATGCAACAAAAATTCGTAATATAGAACTCATGTTGTTGATTGTTAAGTTAGTAAAGCACATACATTTATTTACGACTTCGAAATGTTGCTTTTTAGTGATAAAAGGAATTCTCCTTCGAAGTTGTTACGTAAGAAATACTTTCTTATTGTTTCTGATATGAACCCTAACCATCCAAATATGTCTTTCTATTTAAAAAGAGTATAGCAGCTTATTATAAACTAACCTGCGTGATTTTAAAAATACATAAATTTTGAAAATTATGTGGTTATGTTTCACGCTTGCGTTAGTGTAAAATTTGTGTAGGTAGATATCGTTATTCATAGGTCATGTACGGCGTGAACTTTGACCCTATTGTAGGTTTTTAGCAAGTTCGCTTGAAATTGTGCTTTAACTTGTTGCAGAGGTAATCCAATTTCATTATACTCTTCTAGCTTCTCGTAACGTTTAATATGGAACAAGTCAGTGGTACAGCCTTTGCTATACGGTATTGCTACTGATGAACTGAATACCACCGCATTGATCCTTTAACCTTTAAAAACTCTGGTGTTTTCATTAAAGTACATAAGTACAAAGTTTCGTGTGAATACACGCATAACTGTGAAATGTATTACTTAATCAAAATAAGCTATAAATTACAATTTTGAACTTTTTAATTTTATTTAAATAAAGTTTGCCTATTTGTACATCCTTGGCTATAAGTATTAAATACCTAGAAAGTTACGGTCTATAAAGGGTTTCTTGAAAATTTTGAACTCGCTAATTCATTACGAAGAAAAAGCTCATTATCGTAATAGGAACGTGACGAACACATTATTTTAGAATTTTAGAATGGAATACAAAATAAATAGCATGAAACTATTTTACAACAAATTTAAGGCTTACTTGTTAAGTTAAAGGGAGGGGACGAAGATTATTTTGCTGTATGAAGAAGTATTTTAAAATTGAGGATTGTTTGGAATTGCTCCACAATTTATTTTTCAAAAATTATATCGGTGGTGAAATATTGAGTTAAAACTCTATCTATTAAAATCCAATTTTTGTAGTAATAAAATGATTTAAATTTAAATTTAAATAAATAGTTCCATTTTTTCACAATTCTTTCGTAAAACATCAAACTTGACGGAGGAAGTATTATATTATGACGATATACTCAGAAATACCCGGAATGTGAAAAAAACACAATAAATTGTCCTTACAACCTTTTCGCTACCATCATCCTCAAAGTATTCTCCTTCAGCATGAATACGCCGAGCCCAGCAACTTGTCCATGACTGGAAGCAGTGCTGGAAGTCTTCGCGTGTTAACGTGTTCAATGCTGTCTGCGATTTGGTCTGGATCTCGTCAATCGTCTCAAAACGACGCCCCTTGAGCTACAGTTTCTACTTCGAAAACAGGAAGACACAAGGGTAAGTTCTGGGGAGTAGGGAGGGTGGGATAGTACTGTCGCCTTCGCTGAGGCTAGAAACTGACGCACAACAAGTGACGTGTGGGTTGGTGCATTGTCGTGGTGCAGGATCCATGAATTGCTGCGCCACTTGGCAGGTCGCTTGCGTCGAATGTTTTCTTTTAGTCGCCGAAGATCATTGCAAAAAAATCGTCCATTAATTGTTTCACTTGATCGGAGAAATTTTTTGTGCACGATGCCATGAGCGTCAAAGAAGCAAATCAACATCGCCTTGACGTTGCCTCGAACTTGTCGGGCTTTCTTCGGTCGTGGCGACAATGGCGCCAGAAATGATTCTGGTACTGAAGTTTGCATTCCTTTTGGCAGTTTCTATCAGCTCTGTACGTGCACACATGAACAAGGTTCTGTTTTTGTTCAACGCTGAATAACCTTGGCGCAAACTTCGCAGCAATACGCCGCATATTAAGTTCGCCGGACAGAATACGCTGACAAACGTCGTACGACAAGTCGACAGTGTTACGAAAGTCATGGATTCTTCTCCTCCGGATAGCATTACGCACTTTTGCCACATTGCCGGAACACTAATCAACTGGCACACGTTCATTTTCAAAACCGTTCTACCACTCACAAGTTTGCGTCTGATCTAAAGCATCCTCACCAGATGACGCACGTTCTTTGCTCGTTCCCATCAGACATTGTAGTGTAGCAGAATAATTCAAACACAACTCAACAAATATAAACACAAAAACTGTTTGCCACCACCTAGCAAAGTACCGTTTGATAGACTGACATAGATGTAGCTCACACCATCTAGCGCTATGGAGCTGTACTATCATCCTTTCGGGCGTCAGATTCAAATTCCGGGAATTTTTGGTTAGCACCTCGTATATCTGCATTCAACCCTTCTTATACAAACGAAGAATGAACAGTGAAACTTATTTACATATTTTGTTATGTTTAAGATGCTTTATAAATTTCAATTGCGAAATTTTTAAGAATAACTCACCTGCAAATGTTAAATTTTAACAGTATAAGGCACCTAGCATTGCAGAGACAACGCTAAAATTATTTGCGAATGAAGAGACCAAAATTTTACTACTGTTATCTCTATTCTTTGTCCTAAACTAACTATTTGTGATATGTAACACTATTTATGTATCCGGAATAATAGACAAAAACATATTTATCATTGAAAATGGTTTTACTGCAGGCGCGGCTCGTGATGACGTATTTGGAGGTGCACGTACAATGATACGAGTGCCTCGTGTGTTTTCGGTGTTTACTAAGAAAACGATACAGTTAGTAAAGGAGAATACACGAAGCACTCGCATCATTGTAAGTGCACCCCCAAATACGTCATCATGAGCCGCGCTGGTTTTACTGTTCAAAATATTTTCCGTGATGATCGATACATTTTTGCATCTGTTTGAAGCAATTTTTATAGCACTTTTTCCATTACGATTGAGGTATCTCCAAAACATGCATTTTGAACGCAGCAACCGCTTCTTTTGCCGTCGAAAATCGTTTATTCTTCACGTACGTGAACAAAAAGAAATCATTGGGTGCCAAATCGGGGCTGTACGGCGGATGGTCCATTAATTTGATGTATTGACTGTATCAAATATTAAGTTGTTTGTGTCGATGTGTGAAAGTTCGCATTGTCATGGTGCGTGGCTGGTTGTTTTTTATTATTTCTCTAAAGACTTTTGGCAAACAAATGGTTGTGTATCATTTACAATTGACCATTCTATGATCTTCTGATAATACTGGAGTTACATGTCCACTTTCCCCCAAAAAACGGTCGACTATTTGCTTCGAAGTGCTTCTTGCGCGTACAATTTTTGTTGGGTTTGGCTCATCTTGGAACACCCACACCGTGGACTGTTGTTTGCTTTCAGACTCATATGCATAGATTCAAGATTCGTCACCTATTATACACGTACCGCAATTGTATTTTTAAAAATTTTTTTTTGCATCATTGGACCTTTTGCATCAATGGACAATGAAGCCTTTTTTTGAGCGATTGTCAAATTATGCTGGATCCAACGCGAACAAATCTTTTTCACGTCTGGATGTTCAAGCAATGTCTGATGTATGCTTGTCATCTAATGCTCAGGGATGCCTCAATCTCACGGTATGTTACATGACGATTTTGTATTATCAATTCGCATACAGCATCGATGTTTTCTGGCACAACAACCGATTTTGGATGACCTTCCATAAATTCATCCTTGAGCGAACGGCCACGATCGAATTCACTAAACCAGTTTTAGATGGTCCTTCATCGCTAAAAGTCGAAGTGAGTTGATCGATGGACTGTCGTTGAGATAATCCATCTCGAAAGGCGTTCATACCGTTGCGGCCACTACAAACTAAATAGTAAATCATCGCACGAAAATGTTCACGAATTAATTACATTTTTTTTTACTGAGATGTCATTGTAAACAACATAAATAGCGTCAGTATGACAATAGGTTCTCAGTGCGTATAATTATGAAAAATGTCGAACTTTATCATAGATATATAACGCGCCAACTTAATTGGCGCTTGCTATACATAAGTCATTATATTACCCTAAATGATCGAAGTGTACTCAACGTTTTCCGGCGGCGACTGACAAAATATATAACGGGTGTTCAGAAACATTCGAAGTCAAGTGGGCTCTGAACAAAAAATCGTATATCTTTACTTAAGTATCTGATTTGTAATAATTATTAAATGTCAACTGTTGTCTGTCAAAAATCAATCTATCTCAGACATGACTTCATATTTTCAAGGACTACTTTGACTTCGAATGTTTCTGAACACCCGTTACATTTTTAAAATATGTTTAACTGAATAATAGTGTTTCATAGTTGCAATATTCTTACAAAATATTAAAAAACTACACAAACCTTTCATGAAATAGGGTAAAGCATGTAGATGTTCTTTTGATGAAATATTTCTTAATATGAAATTTGTCCCTATATAGCAAATTCCTTGTCTGTCTTTTATAAGTATCGACATTCTAATGGAGTTTAATTATAAAAATTAAATTAGCTTACATCTTCATTTACTTGTTTAATTAAAGACTTTTTATATTATGGAGTATAAATTAAATCTATAAAGTGCCACATAGAATACAAAATGGCACTGCAGGTAGTCGATGAAGTATAAAGTTTGCTGTGTCTCTTGTGCCACAAACATTATGCGTATGTGAAAAAGTAAAGGTGAGATTCCTTAAATTTCAGTTCACGAAAAAATGTCCAGATTTAAAATTTAATAATACAATGGAGGAAATTCATTAGTGCTAGAATTAGTCCCACTCTCACCCTCCGTGTAGGGAGGTGGTAACCCGTTTTCAATTTCTCGCACTGAGAACCTACGCATACCAAGAAACAGGCGTCCTTTCTTCATATACTTGGTCTACGCGATTTCCTTCGCTCATGATTTATCGGAGTACTTTCAAATGTAAAAAGAAACGTCATAAATATCATCTACATCAGGTGTCTTTACATCAAGATTTCCAAAATCGTCGTTTGTCAAATCTTACATGATTCGAAAATTACCGCCTTTTTCAAAGAATTTTAAATTATAAATCTACTATAAAATACAAAGGTCAAGAAATAATTATCTCTCTCTCTCTCCCCCCCCCCCCTCTCTCTCTCTCTCTCTCTCATATATATATATATATATATATATATATATATATATATATATATATATATATATATATATATATATATATACAGTAAATTCAATTTGTTGGCGATTTAAGGTCTGGTTTTACTTCAAAATGTATATATTTAAAATAATCCTACATGTTTCGGCAAACGATACCTTTTTCAAGGAATATAAAATATAAATGACAGTATATTAATGTCATACATTTGTAGTTGCGTAATAATAATAAATCATGCCTTAGTATTCTAAAATAGGTAGACAACAAAAACAGGGAAACGCAAGACATGAGTTATTATTATGTATTCGCCCGTGGAGCGACTTAAGATGTTAAGCTGTCGGCATTCGCCTTAAACGAGAAGGAAAACCTACTCGGTTATTTGTGGTTTTGTAATTGTCTCTTACGTAGCCAAAGTCTCTAAGCTTTGTTTTCTATATCTACTGATCATGTAATAGGCCTTTCTGGGTAGTTCAACTTCAGCTTATGTTCGAGTTACGTTACACAGTTTCCTTGTGACCAAACTCATGTCTTGCGTTTCCCTGTTTTTGTTGTCTATCTATTTTAAAATACTAAGGCATGATTTATCATTATTAAATTGGAATGTATCTTTGAATAATTTTATCCATAGCAACTATAAATGTATGACATTAATATACTGTCATTTATATTTTATATTCCTTGAAAAAGGCATCATTTGCCGAAACATGTAGGATTGTTTTAAATATACATTTTGAAGTAAAACCAGACCTTAAATCGCCAACAAATTGAATTTGCCATAACATACAAAGGTCACGAAATAATTATCTTTATATGTATATATATATATATGTATATATGAAGGTGTAGTTTCTCGGGTTCTTGGCCGCGTGTGAGTTTTGTCCTGAAAAGGACTATATACTCTATATATATATATATATATATATATATATATATATATATATATATATATATATATATATGATGATAATCATTTCGTGACCTTTGTTTGTTGACCTTTGTTCAATTTGTTGGCGATTTAAGGTCTGGTTTTACTTCAAAATGTATATATTTAAAACAATCCTACATGTTTCGGCAAATGATGCCTTTTTCAAGGAATATAAAATATAAATGACAGTATATTAATGTCATACATTTGTAGTTGCTATGGATAAAATTATTCAAAGAATACAAGAATTCAAAATTATTCTCATTCACAAACGGACATTATTTACAAAATCTTCTTTATATATAAAGAAGATTTTGTAAATAAGGTCCATTTGTGAATGAGAGTGATAATGACGCTCAATCACCACAGTCCTATGCGCGTCTGTCTGTGTGCTGATCTGTAGAAGTTTATATATAATGTTTAAGAAAATTGAGTCGTCCGTCAACTGTGAGATTCGATCTGCAAGTCGATTCTTGAGTGCAGGAAATTTAACAGCAGCGGAAATTCACCGTCAGATTTGTGAAGTTTGAGGTAACAATGCTATTAGTGGCAATATAGTTCGAAAGTGGATAAGAATCTCTAAGGTCGGACGGGATATTGTGCACGCCCTGGCCGACCTCCTCTGATTTCTGAAGATTTGGTTCGTGAAGTGGACAACAATATTCGGGAGGACCGACTCATTTATTTTCAATAACTCTATATTTTGCAACGAATTCGTTGCATCCTCAGGAGGTGCTACAAGATTAATAAAAACAAGACGCTCAATAAATTAATACAAACAACAATAACAAAATACTCACAAAATCCAGGATTCTGTGAGAGATCGATCAATATTTTTGTGGAAACTAGTAAATGGTATTATTGTCTGTAACGAATTACTGTTTAACCTGGACTACCACGTTCCTAGCCGTTCATCTAGATATATTTCAACAGTTGTATTACCAACGCCGAGAACCAATTTGTTGATAAGTTCAATAATACATATAGAATAGTTGATGATTATTCCACAGATATTTTTCACAATTCAAAAATAAATTATGTATGTATAGCAACCGCCAATTAAGTTGGCGCGAGGAGGGGTAAGTTCGCGCAGAATTAGAAGTAGTCGGGAGATTTGTATTTGGTTTTACATCAAATGTCAGATAATTCTAACCTCTGAGCGTGTATCACTTTATGATCCCCTAGCAATGACATTATGTTACGTCAAACGTCAATGACAAATGTATTCTGACAATTACTTGAGTAGTGGGGGTGGCCGTTTTTAAAAACGCCTTCTGCGCACCCCCTCCTCGCGCCAACTTAATTGGCGCTTGCTATACATGTATAAAACATTTTTTTGCTTCTTATTTTAAGTTCAAATTTATAGTCAAGTATAGTATACCTACAATTTATAATTAATATGTACCCATATTAATTATAAATTGTTTATTATTGTCCTGTAATTGGTATTGACTGTTTATTATTATTAAGTTGTGAATTTTAAATGGTTCTGTATAACAGTCGATGCTGTAAGTTACACACATAATTAGGACGCATCTAAATTTTTCTTAACTTTTGTTTCATGCGATTTTAGATTATTTTTACAAAAATCGAACATGGCTTCAACATGAATTAAAATACTAAAATTGTTTTTTCTGGGGTAAGATAACATAACTAAATGTACGAACACAAATTTGCAATAAATTAAATAATAGTAGTATGACGCACTGATACGGCTAATGAAAAACAATATATTTTGTGAATTACGTAAACGGTTGTCAGTTCTTCTATTGGCTTTACAATTTATTTTCCTAATCACATGTTAACTGTGACGCTGATAATACTAAAATTATTGCGCTAGTGACGTTCGTGGTCGTGACGTCCCGTGCAACAGGTATAATAGTAACCATGGTGATGATGTTGGTCGATGCGCTACAGCCCTGGTTATAAGGCAAGGTCATGAGCTTAGCCCAAAGGACATGGTCAGGGCTGGGTCCGTTTTTATCCAATATGAATGTGAAGTTCAGGTCGGAGTAAATAGAATAATGCATTCGTATTGATGTATAAAGTACATATATTTAACAGAGTGGAAAAAGTTTATGAAGAATTAATTATAACCCTTACACCCTCCGGGTAAAAAAGGGACTTGATTTTATATATATATATATATATATATATATAAATATATATATATATATATATATATATATATATATATATAAATATATATATATATATATATATATATATATATATATATATATATATATATTTAACAGCTTTTCAAATTTAAATCAAGTAGGAAAGCATTCTTAGATTAAATCTTTATAGTAAGAATTGTAATGGAGTAATTCAAATTAAATAGAAAATGAAATTTAAAGAGGAATATAAACTAGTAAAATTATATACTTTCGCAGGAAGGTTAAAAGAGCGAAGGACTAAATCTCGATATTAATGGCCTTAAAATGAGCATTTAGAAAATCAAGCTATAAATATACATACATTATTAAATTGTAAAGAACTGTTTGACAGGACAAGATTATCAGGCAGAGATGTTATAAATATAGCAACTTGATAATCTAGAATTCACATAAGTATTATTATTTAATGATATTTTAATATATTTTAATTTAATTTAATATTTTCAATATTTTGTCCTGTTGTGCTAAGGTATTTGAACGTTTGCTTTATAACTTTATAACAGCGTTAAATTTAATATTTTATTTAAATAGCATGAATTTTTAGTTGGGCGTTCCACGGTGACTAATCGGACTGAAGTTACTCAGTTTCTTAGTTATTGGCTGGACCAGCGTCAATAAGTCGATAAGTCGGTTTTTGACACTATCAATTACTCTCGTTTGATTACCAATATGTGATCCTTCGGCTTTTCTTCAGGACTGGTCGACTTGATTGCTTCTTACTTGAAAAACCCAACTTGGTATGTGTCATATAATCGATTTATGTGGAATTCCTTCACAGTCTCCTCTAGTGTGCCATAGGACATCAATCTCGGACCTCTTTTGTCCAATAGTTTCATTAATAATATTCTTTAAAATTACATCTACTGCGAATTGTGGTAAACTTCAGAATGATATTATTATTGTTAATAATTGGTGCAATGAAAATGCGATTTCTCTGAATATGGAGAAATGTCCAATTATAACATATTCTAGGAGCGAAATTGCTTACTTTTATAGGCTTCGGATATTATACATTACTAGACAATTCTAAATAATAGATTTAGGTGTATTGTTTGAATTTTATTAACCATATCTCTAATATATTCAATTCAATTTCTGGTACTTTTTTAGTACATTTTAGGTATCTTTTCGGATCTTTCAACACTCTGATTCTTCTCGAACCAGTGTATACTATAAGGCATCGCGTCATATGGCAAGAAATGCGAACATGTTGAATATGAGCATATATCACAGATGATTAGCATATTTCTTATTAATTTTATAAATTTTGTACCTTGCATTTCTTTTGTGTTTATAAAAAACTATTTTTTACTTGCTTACATTATTGTGCATAGATATTAAAATTTTTGCTTTTCTCTTGCTATGATTGGTGTATTTGCTATTACACAAATGTATATACCGATAGGTCCAACTCGCAACGGGCCATAGGGAACAATATACGTATGGAACGTAATGCGATGTGGCAACGTGTGTACGATGCCTATATTGAGTGACTTTCTTAAAATTTAAATTTATTTTGCAGAATTATTGATTTTTTTACTTTTATCTTTTAGAAAACGTTATTGTTTTTTTATTACTTAAAATTACTTTAAATGAAAAATAGTATACCATAAAAGTGTAAACAAAGACAGTATACATTGAAACGAATATTCATTCAATTGTATTGTCATGAAATTGAATTTGTCAATCGTTGTTAAATTTGTTAGAATGAATAGATATTTATATTTATCCGAAAATACTAATACTTAAAGCAAACAAATTCCATTTCTTCCTGCATATTGATTATGCAGCTGATGCTTTCGTAATATGCTCATATTTGTATTATTTCAACTTACACTTCGGTCGATACATATCGACTTCCTTCAAACCAGGAGGAAGCTACAGTTGTAATTAAACTATACTTCCTTTTTTTTATTACCTACGGATATTCACAATTCCAAAATACGTTACAATGTTGCTTATTTTAGATTGTAATTAGCTGAATGCTGTCGCAAAACTGATCTCTGCATTTTTAAAAATGCCAAAACAAAATTAACCCCTGCCCTTATTATAATTTTACAAAGGAACAGACACGTACTTCAATTTCTACGAAAAACTAAGCCTACAGTTCATGTATAATACAGTGATAATGAAGACTGGAGCGTTTGTCGACCTACGAAGTTGTACTTTACTTGTTTATTGTTAATAAAAGGCTGATGGAAATATTACGTGAGATTTTGGTATCTGTATTATAATAACATCACGATAATAGTAGAAATACAAATATGAGCATATTACGAAAGCATCAGCTGCATAATCAATATGCAGGAAGAAATGGAATTTGTTTGCTTTAAGTATTAGTATTTTCCGATAAATATAAATATCTATTCATTCTAACAAATTTAACAACGATTGACAAATTCAATTTCATGACAATACAATTGAATGAATATTCGTTTCAATGTATACTGTCTTTGTTTACACTTTTATGGTATACTATTTTTCATATAAAGTAATTTTAAGTAATAAAAAAACAATAACGTTTTCTAAAAGATAAAAGTAAAAAAATCAATAATTCTGCAAAATAAATTTAAATTTTAAGAAAGTCACTCCAATATAGGCATCGTACAGACGTTGCCACATCCCATTACGTTCCATACGTATATTGTTGCCTATGGCCCGTTGCGAGTTGGACCTATCGGTATATATATATATATATATATAATATTTTCGTGACCTTGGTATGATATGGTAAACTTAATAAGTCGGCGATTAAAGGTCTGGTTTATTACTTCAAAGTATATATATTTAAAACCCTACATGTTTCGGCAATTATGCCTTTGCCAAGGATATAAAAAATGTAAATCAATTTATATTTTTTACATCCTTGACAAAGGCATTATTGTAGGGTTTTAAATATATATACTTTGAAGTAATAAACCAGACCTTTAATCGCCGACATATATATATATATATATATATATATATATATATATATATATATTGTAACAAAGCTAAAAGGTCGTATAATAGATACAAAACCAAATAATTTAATATACTGAAGCTGATAAGGTGATTTTAATAAAAAAATATTATAAATATCTGTTTAAATATGGTTTCAAATATTACATACAGATGGAGTTATTTGACGTTGTATCTGTTACATGTGTATGATTCAAATGATAAATAATCGTTTAAAAATGAAGTATACTTAACCTCAACAGCTTTATATGTGAATAACTTCTTATTGTTTAATTTCTTGTGGGTTTTAATTTGTGTTAAATGTCCGGCTTATAAGAACAATGAGACTCTTTTTGTTGTGCATAATAAATACACTGATAATGTAGGTTCGGTGACTCAATAAGAATACGTACAAATCAGTGGTGAATAAAATAACATGAGGTGGTATATTTTAAATGCAATATCAACAAAATGAAACAATTGAGTTAAAGAAGAATATAAATGGTTTTATTGAAGTATAGATTTAACAGGTAAGTGATTCATATAAAAAATAATAGGATTAATATAAAAATGAATCAAGTCACGTGAAAATATAAACATAAAATAAATTCTAGGTTAAGCAAAGATAATTAAAGAAAGTGAATTTAATCTAACTAACATACATAAATGCTTCTTTTAAAAATGAACATTAGTAAACAGGGGAACTGTATTCGTCTAGTTTTTAAATCAAATGATTCTAATTCTAAATGTACCCATAAGGTATATCTATTCTAAAAAGTTTTTGATAGAGATTTTACTTTATGAATTGAACTAATTCAACATTTTCAAAATTTATAGGAGATTGAAATAATACTTAAGTTTGAAATAGACGGAAATGGGCTAGTCTGGAGTCTTCTTGTGGATCCGAAAATGCAGGATACAGGTTTTGGGCGGGTAACGGACGACGTCACCGCTTAGCTTCGATCTAGCTGGATGCTATTCCCGGTGAAATGGAATTTTCGTTTAATGAGGCACTGGTTGATGTCTGGATATGCAAAATGCGGCAAAAAGGAGCTGGATAAACAGGTGATATTTTTATATGTTCGTAGTATAGTTTTTCTAATTTATTTAATGATTTTTCTTCTTATTTCCAGAGCGGCACTTAAAAAACGTCGATGTGTTTTTTGGAATTTTTCTACCTAATGACGCTAACTCTCGTTTGTTCCGAATGCTAGCTTCTTATTCGTCTAATTTGTATGTATTAATATAATCTCGCTAATAATTTTAGTGAAAATGATAATTTAATTACTCAAACCATATAGATACTTTACAAAAATTACATATTTTATTTTAGTAAATAAATAATTGTCATGAGAATGTTAGTAATTTTATATTATGCTAATTTTTGATTGGGATATTCCCGCTGTATTCATTTCAAATAAGTACAGTTTTCCCTAAGAAATACGCGTCATTTATTATTAATCAATTAAGTTGAAATGTCTTCGGAAATACAAAATATTGAAATAAAATGACTAAGGCAAATGAAAAGATAAAAATAAATAAATATGAGAATTTATTTTGAACAATTAATAACGCGAAATCAACTTTATTGATATGTCAGATGAAGAATTCAGTTCCAAAATTTTCTTATTTTCTAATATTTATATACGAACGTTAACGATCTGTATTTCACGAATCCCAGGAATTCTTATGTGTAGGCTTGACCTACCACAATATATATATATATATATATATATATATATATATATATATATATGTTACTCTTGATGTTCTCGCGGACGTATGATGAAGGTGTAGTTTCTCGGGTTCTTGGCCGCGTGTAAGTTTTGTCCTGAAAAGGACTATTTACTCTACGTTTCAACGAGATCGCACTCGTGATCTTCAGGAGCTAGTCGGTCTGTCGCTGGAGATCGTCTGATGTGCGCCTAGCACTATCTTTTGTTATATGCTGCTGTGTCGGGAGGGGGCGTCCCACTATTGACGTCATGCGTGCGCGGTTTTGTGTAATTGGTCCGAGTGCCTGTAAGTTCCCTGGTCGGTCTGCGTGTCTGTGTAGGGGTTGCGATCTGTCGGGATTTGGTTGTGTTTTTATCTGTCGGTGAGCTAGGAGCTTCCATGTATGCGGCAAGCGCTGGCCGTCGTCACGTTTATTTAAGCACTTAGGACGCTTTTCTATTTCTATCGCTTCTCTTGTAATTCTCGTCGTTAGGTTTTCACTTTTGGCTAGGATCTTCATGTTTTCAAAGTCGATAGAGTGCCCTGTCAGAAGTTTATGTTGTGCTAACGATGACGTTACTTCTTTCTTAACGACCGCGTTTCGGTGTTCTTCTCTTCTCACGCTAACTCGCCTGTTTGTCTGCCCCACATATGATTGAACACACACTGAACATAATATTTCGTAAACGCCCTGATCTTCTAGAGGAATTCTGTCTTTCGCATTACCTATTTCATCGGCTATTTTTCTGTGTGTTGTGAAAACGGTGTCGATCGATGTTGTGTCTTCTTAATAGTAGATTATTAAGAAGACACGACATCGACGCCGTTTTCCCAACACACAGAAAAATAGCCGGTGAAATAGGTAATGCGAAAGACAGAATTCCTCTAGAAGATCAGGGCGTTTTTTCGAAATACCATGTTCAGTGTGTGATCAATCATATGTGGGGCAGACAAACAGGCGAGTTAGCGTGAGAAGAGAAGAACACCGAAACGCGGCCGTCAAGAAAGAAGTAACGTCATCGTTAGCACAACATAAACTTCTGACAGGGCACTCTATTGACTTTGAAAACACGAAGATCCTAGCCAAAAGTGAAAACCTAACGACGAGAATTACAAGAGAAGTGATAGAAATAGAAAAGTATCCTAAGTGCTTAAATAAACGCGACGACGGCCAGCGCTTGCTGCATACATGGAAACCGCTCCCAGCTCACCTACAGATAAAAACACAACCAAATCCCGACAGATCGCAACCCCTACACAGACACACGGACCGACCAGGGAACTTACAGGCACTCGTACCAATTACACGAAGCCGCGCACGCATGACGTCAATAGTGGGACGCCCCCTCCCGACACAGCAGCATATAACAAGAGGTAGTGCTAGGCGCATATCAGACGATCTCCAGCTCTAATCAGCGACAGACCGACTAGCTCCTGAAGATGACGAGTGCGATCTCGTTGAAACGTAGAGTAAATAGTCCATTTCAGGACAAAACTCACACGCGGCCAAGAACCCGAGAAAGTACACCTTCATATATATATATATATATATATATATATATATATTGTTATATATTTAGACTGTTAAATTATGTAATAATAATATGAGTTGATAAATAAAGGGAATAATTTGAATTAGTTTTAAATTTTTAATTGTTATAATATGTACCTACCTTTATCTAGTTGATTAATTCGACAAAAGCTTATTAGATGTCGCTCTGACAATTTATAATATTAGTAGGTATAGACCAAATAAATAATTTAAATAATACTTTACTCAGGTGGGCGCCAGCTCACTTAACACGTTGTTAAATGAACAAAATAATATGAAATTGTATTATTTATATGTAGAGCAAGATCCCTTTCTCAGGAGCCGGTTCCTCTTTTCAAAATCAAACCTTGTTTTGTATAAATTAAAAAAATATTGCATTCACACTGATAATATGTTAAATGTGCAATATCACAAGCATACGGAATTAAATTAAATAAAAATGTTGTATGTGTGTTGTGAAAATTCAAGTTTAATAAATATTTTTAGGAAATTATGTTTCAAATTAATACATATTTGAATCGGCTGATGTCGTAAGTCAATCACGTGACATAATGCTGGTGCAAATGGTGAAAGTATTTATATTAGATATATGATACAACAAATGTGGATAATATTAATTAAAATAGTGATTTTTAGCAAGGAATAAACATGAAAATATAATTTGTAATGAGACTATTCAATTTCAGGTAAGTTTGACCTTACATATCTTTCTAACTTTGAATTCGATTATTAGGGTACAAAAACAATAAGGCTATGTCATTATAATGTGCAGATATTGATATAAAATAAATAACTTTATAAATACGTGTATTCCAACGTCTGGTAAATGATTTTCAGGTAATGTTCGGATTCAATTGGTGATGCTGGTGTGTTTACGGGCATCAGATACTTGAATAGACGCCTACGGTTTTGAAAGAATTTGTCCGCATTGGTCCGGTATGCGGTTCCCTTTTATTGTTCTGACGATATGTCAATACTATCTTCTTATATTGGAAACGTTTACTGGTAAGTTTGTATCAATTTTAATGTATTTAATAATATTTTAAGTTTAACAATAACTTTGAACATAGTTTTTCTAACAACCCAAGCGACGCTTTCATCTCTTGTTTTTTTTTCTCGGCCTTCATACGATTTATTTTGGCTTAATACAAGCATTTAATTTTGTATTTGTTCTTTTTGACTTATTTTATATCTCATATTAATTGATATTGCCGTTATAATAAATAATAATTATTGTAAAATAGAAATTATGTTCTTTTAGATCCATATTAATTTCATATGTGTGCAAGTTAAAATAGACGATTCCCGCGGTAAGTTAATTCAAGTCAAAAATATTACGGTCGTGTAGTGTAATATTTACTATTCCCTCAAAACAAACTTTACAATGAACAGTACCTGTCTGGAACAGTACGTCGGTGAAATTTATAAGGATTGCGTAAGCGTTTTTGTATTACACTTTTTAATTTTGAAATTATGCACTCCCTAGGTGAACCACCCCGGGCCGCCACTGGATTCAGCAAAAGCGGCGGAATCGTAAAAGTTCGGAACCACTGATCTAATGAAAAATGACAATTGCAGCTGATTTTTTCATTCCAGACACAATTGATTTTCATTAGTGTGCAATTAAGGATTGTGCAGACACATCTAAATTGGTGCTAATAATTTTTGTTAACATTTTAATGCAAAATATAATGAAAATGTAATTATATCTTTTGTGAAGGTAAAAATTATCATACGAAATTAAATTGTTGAAATAGACGGAATAAGAATGAATCTATGATAAAAATACAAAAAAGTTGGAAAGAGTCTAGGAAAGTCAGTAAATACAAAGCGTCTATCAGGCGCACAGCAACCTGCAGAAGGTATGGTAACCACGAATAAGATGTTAAACTGATTAAAGGTAAGGGTAAACTTGTAAAATAGGGAAATATAATTTAATAGAAGAATATATAATTACTGTTTCATAAAATTGAATTATATTTAAAAACATTTGTTTTAACAACAAATGTAACGAAAAAATTGATTGTGGAAGCCGTTACTTCGCGATAGTTAATCATATTGTTACACAAAAAAAAACTATTTGTTTTTTATCACTTTATTATAATAGATAATGCTACTGCAGTTTCGACATTAAAAACATGCTATAGTTTATTTATGATAACATATCAGTCACGTAATAACCAGTAATATCAGGTATAAAAACATAAGTGATTTAAGAAAATTAATACTGGTAGCAGTAACTTTGTGGTAATTCATTTTGAAAATAATAAAATAAAATAAAACAATAACTTTGTTATACCACTTTATTCACATGTAATAGTGACCGCGGTTTCGACATACAATGTCATTATCAAACTGCAAAAGTGACAGACCTACATAGATCTTATAAATGTCACAAAAATATATGGGGGTGGTTTATGATGTTATTTAAAATTACTACTATATTATATACTTAACTATTATATACAACATTGGAAAAGAGGTGTATATATAAGATCCAACTGGTCGTTAAGAACAATATCTATTGTGTTGTTTCCGCTTTTAAAAATTTCAAGTGACTCTAAAAGATTTAATTTACGACCTTTCTCGGCCAAATGCAATATTTTATGATGACCAAATGTAGTGATAAGATGGTTTGCGAATGTTGAATCTGTCTTCTTTAGTTTATATGACCTCATGTGTTTTTTTACCCGTATAATAAAACTTCGACCAGTCTGACCTACATATACACTTTTACAATAATTACAATATAATTTGTACACTCCTGATTTATTTAGGATATCTGTTTTAGGTTTTGCGTTAAAAATGATATTACTTGTTTTTACATATGCTTTGTAAGCTATACTAACATTACTATTATTTTTTGAAATTATATTTCCAATTTGCTCGCTTATTTTACCGAAGTAAGTTAACGAGACAAATTTTTCGAATTAGCACTATCTTTACGATATACTAAACAAAGGGCCACTTGTAACTGCTTTTTCTTTAGTATACTAAAGCGTAATAGCGTAATTGACAGTATACTAAAGAAAAACAGTTACAAGTGGCCCTTAGTTTAGTATATCCTAAAGATAGTGCTAATTTGAAACAATTTGTCTCGTTAACTTACTTCGGTAAAATAAGCGAGCAAATTGGAAATATAATTTCAAAAAATAATAGTAATGTTAGTATAGCTTACAAACCATATGTAAAAACAAGTAATTTCATTTTTATTGTAACAATTGTAACTATTGTAAACAATAGTTATAAAAGTAGCGTAATTGACAGTATACTAAAGAAAAAACAGTTACAGTGGCCCTTAGTTTAGTATATCCTAAAGATAGTGCTAATTTGAAACAATTTGTCTCGTTAACTTACTTCGGTAAAATAAGCGAGCAAATTGGAAATATAATTTCAAAAAATAATAGTAATGTTAGTATAGCTTACAAACCATATGTGAAAACAAGTAATTTCATTTTTAACGCAAAACCTAAAACAGATATCAATAATAAATCAGGAGTGTACAAATTATATTGTAATGATTGTAAAAGGGTATATATAGGTCAGACTGGTCGAAGTTTTATTATACGGGTAAAAGAACACATGAGGTCATATAAACTAAAGAAGACAGATTCAACATTCGCAAACCATCTTATTACAGAAAGGCATACATTTGATCATCATAAAATATTGCATTTGGCCGAGAAAGGTCGTAAATTACATCTTTTAGAGTCACTTGAAATTTTTAAAAGCGGAAACAACAAAATAGATATTGTTCTTAACGACCAGTTGGATCTTATATATACACCTCTTTTCCAATGTTGTATATAATAGTTAAGTATATAGCAGTAATTTTAAATATCATCATAAACCACCCCCATATATTTTTGTGTCATTTATAAGATCTATGTAGGCCTGTAACTTTTGCAGTTTGATAATGACATTGTATGTCGAAACCGCGGTCACTATTACATGTGAATAAAGTGGTATAACAAAGTTATTGTTTTATTTTATTTTATTATTTCTATAAGTGATTTAATTTACTAGTGTAGTATATACATTTTAGGGTATTTATATCTTCAGTGTTACCTATTCCGCACATTGTTGTCACGTATGATGATCGTATGATATCCTCCTGTCATCTGTCAGTTACCGTTACATTGCCTCGAATTGTTTTGAAAGGAATAATGTTTTTGCAACACTATATACATTATAAAAATGAAAATACATTCCCGTTTTTTTTTCTTGGTGAAACCTAGGTTTTTAAGATGGAAGCTCTCTAAAATCATGGTAAGCTGATAATATTAAATCTCCAAAAGCCAAACAAGTAGGTGGCAAAAGGTATTTATTTCAAAAGTATTGGCATGGGCAATATATTGACTTTTATTCTATAGATCTTAATCTTTGTAACAAATAGTAATAGTATGGAATTATCACGGTGACATGAATAGCGAAAATTTTCTTGAACGGCTCGAAAATGTGCTGCTTAAAAGTTTAGAAAGCCCCTTTAGTTATTATTATAGTTAATGCGAGGTATCACATTACAATAATAAATAAATCTCCTACTTCATCTTCAACAAAATACCAAATTCAGGAATGGTTAACCAACAATAAAATCAACTTTGACAAGATAGCTTTAAAATACAGTTACTGGAGTTGGTTAGACTGTTAGTACATGAAATAATTACTTAATTAAGTTCAAATAGATAATAATTTTTATTTAAAGGTATAAACCGTCACCTACTTATGAAGCCGACGAATTTGGTAATACAGTTGACAAATTAGAGCAACTCAAACTTTCTCGGCATTTATTCATATGAAATAATTCTTTTTCTTGAACACAATAAAATCTAGAAAAAGATATACTTCATTAATGTATTTAAGAGTAAAAAAAACTGTTTTGGTCGATATTGAAATTTCATAATCATACCATACTAATAGTGGTTTTAGATTAAGTTACGACTGCACTTTTATCTCTTTACATACTTATCTATGAATTCTTTTATTCTAGTGTAAATATTTCGGAAGTTCAGATTCAATATATGAGATAGTGTTTTGATTTTAATATCTGTTTGGCTTTATATGACACCATATTTATATGCTTTAGAGGCATATTATGAGTCCACTGTAAAATCTCAACCGGATAAAAGTCCTACCATATTATCTGTGACTAAGAGAAACTCATGAAGCGAATGTGATAATAACTAAAAAATGTAAAACCTTTATATTCTGTTTAGTTTAACGTATGTACTGCTATATTATATGTATCATATCATGATTATTAATATTGACTGTAATAAACTATTTTCATTCCTTCTGCTTTCTATTCTAAAACATATATATATATATATATATATATATATATATATATATATATATATATAGTAAATTCAATCAGTTGGCGATTTAAGGTCTGGCTTTACTTTAAAGTATATATATTTAAAACAACCCTACATGTTTCGGCAATGATGCCTTTATCAAGAATATAAAATATAAATGACAGTATACAAATGTCATATAATTGAGTTGCTATGGATAAAATTATTCAAAGATACATTCCAATTGAATAATAATAAATCATGCCTTAGTATTCCAAAAACAGATAGACAACAAAAACAGGGAAAAGCAAGACATGAGTTATTATTATGTATGCGCCCGTGGAGCGTCTTAAGATGCAAAGTTGTCGGCATTCGCCTTAAACGAGATGGAAAACCACGAAAACCTACTCGGACAACCAGACAGGAATCAAAACACGGAACAGTCAGCATAATAAGCAAATGTATATGATATTTAAATGTAATTGATATTTAAATAACTTAAGATATATAATTATATAACAAAAAAAAATATATTATGATGGTAAATTGCAGATCGTTACACAATTAAGTTATAGTATATACTGCTTAAATTTTTTATATCATTTCTGTTGTTAATTGAATTTCTTTCCTGTTTAATACAAATCATTTCTTTAATTTCTCTTTTCATTGTGTGTTGTTCTTTATCAATTATCTGTGTGTTTTCAAAATCGAAATGGTGATCGCGTTGTAGTTTGTGTGTAAATAAAGCAGTTTTGTCTGTTTTAGAGTATTTGTGGGCTTGTATTCTTTTGTATAACTATTGTTTCGTTTGGCCTATGTAGTAACTATCGCAATCGCGACATGGTATTTTATATATGACATGTGTTTCTCGATTTTTTCTATTTTAGGTTTAAGTTTTGAAAATAAATGTTTATTAGTATTACTAAGTTTATATGTTGTAGCTATATCATATTTTTTTAAGTGTATTTAATTTTTTCTGATAGTTGTGGAACATATGGAATCGTGATATATGTTGTGTCATTGTTCAAATTTTTATTGGTGTCTGCAGTGTTGTATATTTGGTGTATTCTTTTTTTAATTGTTTGGTCTATAAGTTGTGGTGGATAATTATTATGTGTTAAGATTGTTTTAATTTTCTTGATGTTATCTTTTCTGTATTGAGTACGTGATACACTTTTGCAATTTCCAACTCTTTCATCGCCGTTTTGTCTTATAATCGTTTGGTTTTTCAATCATTCGTCTGTTTATTTTTCTAGTTGTGCAATAGTGTAGCTTTCTCCATTTATTATAAGTTTTTTATTATTTAAAATTGGCTTATAGCCTTTTGATCTAGCCTCTCCCAGATATGGAATCATTTGTTTCCTTTGCTCTTGCACTTATTTGCTGTAATATTCTGATATCCAAATGTCACTATCTTTTAACTTTTTGTAGGTTTTAACACTTCAAATTTCTTACACTCTAATACAAATTCTATTATTTTCCAGACAATTTCTCCGATATATAAGTCTAATTCAGTTTTTCTTTCATTATCTGTACCTGGGTAATTGTTCCTATGTTTTTCATACGTATTGTTAATTTCGTCGGCCAATGATATGTTTTTAATGTCGAAACTGTAGTAACGTTATCTGTTATAATAAAGTGATAAAGAACAAAGTTATATTTTTTTATGTGACAGATTGTGACAGAGTGCACTATTATTTAAAAAGTGTTAAACATGATATGAAAAAATCGGGGATTGAATTCAATAACGAATTTAAATAGATAAATTTCTTGTGTTCAAGATTTCAGGAATTTATTTAGTCTAGTATTATACTTGGCGCATTGATTTTGATCTTTTGTGTGAAATATATTCGCGACCATGTATCTTAACATTTCAGGTAATGCGTTAGGACTACTTATTCTAAACGTAATTTATTTTTAAATATTACTAGATAGAAATCCTTCCGACATATATTAGTAATATACGTAAGCACATGATTAAATTTTTGGCTTATTGTATATCCATTTGTGTATGTGTAGGTATAAGTATATATCTGTACACATAATAAAATATTGAAGGGTTAGCATATGCTTTCAGGAACATGATGTAATCATGGTGGAAATATTACGATGATTATGAAACCATTTCATCACATTTAATACATGTTATCAGTTTAATGTTCTACAGAATGATTTTTATTTTGTTTGCCGACTGTTTGCATAATAAACTTCTTGGACTATTCAGATTTATAAATTGTATTCTTACTTGTGTTATACTTCTTGCTAAAATTATCTGTTTATTTGGTAGCCTACACACATAAAATAAAATGGTACATTTGAAAGTATCAATAACATAAATGTATTCCTCTACATGTTTTATTTTTCGCGTCATTAGTATGTAATGTTGTTCAATAATCATATTTTGCGAAACATTAACATATTAGGGAAATCATATTTAATAAACTGGGTACAAATTTAACTTTAAATTTATTTTATGTTCATATCGTTATATTATTGAGATTTATTATATAGAATGACTGAAAATCACTGAACATAATCCAATTAGGTTTTGTCACATTTTAATAAATTTGCACAGAAAGAAAGCTTGAAAACCAATTTTCATTCTAAGGGACACACTTGGCTTAACTATTTTTTCTACTTCCACCTTTAAAATGCCAGTTATCGTATATGTTTCCATGAAGGTAAGTCATCTTTCGAATACACCGCAACAAGTCGTGGCTTCGTTCGTTTTAGTTACGGGGTGAACTTAGCAACGGGCGCTTTAGTTATGAACTGAAGTTAGTTTTTGATTTTTTAGTTGCAAAATATCAAATTAGCTATCCGTGTCCCTTGTCATTAATATGTCAAAATAACTCGACGTGGCGTGACAAGAGACAAGTAATTTTGTATTTTGTGGGAAAATGAACCTAAACGAAAGTGGAAGTGAAGAAGATGTTTTCATTGGTACTCCACCCGAAATTACTCAAGTAGCGGCATCGGCAACTTGTAGTTTGCTGCCGAAGAAATCAAAAAGTCAGTACGAACGTGCATTTAAACTTTTCCAAGATTGGCCAAACAAATTAATTATCTGAAAATGTACTGTTTCCATGTTTATTGATATGATAAGTAATAAATAAAATAATAAACTAATTTTCAATTTTTTATTTACATATTTGCGGTCGTAGAAAAAGTATAGTATGCAACTTGTTTTATAAACTTGTTAGTCACTCATTTACTAACTAACTAAAATTGCGTTTATAAAACTTGATACATAATATACTATTCTCAAACGCCCGTATTTCGCCACAATAATTTCATGTACAAATAATACAGTTTTAAAGACCTATATTTCTATTGTTCTAACTGTTTTTTTAATGTTGGAATTCGGATTGGTAGCTTTTTCAAATCTAAAAAAGATACAGATTATGAAATTATTAATCGGGAGTAATACCATAAGAAATTGTGTTTATCCGGATAAACTTTAATTTTTAATGAAAGCTTTGCTGCTTGGTAACTGTCGAGAACAAATAACATGGTAAAATCGCGACACCGAAGATGGAGCGGTTATACCATTTGTTATTTGTTCGAGTCGTGTTACCTTTAAGCAACAAAGTTTGAGTTTTGTCAAAACAAAAGTTTGTTCCGGAAATAAACACAAGCTCAAATGGTATTTGGTAAGAGAATTTAATGAATCATTTAATCAAAATTAATAAACAAAAATATTTTTATTTAAACAATGCCAAAACACCACATTTCTTTGAATACATAGGTAGATAGTCTTTTTTTACACAACTTTATTGTACTATTTTACCACAATTTCATTGCACAAGTAACCACCTTAAGAAACTACAATAATGTTGTATTTTTTACTAATCTCGATAGTTGTCACTATGGTAATTATCGTTTGTAGTGTGGGATATTGCAATTATAGTAACCTATACTATGTGTTTCTCTCAGTGTAGAGATTGGCTACTGCAAGATGAAAAAAGTCGAATTAACAGAATTGTGGTACGCGTATGATATTGTATTAATAACTAAACACGAAATAATGTTCTTAGAAATCTAAAAATTTACAAGAAGGTGCTGGGGAAAGTAAATATGAAAGTAAATCCAAAAAAAAGATCAAACATGAAACTTGGAACAGAAAAATAACGTACAATATATATATATATATATATATATATATATATATATATATATAATAACTTCGTGACCTTGGTATGATATGGTAAACCTAATCAGTAGGCGATTAAAGGTCTGTATATTACTTCAAAATATATGTATTTAAAAAACTCTACATGTTTCGGCTGTGTACGCCTTTATCAAGAGAATACAAAATATGAATGACAGGATATAAATGTCAAGTAATTAAGTTGCTATGGTTTAAATTATTCAAAGATACATTCTAGTAATAATAATAAATCATGCCTTAGTATTCCAAAAAATAGATAACAAGGTGTGAACATATGTGTTGTTCGCTGCTAGCAATTTGTGTCTCCTTCTGGGTATGAACTTGTGTGTTGGTTGCTGCTGTCAGCTTGCGTCTCTCTATGGGTGTGTGGTTTTGTGTGAGAGCGTAAGTGTAGGGTTTTGTATGTCGGTGCGTTCGTGCGTGTGTTTAGTGACCGGTCGCATGAATTTAGAGAGGTCGGATAACCAGCCGTTGCGTAGGGCCGCCAACCCTTTCCCGACAACTTCTTTACAATTCCGTGCAGTACTTCGACGGCCTGATCCCCCCCCCAACGAGGCAAGGCGCAGACAGGCGAAGCGCAAGGGAACACTCTTAGTGGCTACCTCGGTCGAGTAATATACAGACCTTTAATCGCCTACTGATTAGGTTTACCATATATATATATATATATATATATATATATATATATATATGTATAGGAAAGGGCAATCGAGCAATCTGAAAAATTTAAATACTTGGATTCAATTATATTAGAAGATGCAAGCGGAAATAAAGGAAAGAATAGCATAAGGAGCTAGGTTGTTCAGGTAAATAAAAAATACAAATTTTCAAAAGTGTCGTTACAACAACTATTACATATGAGTCAGAACTACGGACATTGACAAAAAGACAGACGGACGAATAACAGCGAAAGAAATGAGATTTCTATATAAAATAAGGATAGACAGAATTAGAAACACAACCATTGAAGAACAGGGAACAAAATTGTTAAACTAGTTCCTGGGGCGAAACCTGTGAAAAAGCATGGATAGAGGAGAAAAGAGAGGCAGCGGTAAAAAGAAATGTGAAATGGCGAATTGCAGATCTGAACGAAATCAATCGAAAGAAGTAGAGGGAAATCTGTAGAGACTCCAGCTCAATTCCCGCCTTTATACCTTTACGGGTAGATAAGCTCTAAAATAAGTACCATAACTCGATAACCGCTCGCCCAATTTGCGTGATTCTTCAATTATTGCCTTCGTAATAGTCGCGACGGGTTTTTACAGAAAAATATTTTGGGAAAATTGAGGAACACTTTTGAAAAATCATTAAAAACAGACATTGGAGATTTGTCTGGAAATTTTGTATGGGAAATGCACTTCGGGCCATAACTCGCAATCGGATCAACAGATTTGCTGCATTTTTGGTTTGTTTTGTTGTTTTTGTTTTTATTAATTGGAATTTTGGAAAAATTTAGGAACGTTTTGGAAAAATTTAGGAACGTTTTTGGAAAATCGTGAAAAATCAAAATAACTTTTTACATGGGAATTTTGTATACCAATTCGTGGGTTTTCTGGTATTTTTCGCAAATTTCATCTTCATTCGCATAATGGAAGGGGTTCGAAACAACGACACAACGATTTAGTTATGGATGTTGTCGACATACAGACCAACAATACGTATTGTATTGTCCTTAACGATGTATCTATCTCATATTAATGCTGCGCAAAATCTACCTAATAATGACCTGACAAAGCACGAGGATTTATATTCGAATTATTATTTAAGATTTGTTCAATCAACATTTTGTTTGAGCATCACAAAATCCTTACTAACACCATAGAAAGAGAAAAACAGACAGAAATGCGCTAAAAAGCAAAATCTTTCAAGTATGTCTTAGTTAAAGAAAAGTATTCAACAAAAACGTACCTGTCTTATTTAAAAGGAAAATATATACTTGCAATGATATGAAGCAGACCTCGATGCCTGCCCAAAGGTGTAAGAGAACTGCTCTTTGTCAAAAGAATTGTCAGTACAGAAAGATGTTCAAATATCCTAGAAGAAAAACTCTGTAACTAACAGTGGAGAAGCTTTAGATTCTGAAGTCGATTTTCGCTCTTCATCGAGACGGTGCAGTTTATCATGTAGGTTATTAAAAACTTTTGGAATTATTCTCAAATAACAATTTGGCATTTTTATTATACCTGTTTATTATCTATTCAAATATTACCAAAAAAGATGTAAAAATATTTGTGTAATAGGTGTACAAGAACTAAAGCAAAAAAGTTTCATTAAATTTGGGATATATTCACGCTATAAAATTGCCATGCTTTAGTGAATACAATACTTCATAAAGTGAAAGTTACTATCAGTAGCGGCTGCTACTAAAGGGCACAAGGGCACGTGCCCACCCAACCACCAAGATAAACACAGAAAGAAATTCGAAAATTTTATTTTATTATTTTTACGTATTCTTATAACGATGGTATCAAAGTTTCCTTCCGCACCACAGACACTATTCCAACGCTCAAAACTTTGTTCCGGGGCACGATTTCAGATGTACCTATTCCGACTATGAATCGGCCGGCTCAGCTTATCTTAGCCATTAGCGCTTATGCCGTCGGTTTGGGGAACAAAATAGCTTGACTTCAGTTAACGTCTTGTATGCATTGTGACTATATTGTTTTCGGCGCGTACCGCACGTGTATGATTTCAAAGGCTTGAAGTGACGTTTATTATTAATGATGGAAGTTAACTGTGTGCAAAATCTTTTAAAAAGCCCGCTATTATCTGAGGAAAAACATTTAATTAAAAAGAAAGGAAGGCCTATCCCTGATCTACTACAAGTCTCAGAACAATCACTTATTGATACTGTTATAAAAAAATTCTTGGAGTTGCGTACACGCACTCCCCGTTGCACATGCGCAGTAGACATTACAACACTTAGAATAGTTTTTTCTCTTAACTCGTACGCGGCTAATGGGTGTTCTAGTTAGCCGCGTTTGGTTCCAAGGTCATATCTACTTCATCGTAATCTTCAACATCCGGTAATACAGCTAATATATCATCATAACCATCATTTAAATATTTATTATAATCACTATAATATAACAAACACTTATCTACGTCACTATCTCCAAAATATCTTTTCCGCCCTAAAGGCAAATCATTGGGAATACTTTCTTCGCTTCTAGGATAACCATTCAAATTTAAAACATAACCTGCATCCATACAAAATGCAAAAAAATAATCACGTGCTTCTACGTCATTATAAAATCTCCAATACATATTCTCCATAAAATCTCCCCTTTTAGTATTATAATCTGCATTATATCTCCTTAAAACATCTCTTAACATACCAAAAGTTATATAATTGCGATTTTGATATGCGAAAGCTGCCAAAAAATAACAATCAGCTCTAGTAAGTTTAGAAAAAAATAACTTGCAAAAAACCAATTCCGGCACAAACACATTTCTGAGATTCGCAAGTAAAATGTGAAACACAGTGAGACTGTAGAGACTGATAAACTACACTTCCACAAGTAAAACTCGAACTTACAATAGAGTATTCAATAAAAATATATATGAAAAATATGAGTGGATTTGCGGATGTTCACTAACAAATAAACTATTTTGTTTTATCTGCTTAATTTTTAAGAAAGAGGTTAGTGCGTGGAATAAACAAGGATTGAATGATTTAAAGCATATCACAGACAGTGCAAAGAAACACGAAAATTCCGTTTCTCACATGAATACATGCGTGGATTTTAGTGGCTTTTCTGGTATTTTTCGCAAATTTCATCTTCATTCGCATAATGGAAGGGGTTACAAACAACGACACAACGATTTCGTTATGGATATTGTCGACATTCAGACCAACAATACGTATTGTATTGTTCTTAACGATGTATCTATCTCATATTAATGCTACGAAAAATCTACCTAATAATGAGCTGAAAAAGCACGATGATTTGCAGGATCAACGAGAGTTTGGAATGGGAATGGTTTAACCAAAAAATTATATAATACTCGAAAACAATTAAGCGACACTTTCTTCGGCTGTCACAATCAGTCAAAACAATGATTCAACACGTGTTTTAGCTGTCAAGTGTCAATGTCAAACGACCTCTGTTGGAAACAGGCAACAAACAGCGCCGTCTGTTATCGATCGCGTTTTTAACGCATAAACATAACGTTTAATTTCAAAATATTAAAATAAAAAAAATCGATTTAAGGTAGAACAATGTCTGCTGGATCAGCTAGTATTTCATATATATAAAAATAGAAACTTTGTTGTCTAGTGTACCTAATGTATTATATTGCTTGTATATTAAGATACTTTATAAACACCTTCATTTAAATTTGTATATCGCTTTTGTCTACATTTCCCTATAAATAATTAATTAATACTAATTATTTTAGTGTATTCTATTGAAAACCTTGTACTTTGTTTGTAATAATTAATGTTTTTTGAAATATAAAATACAATGGGGATGGGCATTTACCTCCAATTAAATTTTTGCATTTCACTTTATTAAAAATGGAAACACATACATTTTCTTAATTAGGATTTTTCAAATGACCTTTTGTAAAACGAGCTTTCCCGTAATTCATTGATCAAAATTTCCGGTTAATCTGCTAGAGCGATATCTCCCTTTCCGAGAAGTAACTCGCATTGCAGTCACATTTTCCGGGGAAGTTGCCCACGCGCAGGTTGATTGCGTATCTTGGAGCAGAACAAAATGAAACATTCAAAACCATTGAAAAGTTGGCAAATACAATTTCATTGATGTGTATCTGATAAATGAAGTTACAATTAAAATTTTGTGAAATAATTTATGCCTAATACTATTGTCAAAAGAATATTATTAATTTTATATGTAAAATTTTAACCTAACTGTATTCCCCTTGTTTAAATAAGTTTAATTAAATAAATGTTTAATTTGATTACGTTATACAGAAATGTAATAACACAATACCATAGCCACTTAATAAATGGATGGATAAAATAAAATGTTCCTCGAAGCTTGTCCGACATAAATTTAGTTCATAGATGTTGCTGTCGGTTCTTGGTGAAACATTGTATTTAGATATACTTAATACAACTAATAATAAAAAAGCACTTGATAAGTTTTACTATTTTATTTTATTGTACTGAAAATATTGTTTCAGTAATTTCTACATTTTCAATTATATGTAGGGACACAACTTATAAGTATATAAATGTATTCGAGGGTCTAGGTGTAGGTGTATTTTGACCATCTTATGGTTGTATCATTGGGGCGTTTAAAAATGATTTCTGTGTGTTTGTGAGATTTTCATTCTTAGAAATTGCTTTATTTATTTCTAAGTAATCCAGTTTTTTGCTTTTATTTACATTGTATATATATATATATATATATATATATATATATATATTGAATATATATATAACTTGAAATCTTGGAAATTCGGCTGTATTAACTATTTTAAATTAGACAGAATATGATTATGTGCTCCTTAATAAATAACTTAAGGCATTTCTAATAACTCGAATCCAGGTCCTATGTAGCGCAGAGGATAGAGTGTTAGTCTAAAGAACCAGTGGGTTCGAGTCCCACCTTAGGACGAAATTTTTAAATAAAAATTTCGTAAAATTAGTGTTGTAATTGTAGATAGCAATATTTACATTTCACATTACTTCGCGAAATAACATCTAATTTAGAATAGTTAATACAGCCGAATTACCAACATTTCAAATGATAGATATATATTAATTGTACGGCTAAGAAATAGATTATTATATGTATATATATAATAGTTAATTGACGAAGGAGATACTTGTTGAAACTTCATTATAACGCTAAGAAATAAGTAATTAAACTTCTAGTTTAAAAAATTCTTTATATATATAATAGTTAATTGACGAAGGAGATACTTGTTGAAACTTCATTATAACGCTAAGAAATAAGTAATTAAACTTCTAGTTTCAAAAATTCTTTTATTGTAAATACCACTACAATATTGTTTCGCCATCCAATGGCTTCATCAGGTGGTTGAAATACTCAGTATTTCATCCACCTGATGAAGCCATTGTATGGCGAAACAATATTGTAGTGGTATTTACAATAAAAGAATTTTTGAAACTAGAAGTTTAATTACTTATTTCTTAGCGTTATAATGAAGTTTCAACAAGTATCTCCTTCGTCAATTAACTATTATATTATACATATAATAATCTATTTCTTAGCCGTACAATTAATATATATCTATCATTTGCTCGTCTATGTGTCCGTTATAAGCTAAAAAACTACTGGATAGATTTACGCACGGTTTTTTTGCAAAATGATCTGCATTGTCCGGAGCAGGTTTAAAGCTATTAACATCCTCGATCTGGCCAGTAGAAAGAACGTTAGGAGCCTAATAAGATAATATCAATAGAAGCAGTACCATTATTTAAATGTAGATGACGCCAGGAGACAGTACTTAATTAAGTATTGTCACCATGATATTAGGGAGTGACATTACCTAATCGACTGGCTGATGACATATTTCATACTGAATTATAACGCGAAAATAACATCGATATCGATGTATCGATGTAGTATATTTCGCAGACCCCGACTTTCCTTATTGGAACCCGAGAAGTTAGAAGTCTCATATTTGAAAATTCACCGGCTGAGAAACCTAGTTGGGAAAACTAGTTGTGGATGGTGGCGCAGTCAAATTCTCAAACCACTATTCATAGCAATATGTTACCAGGAGACACAGCTATTTACAAATCAATAGATAATGTTACAGATCATAATGAAACAATAAATTAACCAACTTAATTCTTAGATTCACTTGATTTATCTGGAGTGACACTGTTACTCAACGACGGTACATTGGAAAATGAAACTTTGCATGCTAACACGAGATACTCGAAATAACCGTTTGCGAATTAGAACTTGTTACTCTCCCCACTACTCAAACAATGGCATTGTTAGAGATCTATCAATCTGTCTTCGTATATTCAAGGAATTCCATATATATATTTTCGAATAACTGATTGTGCCAAACAAAAACTACGAAACCAAGATCATATTAGTAATACTTACACTTTTCTTGGAGTTTGATGAATAGCAGCTTTTTTTGACATAATAGCTTTGTGCTTAGAATACATATTATAGTCCATCTGCCTCTGTTCACTTCTTATATGGTTCCCTTTAGGACTTTTTAATGGATCTGGTAAAGCTGCTTCATCCATGTTGTAAAACATTTGCGATTATGTAAATAAAAAAATTAATAAAAGTTATTAAATATCTTTAGAAAATGAGTATTTCACTTTATGAGCTCTAAAAAAAATATTTTTAATTAATACTATTGACTATTGACAGTAAAAAAAAAATTAACACAATAAGATAAGAATCTTGATGTTGTCTGTAAATTCGTGCTTTATTTGAACCAATCACAAACGCTTATTTTAAGTCCTATCTTTTTCAACGCTCCTTTATTAGATTGAATGATGTATAGGATACAAAATTGCGACACGCCGCGGCGTGTCGCAATTTTATATCCTATACATCGTTTATTTTAAGCGGCGCGCCGCTTAAAATAAACGATGTAAATGATGATCGCCTATATAACAGGAAGTAAATTAACTTGTAATGTGATGAGTTATTAACAGATTACTGGATTCCTGAAATTATGAAGTTTTAATTATTTTGTATATAATATTTTTAATTTATAGTGATATTTTCATTTTTGTCCCAAAACACATACTTTCTAACTTTATTTTTTGTCCTCGCCTCGTATATATGTATTATAATGGTGATTGAGAAAAAATAACTATTTATAGTATTCAATGACTGACATCTAAATCATCACTATAAAAAATAGAAATGAATCATTCATGCACACAGTTAATAAACTATAAAGTTTATGTTCACGTTTTGATAAATGTTTTGTTGAAGAAATGTAATGAAAAATACAGTCATGCATGCATGCGCCACTTTGAAACCAATGCATGTACAACTTATAATTGCAAATAACGAGACTACAACATGTGTTTAAACAGGATTTTTTAACTTTGACGTTGTGATTGCGCAAGTACAAAGAGACTGCAATTAAGAATATTATCATTCGAGTTTCACTCATGACATTTGGTTGACGATTTACCTTATTAGTACAATGAGTAGGTTTCCATTCAGATTTTAGCAACTACACGTAAGAAATTCAAATCATAGATATGAATTATATGAAAACGATTGACAGATATCTAGTAGGGTATTGCATGCTGTTATTGTCTTTGATAATTGTTCGAAAATGTTTTCATAAACGATCTAAAATGCGCATATATTTATTTTGTACAATGTTATGTTAATAATAATATGAATATTTGTGACTAATGCATGATATTTCTTAACAAAATCATTTAAATTAAATTTAACATTCCACAAAAAAGAACCTATTATTGATCGCAGTGAAAGGTCATATAAAATTTATGGCGCTGTAATTGTTATGTTATTTAATAGGAGATTAACGGGAATTTTCCCAGCTGATTTGCTTTTCATCAATATAAAACATATATTGCAATATGTTTAACTTCCTTTGTCACCAGTTTTCCTTTGAATATGACTAAATAATTTGGAACATTTTTCATATAAAATTAGGAATTAAATTAAAATAGTCTTTCCTTCTAGGTTTTTTAACAGCAAAATTTATTTACGGAGATAGTATAATAGGTAAAGTTGTCAAATACATTTGAATGTAGAAAATCGAATATTGACAGCGGAATTTAAAAAAAAATGATTTATAGTATAGTCCTTGTAGACGACTAAAATGTCGTAAGCATGTCAGTACGATTATACCGCTTGAATTTACACTTTATGATGGGTCAAGCCCTTACAGCAGTTGCCAAAGAGTTAGAATAGTTACTTAGTTTATCTGTATATCTTTCGGAGAAAGTTTTTATTTCGTTCTCACTGTTTTGATTTTCAGATCATGAGCTCATGTTATTAGGGACATATCAAGGAGTCTTGGTAATCATGCGAAGTACTTTGGACTGAAATGTTTTATGTTAGAAATGTAAGGAGTCTCAGAGCTATATTCCGTAATTATAAATGGGTTTAAATTCTTACTTCTCAGATTCCGGCCTGGAACCGGCTCCTTGGTGCTGCTTCCTTCCTGACCGACGTTTCACCTACTGTTGCAGGAGAGATCTTCTGGGTTGCTACTACAGTTACTGTACTATCTCAAAAACATTCCGTAACCGTGAAGCTCCATTGACTTGAAACAGTTCCTATATAACCCCATCTAAAACTAACAATTTTTTTGTTTCAGCGCAGAAATAGCAGTGTGATAACGCAATGGCGATAACGATAACCAACCGAATCAGACGAACTTCTAAAATAGAAGAAAGGCAAAAAAGACAATTCGCCCCTAGGTCGTGATGAAGCAAGCATGCGCTTCCAGGGAAGTGATCCTGCACGACAAAAAACGCTCTCAGAATTTTTTTTTTTAGAGACAGTTATAACAAAAGTGTGTTTTGTTAACTGGTCTCAAGTTTTTCTAGATTGAAGAAAAGGCTTACAGCATAAGGGCATATCCGCTGTACGAGCTCCCTTACTGTAGTCAGAATAAGCTTCAAAGATAGTTCTGCGCAGGAACATGACAGACACGAAATATGTGCTGTCCAGGGAAATACACGAAAGAGTGATTCCCAAAATAATTTTTTGAAGACAAACAATCAAGTATAAGGAATCGAAAACGAACAATCAAAGCCAAGAGTTAAGACAAACAAGCAAACATGAAGAATTCAAGACAGAGAATCGAATGCGAAAAATTAGAAATTAGAAGCAAGAATTGCAAATACGAAGTAAGTCAACTATTAGATATATACGAACACATGATATAGAAATAAAATATAAAAAGCGAAGAGACTAACAAGATTGAGACGGTGTACAAATTACAAAGGCCCGATTATTGATTATTAATTATTATTATTATTTGCAACAATGTAAAAACGTACTATGTAGCAGTACCGTGAAAATTTATTTAAAGTTTTATTGTATTATTGTATTGTATTGTATTATTGTATTGTATTGTATTTTTGTATTGTATTATAATATTGTTAAAATAAGTGTAAATATGTTAGTAGGAAATAAGAAACTTGTATACATGTAATAAATAAGCAACTATTTTTAAGGTTAATAGTATATGTCATATTTTTAGTGATCACCGTACTACAAGAATAAGAAAGGTATAGATTTTAACATAAGAAAAACAAACACCTCAGCGTTATTTTTCTTAACCCCCAGGGAGGGTGGTGTGATAACGCAATGCAATTTGTGTGTATGCAAACAATCTCAACCAGGTCACAGCCTCGTTCCCGTAACGCAAGTGTAACGCGTATTACAAATACGTCCTCGCTCACGCGAGTTGTTTGCAAACACAAGCTGCATGTCAGGGTTGTATAATATTCCCTAAGTAGTACGAGGATGATCTGATGGATATATAACGAGAGTAATGCAAGAGACAGACATTCACAGATTCACAGTCACGTTCACATATTCAGTCTTAAACAAGAGTCAGATTCTTAACCAGAATCATGTCCTCTTTTATACTCTCTTTAGATAGACAGTAATATTATTAATGATAAGTATATCATAATGTATATAAACGTTATCCAGTTCTAAGTGTTATGTATTAAATTATATGTTACCCGACTATGTGTATTATTTAACGGGACAACGATATCTGCGTGAAGGCTCAACGATGTAGCCCTCAGGACCAGGCTAACATCACGTGGCGTCCTGCCACGAAGTGCGCTAAACGGCACTAATACCACATGGCGATTCTGCCTAAGGGCGTAAGGCCCCACCGTTAGCACAGCAGCACCAGCCTTAAAGATGTCTCTTGCAATAGCGGGTGAAACGTCGACCAGCAAGGAAGCAATGTCAAGTACGTGGTTCCAGCCTGAAATCCAAAAAGCAGTCATGGACAATGACCGCGGAAGGCTACAAGACGAGTCTAAATGTTTCTTCTCCTTCTTTTCGAAAATATATGATTTGCTTTTTCCATGTCAGTGTCCGATCAAGGGTGCATTCCAAGTTATTTGGTGTCTTCCTTCTGTGGCACAGCGTACATGTTTAGATGCACTACAAGGCAGTGTATCTAAAGGCAGCCCTCTTCTGTTGGCAAATATTGAATATAAAAATACTACAGAAATTAACTTTTCGATAGATTTGATAGTTCAGCAACAATTGGTTATGCAAGGTGGCGCAAATGTTGTCACCCGATTAGGTTTATTAATCTTAAATTTATTTTGAAAATGCAAATGACTTGCATCAATTGGTTAAATATATTCCGTTTTTAATGAATCATCAGCAGACGGCCCACCTCGCCAAAAGCTTTCTCATACTCTATTTTGCGTGAAGGATGTTTCGCATACGTTTAATTGAGATGTTTGTCGTATTAAATATCTATTTCTTTTTACTGTTTGTATTTTTATTATATTTTCATTTCCTTTTACCCGAATTAATACTTTTCCTGGCAATAAAGATCTAACTTCTGATTGGAAGAGAAGACGTTTTATATGGACATGTCGTGAAGGAAGCAGTGCGTCCGTTCCGCCCTTGGTATAAGACAATCTTTTCATATTTTCATTAATCCACTGTTTTTTCCTGTTATCACCTTTGCACCATCACTACATACTCCAATATGTTTGGTCTAATCGTGCTAGTATAGTTCTAGTAGCTAGTAAATAACCGTCATTGTATTGTACAACCTTGTCTTTTTACCAATCGATTCACTAAATGTAGATGGTTCACTTCTTTTTCTTCACAAATTTATCGATTTCGCATAATAAATTAAAAAAAAAAAAATTCGGTTTCACGGTTGACTGCACACTAAAATAAAAGCACGAGACGCACGCTTCACATTCGAAACTTAACTTAAGTTGTGCAATCGCAAGCGCCTATATTATACTGGTGAAAGCACGATTTGTTTAAACGCGTTCAAACATGCTCTCACAGCGAATATTATAGAAGGAGACTACTTTACAAAGAGCACGTATTATCAAGTTGGAACTTGTAAATTGCTCATAACGAGGAATGTTTCCAAAATTCTGGGAATCTAACTATATTTTTTTTTATTTTGTCAATTTTCATCAATATTACAATGTAGTTGTTCAACATAAACACCATTTAAATGAATAAATTTATCCCAACGATAAATTGTTTTTTTTAGCCGTCCTCAAAGAACTTTTTCGGTGTCTCCTCAATCGTATGTTTTACGTCAGTTAAACTCTCAAAGCGAACACCCCGTAAAAGTTTGTTAAAATCTGAGAACAGATGAAAATGAATACGGAAGCAATTCCCATCGTAAATCGTTTAAAACATCCTACGTTTTTCTTGCGGTCTGCGGTCTTCCATTATCCTGTTATAATAAGGGACGCTTATGCAACTTCCCAGGCCGTTTTTTGATAAGTGCCTGCCGCAGTGGTCCGGATAATAAATTCCGAATACTATTTTGCGTTAAATGTAATACCTTTCGTAAGATAATCCATAAAAATAATCCCTTCACTATCCCAGAATACAGTAAGCATTACCTTTCCAACAGGCGGAACTGCACGCGCCTTAAGTGGCGGCCCTTCTTCAGCTTTACGCCATTCTTTGGATTGACTATTGGTCTCAGGATTGAAATAAGGAATCTACGTTTAGTCAGTGGTTATTATCCGTTGCCAAAATTCATCACCGTAACTCTTGAAGTTGGCGACAAGCGTCAGTTGAGTTTCTGTTCCGGTCCCTACAGGCATGGCACCCAGTGGGCTGAAACCTTGCTTACGCCTAAACAATATGTGAGATCTCATGACCTTGTCGTGTATCTATTCCAAGGCGTGCACTAATTTGAGAAATTGTCATTCGTCTGTCCTCTTTCAGTAGGTTTTCCGCGGCAGTAATGTTTCTTTCATTTAGGCGACCACTGCGTGGATCGTTTTCTAATGATGTTCTACCATTTTTAAAACCATCGATCCACCGATATACAGTACTCTTGGTTCTGTAGACTCACTAAATACTCCTTGCAGACGTTTAATAATTGGGGAGAGGGGTCGCGAAATATTAAGCTTATTTACATTTAATATTCGGAGAGACGCGGAGGTAAGAAGATTCAGAATCGCTAACCTAAGGTAATATAAATAATAATATACACTAGATAATTTATACACAATTATGCATATTTAATATAGATTAAAAGAAGAAGAATTATTTAAACATATGGAGTGTAAATTTTGAAAAAAGTATTAAAATTAATACGATAATTAATACACAGAAAAATAAAACATGCGAGATTTTTTGAAGAGGGTTAAGTGAGGGGTAATTAGATAAGAAGTTTATACAAAATCGTAAAATACTGTTTTTTATAAGATAGATAATATAGAAATAAGATAGTTATAATAAATTTCAATAAAAATAGAAGATCTATTATTTCAAAACATCAATAATATTAATTTGCAGAATTCATTATTTTTTTGAAATAAATAATAAAATTCAATTTAGCTGGATAGTGTAATTTTGTTTTACATAAGTATGTGCAGTTGGATATAAAAAAATACAGTAATTTAAAAAAAGACTAGTTTACATGAAAGTTTAAAATTAAATATTAGAAATATGAAAGGATAATAATATAGAAAGCAGAAGCTATTTCTAATATTTTTGGCTTCCAAGGTGGAGCAAAGTAGAAACTAAACTTATATTTCATAAGCTATAAAATAATATTTTAACAGGTAGATGAAATTTACTATCACTAAAAATTATTAAATTAGTAGTTAATACTTAAACATAAATAAAAGTGGATTGCCTTCCATTTAACCGATATTTTCTCTTATTAATACAAAATTCCTTGATCCTAATGGAGTTTCCTAAAGTAAATTACTCTTTAAAAAATTAAATAACATTTAAAAACATTAAAAATTGTTAACTGCGTTACGCACTTTCAATTGACACTATTTTCGTAGTCGCTCAGGCATATAAATTGTACCGTTAGTGATCTTCTTAATTACAACTTATTAACTTATTCAAGTTTCGGTATAATTTCATGATAAAGATAAATTAAGTAAGTTTAATGAACGTTTAGTGAAAATATAAATCAGAATCTGAATAAATAGGTACATATTCGAATGAAAACATAAAGGACAAGAGCAGTGACGCAAAAGTGTCTGTAAATAATTGGACACAATTTGTTTACCTTGTTATTTTTATTCCTTTTGAGAAGTTCTTGCAAATTTCAATTTAAAAAAAAAATTCCTACTCCTTTTTTTCTAAGGAATTATATAAATTGATAGGTACATCATATATGTATATAAATATATTGCCTACAGCTTTAGAGTCAACATGTTTTTGTAGTTTTTCTTGTTTTCGTCATTATTGGGTATATGTTTGATTCATTTTATCATATATTTGAAATTGCACTATACAATGCTAGTTGTGTATAGTGCCTAAGAAAAAAAATGGTGAAAGGTATATGCGAATAAAGCCTTCATACGAAAATCACGGTCCAATGTTCACATAGTAACGAAAAAATGATTTTTCTTTATTTGAGTACGGGAAATACAGGCTTCTACCTCTAATTTATCAGTAATTCTCTTTACCAACTAATTATATTATTGCATAGGTATTTGTCAGTGCCACACACAAATTCAAAGAAAAAAATTATATGTAAATAATTCCACATAAATAATTTAAAAACCAAGTAGGCTATCCCATTAAACACACCATGGACACGCTACATAAAGCTTTTTGTTTTATGACGATTTTTGTTTTATTATAAACATTATAATTTTATTTTCAAAAGAAGAAAAAGTATTTAATTTTAATCACATTTCAATTAATGCTTTATGGGTTTGTCGACATATTCGACGTAAAGACTATTATTGATATAAAAAAAAAATAAGCCATATGTGCACTAGTGTTTGTTTTGGCAAGAAAACAACAACATTCACTATCTATGAATAGGAACTTAAAGTTAAACATATCGTCCGGAATTTTATCAATATTTTTGCAGGTCAATGAACTTGAATGACAGCTGTATTTCGGCAAATATAGAATAAACAAAGTTATGGATCGACTACATTTTGGCCCTAAAAATGTTGAAATTTTTTATGAATTACAGAGAAATTTCTTTTTTGATTTTCAATTAAACATTTATACGTAAATGAATTAAATGCTTTCTACATTTTACGACGCTAATTATTCGAATTTTCTACCGAAAAAAATTTAAGGGCGACTTATTTTCGGTAAAGAATTCGAATAATTAGCGCCGTAAAATGCAGAAAGCATTTAATTCATTTACATTACTTCGCATCAATTGGTTAAATATATTCAATCGTTTCATGTAACGTGCCTTCAAAATCTTTCTTTATTATAGTAGGCTGTTTTTTAAATAATTAAGTAACCAAAGATTGGTGCACATGGAAAGCTTTAGAAAACTTCAAATTCTGACAGTTGTCACAGATAAATTCAAATTATAAACGCTTACATGACATAGCCAAACTATCAAATTTATTCGTTTGTAACAATACGTTCACTGTCAGCAACCATTAAAAAAAAAAAGCATGACCGTCTCTAATGAGAAAAGTTTTTGAAGGCATGTTATTTGTAACAGCGTTTATTATGATGTAGTATAATTTACCTTCTTAGTTTTAGTTTTTTTGGGTAAGTAATCATTCCTCTCTATTCCTCTTCTTCTTACTTCTTGTGCTATCGCTTTTTTTATTTTCTTGGCAAATTTAGTCACTCATTCATTTGAGAGAATAACAAGAGTTTTTATGAGAAAGAATATACCATTTGAATAAGATTTTAATACATAGTACATACATATCAAACGCTTGTCTTATGTCTAAAAATGCAGCAACAGTAAGTACCCTCTTTGTCTTTATTATATTTTTTGATCTCATCGATTTGTTCAATCGTGCGTTCCATGGTTTTAGTAAAAACCAAACTGCTAATCACTATTATTGACAATAAAAACTATTGTTTTTATTGTGAATAACTATTGTCATTATTTTAAAAAGTATCCTCTCGAACATCTTTGACATAACAGCGAGTAAGTTGATTGGTCTATGATAGCAGACTTCGGTTGTTGGTTTACCAGATTTAGCTATCATGATAATTTTAGCGATCTTCAATTCATTTGGAAAATAACCTATGTGATAGCTTTTACCACGCCTCGGTAGTCCTCGAAGTATTTATTCAGTAATAACATCAAAATCTGGCCCTTCTTTGAGGTTTATTTCGTGTCTTTTATGGGCCAATTTTTTGCATATCTATAAGATCTGTAAACCCAATCTGTAACTAGCCCCCAATACAGATTTACAGATGAAATTGCAATTCTGTGCAATTATTTTAGTTACAGAATGTCTGTAAGTGTTACAGATTTCCGTAAATTTTACTTGAAGCTAAACCTTGTTCGTAAGGTAGTTACAGACGTTTCAGTTTAAAAAAAAATATGAATAACATAGCTAGATGATTATTTATTGGAATTTTATTAGATAAAGACGAAGACGGGTAGGTAAAAAACAATTTATTAGTTATGTTTTAGAAACATTTTAAATACATATCCTACAAATATATATACATACTTCATAGGAACTACATGCGAATATTATTATTTCAAATAACAATAATAGAGGGCTATTTTTTTTTCAAGGTCCGATCGGTCGTGAAATTAAAACCACAGTGAAATTCAAATATGTTTTATTTGTAACATTTAAGTACACCTTCCATCAACTTCTCTACATAGTCGCCGTTCCGATTTAGGCATTTTTCGTAGCGCGGTATCAACTTTTCAATCCCCTCTTCATAGAAGGTAGCCGCCTGTGCTTTCAGCCAAGTTTGTACGCTGGTCTGCAGCTCATTGTCTGTAGCAAAATGGTGTCCTCCTAAGCTCTTTTTACGAGGAAAGAGATGGAAATCGGAAGGAGCTAAGTCCGGGCTGTATGGAGGGTGATCGAATACTTCCCATCTAAAACGCTGCAGGAGGTTCTTTGTTGCATTTGCAGTATGGGGCCGAGCGTTGTCATGAAGAAGAACAAAGCCTGATGACAACATTCCTCTTCGCTTGTTCTGAATTCCTTCGTAGATTTTGAAGAGTCACGCCGTATGAGGCTGCTGTGATGGTCGTACCACGTTCCATGAATTCCATCAAGAGAACTCCTTTTCGGTCCCAGTACACAGTAGCCATACACTTTCTGTTGGAAAATGTTCGCTTAAACTTCTTTGGTTTTGATGGGGAAGAAGAATGCATCCACTGTTTGGATTGCTCTTTTGTTTCTTCCGTTTCGTAAAGAACCCATGTCTCGTCGCCTGTGACAATTTTGCTCAAAAAATCTTCTCCTTCATCATGGTAGCGCTGGAGAAGCGTTAAGGCGGCACCCATTCGGTGTGTTTTGTGATGGTCGGACAGCATCTTGGGAACCCATCTCGCACACAATTTGCAATACTGAAGTGTCCCACCCACGATGGTGTACAGAGCTGACCTTGACATTTCAGGAAACGACTCATGCAACACAGAAATTGTGAACCGACGATTTTCTCTAATCGCCTGATCCACTCGCTGAACGAGATCTTTATTGGTTGACATTCGCTTCCTTCCCTGACCGCCTGCATCATGAACGTCCTGCTTCAAAGTTCCTGCACCATTGCCGCACTTTACTATCACTCATGAATGTTTCACCATACACATTACACATTCGTCGGTAAATTGTAGCTGCGTTGCACCCCTCCGCATGAAGAAATCGAATTACTGCACGCATTTCACATTTGGCGGGTGACGCTATTGTTCTCGGCATGTTTACGTGTACACTGCGCGCTTGTAACTGACATGTACAACGTGACGCGATCTGCTGTTATACTAGAGACACTGCGCAATACATCTGCGCAAAGCTTCATCTGATTGTCACTGTGGTTTTAATTTCGCGACCGATCGGACCTTGAAAAAAAAAATAGCCCTCGTATATGTATTGATAGTGACAAAAGCTCAACACCATTCAATGCGCCCAATTACAGGTTAGGTTACCATAAACCGCAAATCGACACTACAAATAATAAAAGTGTAGAAAGGCACACATATTTTATTTACAGAATTGCTCTAATCGGGTATACACTTTCAGACTTCTATAACTTTACAGATCTGTAACATTACAGATATATGAAAATATTACACAGAATTGACACATTTGTTACTTATAAGATCTCAAAATTTGTTAATAAATTATTTAATCTCAGTAGCGTAAGATTTCTGCTATTGTCAAAAGATGTCTACCTTTACTAGGTGCAGTAAATTTTATTTGTCCATATTAATACATGTACATTATGTATCTGTTGTTTTTTTTTTTTTTAATTTAAGAAATACATTTTAATAACTAATCTAAGAAAAGGAAAGCAGAAACAAGATTATCTAATTGATAAGATTGTGAGGAATAATGGGTATAATTTATATTTTATGTTACATACTTTTTTAACTTAAATATTACTTGATTAAAATACAGGTATTTTAAAGTTTTATCTTATTAATCCCAATAACTGGAAATATAAATATTATGATTTTGTTTTAATTGGAAAGTTGTCTTGGAAATTTAAAAATTTGGAAAGTCTTATGTATGTATGCATATGGTTGCATTAAATACTGAATGGTCATCAACTCATCAGTATAGCAAGAGATGAAATATTTAGAGACGATATTTACCCGTGGGATAATGTAAAGAGTATCGTTTACAGTGTTCACTAAACATTAAAACATACAGAAGATAAATTTTCGGCATTCATAGTTAAATATTTGATGATGGCTGTCGGTAACTCATTGAAACTGCTTCCAGAGCCGACGTACGAACTAAAGTACATAGTATTTCAATTTTAACGTGCGTTACAACCGTGTATGTAAGCAAACAAAATTTCATCAATAAGTTACTAATAGTTCTTATAAAGCTACCAATTTTAAATTCAGATTGACAATCTTTTGATTTAGCTACTGATTTTAGAAGAATTTCAATATAAACTGAATTGAGGTAAAATTGTTAAGTGAGAAATAAAAACTACATATACAGTATTCCCGAAAAGTTTGAAGTCTGTAGTTATAAGAAATCAGAAACGTAGGATTTTAAGTTTAATTTTATTTCGACAACTACACGGTCCCCCCTCTTCTCTCAGTGCATGATTTACAACGAAGGTACTGGGAGGTACATACGAGAATGGTGTGATAAATGCATGTGTTAAGTCATACAACGCATGTAGTCAATTTATTTCTTGACATAATCTATTTGCAGCTTTATATACTTGGTCCAGCGATGTTTCAACTTTTTTCAAGTCATCCAAATAATAAGATTTGTCGAACTTGCAAAATAGACCTCTGTTTCGACAATGAGCTCTTCATTTGACGTGAACCGCTTTCTGTTAAGCCATTTTTTCAATTTTGGAAAAAGAAAAAAGTCATAGGGGGCCAAATCTGGCGAATATGGTGGATGGGGCACCAATTTGTACTGTAAATCGACTCGCAATTGTTGATGAGAGGGCCGGTGCATTACTATGATGGTAAAGAATTTAAGGACATTTTTCTCTTTAGTTCAGCGTCAAATCGGTCCAATAAATCAGCATAGTACTGCCCCGTGATTGTCCTTCCATTCTCCAAATAATCAATTAAGATTATGCCTCACGAATACTAAAATATTGTCGCCATAACTTTTCCGCCTGATGGAATCGCCTTCGTTTTCGTTGGTGACCGTTCACCGGGAAAAACTCCCAATAATCTTTGATTTCTGGAGTGTAGTGTTGTATCTATGTCTCATCTACCGTCACATAACGCCGTAGAAACTCACTCGTATTGCGCTTAAACGTGTTCAAACATTACTTTGAAGTCCACGCGATTCCGTTTTTAATGAATAATCAGCAGACGGCCCACCTCGCCAAAAGCTTTCTCATACTCTATTTTGCGTGAAAGATGTTTCCCATACGTTCAATTGAGATGTTTGTCATATTAAATATCTATTTCTTTTTACTGTTTGTATTTTTATTATATTTTCATTTCCTTTTACCCGAATTAATACTTTCCCTGGCAATAAAGGTCTAACTTCTGATTGGAAGAGACGAGGTTTTCTATGGACATGTCGTGAAGGAAGCAGTGTGTCCATTCCGCCCTTGGTATAAGACAATCTTTTCATATTTTCATTAATCCACTGTTTTTTCATGTTATCACCTTTGCACCATCACTACATACTCCAATACGTTTTGTCTAATCCGTGCTAGTATAGTTCTAGTAGCTAGTAAATAGCCGTCATTGTATAACCTTGTCTTTTTACCAATCGATTCACTAGATGTAGATGGTTCACTTCTTTTTCTTCACAAATTTATCGATTTCGCATAATAAATTTAAAAAAAAACAATTTGGTTTCACGGTTGACTGCACACTAAAATAAAAGCACAAGACGCACGCTTCACATTCGAAACTTAACCGAAGTTGTGCAATCGCAAGCGCCTATTTTATACTGGTGACAGCACGACTTGTTTAAACGCGTTCAAACATGCTCTCACAGCGAATATTATAGTAGGAGACTACATTACAAAGAGCACGTATTATCAAGTTGGAACTTGTAAATTGCTCATAACGAGGGATGTTTCCAAAATTCTGGGAACTTAACTATATTTTTTTAAATTTTGTCAATTTTCATCAATATTAGAATGTAATTGTTCAACATAAACACCATTTAATTGAATAAATTTATCCGAACGATAAATTATTTTTTTTAGCCCTCCTCAAAGAACTTTTTCGGTGTCTCCTCAATCGTATGTTTTACGTCAGTTAAACTCTCAAAACGAACACCCCGTAAAAGTTTTTTTCAAATCTGAGAACAGATGAAAATGAATACGGAAGCAATTCCCATCGTAAATCGTTTAAGACATCCTGCGTTTTTCTTGCGGTCTGCGGTCTTCCATTATCCTGTTATAATAACGGACGCTTATCCAACTTCCCTGGCCGTTTTCTGATAAGTGTCTGCCGCAGTGGTCCGGATAATAAATTCGAATAATATTTTGCGTTAAATGTAATACCTTTCGTAAGATAATCCATAAAAATAATCCCTTCACTATCCCAGAATACAGTAAGCATTACCTTTCCAACAGGCGGAACTGCCCGCGCCTTAAGTGGAAGCCCTTCTTTAGGTTTACGCCATTCTTTGGATTGACTATTGGTCTCAGGATTGAAATAAGGAATCTACGTTTCGTTAGTGGTTATTATCCGTTGACAAAATTCATCACCGTAACTCTTGAAGTTGACGACTAGTGTCAGTTGAGTTTCTGTTCCGGTCCCTACAGGCTTGGCACCCAGTGGGCTGAAACCTTGCTTACGCCTAAACAATATGTAAGATCTCATGACCTTGTCGTGTATCTATTCCAAGGCGTGCACCAATTTGAGAAATAGTCATTTGTCCGTCCTCTCTCAGTAGGTTTTCCGCGGCAGTAATGTTTCTTTCATTTAGGCGACCACTGCGTGGATCGTTTTCTAATGATGTTCTACCATTTTTAAAACCATCGATCCACCGATATACAGTACTCTTAGGTTCTGTAGACTCACTAAATACTCCTTGCAGACGTTTAATAATTGGGGAGAGGGGTCGCGAAATATGAAGCTTATTTACATTTAATATTCGGAGAGACGCGGAGGTAAGCAGATTCAGAATCGCTAACCTAAGGTAATATAAATAATAATATACACTAGATAATTTATACACAATTATGCATTTTTAATATAGATTAAAAGACGAAGAATTATTTAAACATATGGGGTGTAAATTTGGGAAAAAGTATTAAAATTAATACGATAAATTAATAAACACAGAGAAAAATAAAACATGCGAGATTTTTTGAAGAGGGTTAAGTGAGGGGTAATTGGATAAGAAGTTTATACAAAATCGTAAAATACTGTTTTTTATAAGATAGATAATATAGAAATAAGATAGTTATAATAAATTTCAATAAAAATAGAAGATCTATTATTTCAAAACATAAATAATTTTAATTTGCAGAATTCATTATTTTTTTTTAAATAAATAATAAAATTTAATTTAGCTTGGATAGCTTAATTTTGTTTTATATAAGTATGTGAAGTTGGATATAAAAAAATACTGTAATTTTAAAAAAGACTAGTTTACATGAAAGTTTAAAATTAAATATTAGAAATATGAAAGGATAATAATATAGAAAGCAGAAGCTATTTGTAATATTTTTGGCTTCCAAAGTGGAGCAAATTAGAAACTAAACTTATATTTGATAAGGTATAAAATAATATATTAACAGGTAGATGAAATTTACTATCACTAAAAATTATTAAATTAGTAGTTAATATTTGAACATAAATAAAAGTGGATTGCCTTCCATTTATCCGATATTCTCTCTTATTAATACAAAATTCCTTGATCCTAATGGAGTTTCCTAAAGTAAATTACTCTTTTAAAAATTTAATAACATTTAAAAACATTTAAAATTGTTAACTGCGTTACGTACTTTCAATTGACACTATTTTCGTAGTCGCTCAGGCATATAAATTGTACCGTTAGTGATATTCTTAATTACAACTTATTAACTTATTCAAGTTTCGGTATAATTTCATGATAAAGATAAATTAAGTAAGTTTAATGAACGTTTAGTGAAAATATAAATCTGAATCTGAATAAATAGGTACATATTCGAATGAAAACATAAAGGACAAGAGCAGTGACGCAAAAGTGTCTGTAAATAATTGGACACAATTTGTTTACCTTGTTATTTTTATTTCTTTAAAGAAATTCTTGCAAATTTCAATTTAAAAAAAAATTCCTACTTCTTTTTTTCTAAGGAATTATATAAATTGATAGGCACATCATATATGTATATTAATATCTGCCTACAGCTTTAGAGTCAACATGTTTTTGTAGTTTTTCTGGTTTTCGTCATTATTCGGTATATGTTTGATTCATTTTATCATATATTTGAAATTGCACTATACAATGCCAGTTGTGTATAGTGCCTAAGAAAAAAAATGGTGAAAGGTATATGCGAATAAAGCCTTCATACAAAAATCACGGTCTAATGATGATTTTTCTTTATTTGAGTACGGGAAATACAGGCTACCTCTAATTTATCAGTAATTCTCTTTACAACATTAGAACAACATTAGAAATGAAATAAAATATCAGTCAATTGACCCCCGCGGCTCCGTTGGCTGGCATGTGCCATTTCGATGAAATTTCGGAAGACGTTTTCGAGTAAAAGCAGCTGAATTTCATGAATGTTGCGTTCGATTTGTTCCATGAGTTGTTGAATCATTTCAGGGTGGTCCACATAAATTCTACTTTTCAAATAACCCCAGAGGAAGAAGTCGAATGGGGTTAAATTGCATCTTCTTGGCGGCCAGTTTTAGTCTCTGAAACGAGAGATAATACGACCTGGCAACTCTTCAATAATGTCATTGTTTTACGTGCAATGTGGTAGGTTTTGCAATTCTGTTGAATCCATATCCATTCCATTCAATTTCCGCTGGAAAAGTTTGTCAACATGCCACAATAGGGAATGCCATCAACAGTATCAAAAAAGTACGGTCAAATGATCTCTTCTGCCTACATAACAGACCAAACTGTCACTTTTTGAGAGTGCATCGGAAGTTCCTGCATTACATTTTCTGGATTTTCTGTTCCTCAGATCCGAGAATCCTGATTGTTGATGTATTCGTTGAGGTGAAAATGTGTCTCGTCACTAAAGATGATTCTGTTGTGGAATGCTTTATAATACAGTTGACAAAGATTGTGCGCTGTACATCGTCGGTTGGCTTCAGTTCTTGAGTTAATTTTTAATTTAATCTTATGCATGAAGATGCAAATCCCTCGTTAAAATTTGTTGGAGGGTGCAGACTAATTGACAGATTGCTATATACTCCCATAACGGGTGTTCAGAAATATTCGAAGTCAAGTGGGCTCTGAACAAAAAATCGTATATCTTTACTTAAGTATCTGATTTGTAATAATTATTAAATGTCAACTGTTGTCTGTCAAAAATCAATCTATCTCAGACATGACTTCATATTTTCAAGGACTACTTTGACTTCGAATGTTTCTGAACACCCGTTATTTAACCTATTAAAGGATAATTCTACAGAATGATAAAGAAGATTCTTGCGAATTCGCGCCATCTCTGTGTTAGGCCACGTAGTTTCCGAACAATGTATTTAAATAAGACGACAAGACTGTATTATTCGGCCAGGATCATTTGCATGCATGAACTTTTCGAGCTATGTACGGTTTTAAGTTTGTGTTTTCTTAAAATTCCATAGACTGTAGGTTTTGATACCACAATTTCGTGAATCTAAGTTCGTGAATTTTCTTGTACTGCAAGAACATATAATTCCGTAGCTTCGGAGAATTTACGTTTTTATGTTTTAGGTTTGTTAAATGATCCATAATTTCTTAAATTCATTTAAATTCTCTGAAATATTTTCGAATCTGGAACGAACACTGTAATGATGAACCGCTTGAAGACGATTTTTATTACATTCAAAGAACACTTGTAACATATCCGTTAACTGATTGTTATTCATTTTTACAAAAATATGTTTTTGTTTTTGTGGTAAAACGTTCAAACAGAACAATAAAGAAGATTTAATAAACTTACACTGACACTTATTGACGTTTATCGCATTTTTGTCATTTCAAGGCACACTCGAAAATTTATAAATAATGGAAGACGAAGATGAAATTTATTGTTTTATTATTTTTTTTTAAATAAATGTTTATCAAAAATAGACATGTTATACATCGTTGAATTCAGAAAAAAAAGTAAAAAAGTTGTCTATCGTTTGACACTAATGGAAACAACTGAAAACAAATAAAATACTGCTATTTTGCTATGTTTTGTGGATGTAACGTAGTCTTCACAAAGTCATGAGGGTTTTCTGCATACCAAATTCTAGTATTTAGGTTCTTTAAGTTTCCTGAAAGATGGAACCAAACCTCATTCGAAAAGAAGTATTTGTCGAGAATGTCATTATTATTTAGGTTATTAAAAAACCATAGATAATACTGTGTTCTCGTAACAAAATCTACCTGTTGGAGTTCCGAAACTGCCTGAATTTTATATGGAAACAACTTAAGATTTTTTTTTAAATAATATGACATGTTCCCACTGACAAATGAACTAGTGATAGTTTCGCGATTGATTTTTTAGGTGAATTGTCCATTGGACGTCGAATATCCTCTATGCAATTTGCTGTTCGTTTTCTAGGTGCTTCCTTTCGCCATGTTTACGAGTTATGGCCCCTATTTCATCAAATTTAATAAAATAAGCTTGAATATGTTCTTGCAGTTGTGCGAAAGTAACTGGCAGATTAGCTACTGTTGCCGGAAATCCTGTAAGCACTGATTGGTGGAATAAACTCAATCTCCATTTTCTAATTTTTTGTCAGTTCTATGGTAACTTTGAATAATGAATATTTTATGTTGTAACTCTAACACAATAATCAAATAATTTAAAAAATATAATATAATTTGAATTTATGTATGACAATTGACAGAATTTGAAATTTTCTAAAGCTTCACATGTGCATCAATCTTTGATTACTTAATAAAGCAGCCTAGTATAATGAAGAAAGTTTTTGAAACCACGTTATAATGGGTAGATTTTATAGTAGCAAATATGTGTGTAAACATCACATGAGAACATGTCGTTTACATGCATCTTTATTATGATGTTTAGTATTTGATTCTTTACTTTTAAATCTTTTATACGCTTAATTTAAAGTAAAATGCATAGCGATATTTACTTTTTAAATACGGCAAACATTAAATCTTGCGCATTTAGATTTCATTGTTATGTTATTACGCTGTGTTAAGATTTACATATTATTTTCTTGGCTTGGTTATTTCGTTATTAGTAAACTGTGTATGTTTATTTAAATTTTGATTACGAATGCGATTGCAAATTTATGAATACTTTTTCGTAAAACGCATTGTACCCGTATGCTATTTGAGTCCATGAAACAGGTCACATACTAGAAATATATGTATGTAGTAGCAATTGTGGTATTTATTTACAATAATATGGTCCAGTCTCATTGATTTTTCCATTTTCACTATTTACAATTCACACGGATCTCGCTTTACCATTCAGCTATGCCATACTTGGAAAGTATGTATTTGTTTAAAAAATTACTCCCGGTTTTTAGTGTTTGCCGGGAAATAATATAATTATATTCGTTAAGGTAATAAAATATTTGCTTTATATGAGAACGAATATGTTGATGTCATTAATCTCGAACATTAAATAGGCTCTAAAATAGATTTTAACTCATCCGGCGTCTATGTGTGAAGAGGTTCTAATTTATTTTTAACGGAATACAATGAAGAATTGTTTGAGATGACCTTTCAGGTAGACAGTGTTTATAGTATGTACATATACAAGAGCCGTCTTAACTTTTTAAATAACAGTTTTAATTAATGTCAACTTGCGTAACTTTTTACGATTTTGCGATTATTTACAAGCGCGTTTGCTTATTTAAAGAATATATACTAATTGATATAAGTTTCTGTAAAAAAGTCTTTGTAAACCTATTATTAGAACGTAGAAGTTTTTTAATAATATAAAATATTTCTAAAAATCTGGTGTGAAGAACACAAATGCAGGTTCACTATTAATATTTTCTGTGAACGTGTCCGAATACATCCTATCCCCAGAGACGTAGATACGTATTTCGCTTTTCTACAAGCTCATTGGTACGCCCCTGCTGGAGAAAGGATATTTCCAGACACATTCACAGAAAAGAACCACCTCGCCCTATCACCGTAATTATCCAGACCGAGCGCAGAAGTAAATTCGGCGCTACCTGTTGTCAGACAGCCGAAGTACCTCGCATACCGTCCACATAATTAATGTGAAGTAACGACGCCCTTCCAAAGGTTAGCATAGCCAATCTCTCTAGAAAACTGCATTTTGTTTGTGCCTTCACTCATACTACGGCTTAACCGCATGTGTAATGTATCAGAATAATTGAAACATACATGAGTAGGTAAACCCCACCAGTTTTGTAAAATACAAAGGTATTTTTAATAATATAAAATATTACTAAAAATCTGGTGTGAAGAACACAAATGCAGGTTCACTATTAATATTTTCTGTGAACGTGTCCGAATACATCCTATCCCCAGAGACGTAGATACGTATTTCGCTTTTCTACAAGCTCATCGGTACGCCCCTGCTGGAGAAAGGATCTTTCCAGACACATTCACAGAAAAGAACCACCTCGCCCTATCACCGTAATTATCCAGACCGAGCGCAGAAGTAAATTCGGCGCTACCTGTTGTCAGACAGCCGAAGTACCTCGCATACCGTCCACATAATTAATGTGAAGTAACGACGCCCTTCCAAAGGTTAGCACAGCCAATCTCTCTAGAAAACTGCATTTTGTTTGTGCCTTCACTCATACTACGGCTTAACCGCATGTGTAATGTATCAGAATAATTGAAACATACATGAGTAGGTAAACCCCACCAGTTTTGTAAAATACAAAGGTATTTTTAATAATATAAAATATTACTAAAAATCTGGTGTGAAGAACACAAATGCAGGTTCACTATTAATATTTTCTGTGAACCAGGTAGCGCCGAATTTACTTCTGCGCTCGGTCTGGATAATTACGGTGATAGGGCGAGGTGGTTCTTTTCTGTGAATGTGTCTGGAAATATCCTTTCTCCAGCAGGGGCGTACCGATGAGCTTGTAGAAAAGCGAAATACGTATCTACGTCTCTGGGGATAGGATGTATTCGGACACGTTCACAGAAAATATTAATAGTGAACCTGCATTTGTGTTCTTCACACCAGATTTTTAGTAATATTTTATATTATTAAAAATACCTTTGTATTTTACAAAACTGATGGGGTTTACCTACTCATGCATGTTTCAATTATTCTGATACGTAGAAGTTTTGAGAATGAAACGATGTAAATGAATAGCCAAAAATTATAAAAAGATTTTAGAATGGTGGTTCTTAAGGTATAGGTCATGCTAATGAACCGGAAAGATCGCGAAAGGATTTTAAATAGAAAAAAAAATCGTCTAAGTAAGACATTTTTTTCCGTTTTTCAGTGTAAATATAAACATATTGAACAAAAATAATGACTACCTAACAAGGTAAGCACTAGTTGGTCTTGGCCTGACAGGAATATACACGTTCAAGCGTGTTCAAAGTGTATTGTGTCATAGATATACATAATATATGGTCCCAAAGTTTTCGGTAAAATTTTAGATGTTGATATTATTCCTAAAACTGTTTTACTTTATAAACTATATATTACAACAATTAACAATAAATACAACAATTAATGCTTAAACTTCAAATTATTCATAGTGGGCCATTATCTTCGATGGTCCTCAGTTTTTTTCTGACTTGTCCCATCATCCTCTGGACAACAACAGTATCAATTTCTCGCATTTTTTAACAAATTCGATGTCGTGATTGGTCTTAGTTTGCAGCTTCCACCAATTTTTATAAACTTTTTCTGGCCAATAATGACTAAATTCCTCTATTGGCCGAGCCTGAGGTACATACATTAGGAGGATTGTACAATTTAGGAACAAAGTTTATGTTGTTTGCGTTATACCAGTTTCTAGTAACTCTGGCCTAATGGCATGAAGTTAAATCAGGTCAAGAAATAATATCATAATTGCCATGATGTGTATTTAAAAATTGAAGCAGCTTAGAAAGGCATCTTTGAATATGAAGTTGGGCAGTTAAGGCTTTTCCTTGAACACGACCAATGTACGGCTGCGAGATAAATCCGGTCTCAGAAATGGCACACCACACTAAAATTTCGTCCTCAAATTTGGAATTACCTTTGAATTTAACATTGTTTGGTGTGTTTTCTATGTCGTCGATATGCCGTTTCTCTTCATCTCTGAATGGGATAAGGTGAGATATTTCTCACCATCCATTACAATCAGTTTATTGATAAAATGCCTTTTGTTAATTGCCACGTTCGTTCAATATTCTTGGTTTGTCCATCGTTATTTTCTTCCATCAGGGTATGATAGATATTGATAATGAACTGTTTTTCGTCTTGCGATAAATGTTTTCTGGCCCAACAACAGTTGTAAACCCATTCAAAATTAGTTTCTTATAATTCTGAATGCATTATAATTTGATTAATTCGTGTTACGCGCACATCAGTACACTGATCAAAATTTAGAACATTAATGGTGTTAATTAGTTAGTGTGTACAACGTAAACAGATATTAATTACATTTAAAACCACTACAACATATATTAATGCTATGGGATCTAAATTACTTGTTTCTTATTTTACTAATATTCAATGAATCGATGGATTATACTGGGTGTCTGTTTCTTTCCTAGGATAATTGTTTTGAAATATTTTATCACGAGTTTAAAAGAAATGATACTTGCGCAGTTTATATATGACAAAAAGATTGGGCCATATGATTAAAAAGTTTCAATTAGAAATGTGTACTTAGCGTAGTCGAGTGAGGTAGTTTATAATGTAGGTCATATATGTTTTCTGCATTAATTCCTGGTACTATATAACGCTCATTCTTATGTATTAATGTATCGTACATAATCGTTTATGTAAGAGCAATTGCTTACCAAACAATAACTTATTATCCTTTTGCCGCACAATTGTCTGCAATCTCTTCGCAGATTCTATATTAAACATAACCTTCGTCGTTTGTCACGAAACTGAATTTGCATGATAACTGTCGTTAGCATATACATATTATACATATTAAAATGTTTATATACAAAAATTAAATATAATGTGTTTCTAAGTAAATATAAAATCTATTTTTTTAATATAACAAAAATAAAATATTTTTAGTTATTAAGTATTGCAACCACGAAATATGTTTACCAAAGTAAAGTAGTATGTATGTACAAACATAACTGTTGAGACCAACCCAATATCGTACTTGTAACATATGTTAAAATAAAGTGCCGGAAATGCAAACAATACTACATATTTAAATATTTGTTTGTGATTATATTAATACTGAAACGGGATTCAATTAGTATTTGATATTTTTGTTCTAACAATCTATGCTAATATTGCTAATTTATAAATTTAGAGACTGAATCATTTACGAATAGGTTGTGATAATTATTGATTGTAATTAATTAAAATGTAATGGAACCATTCAAATTCGAACAATATGAGGATTTATACAAGGTGTGTATAAATTGGCGGACCCACTACACGTGGCGATGTTCTTCGTTAAATTCGGAGTCCAAAATCCTAATACGAAAATGTTGTACCATGCTCCATATCTTTGCACGAGGATCCTAAAGTTCGGACTTTCAGTCTTGAAATAAGCATTATTACTCGATATTTGTTGACAGAAAGAGCTACAATTTAGAAGAAAGAAGAATTGTTGTTATTATCCTTTCGTTAAAGTTTTCTTTTTGATTTTAAAGTTTGTTTTTAATATTTGTTTATTAACTTATTTTGACGAAAAACACATCTGACAACGTTGTAAAACAATAAGTAGGCAGCCTAATGTTGTTCTAGTCAAATACATTACTACTGTCAAATTCATTCTGAAGACAAAGGAAGCCTGATACATCGTTTTAGGATTAGGACTTTTAACTCAAAATTTGACCAAGAATGTCGCCACGTGTAGTGGGTCCGCCAATTTATACACACCCTGTATATACAGTGAAAACGCGCGGGTTAGGAATATATAGCAATAGGGGTATATAGTGGAGATGTAAGTTGGTTGGTTGCAAGATAGGTCAGTTGTCACGTTTATTTATGTCAGTTGTGTTATTTTGATATAATTTATAATATTTTTAATTTAAGTATGGTGTATTCTATCGCTGAGAAGGTACAGATAGTGAAATGGTTTTATTAAGGGCACTCGTTTGCGCATGTTTGGTGATTCATTTGAAAATTGCCCAGTACCTTCTTTAAGTACTCTTTAAGTATCATCCTCGGATGGAATTGTATTGAAATCAAAATGAAAAATCAATATTACTTAACTTCCACTTTATTGAGATAAAATCCCATTACAATTGTTTTGATTAGCGTGAATGTCTTAGCTTCTTAAACAGGGCAATAGGAGATGTGGGGATTAAAAAATTTACACTCCGTTATTGCCACCGGTCGCGTCCGGCTTCAACACGGCAATAGGATGATGGAAATTGAAAAATTTACACTCACCACCGCGTCAACGTCCGATTTAAAAACGGCAATAGACTGATGGAGATTAAAAAATTTGCACTCTGTTATTGCCGAAATCAATGACCACAATTTTACCGTCCGAAGTCAAACATATCCCGCTGGGCCTATCCAATTCGGCGTCGTTCTTGCCGGCATGTCCGCATTTCCACAAAAACGAGCCGTTCGCTTCGAACACTTGGATGCGGTGATTTCTGGAGTCGGCGACTATAATGCGCCCTTCATCGTCGCACACAATACCTTGAGGTCGCATGAACTGTTTGAATCCGGACCCTTCCTGTCCCGGAAACTGAGCGTGAGCGAGTCCCGGATCGACGATCACCAAACGATGATTATTGAAATTCGTCACTATCACATATCCCGAAGGGTTGAAGCAGACTCCCCTAGGAGAGTCGAAATGTTTCCACATTCCTGCGCTGCCTTCGAAGCCGTACTTTCTTAAAAAGGTGCCCTCATTCGAAAATAATTGAATACGATGGTTTCGTGTATCGCTCACAACGATATTGCCCACGGAATTAACGGCTACATCCCAAGGATAGTTAAACTGGCCGTTTCTGCAACCCTTTTCGCCGAACGTCAAAACGAATGTGCCTTCTAAGGTAAAAATTTGAATGCGATGGTTGTCCTTGTCTGCGACTACGATCCTTCCCATGGGATTAACAGAAACTCCAGCTGGCCTATCAAATTGACCCACCGCTGTGCCTTGCTCGCCAAATTTGCGTATAAAGGTTCCGTCTTGAAGGAAGATTTGAATTCTATTGTTATTGCGGTCGGCAACTATAATATGACCTTGTCTATCACAGCACACACCCCATGGTCTACACAATTGGCCGTCACCTTCTCCTTCAGTACCAAACACCAATGAAGTAATACCACCAGAATCTTTCACGACAACTGCATTTGCCAAGCCCCATGTATTCGTCTGCCAATTCCTGCATCACGCAGCTGGACATAACTATATTCTCCTTTCATTTCTACATGTATAGGCTTCAAGTAAGACGCCATCAGCAGTTCTTTAGGAGTTTTTGGACCTCTTATCTGTGGATTGAGCGAGCCAGTGCTCACGTAACCGAAACAGTTCATATTTCGGTGCAAATCTGACGGTACAAATACTATATGGTCCGATTCACAGTGTCATCCTCGGAAAAAGTATGTTGACAAATTTAAACTTAAATGAATTATTATAATGAAAAAAATAATTATACTCAGAAGGATGATTCAATAATAGTCTTTCTATTCATGATGTAAACTTTATTACACAAAGGGACTAAAGTTTACCGAGTTGGTCTCTTTATGTAATAAACTTTACATCTTGAATAGAAAGTGCCTATTGAATCATCCTTCAGAGTATATATTTTTTTTCATTCTTTTTAAATTATGAAATTGAAAAATTATTGCATTTAAATTCATATTTTCATTGTATTTATTCATTATTGCATTCAAATTATTTAAATATCGCGATTAATTAATAATTCTAAAACTGACTCTGATTACAAAAGTAGTGTAACAAAATTTTGAGGTGATTTGTATAAAACTTTTGAATGACACTTGTATTTAACAGTGACAAACTTCAAAGTCACGTGACATAGATGTTTAGAAAAATCGATATAAGTAGATATTCCATCCATATTAAAATGTTTAAATAAATGAATTGACAATATTAAGAAAATTAAATTAAAAACATCTACCAAATTACAATATTTAAATATATATTATTATAAATTTATATAAAGCGCCAAAGAAAATTAAAAATATTTAGATATTTACCGTTGCCATGGTAAAACAAACTTTTATTGAATGGGAGAATATTTTCACTGATGCTTAATAAAACACGCACTTCTGAACGCCCTCAAAAATAAACTAAGAGAAACGATTAAAAATTATAGTATTCATCGTAAATTAGTGTTAAACAATATAAACGAAAAAAAACCAACAAATTGAAGTAATTTTTCTGGTCCTGAAATTACCGATTTCCCATATTTTGAAAACATCCCAGGCCTTCCTTCAAGGCCCGAAAATACAAGATATTCCCATAGAATCCTGCAGAAAATTTCCTAAGAGACTGTTCCAGCTAGTTTACTGAAAAATATTTGTTCTTCAATATATTATCTAAGGATTTTTCACGAAGATTTAAAAGCACGAATACGCCAAGAAATTATAAATATTACCGCAGATATCGTTGACAACGTTCAAAAACAATTTCTTAATAACCTTGACTATTGTTCAATTGTTAACGATGCTCAATTCGAACATTTAATTTAGATGATTGTTTTCATTTTTAATGTTTACGATAATATTACTTCAAAATTTCCTTATGTAAACATCATCCAAAATTACCTTGTCGCATGTAAAAAAATTTGTCCTTTCTAATTCTATAATAAAAATGGGCGTTTATATTTAAAAAAATAATGACCGTCATGTCGGTTTTTGGAGACACCTGTATATTTCAGTTTCACGAAAGAAAACTCCAAACTAAAAATTAAAATCGACGGGTCCGAGAATTTTTTTGAAAAACTTCCTTGTTAATTTTTATTGAATTTATCCTCTACTTTACGAATATGTATATATTAATCGATTTTCCAAAATTTTATTACATCTTTCAGATGATAATATCTAGGATGTTGTAGTGCAGACAAGAACAATAGCTTCAGCACTTATAGTAATCGATGGTTTCAATAAGATAGCGAAAATTATTTTTAATTAGGTTCGAATTCTGAATTCCCGCTTTAAGTGTTCGTGCAAGGCCTAGAGGATCTTGTTGGTATAGCCAGTCGACATCTACAAGGGGATCGTGAGTCCAGATAATTTATTGCATTACACACCTCAGGAAATAGTTATATTATTACTGCGTTTTCACACGATCTTTTCAGTACTTTCATCACTGAGTCATATATTAATGTACTTAAGTATAGTTAAGGGAAAATACGAATTATGCGGCTAGTTATTTAGGAGAAGAACACAATTTTAATTACATAAAATATTACGTTAATGGCAATAATAGCAAATAATAGTTTCTTAGTCATAAAGTTGAGAATAATTTGGACGCAACCTTTATGAAACAATATAATATGCGTTGCATGCAATGCACGTTATTTCATACAAAACTGTATAATTAAGTAATTAATTTATATAGTTTCATATATAATAACTATTATTAACAATATATAAAGTTAGTTTGTCGAATTGTAGTAATTAACGCATCACATAAGGCGATATTTGCATGTAAAAATTAGATGTAATAATCATTAATTCTCATTTGCAGTAAGTTCAGAATGTTAACTATATAAACACAAAGTATGGAAGTGAAAAGTCGTATCTGTCTCCAGGATACCATACATTGACAAGCTCCAATAAGAGCGAAGCGCGTCTGTACGTTCCGGTGATGGACGTGGTTTTTCACGAATTTTAAATTATCCTAACAACCCGGAAGGTCGAAGTCACAGCGTGTTGTGTTCTACATACTGGCACATACTTAGTTTGTCGAATTGTATTAACTAACGCAACATATAAGGCGACACTTGCATGTAAAAATGAGATTTAATAGTCATTAATTCTCATTTGCACTAAGTTCAGAATATATAAAGCATTAAAGCGAGAGGTATAATAGTGAAGAAAATATTTCAACCTTTCTAAAAATAAAGCAGAAAAGTTTTAATTTAGAATTTATTATTATCTACATGAGTCTCTTCAACTATTCTTCGCTTTTCATTTATTATTCGTTTCAATTTTTCCAATTTGGTTTGTGGAGATCTTTTTGCTAATTACCAGCTTCTTCTGACACTTCTATGTTTCACTAATACAGGAAATTTTTCTCAATGGTTTTCGCAAGAAACTAAACGTCTCAATAAAGGAAAGAATAGTGCTTTTAATAAATACCGAAGAGATTCGACTTTTAAGTTTTTAATATTAGCATTCAAGATTAGTATTTCTAATGCATGTAAGCGATTTATATACCCTATATTCAGAAACATTAAAATTAAAACTCGCTGCTGTTTTGGTATTTTATTAACTTGAAAAGAAGAACGCGAGATCTCTCTAAGAATACGACATTCGGTGAAGCATCTTCTAAAGATCCTACTATTATTAGTGCTTGGCTTGCAGAAAATTATGAGTTAGTCTATGCTAACTATCAGCAAGTCACCACTCAAATGGATTTATCTCACTACGATAATTCCATCATAGTTAAAGGTATAAATATTAATTCGAATCTTGTGTATGAAGCATTGTGTTCTCTTACACTTTCGGTATCTCTAATTTCTGAACTGCTTACCAGCATATCTTCTAAGGCACTGTAATCTTTCTCTAGCTTGGTCTTATTTTAATAATTTTTCAATGGATGCTAATTTTTCCCTCAAAATGGAAACCTTTATTTCAGAATAATAGATTGGACATTTGTAATTATTACTACATTAATAACTTATCTGTTATTAGTAATGTAATTAAATTTTTCGTAGCTGATAGATTACTTGCGTCTTATTCTAATGTAATTGTTTTGGAATAGCATGAATTTGCCCGTAGTTGTAGTATTGAATCAACTTATTAACATATTGTAATTAACTTTTGGAAAGAGTCGAATGGGATTATCAAGTCGATCCTATATACACTGAACAGTTAAATATAATTTACTTATACTTAAACAGAAAAAAATACGGAATAATTGGAAGTTCTAAACCATGTTAGAACTTCCAATTATTCTTCCATCTTACTTAGCGGATCATAATCATAGGTAATGTCATGTATTAAGATGTTATATCTGGTGTACCTCAATGGAGTGTCATTTGGGTTCTATTAAGTATATCCTCACTCTACATAGACGATATACAATCTTGTTTTCATTTACCTCGTTTTCTTTTGTTTGTTGTTGATTATTCTTACGAATTAGTTCTACTAGTGTTTGTGATACTCGCACAAAATGAGAACGACCTGCAAAGACAGCTATTTAGATAGATTCCACCAAATCAGCCAGCAACACAATATGGACGTAGCCACTAAAAAAAAACGAAACGAATGATCATAGCAAGGGTACCACTCAGATGCAAGCTGGTAATAGAGAATAAACCGGTGGAGCAAGTTATGTAATTTAAATACCTCGGGATGGATTTGTCTAGTACTCATGACCCAGCAAAGGACTTAAGTAGCCAGATTAATAAATCAGCTACAATATCCGGCTGCCTTAGAGAAACCGTATTGGCTAACACTTATATATACGAAGGGAGAGAAAGGCTAAAATGTACAAGACATGCGTGAGGCCGATAATTACGTACAGAATAAAAGTAAGTGAAGATACCAGCAAAACCAAAAGCATGCTGCGCGGCACAGAAATGACAGTACTAAGAAGGATAGTCGGGAAAACAAGAAGAGATCACGTAAGAAATATTGGCGTGAGAGAACAGTGCGATATACAATATATAGTGAGATGGGGAAGGTAGAGGGGACGAGAGTGGTATAACCACGTAAAAAGGATGACAGACTAGCACACGTTGTACTAGAAGGTAGACTAGCAGGCAACCGTCCACATGGAAGGCCACCAAGGAGATGGAGAGACAGCTGGCAATCCACATCCCCAGGATATTTTACAGAGGCAAGCTAGGAATTAACAGATCAATCAGACCTCAATAAGCAGAAGAAGAAGAAATGTTTGTCCTTTAGCAGTATAATACTGGGATAAACTTGTCTTTCGGGCTTGTTTAAATAAAACTAGCGGTAATTAAAAATACTATATTAATAATAAAACATACTAAATAACACTTCGAATCTAATAACAGTATTTATTTCATATTTATATAACAATACTTATTATTTATAATGCATGTCCTGGATCCCTTCCGAGCGGTATGTATAGTCCTGCTTGCGCGTCTAGAACATTCTAGACTCTGTCTGGTGTTATTCCAGGAGGCCCTCGAACGTGTTGTCGCGTACGGCGGGTGACGTCATTACATGACTCACATTACAATACTTTTTATTTGAAACTCCTCTTGAGAGAGTAGAATTGGCCCCAGACTTGAAATTCATTCTGGAGAATGAGTTGAGATTTCACTTACATATCGATATCTTGTGTAGAGCTAATAGAGCTAATAAAATCTGTGGATTTACTAACCGACAGGCATGTGATTTCAATAATATTATAGCGATTATAAAATTGTATTATTCATTGGTGCGGTTAATTTTGGAGTATTGTATTATATGGAATCTATACGCTACATATAATGTGCACACTGAAAGCGTTCAACGTAACATGGCAAATTACTTACTTTACAAGTTAAATATTGATAAAGATGACTATGGACTATGGGTTACTTGGAACGTCTTCTCCTGTTGGGTTTTAAATCGTTGGAATCAAGATGAAGGAAAACATATCTGAAATTCGGGTTCAGACTATTTAATAATTAATTACATAAGGTGTTCGGAGCTGCCGTCCCTTTTGGATTTTTAGAGTATCAGTCGAAGAACAAAGGCAATTTTTCATTACTGAAGAAATATGCTTTATTATTAATGATTAAGAGATGACTACTGCATCACTAGATGGCATATAACCACACCACGGTCACAATGTTTTTCTTTTTTTTTCTTGCTCAAAAAGGTTGGTTTTAGTCTCCTAAATGAATGTAGCAATTCTGTTGCACTTTTCAAACTTTTTCAAACTGTTTATAATCGATGTAGATTTCTAAATCCTCGAAGTTATAGTTGTTTATACGATATAGCGACCTGACTAAAGGATTAAAACTAAGGTCTATTACGGGTAAGTATCTGAGCACAGCGGCAGATACCTTTATATAAACGAGCGATTAGAAATATTAGAACATATTAATTCCCAACTAGGACATTAAAACAAAATGCACACGCACTATATATTTATATAATAACGAAATAATATAAGGTAAAAATACAATACTAAATATTTATTTACAAATAAAATTAATCTAAAAGTCTTCGTAGTTGTAGTCAGTGTTATCGGATTCATTTTTACTAAAGCCTACCAAACTAAGCTACGCTAAAAGTAGATAAAGTACTGTCTATTTCCACATTTGCATTTCGACCTTTTAAAACATACTTGTCACTAGGTACTTGTCTGGAACAGACTTTACAGTTTTAATCCTTTAGTCGGATCGCTATATCGTGGAAAGAACTATAATATAGGAGTAATATTTTTAGGGCATATCCGAATTGCGGTAAGAATTTTTATAGGTACAATTGTAATTAAGGCAGGTATATAATGTGGCTGAACTGCGGTCAAGACCTTTTCTCTTAATCCTCTCATTTGTTATCCTTAATCCTCAAATTGCAATGTCATTCGTAATGTAATTTACATACAGTTTAACAAAGTACATTTTAATTTGTTTTCTTATATTAGTTTAGTTTATTTGGAAGTTTCTTAGGGTTAACATGGATCTAAAATATATGTTGAGCGAACGTGGCAAACATTTATTAATTCACGATAATTATAAGTTTAGAAAATATCGTGACAATAAGTTAGAAGAAATAGTTTGGTGTTGTACTAATAAAAAGTGTTGTGCTAAAGTGTATACATTGAACTCAGTATTGTCGCGAAAATGTGGTACTCATAATCATAGTGTAAATGAATAAATTCTGACACGCCAAATAGTAAATAATTCTGTTAAAAGAAAAGCTGTAGAAGATTTATCAGCAAGGCCATCCAAATTAATTCATGAAGAAATAAATAATCAGAAAGATTGTCTGAACTACTTGTCTTCAAAAGACGTACGTTATATTCAGAAGAATATAAATCATACCCGCTTGAAGCTGACGCCAAAATTAACAACCGATGTTCAAGAGTTTTTGAATAATTGTGTAATTGCTACTTTAAAAAATGAATCTTTCCTGTTTATTAATGACACCGCCTCAAACATAGTTGTGTTTACATGTGCCTCAAATATTAAATTTATGTGTCAACAAGAAACATTATTTATGGACGGTACTTTCAATTACTGCACGAAATTCTTTTTGCAACTCTTTATTATACATGCTTTAGCGAACAATATTTACATACCCGTTGCCTTTTGCCTATTAAAAGATAAACAAAAATCCACATATAAAAACCTATTCGAATTATTAAAGAAGAAATGCGACAATGTAGGGCATATTTTGAATCCTCGAAAGATTGTGATTGATTTCGAGATAAGTATACACTCTAGCGTTACCGAAGTCTTCCCTGGCGCAATCATTATTGGGTGTAGATTTCATCTTGCGCAATCCTGGTGGAGGAAAATACAAAGCTTTGGACTTTGTACAGAATATAAGAATATGAACTCTGAAATTGGAATGTGGTTAAGGCATTTATTTGGTTTAACTTTTCTTTTGTCGGAAGAAGTAAGTGAATCTTTCGTGTTTGACTTCATGAGTGAAAAACCTATAGATGAGAGAGTTGACAGATTTGTCGATTATCTTATAGATACCTACATTGATGAAAATGCCCTATTTCCGCCAAATATATGGGCTGCTAATACAGCTAGCATTTACAGAACAACGAACGCTTGCGAGTCGTTCCATGCAAAATTTAGAGCTTGTTGTCCTTCGCCTCATCCAAATATTCAAGTTTTTTTAGAAACTTTAAAAAATATTCAGACAGATTCATATTAAAAATGAATTCTGTTAATATAAATGAAAAGCGCAGTATTTCGAAAAAAGTTTTAGAAAAACAAGCATTTATTAATTCGAAAATTGTGCAGTTGACAAATTACGATATTTCCAGATATAATTTTTTAAAGTGTGTTAGCTATAAATTTAACAGTACTGCTTTGTTGCATTGATACCAATGTAAATGATTTTGATTGTATAATTTTTTAAGTGACGTATTTTAGTTTAATAAAGTACATATAAATTTGAATAAATTGTTTTATTTCAATAAAATGTACATTAGAAAATTGTAATTTTGTAAATTATTTTGATTGTATAATTTTTTTAAATAACTTGTATTCTAGTTTAACAAAGTACATATAAATTTGAATAAATTCTTTTATTTGAATAATGTATATATTAGCTAATAAAACCATTAAGATTTTTACCGCAGTTCGATTATTTAAAGCCCAGGTAAACAGAAAAATTTTTACCGCAGTTCGGTCGCCCCTTAAAATTTTAGCGCAGTTCGGACGCACCGATATTTTTATACATGCATATTTTATATTCTAGAGGTATTGAAACTCACAATTCATTTTTTTTCACATTAAAGGTACAAATAAAAAGGTATTTAGGATAATTTGAAATTATTCGAAGGCAAAGAAATTTATATACTTGAAAAAATACATTAATTCAAAACATGTTCATATTCTATTTTATAATTTACTAAAATATTTTCTACATACATGTTTCCGTGAACGAATATAATGCAATACATTACTATCATTGTTCAAAAAGGAATAAAAAATGTAAATGTTATTATATTGTATATAAAATAAATATTTTTTGCAGTGTAAAGTTAAACATTTGCTGACCAATTATAAATTATTATAATTCAAATTTATTATCGAAAATATTTGTGTTATGTACAACTAAAAAAATCTGTTAGTTATATTATGTATGATACAGAGGTTTAATATATTTATTCTTATTCCAAATTCATTTGAACTGATGCATAACGAAGTAGAAATTCGATGCTAATTATTCAAATTTAATAAAAAAAAGTGTTTAACGTCTCTAAATTTTAAAATTTGCTGTAAACCGTTATACCAAATGTAATAATTATATCTGAAATATTGTAAAAAAAAACTATGAAGAAACATATGAAAAAAATTAGTTAATTACACAGCCCAACACAGATTTTGGTGCCTGGGGTTTTTAACTGTTTCTAGGTAATTTTTAGGTGTAGAATCCAAAACAACTATCAGATTTAGTCCATCAGATCTAGTTTTTGAAGTATGCTACATTGACCTCTTTTAGAAAACAAATCATCTTCTTTTTAATTCATGTACATTTCAGGTTATAAGTACCAGTATCTTCGACAAAGTCATAAAAAAACAAATAATAAAAAGTAACCGCTAGGAAATTAATTCACAAAGTAGACATAAATATGCATTTATGGCTTATTACTAAAAATAATCTTGTATACGATTTTCTAGCAGGACAGTCTCGCTGCCGACTCCAACAGTAGTCGGCCTTCATGTGGGTATTACATTCTTCTTTGATATCGTTCTTCCATCGTCTGAAGGTTCTATTGAAAACTTTCACCCTGTTCTTCACTGTAATCACCTAGGTTTTGTGGGAATTGGTTTGTGGTGATTGAAGTGGTTGTGGAGGTAGTGAAGTTTTATGCTCATGTTTCATGTTACAATCAAGAATATTAAATTTAGAAAGCATATATTCCACTATTCTGTGTAATTCGCTGCTTTATGATTGCCAAGAAAATTTTCTACTACTTGAACAAATGAATATTATAAATGAGCATTAGATTCAATCTCGTTCATTGGTGTGGTAAGTGATTTTTTCTAAGCTGCTTTATCCGAAGGTCATCTTTATTCAGTTTTTCCATGCTATTTGCGTATTAAGTACCCAAAGCAAAGTTCACATCGATTTAAGGCCTACACGAATTGCTTTATAAGTCCCAAATTGATATGCACCGGTGGAAATATGATTTTCTCTGCTGCAACGGAACCTTTCGTTGATTACGTTTTCTTTTCATGGAGCTATGACATTTCATAAGTATCAATTTTTGTTAACCCAGAGCTGATCTTTAGTTCTGTTGTCCCGAAAACAAAAAAAAACAAGGATGTTTTGTGTAAGGATACCATTATTTCATTATTTTTGCCTGTTACTAAAACGGAATGGATCTCAAAAATTAAAGCTGCTACGAAAAAAAGTCAGGTATATTTGGAATCAGCACATTAAATATATCCAAAATCAATTGTCAGTTTCTCGGCACCAAGAAAAAAAATTAATTTTGTTGGCTTGTGTTATCAGCAAAGCGTAGTTTCGATCTACTGATCTCTGGGTTATGGGCCCCATAGATAAGTCCTTAAATAGATTTGTTACTACATAATAAAAAATAGACATCAAATTTGCGTCATCTGTTGGCCTCGCAAGAAATAGAAACTAAAATACTTATATAGCCTTTATTTTATTTATTTTTTGTTATTAGAGAAATTTATTTTTAAGCACATTTCTTGTCATTTTAAAAAGACGAATATAACCGGGTTTATTTTTTAACTTGAAACTTTCAAATACAGTACAATCCCGATTATCCGAATCGCGATTTTCCGAAATCCGGTTTAACCGAAACAAACTATTTAAAAACAAAAATCCCGATTAACCGAAAAAATTCGCATTATACGAAACGCGTCTGGGATTCACCTATACTGCTAGGTGGTTCCCCTCGGGGTTTCACGGCAATACGACGGTCTAAAATGCGAATTGTTTTGGTTAGCCGACAGAGTGTTACAAGTACATATGTATTAACGTCTGTTATTATCGCAAAAAGAGTAGTTTTATTCTCAAATATTTTAGAAAATGCAGTGTCAGAGCAATAAACGTAAACGCGTTGTTATCAGCTTGCAGGAAAAACTTAAAGCGGTTCGACGATTAGATAATGGTGAATTGCTTAAAAATATAGCAAAGGATTTAGGCGTAGGCGTAAGTACGGTTGCAGAATGGAGAAAAAATCGCGAGAAACTTGAAAAATGGTGTAGTGTTTTGTCATCGCGACCCCGGCACGAAAAAGTATGAAAAGAGGTGAATACGAAAAAGTGGATGATTCTTAATTTTTATGGTTTACACAGAATCGAGAACGTGGAATACCAATTTCGGGGACCATTTTAAAACAAAAAGCAGTGAGTTTAAACGAAGAATTGCCGGTCATTGAAGCGCCTGAAAGTTTTTCTGCAAGTGATGGATGGCTAGACCGATGGAAAAAAAGACATGGTGTACGTCAACTGAAAGTTTGAGGGGAAAAGTTGCCTGCCGATGTATCTGCCGCGAAAAAAATTGCAGAGAATTTTATGGAGCTTATGAAAGAAAATGATTTACAACCAGACCAGATCTACAATTGTGACGAAACAGGCTTGAATTACAAAATGTTGCCCTCAAGTACCTTAGCTTTAAAAACGGAAGCTGGAGCACCTGGTTATAAACGTAGCAAAGAACGTATCACTGTTCTTGCATGCGCTAATGCTTCTGGGAGACACAAACTTCCATTATTATGTATCGGTAAGTCAGCAAAACCACGAGCCTTCAAGAATATTCGTCCCAATGCTTTTCCTGTTTTGTATAAAAGTAAAAAAAAGGCTGGATGAGTGCAAATCTATTCAAAAATTGGTTTTTTGAAGATTTCGTACCAAAAGTAGTCTTTTTTAAAAGAGCACGGATACCCCAGAAAATGTGTTTTGTTACTAGACAGTGCTCCTACTCACCCAAGTGCGGAGCAACTTGAAAGTGGGGAAATAAAAGCAATGTTTTTGCCTCCTGCTGTAACTTCTCTCATTCTGCCCATGGATCAGGGTGTGCTGGAAAATTTAAAACGTAATTACAGGCGTTTGTTATTGGAGCATATTTTGGAAGAAGTAGATGAGGGTGCCAATCTCCCTGAATGTCTAAAGAAGTTAAACTTGAAAAATGTTGTATATTGGATAGCTTCAGCTTGGAATCAAGTAAAAGGTAGAACCCTGGAAAAATCTTGGTCAAAATTGATTCAACACGAGGAGGGACGTATCACAGAAGCAGAGTCCGACCATGAAGAAAGTTTACAGCTAATTTTCACGAAAATACCAGGATGTGAAAATGTTACGGAAACAGAAGTTAATGAATGGTTAAACAGTGATAATGTAGAAGATGAAATGACTGACCAAGAATTAATTGAAAGTGTTTGCAAAAATGCTAATGAAATAAGCAGTGATGACGATGACGAAGTAGAATGCACTAACAATATTCCAGTAAAAATGTCACATTCAGAAGGACTAGAAGCCTTGGAGAAAACGTTAACTTATGTAGAACAACAAGAAAATGCAACTGCCGCGGATGTTCTTTTTATAAAACCTTGGAGAGACATTGCGGCCAAAAACAGAAGTAGTGCTAAACGAGTGCAGTTAAAAATTACCTAATTTTTAAACAGTAAAGTGTAGAATGGGATATATATCTTATATTTTACGTTGCATTTGACATGTCTTTTATGAATGTACATATGTATGTACATACATATTTAGGCATTTATATGCATACTATGTTAAAAAAAATTAAGTAATAAAAATTAAACAAATTATTTGTTGATGTTTATTTTTAAATTAATACATAAATTCAAGTAAAATATTTCATAAATGTTTTTAAGTCGATCTAATAATATACGCATCCTAAACTCCTTTTTTCCAAAAAAAAATTCGGATTAACCGAAATTTTGATTATCATCCGAAATCACTTTGGTCCACATTATTTCGGATAATCGAGACTGTACTGTACATGTATCGAAAAATTCATGAAAAAATGTCTAGATTTAAAATTTAATAATTCAGTCGAGGAAATACATTAGTGCTAGAATTAGTCCCCCTGTCTCCCTCCATGTAGATGAGGCGGGGGTAACTTTGAAATCTTAAATAGGAACATGTACATTTATTACAGATTCGAATTTTACTGGAAAAGGTGCGTAGGATTTTCTTGAGACATTTTCTTCAATTTATGATAGATGGCGCTGTAATCGATGAAATTCAATTTTTGTTCAATTTCTCGCACTGAGAACCCATGAATACGATTCTGAAATATGTGTACAATAAAAAATACGTTTTCTTCGTAAATAATCAAAATTAGTATCAGAAAAACTTTATTCGTTTTACAAATTTCGAATAAATGGGAAAATGTCACCTGTAGAAATGCAAATTGTTGGTGAATAAATTACTTTTCGGGTAACCCAACAACAACGACGTGTACGTAGTACCACCTTGGTGTGCTTGATTACCTGATCCTCCTCGCGTCTTACGTATCAGGGTGCTTCATTTATGTAAGTCCTTTGCCTCTCACTTATCAGAGTGCTAGATTTCTCCTCGTTTCATCATATTTCAACTAAAGTAAATGCTCAAAATGATGGCCTTCGACTTTAATCCACTTATTGATCCGCGTTTAAAATGACTGTAGACAACTGAGAAGTGTATCTTCTTGAATTTCGGCACAAGCATTTCTGATTCGCTCAATCATATTTTCACGTGTTGTTGGTACTTGATTGTAACTTTGCATTTGAGATATCCCCATAAAAAGAAATCTGGCGAAGTAAGATCTGGTGATCCAGCAGGCCAATTTACTGAACCAGCTCTACCGATCTAACGACCATTGAAATTATGATCAAGTACTTCACGTGCTACAGCCGAATAGTGTGCTGGACAACTATTATGTTGAAACCACATATTCTGTCGCAGTTCTAAGCTAACGTCTTCAAGTAGTGACCTACCGAAGTTGCATCTTTGGAGAGTTTCTCGAAATTCGCACCGTAAGTTCGGAGCCAGCTTAGTGTTTATGATAAGTATAAAATTATTCGGCAGCTCGTTCCATCTCTTCAGGACAACACCAAGGGGCACTTATTAAATTTACAGCTCGTTCTGCGGCAACGTTAAAACATATTTACCGCATACTTCAAGCGATTGACCTTGACTCAAGGGAATATATTTTTTGGATAGTTATACTTTTATATAAACTATTGCTGGAATGAAAACAAAATTTATCAAAGTTTCATTGCAATCGAAGGAGCGATTTAGAAATACGAAATACTCGTATATACGAAACATACAGACACATTCATTTTTATATACAGGGTGTCCAGAAACTCTCCGGACAAACGAAGACCGGAGATTCCTCTGATAATTTTAAGACAATTAAACCCAAATTCACCTAGTCCGAAAATGCTTCCTAAGGGAGCTAGAGTTCTTTGAAGATGGCGCCTTGTATTTATTTATTTTTAAATTCCTCCAGAACGCTTCTATTTAGAAAAACAAAAACTGGTATGCTTATTTATCCTCCAGAGATGAATCGATTCCATCAATTGCGAATTTCTAGTACCGGTCATAGGCGTCCGTTTTGGGTAGGTCAAAGGTTATTTTAAGGCATAACTTTTTTGTCTTTAACTTTTAAGCATTTGTGACACTAGATTATTAAATTTTCAGGTATTCCAGTACTAAAATGTACTCTTACTTTAAGTCGGTAGGATACACCGTTTTCTAGAAAAATCGATTTGTAAATTTTTCGTTTCTTCTTCATTAAAGTTCAATTTTTAATTTTTTGCAATAGTTAGCTCTGAACTGCCAACAGAAGTAAAACCTACGTTTTTCATTGTCAAATTGTTGTCAGTTCGCGAAGTTTATCTTTTCATTTTTTACTTTGTGTTATTCAAACACAACGATTTCAATTTAAAAAAAAATAAACACATGGCGCCATCTTCAAAGAACTCTAGCTCCCTTAGGAAGCATTTTCGGACTAAGTGAATTTGGGTTTAATTGTCTTAAAATTATCTGAGGAAACTCCGGTCTTCGTTTGTCAGGAGAGTTTCTGGACACCCTGTATATATTATACTGATTTACAAAAAAAAAACCCGAACATCCAGAAAGAATCGACCAATTGCAATGAAAGTTTTTACACTACTATTCTCTTTTGTCTATAATAATAATAACATTAATAATCTCTATTGCCCAACAGATATTCCATTTCTAGGACAAATACATAAAAAAAGAAAAAACAATAGAAGACAGAAACAGATGCAGCATTAACCCTTGGCGATGTTTTAAAGATTTGAAATTATGTCTGTCTAGAAGGCGGTTGTACTCAGTATTTCCTTCGGGATATCTACCATCACGTCTGAAGGAAAGATATTTCAGAAATCTCCTTTGAACCCGCTCCAGTGAGGAGTCATGCGTCGAGTAGTAAGGAGACCATATTACCGAAGCATACTTCAATCTACTCAAAACAAAAGCCTGGTACAGCGATTTTAGAACAGTTAAATCCTGAAACTGACTGGTAGACCTCATAACGAAGCCCAATATTCTCGATGCAGACGAGATGGTATCCGAAAGGTGCAAGTTAAAGGACATATTCGAGTCGAATTTAACGCCAAGATCACTAAAGGAGTTCCTTTTCACTAACTTTTGGCCACCAATACTATATGATGACTCCACTTTATTCATTTTACGCGTGTAAGAGAGAACACAGCATGTGTTCACATTAATCTTTATCCTGTTCTTATTACACCAATTCGCAAACACGTTAATTTTATCTTGCAAGACATCAATATCGTTCTTTGATTCGACGGATAAGTATAATTTAGTGTCATAAGCGTAGGCCAGCACAGAACAATTGAAAAATCTGAGGAGATCATCAATGAAAAGCAGAAAAAGAAGAGGTCCAAGATTAGAGCCCTGAGGTACACCAGATGTTAAAATGTATTGGTAAGAGTAAAAACCGGTATAAAATACATAATTAACTCTATTCACTACGTATGGCCTATTTTAACGCAGATGGACCAAAGCCGAAAGCACTTAATTTGTTTAATAAAATTTTATGGTCAATAGTATCGAAGGGTCGAGAAAGGTCCGTGTATAGAACGTCTAGTTGACCATTATTATCCAATACCTCACAAATATTTTGAGTCACTATCGTTAGATTGGTAACGGTAGACCGCAATGGCAAGAATCAATGTTGGTTGCTGGATATGTATGGACGAGTGTTATAAAGAATAGTGTTGTATAAAATCTGCTCAAAAATTTTACCAAAATTTGGCACAATCGTATGGTCTATAATTTTCCAAGCACGATACATCACCCTTCTTGTGTCAACTATCCCCTGAGGATCACTAAATTCACATTCATGATTCATGATAAGAAATAACAATATGAACAAAAAAATTTAGCAGATGTACAATTTTTTATTTCGTTTTATTTAAAATTATGTTTTTAAATTTCCGCTTCCATCAGATTGAAGCAATATTACGTAGTTATTTGTTCTCGATTTATTAAGATATTAAGTTACTATGCTTAGGCACCGTTTACGGAACAATTACAATCACTTAAGTTAATTCGAAAGGGTGCGCATTGTTGGTATGCGGGAAGCCGGTTTTTCAATAAGACAAATTTCCAACTGCATGGGACGCAGTGTGTCAACAGTATTACAGTGTTCGTCCAGGTGGTCTGAGGAAGGAATCCATAACTGTCGTCATGGATCCGGAAGACCTTGAGCAACTACAACATGGGAAGATCGTTAATTGAGGATTGCGGTTTTACAAAACAGTTTCCACAAACAGGTCGATTGGAAATGCTTGGTTGGGAGTTTTATAGCAGAGTCTCTATAACAACAATATATCACAGAATATGCGCTTTTGGGATTCTTTTGTATAGACCATTTTTATGTCTTCTACATCGTGCTGCTCGGATTGAGTGGTGTAACGCTAGTTCAAATTGAGATGGTGCTGTGTGTTGTGTTTTCTGAAAAGTTCCGATTTTGTCTCTGGCTTTATGATGGTCGCAGAAGAGAAAGACGATTTCGCGGAGAACACAGAAATTTAGAATTTGCTGTGGAACGACATACTGCCTTTACACCGGGGGTGCTGGTATGGGGTGCGATAACATAAGGTAGCAGGTCATCTCTAGTTTTTATTCATGGAAATTTGAATGTAAATGATTACATACGAAATGTACTGCATACGTACGAAGGTTAATTGAATCCCTTTTCAAGCAACACAACGCCGGTCCGTATACAGCAAGGGTCACTACAAGAAAATAACGTGATCCTATTACCAAGGGCTTCTCGCTCCCCAGACAACAATTGTGAGATATGAGTGATATTCGACTGGGTAATTTACTCCAACCACCAAATAAACTATTTGGCTTTCATCACCGAATTCAAGAAGCCTGGGATGACATTCACCAGGATACCATAAATCACTTAATTTCAACTATGCCTCGAAGCATAAGAAATCGCGGCGGATCCACTCATTATTAAATAACATTGTTATTTTTTAAATATTGTAGTTTGAAAATATAATCATTTCTTAACTTTGATTAAACAAACATTATGTATAAATTTTATTAAAATTGATTAATTTCTACTGGAACTCAGGATTTTTTTGAAAGTTAGTACATATATATATATATATATATATATATATATATATATATATATATATAAATTGAATGAGATATTACAATTACTTTTAGCTTAAAACCCTACAATTCAACGGAAAATAAGGCAATTATGAATGTTATATGCTCCTCACAAATAAATCCTTCATTATAATTTTTCAATCAGTATCAAAGAATCACTCATGATTTACAGTACTATTAGGAATTGACAAAAAAATTTAATGTAGATTTTGTTAAGGTTAATTTATAATCAAGATATTCTCTATTCAATTGAAACATTTCTCATGAAATAAAAAGAAACTAGTTAAGCTTCCAATATTATTGTTATTGTAACAACCGTTTTTGAGATTATTTTCTTGATTACGTAAATAACTAATAAAATAATTAAGATGGCTATGCAAATCTGACTTTTGCAGCTGGTATTTTGTAACAACAAATTTTCACATATTTCGGTAGTGATTTGTCTATTTCTTCGTGAAACAGACTGTAGAAGGTAATATTATTTTCGATCACTTTTACTAACTGGAAAAAAATTCTTAATTCTTCTTTCTAGGGGCGAAAATATATTAAGAGCTTACGAAGTTGAGCAATCAACCAGAAAAGAAATCTGGTGATAATGATATGCGAAATTTCAGAAAAAGTATTTGGGGTTATTGTTAAATAAGAAAGCTTTCTAAATTAAGTTCCTTGACCATATTTATCTATCAGAATCCGTTATTTTTGTAATCGTTATTTTATTGTGTTAAATAAGAAAATTTAAGTTAGTTATAAACTAAAACGAAGAGGTCATTAATATTAATAATTTGAGTGTTTACCTCTAAAGGTAACGAATATTCTGCTGAAATTAATCGAATGTAAATATAAGCAGTAGAAGAAACGTTTTCCAAACGTAATTTGTCTAAATGAAGATAAACACGTTCTAGCAACCTTAAATATGTATTTATTCATGTGTATACATACAACGTTTGTTCTCTTAATTTATAGTCTAATCAGTTGGCTGTGATTTATGGAGGCAAATGTCATTGTGACATTTTCATCTTGTCTTTTGTAAAATTAACAAACATAAAAAAATATTGTGCCATATTCCAGTTGTAATCGTTCCAATTTAACGCTGTAATTTAAAAAGTTTAATAACAAGCATTTCTTAGTGTTATTTTTTTAATTTTTAAATTAAAGCGTGGGTTACGTAAACAAGAATGTTTCAACGAATTAAAGATGCTTAATCGTGCCTCATAGAGAGGTAGGAGTAGTATTGTTGCTTACCCGATTAAAACAAACCCTGAGCATTGGCGTAAAAGCGATCAACAAGTGTGAAGGGAAGCTACCACATGTTCTTAACGGATTTCCTATATATTAATATAATATAAAAAGGCAGATCGTGTCAGTTTCTGCTCTTTTGCAATTTCAAGTTAGATCTATTCATATGACCGCTAAGAAAGGCAGTGGTTGGCTGTTGTTTGAGTTTTCCAAAATATATATCAAGAAGTGGTCGGCATTACTGCACATGTTGAAACTAGAGCCCTTGATAATGATAATATGCGTGGTTGATTCCGAACAGTAGAGAATTGTGTACTTGTCAGAAGTTCTACAAAAGATCAGTGACACTTGGCCAAAAGAAAGCATCACGATAAGCTCGACTGGATACCATCGATTAAACAGTGGGCTATCTAAATCAGTAAATCATTGAATGGATAAGTAATTCAGAATATAATTAATGGAAATGTATTTTACTTTGGTCAATAAAGCTGCCAATGCTTTCAAAATAGAGATGAATAATATATATGCACCTCCAGAAATGTAGAAAAGTTGTTTCGAAAACTGATTTCTTCGTGTAATGGGGACTGCTTTAAGAAGATGTATCAACATTTTTGAAAGAAAATATTGTTTTATTGTATTAGACTCAATATTAAAAGAACATTTCCGGTCTTATGCAATTATCAGTTTATAAAACATAAACTAATTAATAATTTTATTTTTGAACGCTAATTAACAAGACAAATCATGTCAAAAAAATAGTATGAAAAGATGAAAATACTGTTTTTTTCGTGAGGTGTTTCCCACGAGCGAAGCGGAGCATATGGGGCAATCTCACGAACAAAAAAAAAACGTATTTAATCTCGAGTAGTAAATGCTATTTTTTCTACAGTAGATGTAGAGAAAAGTTCAGTATAATTGTAAATGAACTGTCACAATATAGACTGATCCACCGGATACCAGTTTCCTATGTCAAAATGCTTTTCTGCACAATCAGATGGAGTGACGTTCGTTTGCCGCTTCAACTATCCTCGAACTGTCATTCGTGTCAAAAATCCATCAAGTTTAGTACATTACTATGTTATACTTTAAAAATGATCCTTACACCGTTTGGACATTTATTAATTTATTTAAATTAATTGCTAATTCTAAGTCGTCATAGGCTATTTCAAAATTCAATATTATCATTTAATATAATTTATTTACTTTAATTGCTAATTATCGAACATCATAGGCTATTTCAAACTCTAATATCTTCATGTAACGTTTGTATGTTAAAATATCTTCGATGTCGCTATAACCGTTTCCCCGTAGTCGTTTATTTAATGTGTTTATTTCGTTCCAATTTTAGGTAAACAGGACATCGTTATATTTTTTATTAGAATTTTGTAAACATATTAGGATCGTTTAACTTGTCGTATAACCATTTTTCAATTAATTTAAGTCTCTACATTTTTGGTTTGTTTGGCGAGCCATCTAGGCATGACTCTCCTAAACTATTTGCTCTAGATCGGTATAATTTTAATCGTTGCTAAAACCCTTAATTAATCTGAATTAATTAATAAATTTTAGGTTGTGGCTTCCTCATTTACTTTTTAATCATGTCATGATATTCGAGTAATTATCAATCTTTTATTTCAATATCCCGTATAGGGGGTAGTACATTTTTTGTTAACAATGACGTATCCGTCTACTCTGCTTAAATTAAAGGACAATCATTCTTGGCGCTCTCTTCTTATTAATCCCGCTTTGAAGTAAGTCGACGAGTGTAAAACTGGGAAGTCAATTTGAGTTGATACAGTGTAATCTGTTCTGCTGAAGGCAGGATTCGATAAATTGGTTAGCTTCATATAAGTTCACTAGTAGAAGTGCAATTTTAGTCGAGGGTATTGTTCCCCGGATTTGAAAGTTTTACGCCCACGTGTTTGATTCAGGTGAGTTCTGAGATAAGGGGACGGCTGTAATTATATCACGGCATTGTTCTTCATTTTGTTATAACGAGTGATCATTAAAATTTTCGCTCAAGTAAGCCATGTACACAAAAAGTATATCCTAACTTAAGTTATTAGAGGAGATCTGTCTTTATAATTTCAAACATCATGATTGTTAAAAAATAATTTGAAATGCTGACTTTTGTATTAAATATATTTATAATTTTTATACAAAGTAATAGAATATTATAAAAAATGTGTAAAATGTTGACCATTCTCCACCAAGCATAATCGCACTCTATTTCGTAGAGCATTGAAAACATTGATCAGTATTTGCGGTGAGTTATTGATGTGTTTACATTTTTCTATGATTTTATGTCTTAACTCTTGTAGATTATTAATTGATGTTTCATAAATAATATTCTTTATATATGGCCACACAAAAAAATCCATGACTGTTAAAGCACACGATCGTGGTGGATATGGAATCGCTGTATTTCTACTTATTATCCTATCGCCATAAAATTGTTGCAAAAACTGAATATTTTCAAGTGTAACGTGAGATGTAGCCCCATCCTGTTGAAAATATCCGACCTGGAGTTCATCATTAGTCAATTGATTAGTAAAAACACTGAGAATTTCGTTACGATATTTCTCCGATGTTATCGTGCCCTCAAAGAATATTGGTCCTATTAATCGGTGACGACTCATACCTACCCATACGCCTATTTTTTCTTGATGTAGAGGAACTTCTCTGTAGAAATGAGGATTTTCACTGGACCACATATGCATATTTTGCGAATTAACATAACCTTTCAAATAAAACCAAGCTTCATCGGTGAAAAATGTATGATTTAAAATATTGTCTGGCATTGTTTGAATAAACAATTGGCAAAATTGTGTTCTTTTTTCATAATCCGTAGGTAATAGATTTTGTACAGAAGTTAATTTATATGGATACATGTGCAAGTCCTTTTTTAAAATTTTTTGACATGTTCCATACGAAAGCCCTACCTGTTGCGAAACTCTGCGAATAGATGTTTGAGGAGATTCGTTAATAATTTGTCTGATATTTTCAATTACGCCGCGACTTCTCTTGAGAGGAGAACCGCTTCCTTTTTTCCTTAAAATACTGCCTGTTTGACGAAAAAGATTTACACAATAGATTAGCGTATCACGGAAAGTTTTATAGCTAGGAACAGTATTTGGATATCTCTCTTCAAACTCCGCAAGGCAATTTTCTATTGAATGCTGCCAAATACCATCAATTTTTTGAGATGTCAGGAAGTAACATTCTACCATAAACGCTTTATGCATATCATTAAAGGCCATTACTTTTTCTTTTGATGAAGCTTTAAAATATATATTTGACACTGACAGATGTTTGAAATAACATCTTAATGACTAAAGCTACGACGTAATTTTTATATACACGGCCAGCTACGAGTGAAAATTTTAATGATCGCTCGTTATTACTCTGGAATCTTCCACTTATTCTTTTTCTTTTTCTCATTTATTTAGGGCTGTTAGTATCTGCTAATAACGGCAATACAGGCGGAATTGCGTTAGACTGGTTTTGCTGTGAGTTCCGTAGGTGTAATCTACTAATTAGACGAGAGATTGATTCATCAGCAGTCAGCTAATCACCCGGACACAGGAAATCAGCGTAATCGGATCTAAGGGTCATCTTTCACTCAATGTAGTGTGTAGAGAGTAACGTTTTGTTTTTTGTGACAGAGCCCCGGAAAACAATATTAATTGGGATTTTGAAGGAACGCATGGCGTTCTAAAACATGGTGTTCTACTCACCATTTTATTTTTTTTTCTCTAGCCTCATTGTAAAATTTAACTAAGTCCTTTTTCATACATTAATCGTGTAATCAGTTTTCTAGTTCAAATTTTAGTAGTATTTTTTTAATAGTATCAATCTCGCATATCAGATTGTTTAAAGTAAAGAAGTTTGAGTAAATTAAATTAGTACTTTTTTTTTGGAATCAGTAACGGATTCCGATGTAATTTTAATATCTAAATTTTGTTTAAATAAATATCTTTTCCATTTATTTGGTAATCCTTCACAACTATAGAATAACATTCTAGTTAATTTTTTTATATATCTTAAAACACATTTTTGCATATACAGGCTGAACCTGTTTTGATTACTTGATCTGATTGGAATATCCAATTATATGAATACATTGACAGTTAATTATTTATTGAACTAGTAATTTCTATTTGTGTGTACCACCTAAGTACGTATTGCATATATTGTGTGTATCGAACCTGTGTAAGGTTGATTAAAGCTTTAATGAATTGCCGATGCAATACCATATAGTTTTAGGTACGATATTTAATTTTGATCAATGGTGTTCCAACTGTGGAATAGTATTTTTTTGTTCCATACATATACCCCTCTGGTATAGCATATTTTTTTTGTTTTTAACCTAAAGCACTCCGTGTACAATTTTAGTAAGAGGTGCTTATTATAAATTCATTTTTCTTTTATTTTAGTAATTGTCAATTGAATATATACAGGGTGAATCTGGGATTCATTCATATAGTATGTTACTTGTACCTGTTAATGAGGTTTCTTAATCAATAAATCTAGTTGTGATTGTTATGAACTCTGGGTTTTTTTTATTGACAACTTATTGAGTATTACTAAATTTATTCACTTATTACGGCTGAGTCTGTGTTCTCTGTTAGCTAAAGGAAACATGGTGGCGCCCTTTTTTATGTAAGAACCTCCCCTCAACTCGCCTCTATAACTGAGTTAGCCCTTTAGCCATAAGATCTCCGAGGCAACCATAAAGTTGAAGGTAAGTTGGGTAGATTTGGAATAAGGGAATATTCGTCGGCGCAAGTCTACTGCTCGTGGGGGCACATAGCAACTAACGAGGTGCATGATAGATATTCATTTATTTTATTTTCATCTCTAGAAGTGAAAATATTATCATCTCTAGGCTAAAAAGTATCACTTTCCGTAGTGTAGTCGGTGGAAAAATGATCGTTTTCATAAGCGTGAGTAGAAAAAATATATTTTTATAATAATACGAGGTGCTATTCATAAATTCCAGGATCTTGAGTGTGATGTGCGAAGTGATGACAGTACAGATCTTTAACTCTAGTTCGTGTGAGCTACGTCTATACTGAGTCGGTCTGTCAAACGGTATTTTGTTAGGTGGTGACAAACACTTTTTGTTCTTATATTTATTGAGTTGTGCTTTAGTTATTCTATGGCAATACAATGTCTGATGTGAAAGAACAAAGAACATGCATCAAATTCTGCTTTAAACTTGGTAAAACGGCAGCGAAAACTCTAAAAATGCTTATATAAGCGTTTGGTGAGAATGCTTTAGGCGAGACGCAAACTTATGAGTGATACAACTATTTTAAAAGTAGACGTGTGTCGGTTGATGATGATGAGCGTTTTGATCGTCCATCGTTGGAAAACACACCACAAAATGCGGCAAAAGTGCGTGTTGCTATCCTGCAGGACCGAAGGAGAACAAACAATGACATTTGTAACATTGTCGGCTTGTCGTACGGCGTTTGTCAGCGTATTCTGTCCGGCGAACTTAACATGCGGCGAATTGCGGCAAAGCTTGTGCCAGGATTACTCAGCATTGAACAAAAACAACACCGCGTTCATGTGTGCACAAAGTTGAAAGAAACTCTCGAAAGGGATGAAAACTTCAGTATCAGAATGACGATGAATCATGGGTGTACATGTATGATCCCGAAACAAAACAGCAGTCATCACAGTGGAAGATGCCATCGTCACCACGACCAAAGTAAACACGGTAAGTTCGAGGTAAGGGCAGGTCGATGTTGATTTGCTTCTTTCACGCTGATGCCATCGTGCACAAAGAATTTTTTCCACCAGGTGAAACAGTTAATGGGCGATTTTATTGCGATGATCTTCGGCGACTAAGAGAAAACATTCAACGCAAGCGGCTTGCCAAGTGGCGCAACAATTCGTGGATCCTACACCGCAAATTTGCATCAATCCACAGGTCACTTGTTGTGCGTCAGTTTCTAGCCTCAACAAAGAGGGTAGAAAGTAGAAGGAAAGTACTTTGAAGGGATGATAGTGAATAAGTTGTAAGAATAATCTATTATGTTTTTTTTCATGTTCAGGGAATTTCTGAGTAGCACCTCGTATAACTCTGTCAAGACTAGAACATATAGCGCTTACTACATATGTGTTTATTTTAGTTTTTGAAAATATTTTTATTGTACCTATAGTGTCTTTATGTTTGGACCTATAGTTTCTTTACATTTGTTTTATATTAGATATTTTTGAGTAATATGTGTGTATAATTTGTCCTGTAACTGTTGGACAATAAAAAATATTATTGTCATTATTCCTCATAGATCCCAGTCAAAGTGAAAAATTAAACGCGTGAATATTTATTTGATTCTGTAGTATTTTTTAAATTAATATCTTTAATAAGAAAGGATAATAAATATTTTCTATTTGGTAGGTAATGGGAAATTTAATGCGCATATTTCAGAGGAAATGTTTTGTCACCATCTTTGATAAACAAACCTGTTACTTACTAGAGAGTGAGTTATTGATCTCAAGTTTATTTTTATGCTATATTACTAAAAATAGCAATGCGTTGGTGTCTCAATGCCATAATATTTTTGACTTAGCTAATTGCGTCTACTGTAGGACAAAACTAAACTAATTAACCATTAATGTTCCATTGATGAAAAAGATTATAACTAAATTATTAATCAAAGTAATTAAGTAATATTTAATTATGCATCGAGTTCCGCAAATTAAGTAGGAAAGTAAATATGGTACATTACTATTTTTATCTTGTTATATTAATAAAAGATGGTATAAAAATACAGAAGCATCAGGGTTAGAGACGTCAATTTATAGTCTATATTAATAATATTAAACATTCTTATGATAAAAATATTATTTTATGTTATGATAAAAGTGCAGTTTTTTTTCTAAATGATAAATATTGAAGTTAGATATAACGTTATTAAAAACATGATATGGTGGAAATTAAAAATATTAACAGAAAATTTGGTGTACAATGTACTGTGACCCTGACTAGCTTTATTTTATAATTGAGCAAGTACATATTAATCTTAGGCCCTAGAGAAATAAAGGGCTTGATATGTTATAATAAATATTATATTCACAATTTCATTGAGATGTAGGGAAGATCAGTAAGTACCCGTGTTTGAAGAGAGGTGGCGCTGCTGAGGGAAGTTGGCATTACCGTCGTGTACTACCATCTGTCAGACAACACCATAATAAATTTCAGACTGATTCATAGTTTAGTTTTTATTTGGCAGCCAGTTGTATCACATGTGTTTCGTGTATCTCGATAAAATGGAAAAAGAGCAATATCGATCCGTAATTCGCTTTTTATTTTTGGATGGAAAAACATGCGAAGAAATAAAAGCGAAGTTGGATGCTGTGTATGGGGACCCTTCACCATCTATGACAACCGTAAGATATTGGTTCAACGAATTTAAACGTGGTCGTACATCTGTTTTTGATGAGGAGCGCCCAGGCCGCCCGGCAGACGTGGTTACCGAGGAAATCGTTGAAAAGGTCCACGACATGATTCTTGCTGATCGCTGAACGAAAGTGCGCGAAGTAGCAGAGGCCGTAGGCGTGTCGTACGGAACGGCAATTAATATTTTACATGATAAGTTATCGGTGAGAAAGGTGTCGGCCCGATGGGTGCCGCGATTGCTTACGGTAGACAACAAGCGGATACGGTTGTCAATGTCGAAGCAGTGTTTGGACCTCTTTAAGAGAAATTCGCAGGAGTTTTTGCGTCGAGTCGTCACCGTTGATGAAACCTGGATCCATTATTATACGCCAGAGTCCAAGCGACAGTCAAAACAATGGATTTTTCGGGGTGAATCTGCTCCGAAGAAGGCAAAGACGGCCCCATCGGCCGGAAAGGCCATGGCCACGATTTTTTGGGATTCCAACGGAATAATCCTCATGGACTTTTTGCAGAAAGGAAGAACGGTCACGGGGCAGTACTACAGTGAATTATTGGACCGATTCGATATAAAATTGAAGGAGACACGGCCCCATTTGGCTAAGAAAAAAGTGCTGTTTCACCACGATAATGCACCAGCACATTCAGCCAGAATTGTTGCGGCAAAGTTGCATGAACTGCACTACGAATTGCTGCCGCACCCACCGTACTCGCCTGACTTGGCTCCCTGTGACTTCTTTCTGTTCCCCAACATGAAAACGTGGCTCGGGGGAAAAAGATTCAGCTCAAACGAGGAGGTTATCATCGAGACAGAAGCGTATTTTGCAGAGTTTGACAAATCGTATTTTTTGGAGGGGTTAAAGCAATGGCAGAAACGTTGGGAAAAGTGTATTGTACTAAAAGGTGATTACGTTGAAAAATAAATAAAAAATTTGTGAAAAACTTGCGTCTTCTTTCCTAACACGGGTATTTATTGATCCACCGTCGTATATATGATGACAACATTACATGCCGTCTGCTAAAAAAGATTGTAAAATATTAAAGGAGCTAGTAGTATGAACCAAAATAAACAAAAAAAGCCTTAAAAAATATGGATCCGCAAAGTAACTATTCCGGAGATATGGAATGTTATCTTTTTTAATCTTTTTTTTAAATTTTGCAAAAACATGCAGTTTCTTACCATAGTTGGCTGATGGTTTGTAAAATAATGATTAAATATTTGACTGTTATTGTCAGTAAACAAGTTTTCGTTTATTATGACTGTTACGTCTAACGCAAAATTAGCCGACATGCATTTCATGTATTGTCATGTTAATGGGATTGCCACCGAAACGCGACGTCTTTATGTTGAAGCTTATCCAAATCGCCAGATTCCTTCACATCGTATGTTTGGAAGAATTCACCACAGATCGTGTGATACTGGTTCATTGAGCAAACAGTGCCATTTATCCGGAAGACCAAAGTCGGTACCTACTCCTAGAGCAGAAGAAGAAATTTTAGCGCGGATAGAGCATAATCCGGCGACGAGTGTGCGGAGAATATTAGCCGAGGTTTCAGTTAGTGCTGCTCTTGTTTGGAGAATCCTACACGAGCATGTACCATGTACAACGAGAGCAGGCCTTAAATTTATTTAATCATCAAGCACGTATCGTTTTTTGTTGCTGGTTTCTACGCAATGATGCTGGGGACCCCCGTCTTCTTGCCAATATTCTTTTTGCGGATGAAACCGGGTTCACACGAAATGAGGTTGTTAATTTTCACAATACGCATGTATGAGCCAACGAAAATCCCCATGCTGTAATAGAACCTGGACATCAGACACGTTTTAATTAAACATTTCAATGAGTATTGCAGGTGACATGTTTCTAGGTCATGTTGTTTTATCAAACCGATTAACAGGCGCTGCTTACCTAAACTTTCTGCAGAACACAATGTGTGGTATTTTGGATGCCATTCCATCATACCAAAGGCAACAAATGTGGTTCCAGCATGATGGTGTTTCAACTCATTTTCAACTGCCGCTAGAGAGCATTTACATCAATTTTTTTCCACGTAGATGTGTAGAAAGGGGTGGACCTGTTCTATGGTTTGCAACATCGTGTGATTTAAACCCTCTAGATTTTTTTCGTTGGGGATATTTGAAAACATTGGTCTATGGTACTCCTGTAAATAGCCTCGAGGAACTACAGCTACGAATTAATAAAAAGTTCCAACAAATCCGAACCAATAAAGGGATTTTAGAAAGAGTTCGAACATCCTTCAGACTAAGATGTGCCTGCATGGAAAAGGAAGGAGGGCACTTCGAGCATCTTATGTAACTTTGTTTTTTGTTTTTGCTAGAAGCTTCCTTTGTTTGTTTGTACATAATAAATAATAAATGTTTCAAAAAGGAATAAACTTTCTTATATCCGATACCGTTACTTTGCGGACCCATGTTTATTAAGATTTTTTTTGTTTATTTTGATTCATACTATACCTCCTTCAATATTTTACACTCTTTTTTTAACACCCGGTATATTATTTAGGAATATTCTTTAAATGGGCCATGTCATTTACACATGTGAGGTAATTGTACACAAAATGGTGATATTACAATTTACAGTGAATGAGTTAAAAGATATATGTTTAATTGTATTTGGATTAAAGTGAATGAGTTATTGAATAGGTAAGTTAATTGATCTGTAACTAATATTGGTGATTGCGACATCAATTTGGCCGTAGGTTTGTAATTGTTTTCTAAATTGACAATATCTTCGTTTTAATAATTTTTATAGGTTGGGTTTGCAAATACGTTCTCGAAGACAGGCACGAATGGGATGTCAGGATATTCAGGACTAGAAAACAGGTTTTCGGTCCCTATAGGTTGGACTGGCATGTATTTTCAATAATAATAGTTTCTACTCGATGCAGGAGCAGGAAAGGTATTTCGGCTTTTAGGTTAATTTTATTTTATTCTATTGAACACAATTTTTCTTCAAATATTTTGATTTTACCGGTTTTAATTAATTTTCTTTTCAGAACACAATTACAATAAGTGTTTTATGGCATGCTTGGAAGAATTCGATGATTACAAATTTTGTTTTGAACTTTGGCCTTTCTTTTGATCAATAATTTTACTTGGTTTATTGATTTTAAGCTATAAATATGTATATTTTATACATTTTATCTATTTAAACCTCTTAAATTATTTACTTATATAATTAATCCTAATTTCGTTTATTTTTAATTTCCAACGCCATTCTGTTTTTATATTGGATGTATAGGCAACTATAATCTCGTACATTCTAGGTATATGAGGGGGTATTGATATCTAGATAGCCTAGGCCATTTTTCTTGAACAAAACAAAATCTTGTTAAAATGGTAACAAATGACATTTTAAAAGTGTCACTGTAAAATCTTTCGTCAAGAAGTTGAAGTATTGCTGTGTAGTAAATTTTGAAAGAAAGCATGTTGAATGCAAATGTGAAAATAGGTAAATTGGAGTATCGAGGCATCAAGAAATATTTGTATTTGAAGAGGTTAAGTGGTAAGGAAATTTATAAAAATATGCCTAACACACTTGGCGATCAATTTCCATCGTAAGCGACTGCTAAAAATAGGATTGCGTCCCTCGAAAGAGGAAAGCTTTCCGTTGAAGATGAGGAGCGACCAGGAAGACTGATTTCGGTGTCCACCCCCGAAAATATTGGCGCAGTTCATAACATGATATTATCAGACGTCGAATTGGTTGAGGCACTAAAGATTTCATATAGGTCACGACGATTTAGATATGAAAGAAATTCTGTAAAACAGATTCCTAAATGATTGAACTCCGAGCAACAAACTAGCAAGAGTGAAAACATCATGGATAACACAGGTCTACAAAATTAAACTTTTTGACAGATGTTTTTATTTTGAAAACTTATTTTATATAATTTTGGTAGGCTGACTTCAAAAATTCTATGCATTTATTTGTATCACGTAAGGTTTTTTTGCAAATATTAAATGAAAAAAAAAACGATATTTCTAAAAAAAATTATTTGTTTATTGAGTAAAAAGGTGGAATACAAGTTAAAAAAGTGGAAAAAAATACTTTTCTGTCTTTTTTAAGTGAAATCTTTGTCTTTTTGCCAGAAAGCTGCGTTGTCCGGACATTCGGTTGTATGTTTTTAAGGGCATATCCCGTTTTAACATCCAGCAATAGTCCGCCATCATCGTTATGCTCCATCTGCCTTGGTATCGCCGTTCCATTTCCTTAATGTCTTGGTGAAACCTCTCTCCCTGTTCTTCGCTAACTGCTCCAAGATTTTCAGGAAAATAGTTCAAGTGTGAAAACAGGAAATGCACTTTCAAACTCATATTACAACCTAGACGATGAAAGTGTTGTAACATATTTTGAACAATATTTTCGTAGTTTTCGTCCTTAGAGTTCCCAAGAAACTTATCAATTACTTCTTTAAATGAAACCCAGGCGTTTTTCTCGACATTGGTCATTGTGTTTTGAAAATCCTTGTCTTTGCATAATGTTCTTATCTGCGGCCCAACAAAAATACCTTCTTTTAACTTAGCATCGGACAAGGCTGGAAATGTCTCGCACAAATATTTAAAACACTGTCCATTTTTGTCTAGGGCTTTAACAAACTGCTTCATCAAGCCAAGTTTGATATGGAGAGGAGGCAATAAAACTTTTTTGGGGTCAACCAAGCTATCTCTTAATACATTTTTGCTACCAGGTGTAAGGCTTGTTCTAGAGGGCCTTTCTATTTGAGTCCAATGTCTATCCCTTGCTCGACTATCCCACTCACAAATAAAGCATGGAAATTTTGTATAACCTCCTTGTTGTCCTAGTAGCATGCACAGCACTTTAAGGTCACCACAAAGCATCCACTGATGTTCTTGGTAGTTTATTTTCTTTAAAAGAAGTTCAACATTTTCATACGTTTCCATTAAATGTACCGAATGGTCAACGGGAACCGAGACCAGCTCGTTATCATTGTGCAATAAAACCCCTTTTAAAGTACGCTTACTTGAGTCAATAAACAGGCGCCATTCTTCTTTTACATACGGCACATTTCCTAATTTTGAAATTAAGTCAGGAATATTGTTGCAATACACTAGCGGTCCGTCTTGAGTAAAATATTGACATAACTCTTTTTCGCGATCCCGGTAAAAGCTTGATGTGACGCCAGGTGCCAGTAAATGTTTCTCACGAAGTCGGGAGACTAACAATTCGGATGCATCCTTTGGAAGGTGCAAATCTCTAATTAAATCATTAAGTTCGCTCTGGTTAAACACTTCGGGCTCTCTGAAATCTGGTGTGAAATCTGAGTCATCTGGGTCGCAATTAGATCCCTCTGATTCTGACGATATGACGTTTTCTAGTGCTTTTGGGGCGGTAGGTATCGGTACATCTGGTCCATGAGGAACTGGTCGAATAGCAGAGTCAAGATTGGGATACACAATTTGTTTCTTATTTTTTCTATTGAATCCTTGAACATTACACGAACAAAAATAACAATCATCACTGTGATTTCTAGGCTCTCGCCATACCATAGGAACACCAAAACTTAAACATTTCTTCCTACCTTTTTGCCAGTTTCTTAATGCTTCAACGCAAATGGAACAAACAGTATGAGGAGCCCAGGACTTGTCTTGGTCGCCAATTTTTACACAAAAATAAGCGTGGTATACATTTTTCACAAAAGAAGATATAGTTTGCCTCTGCTTTACTACGACATAACTACCACAGATATAACAAAAGTTATTCGGATTGTTCACACAATATCTTCTTTCCATATTTATACGTTCTAGAACACTTAAAATACGCAACAACGAAGACAACAAGCGCGCGGACACAGTAGCACGACGACTAACACAACCAAACTGCACATAAGCAGGTTTCAACGTTGTATTGACGCTTCTGCGCCGACTCTGTTGCTTTGCTGATAAATCTAATATTAACCAGTGTTGCCAAATCACATTTAATTTCATAAAAATCAATTCATTTAAAAATCATGCCTAACATGGAACAAACATATTCTTGTCATAGGTATGTACATATATTAATAAATTAACATTTTTAAGATATAGAGCGCTAAAAAAAAATTTACGTGATAGAGCAAAAATATGGCGTTTTTCGGAATATGGGCCCCCAAACATATACAAATTAGCAAACAGCTTTCAAACATCAAAATCACTGTAGACCTGTGTAATCTGTGTCTGTTTTGAAGGAGATCAAAAATTTTTCAACCATATTGTGACTTATAAGTAACATGGGTCCTTTTTTACGACCCAGAAGCAAACCGGCAATCGATGTTCCCTCGATAGAAAAAAAGTTGAAAAGGACGTCAATTTTTGTGTAATGAAGAGTAGCAGAAGCTGTTTTGCTGGTTAAAGTATATTAATTTAAGAGGAGACTATGTTGAATAATAAAATATTCCCAACTTTAATTTGTTTCAATAGTTAAGCTTAAAAATTGATATATTCTTAGCCAAAAATTTAAAGTTGGAAATTTATTATTATTATTTTTGTTGCTCCTTCGTTCTTATGTACAAAACAAAAATCATATATGGATAAATTTAATTCGAATTAGTTATTAAAATATTTAAATAAATTTAGAAAAATTAATAGTCTTTTATTTTCACATTTATATAATTGACTTTTATATTGGATTTATACAAGCGTTGTTCAAAAGTATGTAACATAATCATATAAATTTAACGTATTCCTAGTAGATTATTTATGCTAATTCCTGATTGTTGTTATTAATTAGTGATACCAATATTAAACTACAATAATAATTGAATTATTAAGTATTTGTTGACAACTAAGTAATTGCGAATTTCGCTGATGTTACGTTAAATTTTTGGATATATGTATGTATTTATGTATTCGAATTGCCAAACCTATATTTTTGTTTTATAGCTAGTACTGCGATTGCCATTTAGTAAAAAAAAAATACATTGATAGATCATCTATTCTTTGTGTTCAGTTGACAAACGGAAAATCAAAATATGTATTTTTATTATATTTCGCTTTTATTAGTTTTACAAAAATGCATCGTAACCTCACAAAAGTTTTTGTTCTATGCGTTGTACGTTGTACGGAACATCAAATTAAAATTGGATTACTGCTTCTGATGATTTTTTATTTTGGCTATTCTGTTGAAGTGGATGGCGATTAAATAAAAAATCGATTAGCATTGTCACCGCACAACACGTGGTACTGCAGAGAAGTTCGAATCATCATGTTCATGTATTCAAAAGCTGTTAAAATAACTTGGCTCTACGTAAAAACTCGATTTAGTCGATTTGTGGGTTTCTCATTATTACGAGTATATGAGATTTGTTTATGAAAATTGAAAAATAAGGTCAACCTTTGAAACATTTGATAAAGATGGATGAAAAATAGATTATATACAACAGTATAAATCGAAAAAGATCGTAGAACATGTCAGAGGAACTAGCAAAAATAATATCCAAAGCTGATATTCACCAAAAGAATGTTATGCAATTAGTTTGGTGAGATTACAAAGGAGTTGTCTACTATATAATTTTATTATATTTATACCAAACGACAAATTCAGGTATATACATTTAAAAGCTGTCCAAAGTGAATAATAAAAACCAAGAGAAACAACTATAATTGACAAATCGTAAAGATATTGTGTACTGCCATGAATTCAAAGTAACACACATCTTTGGACGTTCGGCAAAACTTATTGGATCTTAGAATAAATGAAACATATATGAGTGGGTAAAACCCCACCAGTTTTGTATAATACAAATGTATTTTTAATAATATAAAATATTATTAAAAATCTGGCGTGAAGAACACAAATACAGGTTCACAAAAAATATTAATAGTGAACCTGTATTTGTGTTCTTCACACCAGATTTTTAATAATATTTTATATCATTAAAAATACCTTTGTATTATACAAAACTGGTGGGGTTTTACCCACTCATGTATGTTTCAATTATTCTGATACATTACACATGCGGTTAGTCCGTAGTATGAGTGAAGACACAAACAAAATGCAGTTTGTAGAGAGACGGCTGTGCCATCTTTGGAAGGGCGTCGGTGGTTCGCATTGGTTATGTGGACAGGTCGAGGTACTTCGGCTGTCTGACAACAGGCAGGGCTGAATTTACTTCTACCCTCGGTCTGGATAATTTCTGTAATATGGGGATGTGGTTATTTTTTGTGAATGTCTCTGAAGATGTCTTTTCTCCAGCAGGGGCGTACCGATTAGCCTGTAGAAAGGCGAAATACGTATCTGTGTCTCTGGGGAGGGATATGTTCGGACACGTTCACAAAAATATGAATAGTGAACCTGTATTTGTGTTCTTCACACCAGATTTTTAATAATATTTTATATTATTAAAAATACCTTTATTGGATCTTGTTTGGAATGTGCTGCTACATCTACTACCTAGTCTCGCATCATCGGATTAGCATTTAATTAGTTCCTTGCAAAACTTCTTGAATGATAGAACTTCAATAATGATAACGATGATGTTACAAGTTTAAACTGATAATTTACTTAGATACATATTCATTTCCAACGCTTAAATATAGTTGATAAGAGCAGTATTCATTCTTTGTTCAGTATTCTCATGTTATTGTTCATGATTAGGAAAATAAATTTTTTAATCTGTCCTTAATATTTGATACAACAATATTAATACATACTCGTATTGATCAATGAAATGTTTTCTCTTGAATTGCTTACGTGGATTTGTTATTATGAACAGAATTGAGCATTTGTCCTTTTCGTTATATGTTTGCTTTAACAAACTAATGCTTTGTTAATTAAATGGGCATAAAGGAATAATCAACAGTAAATAATCAAGACTTGCATATGAATCATTTGTATTTCAATAATTTAGTGTAATACAAAATAATGTTACAGAAAAATATATACCAAGCAATATTTTTTATTTTCGTTTTAATAACTTTACTGACTTAATAGAAATATACAGAGCCGAAGTTAATAGTTCTAGAATAACGCAATATTTTAGTAACTCAAAGATATTATACTATTCTTTTGTAACAACTTATGTAAGAAAAGGAAAGTAATGACTTGACTAGAATATTTCTAGGAATATAATAAAAGCTTTTCAAATAGTTCTAATGGAGACATTATCTTCTTACATGATGCCGATAAGAAAATTTTATACGTTTGTACAAAGATACATTATATCCACACTGTTTACATGATCTTTGATGTTTAAATAGATTTCGAATCCCTACCAATATGGTAATTATATAATTTTTATTATTTGTTCATGACGATTCAGTTCAATTATAGTTAGGATGATACGGACAAAACGTTACATTTCATGCTTAATAGATGTCATATATGTGATATAGATATTTTATTAAAAAAAAAGATACGTGGGACAGCAAGGAGAGTATAAAATTCATACCTTGAATAAAAATAAACACATATTGCAATGGATTGTGATGTTGATAGCTTAATTAACTTGAGTTCACAATCCACAGTAGCTTTTCCGGTCTAACTCAGTTGGGTCGCCTTCCTTGAGCTCCTCGATCTGCAGGGCTACCCTCGTAGGGTACGTCGTGCCAAAAATTAAAACGCAGGAAATTAGGAATTGAAACAACAAATTACCCCTTACAATTTTAATCCCTCTTAAAAAAAAAGGAAAAAAGAAAAAAAAATCGACTTTACAAAGTATAAAGTCGAACTGATACAAATCTCAGTATTGAGGAAACTTTGATACAATATGAATGTAAAAGAGAAAAACCTCAATAAAATGACCACGAGCAAAAATTCAAATTAATAAAATATAAACAAAATTTATCAGATGTCAACAATTACGTTAACCCAACAAATCAAACGTTAAAATAGAAAATTATCTATTTTCGCACGCATCCAAAATTTTAATCATGCGCAAACACATACATGAAGCAAATAAGTTTTCCTGCCTACTAACGTACTAAAATATTTTATTTGAACAAAAACCACTCTCCAAAAAAAACAATCTGATAATTTTTCTTGATATTTTCTCTGATTACAACAGTTTTACAAATCTAAAATTACTGAATTATTGAGCTCTTCTAAATACTTAAATTATGTTAAGAAAAATATACATACATTAATTAATGTATCCAATTCACTAAAATGAGAGATTTTTTTCCTCAGATAGGTCTATCAAATTAAATATAAATTACAAGTTTACAGACTCATAATCAAACGAGAATTAATTTAACACATCAAAACACTAATTAAAACACACACCGTAATTATCCAAAATTTAAATTGAATAAAATTAATCCAATTACAAATAAAACACGACCTATCTGAACAAAAACTACCAAATCTCTCCAAACATGAGGGACCTGGAAACACCCCTACCTAACATAAATATAAATCAAAACAGCTACAATATATATATATATATATATATATATATATATATATAGTATTTTCCTGACCTTGGTATGATAAGGTAAACTTAATTAGTCGGCGATTAAAGGTCTGGTTATTACTTCAAAGTGTATATATTTAAAATAATCCTACATGTTTCGGCAATGATGCCTTTGTCAAGGATATAAAAAATATAAATATTATATTTTTTATATCCTTGACAAAGGCATCATTGCCGAAACATGTAGGATTATTTTAAATATATACACTTTGAAGTAATAACCAGACCTTTAATCGCCGACTAATTAAGTTTACCCTATATATATATATATATATATATATATATATATATATATATATATATATATATATATATTATGCTAACTTCCAATTTGGCGGAACCGCAAACATCCCATAGACCCGTACGTTCTACAGTTGTGGACAAAAATACACATTGTAATAAATTTTTATATAAAATATCAACTCTTTATAAATATCCTTCTGAAATAAAATGTACATAAATATATTGTCTTTTATAGTTTCTTTTAATTTCTTTCTTCGGGGAAAAATCAATGGCAATATGTAGTAAGCGCCATATATTCTCGTCTTGACAGAGTTATATGAGGTGCTACCCAGAAATTCCCGGAATGTGAAAAAAAACACAATAAATTGTTCTTACAGGTTATTTATTACTAACTTCTTCAAAGTACTCTCCTTCTGCATACATGAATACACCGATTCCAGCGACTTGCCCATGACTGGAAATAGTGATGAAAGTCTTCACGTGTTTAACTCGGCCTGAGATTCAGTTTCCAACACGCAATATGCCTTTTCCACAGGATTTTCCGCAATTTTAGCTTTTGCTACAACAGGCAAACACATAAAGCATTACCAACAGCAACAATCAAAACTTTAAGAGTTTCTTAACATAGCACCGAAAAAATTATGTTTTTATCACCAGTAGTTTTCGTTTTACAGGACGTTGAAGTTGTCTATTTCTTTTGTAATAGCCCTGTATAATGTCACTTTCATAACTTTCATAACAAAAACGTTCCTAAATAGGCATATGTATTTGTGCAATTTAAATGATTCAAATATTTTTTGCTATTTAATTGTGCCATTCTAATAATGAACTAGTTACGTAACCCCTTGTATAATGCAAACAATTTCTAAGGGGTGCTGGAATGCCGTGTCTGTGGAGATTTTTACTGATTAGACAATGAGAACTTTTTATGATAATAAATTTAAATGTCGAATATTTTACATTCAATTATTCATACGCTCGTATCTCTTGCAAGAATGTTTTCAATGGGAATCTAACATAAAATGCTGCATGCTTGTTGTAATGGTTGCTCAGTTATTAATAAATGTTATAATATACAATAAGGCGTTGCGTTGTAGTTCTAGGTGATTGTTAGCTAATTAGTTGCCAGAGTATGTGGTGTAATTAATTACTAAGATTTAATTATTTCTGAAGAATTGTTACATAATTAGTAATTATGTATTTTAACTAAAGTACGTCCATATGTGAATACTTTGCATATGGAACAGTCACATGGTGTCCAAAAACTAAGCAAAAAGAATTAGTAGACGGCTAAGTGGCATATAAATGCTAGAATATCTAAATGAAACAGGTGCCATGAGAACAACTTCTGCAGCTGCGCTAGAGGTGATACTAAATCGATCACCTCTAAAGACCCATATTCAAGGAGAAGCAAAGTCAGTAGTTTACAGACTAATGCAAGGCCAAACACCTATAAACCGGAGCTTATGATGTTTCCGAGTCGGAGAAAAATTTTATGAACAGAAACAAGGCACAACAATGGTAATCTCCTTTCAGAGCTAACTTACTTATGAGTCAATTTGAAGTAGTATTTAAAAATAACGCTAAATATTTTCCAAGAGTCTGAAATCAAGGTACACTTGCGGGATCATGAAGCGGGACTTGTCTTATATTCGAACGCTCTGTTATTTTGGCATTGTAAGTTGAAAGTACTTTTTGGCAGCTTTTAATTGTCATGTCAATTCGTGGTCAAATAATTAATAGCAGTTAAGCCAGGTATAATCACGTTGATGAAAATACACGAGCAAGAATAACAGAAGGGTTAGAAAATGGATGGTCATATCTCAGATTGGAACAAAATTTTGTGTTGGCAAAAACACAATAGGAAGGAGGAAAAAACATTGGAATGAAGATCGTCTTGTAAAGCGGAAAGAGGGTACATGACGAAAAAGATGCACAACGGTAAATGATGATGCTATACTTTTAAATCTTCTTAGAGAAAACCATTAAAAACCTGCAGTGACAGCATGCGAATATGTTAATGTCCTTGGATCAGTACGGACCGTTCGAAATCGGATAAAATGCAGTGAAGTATCTAGTTATTCTGCCACACGAAAACCATATTTATCAGAGGAAAATAATCAGCGAAGGAATTCTTAAATAAAAACAACGACTTTTGGAAAAGGGTAACATTTTCTGATGAAAAGGTGTTTCGGTCCTTTAACAATGGACGTGTACGTGTGTACAGATCAAGAAATATTGTCATTATGTCGAGCAAAACACCCAAAATATACAAAGTAATGAATAATTTAAAAAAGGTATATAACCCCTTACCACAATTATTAGTCGTATCCTAAATACGTATTTCGACAACTAAGTTGTCATCATCAGTAGGTAAAAACTACTAATTAAAGTCACACGGGGCACAATAAAGTAAGATGAACGCTTCCGCACAACTACTATACACTGCAACCCTGTAAAGACACAGTCTTTACAGGGTTGCAGTGTATAGTAGTTGTGCGGAAGCGTTCATCTTACTTTATTGTGCCCCGTGTGACTTTAATTAGTAGTTTTTACCTACTGATGATGACAACTTAGTTGTCGAAATACGTATTTAGGATACGACTAATAATTGTGGTAAGGGGTTATATACCTTTTTTAAATTATTATTTAACCACAGTCTCCATTGAAAGAATTTAAAGTAATGAATAGTTATGGAGAAGCAGGTATTTGTTGAAATATTGATGAAAGATTAAATGGCCCAGTATATGTTAATATTTTGGAAAATATGATGCTACCATCAGTAGAAAATTTATACTCTAACTGTAATGAATATATTTTCCAACATGATAATTCCCCTATTCCTAAATCATGGGTTGGTTAAGAATGGCTAAATCACAACAACGTTAACCTGTTACCTTGGCCATCAAGAAATCCCGATCTAAATCCAATGAAAACATTTGAGGTAAATTAGTCAAAGACATATGCAGGGTGTCCCGTATCGTTATGTTCAAACAATAGGAGTGTAAAGTACACTTCATTTCAAGTAACAAAAACGCAAAACTTGTATATTCATTTTTATTTGTTTCAAAGTTACAGATCTATATATGTTATTGTTAGATCATGAAAAAAATGTAATCCGAAAGTCAATACAAACGTATTTTATTTAAAAAAAGTTATACGATTCAATAACAGGCCTGTGATTGTTAACGTAGCATAATAAAATGTTATCCTAAAATAAATAAACACGTGTCGTAGTGCATACAGTAATTTCTTGGAGATCTACAAAAAAGAGTACCATGAATATCATACAATAAACAAATGTTCAGATGACTGTTAACGTTGCATTTTTTAATAATGATTACTAGAGAACGGACGCAATTTCCATAAAACGCAATCGGCAATTGGAATTGTGTATAATGTCGCTCAGTACATCCCGGCGTAATTCAATGAAGTATTTGTTTGACTTACTCGGACACCTGGTCTCGCCGCGATAACAATGGACAAGCCAACTATTGTATTCGGAGAATATAGTGTTTTTTAAAGTGTTTTCATGAGCGTAGATAGAAGCGGGGTTTTTATAATGTATTATTTATTAGTTTATATTTCGTAAGATAAATAAAGTGCTGTGAGTAAGTTTCTTGTTTTCATAGTTTTAACTGTTAATTACATCGTAATTTTTGTGATAGATCCTGTTTAATATCGTTTGATTGAATCTATTTCTACCAATTATTTCGACGTAAGAGTGTGCATTGAATTTCGTTCAGTTTCAATAACTTACGCACACATTTTTAGTTTTCATTTATTTAGATCTAGAGCATTGTTTAAGTTACTTTTTCAGACATGATATGGAAGAATGTCGAGAACGGCATTGTAAAACAATGGCGAGTTGGATTGACGGTCATACTGATTGTATGTCCATTGTCAGTGATTCCGAAATTTATTACAAAATCCGTAAAATATCGTCAAAAATTCGTCACTTAGGATCGCAAACACATCTGAACTCTGTAAAACTTTTATGGCGGCTAATATTCCATTAAATAAACTTAGCAATCCCAAAAAAGGGATATTTATCAATACGTTTTGCACGTATTACGCCGTTGTTATATAATGAAACAGATATGCAAAATACATATCCGTAACTGTAAACATGGACAAACACCTAAAAATACGAGGTGTTTGTCCATGTTTACAGTTACGGATATGTATTTTGCATATCTGTTAGCAATCCCACTTTAAAAATATTTCTGAAAAAATATACTGTTCGAAATGTTCTTGATGAATCCACTTTACGCAAATATTATGTTTCTAGGTGCTATACGAGAACAGTCGAACGCATTAGAGGCCATCTTTTAAATCAATACATATGGATAAGCGCCGACGAAACGGTGGATATGTTAGGACGCTGTGTGGTAAATGTTGTAGCTGGTGTACTACATCCAACTATTCCCTATAACTCATATGTAATAGCAACAAGTGTTATAAATAGAGTTGATGCGGAAACAGTTGCTGAAACCATTAAGGAGAATATGCAAAAAATGCTTTATTCGGACGCCACGTACAAAGAAAAAATACTTTTATTTGTCAGTGATAGTGCTGCGTATATGTTAAAAACAGGCAGACTATTGAAGAAAACATATCCTAATATGCTGCATATTACTTGTGTAGCACATGCTCTCCACAGAATCTGTGAATATATCAGAGACACTTTTCCGGAAGTTGATAGACTTGTATCAGCTTTTAAAAAAGTTTTCAGAAAAGCACCATTGAGAGTAGCTCTTTTCAGGGAAAAATTTCCATCTCTGTCACTGCCTCCCACTCCAGTAATAACTAGATGGGGGAACATGGCTGGAAGCTACTAGTTATTATGCTGAGAATTTCGATAGTCTAAAACATTTCGTAACACTGCGAAAGGAGGATGCTAGAAGTATTGGTGAGTGCAAGGAGCTCACACAAATCCCAAATTTAAAAATGCTTTAGGCACAATTTCCACGAAGTAATAACAGAATTCTCGAACAAGGCAATATCCAACGATTATGCGCATTTAATTTTGTAATAACATAATTAGGGGTAGTGGTATATTTTTACCTACTTGTAAAGCAATACAGAATTGATCAGTGTGAACTAAAACACAGTATCAACTCAACATCAGTACAAAACACACAGTCTTCTACGTAACATCATAACTATCATACTTTAACAAGAGACATCAACCTCAATCTCAATAGGAATTTTATGTTAGTAAAAGTCGTTGTAGATCCAAAGTAAATGTATATAGTGTAAATAAATAGGTTTAGATGAAAGTACATTTATTCATTTAACAAACAGTCACCGAATATTTAAATGTAAAGTGTATACAGCCTTAAAACCTATGCAAGGTGAAGCAATATTGGGGCCATGATTCTAGTAGCTGACGTTGAAGTATCACTGTCAGATACCGGAGTCATTGCAAACATTTGGTCCACGAGCCAATATCAGACATAACATTGGTACAATCAAGCCCGAACAATAGGGAACGCAAAACATCAAATAACGTGTTCAAATCTTACCTCTAATGGACACGTTCTTGCGTTTACAGTTTTTTTTAATAATATTCGTGAAGTGAATTTAGCAGTCAATAAAAGTGCAAGCCTCACTATTAGAAAGTGTATTATCTTTTGGAAAAAGGCACGAATACCTACCAAATTGCTGCCAAACTGCGTGAAGTAACTTTATATAAAGTTTGGAGAGACTTACAAAAAAAAGGTTAAAAAACCACAAGACGTATTCAAGCGCCGCCAACAAGAATTTGTAAGTAATTTGGTCAATTTATTTGATATTGTACACACCGATACACTTCGATCAATGAAAATAGACGAAGATAAGATATTCTCGCAGCGTCAGGGAGAGCCAGGTCGACCAGGTCACTTAGCTGTAATTGATAAAAACTTGATTGATGAAGAGGAAAGGGTCCTACTTAAAGCTATTGGAAAAGAAAATAGGTGAATTAAATATGTTTCCGCGTCAACTACTTCAACACCATATATATGGTCATTTACAAAGAGATCCATCTTCTAATTATAGTGAAAATATAGATTACCAAGAAAATTTGTCAACTGTTATCGAAAACACATAACCAGGCACTGGTATAGCAGTAATGAGGAAAGAATTCATTACTCCACAATAAGTAGCTGCATTAGACAGATGTCAGTTAAGTATGAGAGACTCTGTGTTTATTCTTGAAGCTACTTCATCTATTTCAGATAAGTAAGTCTTCTATCCAAATAATCCGTATAATCATTCTACCGCCTAATTCTGAGCAAACGCAACGATGCGAATGTATGAATATTTATCCCGCTTCGAATACAAATCCCCTGAACGCGTTTAGCCAATCACAAAACAGTCTGTCGCCCAACGATTTGACAATTAATGTCACAAATTAGTGTCACCACTGTCACCCTATACGGAGTCTCTTAAGCGTTTGAATAGTGATAATGCCGCGTTATACACTAGAAGAGAAAGCCGAAATGATGAAATGGTACCACGCTGATAATTCTTATCAAAGAATATGTGACTTATTTGCCGGAGTTCCTAATGATACGTTCATTTTAGTATACGCTGCAATACAACTAAATTCAAATTTTACACAGCGATATTTCCAACGATTTAGGCATATGCTGCTCTTCCGTTAACCGCATACTAAAATTAAATGGTTTTCGTAATTATAAATATTCCAAACATCATCAATTATTTTACGGTGATGAGTTTAAACGCATGAATTTCCGTTATTATATAATTAATTTCTCATTATGAACAATTTATTTTATTATCTGTAAGAGTAAATTTTTCTTTACATTACTAGAATTTAATTTAGTTTTTATTTATTTCTGAAGTTTATTTAGTTTACTATGAATAGTTTTTGTTACCTTTATTATTAAAATTTAATATATTAAATCTCTTGATGCCTTATTTGCAATTTTCTTAACCGCTTATTAATAATTTTATTATGCTTTGTGTGACCATCGTCAGTATAGCGTATTGCAATTTATTTATTATAAAATCATTACAATAACACAGGACTAAACAATTTATAGTCCTTTAATAGTAATTTGGTAATCAGATAATTTTTCTTACGCGGCTCCATAATATGTAAGTATGTATGACATATGGCATCGATGTTGACACGCCTACAGCATTCAGGGGAATTCTATTTGGAGCGGGAGAAATATTCATACATTCGCATCGTTGCGTTTGCTCAGAATTAGGCGGTATAGTAACCATCAGTACAATTTCCTAATTTTAAGTTTAACATCAAGTCGGTAGGGGTTATTATTATCCTACTGCGATAATATTTTTTTTTTACAATCACTTGACAAAGAATGCTTTTTTGCTTGTCATTAGCAACGAAAAGTTGATGTTTACTGAGGACTGTCACTTTATCGCTCTAGCGCGATGAAGTCTGAAAATTTCGCGTCGTTAATAGCAACCAGTATGTAACATTTAAATTGACAGATTGAAAAGTACAATAATTAATATCTCGCAATTTGCGCGTTAACTTTTTTTTTAATAACTCCGTGTAAATTTCATGATCTACCCAAGGTTGGTATTAAATGAAAGTTGTAATTATATGCAAAAGGACATGAGTTAGAAACCTACAGCAAGGTACTAACGAATAAAAATAAGCGATAACAATTCGTTACTACTGTAATGACTCATCCGACGACGCGAGGCGCGTCATTCCTCTGGATGTTTTCGCGAGGCCTACGTGAACGCTCTAGAAAAGTATTCACCAGATATAAAAGCCGCGTCGAAGAAGGGATGGACATTCATTCAATACCCAAGTCTCGCGAAGTAAACATAAATATAGTTACATAAATATAAAATACATAAATGTACTTATTGTTGTTAATAGTTAGTTTTATATTGTTATACGTTTTAATATTAATATAGTGTGTGTGTCTAAAGTTATTGTTAGTTTTATTTAAGAACCCGAAAAGACAAACATTACAGTGGGATTCAGGTGTGGACTAATTAATAAATAATAAACTAAGTAGACAATTAAGTGTTAATTAAGTATTCGATTAAATAAATATACAGTGCGGAAAGACGTTATTTTAAATATCGTGATGGCCAACACAATGAAACTGACGGAATTAAAAGTGTCCGAGTTAAAACGAGAATTAGAAGAGAGGGATGAGGATACAACTGGCAAAAAGTCGATCCTCCAGCAACGGCTTCGCAATGTGTTGATCCAAGAAGGCGAGGATCCAGAGAATTATGTCTTTCAAGTTCCAGGCGGAGATGCTGACGTGAATTCGCTGTTGATGAAAATGGAACAACGAATAATAGATTCACAAACTAAAATGGAGCAGAAAAGCCTGGAAACTTCTGGAAACTTAGCGAAAACTCTAGAACAAATGGAACAGAAGAATCTGGATAGTGCGGAAAATATGGAACAACGATTAATAGAGAATGCACAAACTCAAATGCAACAAATGGAGCAGAAAAGCCTGGAAACTTCTGGAAACTTAGCGAAAACTCTAGAACAAATGGAACAGAAGAATCTGGATAGTGCGAAAAATATGGAACAACGATTAATAGAGAATGCACAAACTCAAATGCAACAAATGGAGCAGAAGAATCTGGACAGTGTGAAAAGTTTGGAACAACGATTAATAGACAATTCGCAAACTTTGGAACAGCGTCTAATAGATTCACAAGCACAGATGGAAGAAAGAAACCTAGAAACCGCTAGAATTCTCGAGAAAAATCTGGAAAAGAAATTACTAGAAAATTCTAGAAACTTCGAAAAAAGTCTGGAACAAGTGGAGAAAGTTCTGGAACAGCGATTAGCGGAAAAATCAGAAGCGTTAAAAGAAGAGGTTTTCATAGCTGTAGAAGAGAAAATTGGAGAACATTCTAGACTTTTAGAGGCAATAATGATTGAGATGAAATTACCCGCTACCACGAGTCATTCTGATCCCAGGCAGGTCAACAAAGAAGTCATACCGCGGCCCATCGAAATAAAAGAAGAACTTGTGGCTATTTCAAAGACCAGAATCAAGCCACCAACCTTTGATGGAAAGACGTCATGGGCAACTTACCTGACGCAATTCGAAGCGGTCGCAGAAGCAAACGCATGGTCTTCTGCCGAGAAGGCGACTGCTTTAGTCATAGCATTGAGGGGTGATGCTAGTGATATTTTGCAGACATTGCCTCCTGAGGAACGTAAAGACTATTCTCAATTCATTAAACGCTTGGAGATGAGATATGGCCACGCGCATTTGGAGCAAGTATACCATACCCAACTGAAGAATCGATCACAGAAGAAAGGCGAGAATCTTCAGGAATTTGAGGCAGATATTGCTCGTCTAGTTCGACTTGCATATCCGATGGCGCCAGACCCCCTAGCGGTCCAGACGTTCATAGATGGTCTCCGGGATATTTATACGCAGCAAGCATTAAGGTTGGCAAGACCGAAAACCTTGATCGATGCTTTGGCGCACGCGCTGGAGTTTGAGACTGCAAAGCAAGCCTCTCGGATCAATGGCCGTGTCTGCACTGTTGACAAGCAGGAAAATGAGGAGTTCATGGAGCAGGTGGTTAGTAGAGTTCTAAACCAGATCAAATCAAATAAAAGAGTACTGCGATGCTGGAATTGTGGAGAGATTGGTCACGTTCGGAGTAAATGTGGTAAGGTGGCCAAGAAAGCATCGTCTGAGCAGCAGGAAAACTAAAGCGGGTCGATGAGCGGGGGCAATTATCGATCCAGCATCAGGAAGCCCCAAGGACGCCTGGCCAAGTCGCATCCCTGCAACATCAACCCAACGGCCTGTATGTGGACGCTGTTATGGAAAGAAAGACATATGCTTGCTTGCTAGATACTGGATCGACGAAAACCATCGTGCGACCCGATTTAATTCCCAGAAATAAAAAGTTATTTTCTAGCAAATGGAGACTTAGGACAGCAACAGGAGAAGCAGCTTCTGTGGCAGGTGAAGTAGATGTCAACTTTATCATAGGACCAACATCAATCCGACATCGTGTTCTCGTAGCCGACATAGAAGAACAAATAATCTTGGGATTAGATATCATGAACACCTACGGCTTCCAGTTAAACATGAAAGAAGGCACTTTAAAAATAAATAATGAGGAATTGTTTCTTCATGGGAAAGATTGTGGAAATGTACAAGTAATTACTTCAGAGAATGTTGTTCTGGATGCAAGAAGTGAGACATTTTTGACGGCGTGTATGGAAGGTGATTATTTGGACGGAAATGTTACAATGTTGGAACCAAAGGCTGATGATAATTCTCGTCGTTATAATTCTCAGATCCAAATATAAACTGAAGTAAGTTATCGATCCAAACTATTGAGAATTAAATATTTATTTCAGATACTCACATGATAGTACAGTTTGTTTTAAAACCCAATAATCTTCAAATTAAAAAAAAAATTAGGAAACCGTTAAATTTTAATGAATATAGTTTTAATCGAAAGATCTATTTATGACATTTCATTTGAAAATTATTTCGGGATATGGTCACCGCGGTTGTTGACAAAGCGTATTCTGCAAGACCAATTTTGGGTCTCTTTTTCGGCCACTGCTAGCCAAATATCAAGAATAATATAAATGATGTCGACCTCCAAGGCATCAATTGTTGCTGATTTATCAGTATTAACCAGTGACTTCACGTCGTGTCCTAGGTACTGATCAAGAGGTATCAAATCGCACGACCTTGGACACCAATTGATTGGCACATTTCTTAAGATCCTTCTTTACCACTTAACGTCAAATTTTGCTTTCAATAAGGTGATTGTTACGATCATTATATGGCACGTAGCGCCATGTCAACCATATTTGCAAACTAAAAATCATTTACAACTCCATTCATCCATGAGCCTCATCGCTGAGCACAATTCTGCGATAAAATAACGGATCAGTTTTCAATTGCTTTAAGGCCGAATTGACGAAAGAACCAAGCACATTATTGTCTTGTGGTATTAATTCGACGAGGTGTAGATGAGGGTTGTTATGTTGCAAGATTATTGCTTCCACGCTGCCTCTAACGTGACAAATTCGACGCCGGAGGTGTTTTAGAGTCTGTATGTACCGAGAAGGATTTACCGTTGCTCCTTGTTCCAGAATACCGGTCACATAACTCGGTAAGCATGCCAAAACAAAGACAAAAGAATTTTTTGCGTATGCTTGTGTTTTGTACTTTTTCGCCTGAGAAGAAGACAGATGTCGATATTCAGCGCTCTTTTCTCTTCCGGGTCGTAATGATGGACCCATAACTCCAAGGGATTAATTGTTGCTGATTTATCAGTATTAACCAGTGACTTCACATCGTCTCCTAGGTAGTGATCAAGAGGTGTCAAATCGCACGACTTTGGACACCAATTGATTAGCACATTTCGTAACATCCTTCTTACCACTTAACGTCAAATTTTGCTTTCAATAAGGTGATTGTTACAATCATCATATGGCACGTAACGCCATCTTTACTGCCATCAATGTCAACCATATTCTCAAACTAAAAATCATTTATATGGTATGGTAATGATCTCCATTGACAGTAACCTCCGACCTTATTTTTGAAAATAAGGTTAGATGATGCCACCAGTGCGTAAACCGCAACAAACGGTTCATTTTTCTGAATGTAATGGAATCCGCAGGATATCTTGTGAATTGGTCTCACTCCATATGCGGCAATTGTGCTTATTAACAACTCCATTCAGCCATGAGCCTCATCGCTGAGCACAGTCCTGGGATAAAATAACGCATCAGTTTCCAATTGCTTTAAGGCCCAATTGACGAAAGAACGAGGCACATTATTGTCTTGTGGCATTAATTCTTGTACCAGCTGGTGTGGATCAAGAATTTTATACAAAACTTTCAACGTAGTGGTTGGACAGAGCCCCAATTCCTGCGACTGAAGACGAATGTATAAATTACGATCATTTTCCACACTTTCGTTTACGGCAGCGATATTCTCTTCAGTACGTTCGTTCAACGTGTTGATGTTACTGCCTCTTTTAGAAAATTTAAATATTCTCTGACATCTCTCGTGCTGTGACAAGGTGCACCATGCTGTTGGTAACATGCCTGCTGTCTTTCGTACAAGTAGTTATTCAAAAATTATAAGTAACGTTGGCGTTTTAATGTTTGTCAAACAAATACCGGTCTAATTACGCAATCTTTAAATATTCTGCACAAAACATTGGCTTTCAAAATAATATTGATCACTAGTCTGTATCGTGAAATTGGGATTTACGTCACTTCGTCAACGACATTTTTGTGAACTTACAGTACCATTTGATCTAAACGTTTCTTCACCGGTGAAAATATTTTTCACCATATATATAATGACGAGGTGGGCCGAGGAATAGTAGTTGCCAAAATGCTGGTTAAGACTCAGAAGACTGTACCGATAAGGATAATGAATGTGAACCATTACCCTGTTTCATTAAAGAAGGGTACTATTCTGGGGTGGTGTTCGCCAGTGCCGGCCGTCGTCCATCGTATAGAGGCGAAGAATGGATTCGTGCAGGTTCCTGAGAAATTGTCCAAGATAATCGACTCCGCCTGTCAAGGATTGAGCAAGAAGGAACAAAGCCAAGTTAAGGATTTAATCAAATATTATGAAGACGTCTTTGAAACTGAAACCGGTACGAAAGGAAGAACCAATATTGTAATGCACAAAATAAATACCAGCGATGCAAGTCCAATTCGACAAGGACCAAGGAGGTTACCTCTGGCAAAGCGTGAGGAAGCCAAGCAAATTATACAAGATATGGAAGGCCAAGGAGTAATTGAACCATCAAATAGTCCATGGGCTTCACCAGTGGTCCTTGTCAGGAAGAAGGATGGATCTACCAGATTCTGTGTGGACTATGATTCTGTGTGGACTATCGTCGTTTAAATAGTGTGACCAAAAAGGACAGCTATCCTCTTCCAAGAATAGACGATACGCTAGACACCTTGGCAGGAGCAAAATGGTTCTCCACTCTCGACTTAAAGAGCGGTTATTGGCAAGTGGGAATGGATCCCAATGACAAAGAGAAGACTGCCTTCAGTTTAGGTACAGGTCTCTGGCAATTTACAGTCATGCCATTTGGACTGTGTAACGCCCCAGCTACTTTTGAGCGACTCATGGACACTGTACTGAGGGGACTGTCCTGGAACACCTGCCTGGTATATCTCGATGATGTGATTGTGGTAGGGAAGACCTTTGAAGATCACATGAAAAATTTGGAAGTAGTATTCCAGAGGTTGCGAGATGCCAACCTGAGATTAAGTCCAAAGAAGTGTCACCTTTTCCGCAAGGAGGTAAATTACCTTGGACATGTGGTTTCCAGAAAAGGAGTTGCTGTGGATCCCGAAAAAGTAAAAGCTGTGGAAAAATGGCCGGTACCCAAAGACAAACATCAGCTAAGAAGCTTTTTGGGATTATGCACATATTATCGACGCTACGTTCCTGGATTCTCCAACATTGCAAAACCACTTACTCGCCTAACAGAAAATCGAGCATTCATTTGGAACAACGAATGCCAAGCGGCCTTTGAGTTGTTAAAGGGTACGTTGATCAGTGCACCTGTTTTAAACTATCCACTGCCATCTGGGAGGTTTGTTTTGGATACGGATGCCAGTAACGTCGGGATTGGTGGCGTGCTCTCTCAAATCCAAGGTGGACAAGAAAAGGTCATTGGATACTTCAGCAAGACCCTGTCCAAACCGGAGAGGAACTACTGCGTAACCAGGAGAGAACTATTGGCAGTAGTCAAGACCATTGAGCACTTTTACAAGTACCTGTATGGACAGAAGTTCCTGATCCGCACTGATCACGCCGCCTTAAAGTGGCTCTTGCAATTTAAGAATCCAGAGGGTCAAGTAGCTAGATGGATTGAGAGGCTACAGGAGTATGACTTTGTCATTGAACACAGAGCAGGCCTCAAACATCAAAATGCAGATGCCCTTTCCAGAAGGCCCCGTCCAGAAGACTGTCGATATTGCAACAGAATCGAAGACAAATCGGCCAACGCTCTTCGAACCACCGTTGTTGATGACCAATGGCAACCTGACAATTTGCGCGCAGATCAACAAGCTGATCCGGATCTTGCAGTCCTCAGGGCTTGGAAAAGAAATGGGCAAAGACCGACCTGGCAAGAAATTGCTCCCCATTCACGAGAATTGAAGTCATACTGGGCACAATGGGATTCCATAACCATAGAAGACGATCTCCTGAGACGTGAGGTCGAAAATCACGATTCCCGGTACCGGCATTAAAATTTTAAATAATTTGAAATAGTCATTGGTTTGAAACTGAAATTGTCGCCGACGCCAGGCGTCTGTCTGGCCAAATCGCGGCCTTACCTACTACGGAAGCGAGCGGAAGATGCAAATGGTGGTTCCCAAGAAAAGAATACCAGAGGTATTACGAGAACTCCATAATGGAACTTCTGGGTGACATTTTGGAGTCCATAAAATACTGGAGAAGGTGCGCCAGAGATTTTACTGGGTGAATTGTTCACGAGATGTGAAAGAATGGTGCCGAAAGTGTGCTAATTGCGCCGGAAGCAATGGTCCCCAAAGGCGTCGACGTGCACCCATGCGCCAATACAATGTAGGAAGCCCATTTGAAAGGATCGCCATAGATGCCGCCGGCCCTTTTCCAGAAAGCGACAAAGGAAATAAATACATAATAGTGGTCATGGATTACTTTACCAAATGGGTTGAAGCATATGCTCTACCAAATCAAGAAGCTGGAACTGTAGCAGACGTGATTGTGAAGGAGTTCGTCAGCCGTTTTGGTGTACCCTTGGAACTTCATTCCGATCAAGGGCGAAATTTTGAGTCCAGTCTATTCGAAAAGATGTGTGGACTTTTGGGCATACGGAACACGAGAACATCTCCCTTGCATCCACAATCAGATGGGATGGTAGAGCGAATGAACAAGACCATGATCAGACACTTATCCAAAGTGGTCTCCGAACACCAGAGAGATTGGGACGAACATTTACCATTATTTCTAATGGCGTATCGGGCCTCCGTTCAAGAGACAACAGGCCAATCACCAGCCAACGTGCTATTCGGGAGGGAACTCCGATTGCCCTGTGATTTAAAGTTTGGGAGCAAGCCTGGTGAAGACCTTGCCGGAGAAGATTATGTTAGCACGCTCAGATGACGACTAGATAATATCCATGAACAAGTCAGACATAATATCCAAGATGCTAGTGACAGAATGAAGGAGAGCTACGACATCAACGCCGAGAAGAGTGGTTACCATGAAGGTGACCGGGTTTGGTTATATAATCCACAACGTCGACGGGGCCTATCTCCAAAACTTCAAAAGAATTGGGAAGGGCCATACGAGGTGTTGAAGCGGATTAACGATGTAATATACCGCATCAGGCGAACACCTCATACTAAGCCAAGAGTCGTACATTTTAATCGGTTAGCCCTATACTCTGGAGACAATAATGACGAAGCTGCTGACTTGCGCCGATTGGATAGCCAATACCAGGAAGTAACTTTCGAACACTTTATGGAAGAGTATTCTGGTTCGAGAAAAGCTCGATTTGGGGTGACCATAGAGAAACAGCAAGATTTGTTTACGGTGCCGCCAGACTACGCGCTTGCTCATTGCGTAGTCCGAGATCTGCGAATGGCCAAAGGGATTGCCAGGGAATTTAAAGAGAGATTTGGCAGAATCGAAAAATTAAGGCAGCAGGGACCAGCAATTGGGAAGAGTCTCCAAATACTAAAAGAAGAACAGCCCATGTTTTATTTGGTCACGAAAGAACTGTCAAACCTGAAGCCAACCTATCGTGCCTTATGGGAGGCCCTGGTCCACTTACGAGAACAAATGTTAGAACAAGACATTTTGAAATTAGCTGTTCCAAAATTGGGTTGTGGATTGGACCGCCTGGACCGGAGAATTGTAAGAAGCATGTTGGAAGTAATCTTCCGACATACTGGTATGGAAATTCTGGTATGCAGTTACCAGCTTGAATATTCCTGTCCATCCTGGCAAGATAAGACCGTGGACTGTTATTTCGATATGACGTCGCAATGTAACAAAGGCCCTACCTGTCGATTTCGTCATCGTTTGAGGAGACCAAAGCATGACATGTTTCGGGACGAAACTTCATTTTTAAGAAGGGGGCAATGTAATGACTCATCCGATGACGCGAGGCGCGTCATCCCTCTGGATGTTTTCGCGAGGCCTACGTGAACGCTCTAGAAAAGTATTCACCAGATATAAAAGCCGCGTCGAAGAAGGGATGGACATTCATTCAATACCCAAGTCTCGCGAAGTAAACATAAATATAGTTACATAAATATAAAATACATAAATGTACTTATTGTTGTTAATAGTTAGTTTTATATTGTTATACGTTTTAATATTAATATAGTGTGTGTGTCTAAAGTTATTGTTAGTTTTATTTAAGAACCCGAAAAGACAAACATTACACTATAAATACAAGTCAATTAGTTATGTGTGTTCACTACATCTAAAGGCATTACAGGTTTTAGACGGTATGTTTGTGCACTATTATCCGCCAAAGGATTTGGATGTGCGTCAGGGCATGTGAGATACTTAATACTTGCGTGTTTTGCTTCCTCGCGCACTTTCCGCATGTGAATATCATGATGTAGCGTGGCATTTGATACAAACCAGCGTGCATTTGTATTTGTTCTCAGTACTTTGGATTGAAACCGTTGAAGAATTTCCAGATTAGAGACACTCGCGGTTCCTCACAGTTGAGCGCCACTGGCTTCAAAATCACGTTGTATACAATAAGTTTGTTTTCCAGAGATAGTGAAGAATTTGGAGAATGTCAGCCTCAGCTGCTTTCTCTTCGAGAAGATGTGCTTACTCCACGTTAGTCGTCTATCCAAATGAATTTCGAGATATTTGGCGCTTTCATTCTGGGGCATCTGAACACTGTTTAATGAAACAGGAGGATAAGTATCTCGACGTAATTTATATGTTACATGCATTGATTTTAGTTCATTGGTTTTTATTTTCCACTTTCTTTGACACTCCTGGAGGTTATTTAGTGATGTTTGGAGATAATGCGATGCCACTGTAGGATCACTACTTGTCGCTAATATATATCATCAGCATATGTCGCGGTAGTTGTAGTAGTCGATGTTGGTATATCGCCAGTATAAATTTGATAAAGGATAGGGCCAATAACACTACCTTGGGGTACTCCAGCTTGTATTCGGTTCAGTGTTGTCAGTTCATCCTGGCACCTGACAAGAAAATATCTATCAGTAAGATAGCTTTTCAGAATCTGATAGTAGTAAGGTGCGGTAATTTAGATTTTAATTTGAACAATAACCTGTTATGCCAGACGGTTTAACTTAAATATATTTGAAGAAAATTATGGAAAATAGTGACTGATATTCTGAGTACACCTCCTGAGATCAGAACTGCTGCAAAAGCTGTAAGTTTGAATTTGTTGCCAGAAAAAGGTGTCTGTAGGCGTGACCAATTAGTAAAAGTGTCTGTAAAAGATGTCAACGACAAAGAATCTCTTTCAATAGTTACTATTCTTGATTCAAAAACAAGAAGGACTCTAATTTTCACTGCCACAAATAACAACCAAGAAAATTCAATTGACTATTTATCGAAAATACGTTTCTTTAAGGCCTAGAAATCAAAACACGCTGCCACGATTATTCTTAAAATATACTAAAGGAAAGTGTTTTAATCAAGTTGTGGGAATAAATACTATTGCCAAAATACCGAGTGAAATTGCTAAATATTTAAACCTACAAGACTGCTCCTTATACATAGGACACTGCTTCCGCCGAACATCGGCCACTTTATTAGTAAATGGTGGAGGTCACATCACACAATTAAAGCGGGAGATGGAAAAGTTCTACAGTTGCCGAAGGCTATATAGATGGTAATATTAATGAAAAAAATTGAAAGAGCAAAGAAAATTTTACCGGGACCATCGAATGTCCAAATAAGTAATTATGCTGAACACAATAATCAAGAAATTACCACATCAGAATATAGCCCTAATATTCCAACGGGATCAGGAATTATTATTAGAGACTGTACAAACTGTACTTTCAGTTTCCAGATTACAAATAATGCCAATAAGTGAATTACTGTAGTATACTGTTTTGTTTATCTGTTACAATAAAGTTAATGATTTAAAATAGTTTCATTTTATTAAGTAATTGTAGAAAAAATGTTGTATGTATTACGATTATTGCTCTCGAGCAATAATGTATCACTCTTAATACATAAATAACTATTTTCTCCACGACTATTGTATAAAATATTCATATTGCATGTGCTTGTTCAAGCATTATGATATTCATTAATCTCTAGTGAATAATGAGATCATAATTCACACGTCTATCAAACTTCAATGTGATAACCATTATGGAAATTCTTCCGACTAGCAATTTTACCTATTTTGTTAGTAAGTCACGGCTGTCATCTAAAAGACAAATTAATTACTCAAATTGAAACGTCAAATTTTGGATATTATATTTTTAAATATTTTCACAAATACCCAACAGGTCTTCACACATTCTTGACACGGGTGATTTGCGTCCCGAGCGAAGCGAATGGCTTCAGCCTGATAAATAATAGCCTTCATTATATGCATGAATAATATACTATTATATATATATATTATTCAAGTAGTTAGGGTCAAATAGAAAAAAATAGTAGGTGTGGGTATCCGATTTCGCAAAGCAAATATCGCCCCTTGTCTTGCGACACCCTAATAAGCATATGTTTCGTTCTCTTAACATGGTACCTTGAAAAACGTTCATGAATATCATGACAACGTCATTCAGTACTTAATTGATAAGCCACTGAATTTTTTCGTCTAACAATTGTTCTGTAGTAAAAACATTTACTTTTTAAATGAGGTGGTAATATCGTGAAAAATGCAATCTACCATGTAATCAATCACCATTCTCTAGAGCGTTGAAAAGAACTCGCGCGTCTCTGTTCTAACGAAGAAGTCGAGATGCGGTCTGATAGTGACAACACATGGAGACAGGAGCAGACAGCGACTCTGAGATGAATGTCCACATCGCAGTTAGTTGATCTAAGTACGATAAGTCAACCGACATATTTTTACACGGCAATGCTTCTAGTAGATTTTTAGACTACTACCGGGGTAGTATACATATAAAGATAGGAAGTGCGGTGATTTAGATAAGATAAAACAAAAAGTTACGTACAAACATATGCAGCAATTGTAACTTTTTCATTTAATATGACGACGTGATACTGAATTGTTGTTTCATACATTATTGTACTTTGCCATATAATTTAAAAATACTTTTCATGAATACAACAATTCTAATTTAGGATAATTTAGTTAGTATTTTTATACTACTTAAGATTTACTCTGAGATGGATATTTTCAGATGAAGTAAGACATTGTGTAAGATATGTAAACGACATTTAAATATGGAGCAAAATTCTTACATATATATACAATTACTTGTTCGCTTATTTGGTAAGTAATAGTTTTATCTAGATTGTTGAAATTTAATGGAATTTCTGCACACAAGCGAAAAGAAATTTCCATAGTGTTAATAGTAGATTCTGATAAACTTGATAACATTGAATAGGAGTAATTTTATTTGAGGTATACAAAACTTTGGTGTGGATTGAATTGTAATTAAGTATTATAATTACTTAAGATATATGTATGATTGTCAGCTTAAATATGATGTTTGACCTTTTATTGCATATTTAAGGCATAATATCTTTCTAAGCAATAATAAAATATTTACTTACAAATACATGATGTAATAATGTGGAATTGTTGGCATTTACAATAACTTATTATTTATGAAAGTATGTCAACATGTTATTATCTAATTTATCAAATCGGAAAGGTACACATTATAATATAATAATATAAAGAAATAATAGTAATTGGAACATTTATGAATGAATTTTAGCTACCACATAAGTAGAGTCGGCAAGGAAGGGCAAGTTTCAGTGCAGTGCTGAGAACAACGTGGAGCGGCCTAGCGGCCGTATCAAGACGAGCGTTCAGTAACGTTTACGTACTCGTGACTTTCATGAGTGAGCATAGGCGATGCGGACACATGAATGTTTACACATAAAATAATGAAAAAAAATATATTATACCGTGTCCCAATTTCGATGCTCACCATTGGTATCTCGGTTATTAGAAGATATAGAACAACGGTTAAATGGGGAATGCTTTGCAGAATTCAATACTCGCGGCAAATCTCATTTCAAATTTGATCTAATTTTTTAAATTTTTAAAATATTTTGAAAAATCAAAAATTTGCCGATTTCGTTATTCCTCAATAACTCGATAACGCTTAGTCTGACCTCTTTTAAAGTTTTACATTGTTGAGACACTTTTTTAAAACAAATTATTTGATACAAACAGAAACCCCCGATTGTCATTTGTTTTTAAGTTATTACCACTATCTTTTGTTTTTCATATGGCGGCCATATTGGATTTTGGGTTTGTTAGGTAGTCCTCAAAATGTGCTTTTCAACGATGTATAACATGCCTGAAAAATTTTTATTTATAAGGAAAATATTAATAAAAACGTAAATTAATCTTTAATATGAAAAATTAAACACCAATGTCAAATGAAAGTGAAAAGATATTCTAAGTATAGCAAACGCCAATTAAGTTGGCGCGAGGAGGGGTAAGTTCGCGCAGGATTAAAAGTAGTGGGGAGATTTGTATTTGATTTTACATCAAATGTCAGATAATTCTAACCTCTGAGCGTGTATCACTAGCAAAGACATTATGTTCCGTCAAACGTCAATGACAAATGTATTCTGACAATGAAACAAAACGATAACCTGTCAAAGTACAATTAGTGCTGCAGAGATAAGTTAATTAAAACTACTTGTAGTTAGTGATAAGTAATTATTGTCAAGTATTAGGATTTATAAGTATTGATAATGGCACATACATATTCAAACGAAGAAAAAGTTGATATGTTGGAAGTGTATTTCAAAGCAAATAGAAACACTAAAAATGCGTGCACGAGTTATGCAGAGCGTTTTCCAGAAAGACAACAGCCACACAGGACAATTTTTAGAAGACTAGTTAGCAAATTAAAAAACTTTGGAAGCTTCGAACAAAAACGAGCTAACTATGAAGTTAATGATGCTGATATACGTCTAAATAATATTTTGCAGAACGTTAGGAACAATCCCAGCACATCAGTTCGTCGTGTGACACGAGAAACAGGGATTTCAAAATCTACTGTTCACAGAACCTTTACGAAAAACAAGTATCACCCTTACAAACCAACAATTGTACAAGGTTTAAGTGATAATGACAATCTCCGACGATTACAGTTTAGCAGGTGGTACCTTCAAAAATGTGAATATGACGCTAATTTTCCTAGGAAAATACTATGGACAGATGAAACACGATTTACCAATTGTGGAGTGTTCAATAGGAATAACTATCATCATTGGTCTACTGAAAATCCACATTTGGTAAATCAAAGAAGATTTCAAGTTCGATTTGGTTTTAATGTCTGGTGCGGTTTAATTGGTATGACATTTTGTTTACATTTTTTTTGTTTTTTAAACTCTTTTTTTTTCGTTTTAGATAATCACTTAATAGGTCCTTTCATCTTTGATTACAATTTAACTGGTAACAGATATTTGGAGCTACTAACAAACGAGATAATGCCTGCTTTGAGGCAAATTATTAATCCCGAGAACATGCAAAACATCTGGTTCCAGCAAGATGGTTGCCCGGCCCATAACACTCGTAACGTGCAACATTTTTTGAGAGAAAACTTTAATGAGAGAATAATTTCAAATAATGGACCCGTGCAATGGCCTGCGAGATCACCCGACCTTACCCCGCTTGACTTTTATTTATGGGGTACCACTAAAAACGAAGTATTTGATTTTGAACCGCTAGAAACTCGGGAAATTTTAGAACAAAGAGTACTAGATGTGCTACGATCAGTAAACGGAAACACGCTACGTAGAGTTTGTAACTCTACTCGAACAAGGTGTCAAAATTGTGTGGAACAATTTCTTTAAGTGAATGTGAACTTTAAGTTCTGTATCTTTACTTTCTATTTCTATAATTTTTTTATCGTTTCGTTTGTTTACAGTATTACTTAGAATATCTTTTCACTTTCATTTGACATTGGTGTATAATTTTTCAGCCTACTAATTTTATATTAAAGATTAATTTACGTTTTTATTAATATTTTCCTTATAAATAAAAATTTTTCAGGCATGTTATACATCGTTGAAAAGCACATTTTGAGGACTACCTAACAAACCCAAAATCCAATATGGCCCCCATATGAAAAACAAAATATAGTGGTAATAACTTAAAAACAAATGACAATCGGGGGTTTCTGTTTGTATCAAATAATTTGTTTTAAAAAAGTGTCTCAACAATGTATAACTTTAAAAGAGGTCAGACTAAGCGTTATCGAGTTATTGAGGAATAACGAAATCGGCAAATTTTTGATTTTTCAAAATATTTTAAAAATTTAAAAAGTTAGATCAAATTTGAAATGAGATTTGCCGCGAGTATTGAATTCTGCAAAACATTCCCCATTTAACCGTTGTTCTATATCTTCTAATAACCGAGATACCAATGGTGAGCATTGAAATTGGGACACACGGTATAACGTGCTGAAACACTTACTTATTTAAAAAGCTTCCATGAAATCACAAACTGTGTGGAATCTATTAAATATTTGAATCATTAAATATTTTTCAATAATGAAAACAACCGTTCCACATCGAGTGATGTTATATTTGCAAATTTAAAGTAATCCTTCTGACAACTTAATGGATTTTTCGACGCACCTTCACAAATTCGTCTTAGTATGAGAAAATCTGAATCCTTGTCAGTAACACTAAAATTTTCGTATTACACATTAATTTTTTCGCCATCTGCCGCCCATAGGTGTGAGTGAACATCATACACAATTTGAACAATTTCAATTCCCTCCACTAGTCCATAGTAGTTCTTGTGAATAGTTTCTAAATCACTTTTTTGTAAAACTACCTTCTTTACATCATTAAAATGTTCGCAGTAGTAAAACGCAGCATCTAACAATGTTCCCCAACGCGTAGTATTCGGCTGTAGTGGTTCACGCACTTTGAGGACTTTAGAAACACTGCCTTCGTATGAGCTATTAAAGCATTTACTCGTGGATAACATTTAGGTATCAATTGTGCCACAAGGTTCAATGCATGGACTTTACATGTTACATGTAACAGATTGCCACTCTCTTCTTTAAGATATCGGCCTAAAGAAAGCATGTTAGCAGCACCGTCACTCACAAACATTAAAAGTTGGTTTGTTGAAACTTGAAATTTGTTCAATGCGCTCAACACCACTTTTAAAATTTCATCAGTAGTACGTTTTACAACTATTTTGGAAGCAAGTAAGATAGAGGATGACGGTTCAAATTCTTCAATTGTACGTACCATCTTATTCACCACATATTTTTTTGCCAATCGGTTGTTTCGTCCACACATAACCACAATTTTTTATCTTTCAATTCTGCTTTAATTCTTCTTTCAACATAGTCGCGAGCAGATGGCATAACGTTTCTTATCGATGTCCGACTTGGTAATGTATAATCCGAATACTTGCTCCAGAAGGAGACAAATGCTTTTTGGTCTAGCAAAGTAAACGGTAGATTACATATAATAAAACAAGTGTTAATTGTTCGCTGTATCGTTTGCATGGATTGCAGAACAGTGTTTTATACTTTAGGTGGCGTTCACACATCCATCTGCTGGTACACGTCAAATAGTCGTCGCCCCTTACACATTTAATTCTATCGCCTTCGTATTCTAAATCCGGCATACTCGCTATTTCGTTTTCTAGTTTCTTCGAAATACGCCGTTTCCGAAACGTACCTAAATACGACATTTTCTAAATATGTGTGTACTAACATGCACTCACAACGACCAGTGGAATAATACTGAACAAGTGTGCTTTGATACGGACGCTTGAGTTTCCGTGCCGCGCGCTTCTCCCCTCTACGTTGCTCTCGGCACTGTACTGGAAATTTCGCCTCTTTGCCGAGTCTACACATAAGTGTTATCAGGTCTAGTAATAATTAAAGATCCTAGGTGTGTTCCCTTGAAGCTTCTATTCGCTCTTTTTGATATTTCCTCCACTACTATAATAAATAGTACATGATGAGTACACTTCTTTGTCTAACTGATCTTGATGGGGATTGATGTATTTATGTTATGGTTGATATTAACTAGTGGACCAAATATTTGCAATGACTTCGGTTTCTGGCGGTGATGCTTCAACGTCAGTTACTAGAATCACGACGTAGATGTTGCTTCACCGTGCAGAGGTTGTAAGGCTGCATACACTTAACTTTTTAAATCTTCGGTGACTGCTTGTTAAATGAATAAATGTACTTTCATCTAAATATATTTATTTACACTATATACATTTATTTTGGATTTACAACGACTTATACTAACATAAAACTGCTGTTGAGACTAGCGTCTCTTGTTAAAATATGATTGTTTGATATGAATGTTATAAATAATAATACGTCTATTATCCAACATTCATAATAACTAATTACAAGATAATGCAATATTTATACAAAATAAAATGAATTGTTTGTTGAAAAAAATATATAAAATAAGAAAAATTAGAAAATGGTCCAATAATTATAACAAAACTATAAAATAAAATAAAGACATATGCAATCACAGCAATGTGAAGTGATTGTTAATAATAGTGACAAATTTATTGTAATTTATTTAAAATATCTATGTCTAGCCTTTTGATTATGTCGTTCATGGTACAAATCATATCAATCATAGGCAAATGTTGACGATGTAATGAGCGAGACTTGGGGACATAAAAAAGGTTAAAACGCTTTGACGCAAATTGAGGAACTGAGAGATTCAGTAGAGATAGGAGCTGGGGGTCAATGATAATACCTTTAATGAGCTTAAACCCAAAAAAGCAACTGTGCTATTGTGCGTCTGTCCTGCAAGCTTATTACATTGAATTCTTGGAGTAATTCCTGATATAAGTAACTTTCCTCAGGATATATATCATGCTTACGAAAATAAATAATTTTCAGAAACTTCCGCTGAATCTTTTCAACATCATCAACAGTCTTCACGTAAAATGGTGACCAAATCAAACTCTCGTACTCCAGCGCACTTCTGATATAGCTTTGATAGAATAATTTCAAGGACTCTATTGTCTTAAACACTTTGGTGTTGTGACAAAGGAAACCAAGATATCTGAAGGCCTTATTGCATACCTGGGGGATATGTTCCTTAATTGTAAGCGAGTTATCAAACCAGACTCCAAGATTATTAAAAAACTCCAAGTTCTCCAAACGATCGTCTTTTATATTGTAATGGTACTGAACTGTGGAAAAAGACATAGCCTTGCACTAGTTAACATTTAGTTTCAATCCGTTATTCGCACACCAATCATTTATAATATTTAAATCAGTTTGAAGTTGTACACAGTCAGCGAAAGTGTTAATTTTACCATAAATCTTCAAATCATCAGCGTACAATAAACAGTTTGATCGGAGCATAGCTGTAAATTCATTTATGTACAGTGCAAAGAGCCGAGGGCCCAAAACAGACTCCTGTGGAACTCCACTCCTCACAGGAAATCCATGCGATCTAGTGCCCTCAGATTCAATAAAATTAGATCGATCCGTTAAATAGTTGGAAATAAGCTTGACGTAATTGGGACTAATACTATTTTTTTTTTAATTTAGAGAATTAAAACGTGGTGGGGAACTTTGTCGAAGGCTTTACTTAGGTCGGTATATACAACATCCAGTTGCAAACGTTGATCGAAGGTATTTGCTATATATTGGGTTACAGTCATTAAATTAGTTGTAGATCTGCCTTTTACAAATCCGTGTTGTGAATCCGATAATTGTGTCACTATTTCACTGTAGACAAGATAAGCGAGAATTATTCAAAGACCTTCGAAAAGTTAGTAATTAAAGAAATCGGTCGGTAGGACTTTATGTCATTCTTATTCCCACTCTTAAAGACCGGCGTTATTTTACTCAGCTTCCACTAATCAGGGAAACATCTAGTTGACAATATTAGATTATATATGTGCAACAGTGGTACACTTAAAGCCGTTAGTCCTTCAGTAGAAATGCTAGTATTCCGTCAACCCCAGTCGCATAATCTATTTTAAGCTTTTTGAGAGCTTTTAAGAAGTGAGTTACATTCAAAAGTTCAGTTTTGTGGGAAAAATATCATTTATATTGAGTCCCGAAGGCGTTCCACAAGTAAAAACTCACGAAAAGTCGAAAAGTTGCGAAGCCATTAGCGATGGAACTAGTATCAGAACACTGTAATTCATTGTAGTACATGGTTACAGGCAGCGGGATATCTTTGTCATTTTGTTTTAGTTTTTTAGTTTAGCTGCTTGTGTGAGAAATAGTGTATTCTGGCGAAGCCTAGTAGAAAAGAACCCAAATTAAACCCTAAGATAAATAAAAAGATATAAAAGAGTCTATGTAGGTATATGCTTGTGTGGAATCCCATACATCTCATATTTATAGAATAAATAACACAGCATGTATGAACTTAAAAAAGGTATATAACAGCATGTATGTATTACTATAAAAGGCATTTTTTTATTTTAGATTGTCTGAAATATTACCACACATTTATGAATAAGCAACCGGTACAAGCACTTCAAATTTTCAAAATTGATATTATACATTTTGCAATTATTCGATATTACATAACTGTTAACTCATCCATGTTAAAAAAGTATATGATTTATTTATTTTGCATTGAGTTGTGTTTTGTTTGTTCATATGTTTCAGTATATGGCATTATTACGAAGCACGATATTACAAAATTTCAGCCTCCGTAATCCATCGACTTTTATATTTTTGCACCTTGACGACGAACGGTTCCGGCACCTTTTATTATAATCACCACGTTTCCATTGATTATTTAACGACCACTCGAAAACATTTAAGGCTCACACATATTTAACACCGCCCATGCAAGGAACGTACCCTACCCATTTATTTCCTATTTCCATACAACATTCTCTCCGATGCAACCTACTTACTCTATGTTAATGGGATTGTAACAGATATGGTGCATAAATATGTAAATGTATAATTTGTCGGACAGATGTCGAGGGCCAGTTTGTACGAATCGAGTCCGATCTGAACGCACGCCTATGGTTCGGTTGTCTCATCGAACTCCAGCAGACTCCGTTTATTTTTAGAATTCCAATGCGCGGTAAGAAGCTCTAGTCTCGTGCCGGTCGTATGCCTAACACACACACACACACTCATGCCTACGGATGTGTAGAAAAGTTTGTATGTGTACGATACGGTCACAGACAATCACAGATATAAACTGACACAACCCCGCACGTTTTTTATTCACCACTTACGGATCTTTGCTGCGATTCTGTTTACATTTCGTATGCTTATTTTGCTTGTTGGTATGCCGAGAATTTGCATCTTTTCCAGTTTTAAAGTTGTGTGGCGTTCGTTGAATATTAAGGAATTATATATTAATACTAAGCAATTTTTTAATGGAGGAGGTAAATATAAAAAATATTAATTTAAGACCATCGCAAAATCTGCATAGCAATTTGAAATCGAAATAAAATACCAAATAAAAAGTAGGTAAATAAACTTTTGACAATTATGCCTTTTGGTTCCTTATAATATAATAATGGACTGCCGGATATCACAGTGGTGATCGTAGATCGATTCAAGATTATGAATGCCCTGGAAGGCCAATATCGGCTACAATCGATGATATCATTAAAACAGTTCAAAATGCAGTGCCGAATGATAATAGTACCATCGTGGGGGAGTTAGTGGATATTGTAGAGGTCTTAGATGAACGACTAAGATATCTTCTATATGAGCATTGGCACATGAAAAAGCTCTAAGCCAGCAATTTATGTTCAACAAAAACCGTTAATGCGTAAGCAAACCAATAGGTCCACTTCGTACTTATTTTTTTGTTTGTACTAGTCCGGTACCGGCTTACAATGATATGAGACCATCTTGGATGCAACCCCTATCGAAAGCATTCAGAATCATGAAACTCAATCCTCCTTTGTGCGCGAAAAAAGTATACGAGAGACACCTTTTATATTTTTACAATCGACCAATAGATGGTGCTTTTGACATATGTAATAACTATATTCTTAAAGTTTGACATTTGTCAATGAGAAATCCGCGATAGCTTAGAAATTGAGTCAGTAGTTTGTTGATAGTGACAGTTTTAAGACAGTGAGGTAAAATAATGGAGATTACTCGCGAAGGGTTTCGTTGGATGAGTTTTTACGATTATAAAAAAGGCTTAACTCCACAAGAATGCATTATATCGCTTCGGTCAACTTTTGAACCATCAGAGAAGACAGTTTACAATTGGTTTGCAGAATTTCGTCTTGGTCGTGTCTCAGTGAGTGATGAATCACGTAAAGTTCGACCAAAAACTGTTGTGATTCCAAAAAACATCGATGCTGTGCGGAAAATGATTGACATGTGACTTACAGTGAGGTAGAGGCATCTCTTGGCATATCGCAGACTGCAATACTTTCGATTTTACTTGAACATTTATTTATAAAAAAAATATGTTCCAGATGGATTCCACATAACTTGATCGAAGCACAGAAAGCAGCTCGTGTTAATTGGTGTAAAGAGATGCGCAAAAAATTCGACGTAGGAACCGCAGAATCCGTATACAACACCGTTACAAGTGACGAAACATGAATATATGCGTATGAGTCGGAAACCAAGCAACAATCCACTGTATGGGTTTTCCGAGACGAACCGAATCCCACAAAAGTTGTTCGTGCAAGGAGCAAAATGATCGCTTGTTTCTTCGGCTATACAGGATACATCGCATTCCTTTAGAGGATTGAAAAACTGTTAACGCTGAATGGTATACAGTAATTTGTTTGCCAAAAGTTATAGACGAAATCAGGAAGAACAACCGAAACGTCGCATTGTTCTTCATCACGACAATGCGACAATGCCATACAGCACGTCTAACAGTTGACTATTTGTAGGAAAAGAGTGTTGAAATAAAGTTTCATTGTCCATATTCACCTGACTTGTCGCCGAATGATTTTTTTTGTTCTCAACTGTAAAACAAAAAATGCGTGGATAGCGATTTTCAAAACCTCAAGAAGCAGTCGAAGCCTTTGAAAACCATGTTTCTGAGATACAACCTTCAGAGTGGAAAAAATGTTTTGAGAACTGGTTCGCAGGCATGCAAAAGTCTATAGACCATAAAGGCGAATATTTTGAAAAATAATAAAATACTTTCTTCCCAGATTTTGTAAAAATATAAAAGGTGACCCTCGTATGACGAATTGATAATCTCCTCTTTTTTGGAAGTCTCTTAAAAAATAAAGCCTTGTTTAGAGACTCCTAGTTCTGTATCCTAAAATTTAAACGGGAAACTTCCAACAACAAACAATACTATATACTTTATGCAGTTACATAGAAATGGTTTGGATTATAATAATCATATTCATTTTATTTAATTATTTATGTTTTTTACATTTATTTTATCTTTGTTCCGTCACTGCAATAATAAATTACAAATAGCGTTTAGAATTATTAATATATTTAATACTTTGGAAAACAATAATTATCCATCCACACTATATAATAGAATAATAAAACAAAGAGTACAAAAAATGTTAAATTACTAACAATATAGAGTTAATAAACAACCAATATCAATACCGTATGTGCCTCAACTATCTGAAAAATTAAACAAATTTTTGAGAAAAAAGTATATCATTATTGCTCACAAAAATTACAATAATTTAGTTTTCACTAAAACAAAATTAAAAGCAGCCATTCCATGGGAAAGAAAAAACATGTAGTTTATAGCATACCATGTATTGATTGTAGTCTTGTTTAATATTCAATTATTAAATATTCAAAAAACATCGCAGCTTTAAAAAAAAAACACGAAACTAAAAATAACTAAACTTTCAATTATAAAGAAGCTAAAATATTGAAAACCAAAACATATTACTATGCAATATCAGTATTAGAATTAATTCATATTAAAAAACATGAAGAAAATGACCATCATGAAATTTCAAATCTTTCAAAATTATATTTCCCAATTATATGGCAAATAACATAAAAAAGCAAAATTGAATTTCAATATAAACACTTAAATATTTTAAAGCCCTCCCACTATGAAACCATCAAATTACAGGCAAGGACAAAACACAAATTTTAAAATATACTTTAGGTCTCCTAAAATTCAGTCTATTTCCTTATGTAGAAAGTGCAAGTGACACATTATATGTTAAATAAAATAGTTCAAACTATAAGTATCATAAAATATATAAATAAATTTATATTTACGAAAAACATCTAGTATTGTGAACAATTATTCTGATGAAGACGATAATAAAAATCTAAACGCTAAAATGAGCATTTTTATTTGATGAATAGATCTCAAACCGAATTCCAAGAAATAATTAACCATTTATAATTAAGAAAACGGCTAAGAAAAATATAAAACAAAATTATATATATATGTATATATATATATATATATATATATATATATATATATATATATATATATCTATATATATATATATATATATATATATTAACGTAACTTAATAAATACATATATTTTTAGTATGTTTATGACCGGTAGGATTGTGTTATAACACATTTAAGACAATGTTTTTTTTTTCATTGAGACTGAAACTTAAGGATTACAATACGATTCAATCAGTGTTTCAGATACAGCCTAAAGCATAGAAAATTATATTAAACGAGATGGCCCAGGTAACGTAAAACTGGTTACAAAAATATCCAAGAGCATTAAAGTGACATTTTGATGGTCAAATTTAAATTATTTAGACCATAAACTGCGGTGAGCACTAGAACAGATGTGTTCTGAATCAAACATTAAGATGCACAAAATATGAGGTAGTTTTTATTAAGTGCTCTGATTTTTTTAAACCTTAAATTTTATAGACCATTTAAGGCAATTGTATTTTTTATAGGTATATACATACGTACATTGGTATTTTCCAAATAAATTTCATGAATTTCTGGATGGAAAATTATCAATTATTTGTTACATATATTCTTGTAGTATCCATCGCGCTAGGAGAATATGTGTGTATCGTCATTTAAATATTAATCTAGATAAATAAATTCTAAACTTGTTATTTTACACGAGATCTAGGATTACCTAAACTCAAAATTAACGTACCACTCAATTTTTCTGATATATTTTCTATAATTTTTGTATTTTCGAAAAATTCTTGATATTTTATCTAAACATAATCCAGTAGTTTCATCTCACTGCTAAGTAATTTTGACATTTCTGGTGAAAAAAACCTAAAGTTAATGTCAAGTTTTCTTAAACAGATTTTCTTGAGTCGTTGAAGTTACAGTGCAACCATCATTTAAGTTTTAATTACGAGTTTGTTAATTTTTTTGCGTGTATAGAATTTAAGTTAACAGAGATTAAATAAAAAAATCATGAACCGACCACGTCATTTAACCAATGATGAATGTGTAAGAGCTTCAACTTTGTTAGAAGAAAGCCGTACAAAACGTTATGTAGCTAATTTGCTGGGCGTTAAGTGCCCTTTACACTATGTGATTTATCACATGATTTTGCACATGATTTTATCACAAGCAAGAATTTTGCTGTTTACACTATGTGTTTTAACATACAAAGTTACTCATGAGGCCAGTCACAAAGAAAATAAATCGAATCATACGTCCTCATCCAGAATAGAACAGTGTCTATTTTCATGTGAGATTTCGAATGATTGCCGATAATATCATGAATCTGCTTAACCGACATTACACTTTTGAGGTTATACATGGCTAGAAAGGTAAATAAATAATTTTTCTCGAACAAATTATCTGTATCGTCCAGCAATAAATATTGGAACACACTGAAGTTATTTTTCTACTTTGTAGGTTGAGTGGACTCAAGAAATCACGCGTAATCTCATAGAAATGTATGAGACCCATGCATGCTTATATGATAGCAAACATAACTTTTATTCAAATAAGCATGCAAGAAACGATGCACTTTTGGCCATAACAGCTGAACTGCAGAAATCAGATGCTGGGATTCAAGTGGATGATGTAAAAAAGAAAATAACAAATTTAAGGCAACAGTTTTCCCACGAAAAAGCCAAAGTGGGGGCACATCACTCTGGAATGGAAACAGAAGAACTGTATCAGCCCACCGTATGGTGGTATGAGAAACTTCTGTTTCTTACGCCTTATATTAAAACCAGAAAAACTATAAGTACTTTGGACAGTACGGATACATCGGTAAGGATTTGTACATAATGATACTTATAGCTTATTTGCTTGACCAATTTTTTCTGTTTGTGTGACTAGCCAGAAGACGACGCTGTCGAGACAGATTTATCTGAAGAAAATGAAAGGTGTAACAATGACAATGCGTCGCACCCAAAAGAGACGCCAAAAGCCATTTCCAAAAAAAGAAAAATGCATGAAACTGAGCAGGACCCGATTATAAACCAAGCAGTGTCTACATTGAAGGTAAGACTGGCTTGTGATCTTGAGATTTATCTAAAAAGTTTTTCTAACATTACAGACATTGGAAAGTTCAATCAGCAAACAAAAATCTAACTGGGACGTGTTTGCGGAGTATATTGCCAATGAATTGAAAGATATTGACGATGATGACCTCATTAATAACGTGAAGCATGAAATAAATAATATGATTTATGAGGCAAAGAAACAGTGGGCAGTTATCAAAAGAGCCAGGCTAACCGTCCAGCCATTGCAGCCATTGGATATTATAACTATACCTTTTAATGAAGCCAACATGTAAAACTCCTTTTCATATTTTGATAAAATTTATTTGTGTTAATACATACATTTGTTTTGACAATTTTTGTAGGATTACTTAGGATGAGAAAATAAAGATTTTCATTAAAAATTGAAGCGTTTTATTGCCTCCCACTGCCAAGGTACAAAACCTTCATTATTAAAATAACTTATCAATTTCTTTCGGATAGCTATCGCTTGATCAGCAGATCTGTTGATGTTACATCTATCTACTAAATTTGTCATGTACACATTGCTTCGCCAATCACCTTCAGTTAGTGTTACAGTATTTGTGTTTTCACAGTCAATACCATTTAAATAGAATTTTTTTCCATCTTTTTCTTTAATATAATTATGAAGAGCACAACAGGCTAATGTGATATCTTGAACTTTGTCAACATTCAAATTTATATCTTTTTGTAATATTTGAAATCGATTGCACAGTATTCCAAAAGCATTTTCTACAACTCGTCTAGCCCGGCTTAGCCTATAATTAAAAACTTTTTCAGCCTCATTAGTTCTTTGTCCAGTAGGTTTCATTATACGGTTGGATAACCTAAAAGCGTCATCTGCGACAATAACATATGGAACTGTTGTGGTAGATTTGGGCAAAATAGCATCTTCGGGAAAATTAAGTAAATTTCTCTCTACAGCCCTACATAATGAACTATTATTATAAACACCTCCATCACTAGCACGACCGTTACAACCTACATCCACATATAGAAAGTTATAGTCTGCATCTACTAGCGCCATCAAAATAATACTATGAAATTGTTTGTAATTAAAATAGAAAGAACCATCCACTTTGTTTGCCCGAAATGCTACATGCTTTCCATCGAGAGCACCCAAGCAATTGGGGAAATTCCACTCTTTGTAAAACCTATTAGCGATTTTTAACCAGGCATCTGTTGTAGTTGGTGTCTTCAGGTATTTAGCTTTTAAAACAGTATAAATAGCAGTCACTGTTTCGGGAATTATAGTTGAAAGTGAGGGGACAGAAATGCGGAACGAATAATGTAAACTTTGGTATGTTTCTCCACTTGCTAAGAATCTTAAGGTGACTAATAATCTATAAAAATTGAAATAAAAGAATTATTAGCTACTTTAACTAGCTTTACAAACGTATTTACCTTGTTTTGGTTGATATGCACTCGCGGAGATTAGTATCTTGATGTTTTATTAATGGTTCCACCATTTTCAATAAATTATCAAACGAGTTCCATGACAAACGACAAAAGTTTTTAAAACTTATTGGATCTTCATATTTTATTTCTTTGAATAACAGATTTGACATGCCTCGACCGTAGTCTCGCCTTTGCAGCCACTTGCGGCTCCAAAGTCTTCTTTTTTTCTTGACTTTTTCTACTAAATTACCCCGTTGTTGTCTTTTTTGGACCAATATGATGCAGATAGACGTTGTAATAAAAAAATACTCGTTTGGAATCATTTTTCTAAAAGCAGCTTCCTTGCTCAGGCGCGAAGTTTCAGCCATAACAAACAACTGCACATCTAACCTCAAACCCTACAGTTTTGACGTTTACTAATTTCAAATCACAGAGAAACCAAGCAAGCAAGTCACACAGTGTAAACGTAAAATGGCCAAAATCACACGGGCCCGACTGAGACCATCATATCATACGAATTTTATGTGAGCAAATCATGTGCAAAATCATGTGTTAAATCACATAGTGTAAAGGGCACTTTAATCATCCGACAGTCAGTCGATTGGTTAGAAGACCTAGGGAAACCAGATCGCACTCGAGAAGACATGGACAAGCTAGAAGACGACTCACAAATGCGAGAGATGATCGTTTTTTGTAACTGGAAGCTTTCAGTAATAGGCGAATAATAAGCACAGAACTCTCAGTGACCAGCTTGAAGCGATCAGAAATATCAGAGTTTCTGCATTAACTGTAAGGAAGAGGTAGAAGGAAGTTAGGTTGAATAGTAGGAGGCCTGCAGTTGGATCATTACTAACCGCAGCACACAGAGTACAACGTTTGAGATTTACCAGAAATCATGCAGATTGTACAATTGACGATTTGAAGCGAGTTTTGTTTTCGGACGAGACTAGTATAAAATTGCCAGATGTTCGCGAAAGAGTATGGCGAAGAACTGAAGAAAGATAGCATGACTGCCCAATCTCTCAAAGAAAGCCCTGAAGAGCTATTTGCTTTAACGCCTGTACAGAGTTAATTCTTATTCACCAAAGGTCAATGAATGCTGAACACTACCTCTAGAACATTATTCAGGACCATTTAATGCCTTTTGCACTATTTATAGGGAACAATTTCATTTTCAAGCAGGATAATGCGAGGCCCCGTATCGCTAGACAAGTTTTGGATTACTTATAAGTGGTCAATATTCAAATTATGGACTGGCCACCACAAAGTCCAGATTTAAATCCAATAAAGCACGTATAGGATACTCTAAAAGGATCAGTAAGGTGTCATTTACTACCTTCTATTAATCTCCAGGAATTGGAATAAGCCGTTTTTTTCGAGTGGGATAATATTCCCAAGAAGTAATCTAAAATTTGATAGTGAACTTGCCACAGCGAATACAAGCAGTTATCAGAGCTAGGGAAAGTGTCACGCGTTATTAACTTTTATTCCTTCGTTCCATTTTGTTTTTAGATTTTCAATAATATAGTTTTGTTTCTGAAATTGTAATTGAATGTATATTATACTTTTTTATGTTTCCATTAAACAAATTTATAATTATCTACAGTTAAATTGGTATTTGATGATGTTAAAAATTAATTCACCAATAGAACAATTTTATAAAAGTTATAACGAATTATTTGAGTCGTGCGTTAATTTTGAACCCGAGCTTATTTATAAATTCATCAGAAGAAATAGATTTGCACATGCTCTAATGAAAGTGATTTGCTTTGAAGTAAAATAAAGCCGTTGGTGAGACTGGTTCCTCTCTAGTAAATAACTATATGCTTAAAAGAATATGTAAATTTAACGTAGCAATAATAAATGTAGTAACAATATTGTCATTTTTCCAAGTCACAAAACTGTTTTGTCTTCTTTTATAATTTTATAGCTAATAAATCATTACTAAACTGCCAAGTTTTCCGCAAAGTGAAGTTTTCTGCAGAGTGAAGTGAAGTTCATGTGGATGTGTTCATAATTTCTGTTATTATCGATGACATTACCTATTAGTTATTGATGATAATATTCTGCAATTTCCTATTTTGGATGTCAGTATGGAAGATTGTCAAATTAATTCTGTCGGTATGGATGGTGTATCTTATTGAGTTTCTATAAAAAGTATTCCTAATGCTACTACTAAGTACACGCTGAAAGTATTTCTACATAGGTATTTCTACATAGCAAATATATGCATTAAATATTAATGCATATAAATTTATAGCAAAGAGCTTCATTAGCTCTGTTCTTGTTTATATTTCTGGTTTAAGGATAATTCTTGGCTATTAGGGTCAAACTTGTGAATGCTATTTTAAAATGAATACTGCTAGATGGACCAGAAGAATGGATATTAACAAGAGCACTTTAACACAAGCTGCAAGTATTTTTGAATCGTTATATAAGAAATATTGCTAAGGTCATTTAACCAGAAGTAATATCATGTGGAGCTCTGGAAAATAAGAAAGTAGTACAGTGTAATAAGAAATAATATGAAGAAAGTATATAAAGATCAAACAAATGTTGTAGGTGAAATAATATATGTGAAATTAACAGAAGATGAATTAGAAACTGGAAATTCATCAGTAAACCCATCTGGCTGGGGATAGAAGAGAATGAAAAAATACATCACATTAATAGTAAGCGAATAATGGACTAACACATACATAGATTAAATGAATAAGATGCTAATTTTACGCTATGCAGTTTAAAATGATTGACTTTTAGCTTCTGCGTAAGAGCGTGTATTTCCATAATTTAGAAGAATTTCTTAGTAACATTTTAGGACCGAACTTCTATTACTGGTATAAATTCCTTTTCAGTTCTGCCAAAAAAGAGAAGAAAAGCATAGCGTGAAATGGGTGTCAAAAATGTCGGAAGTATAAAAGTAGAAGATAGTAAAAAAGAAAAATTTAAGTCCAGTGACCCTCCAGATAATGTTTCGATTTTAATAAAGTAGATGTTAATAAAAGCACATAAACTGGAGCAAAACAAGGGGATAGATGAGCATCAGAAACATTAATAATACCCAGAAGAATATTCATATTTGCCATACGTTATCGAATTTACCGATAGACTGAAAAAGATCTTAGGAAAAAGAATATCATTATGGGATACAATACATTTAAGAATAAATAATTATAGGGTCTACCAATAGGAACATGAGGTCTTTCAATGTAGATTGCCTTCATTTTGTAAATGTGATTGACATCTGTCAGTGTGCATTTTAGGTAGTAAAGTTAACCTTTTAATCATCGATGTATATGCCACAACAACGTTCGGAAATTGTAAAAATTTATTACAAAAATGCGGAATCGGCTCGAGCTATGTACATAGCAATACGCCGTATTTTTGGCCGTCACAATAAACCTAGTGAACAAGCTATTCGTGCAATTGCACAGCCCTGCATAAAATTTGTGATGACGTGATTATTGTTTGTTAAGCTCAGTTTTTATATAGCAATAACTAATTAAAATACAGTTGGTCTCTACCACCCACAGATTTTTTTTTGCACAAAAGAAAAAGAAAAAAATATAAAAAAAATCTTATAATAGGCGTTTTAATACATTTTAAAATGAATGTACTACTTCAAATTCTAGGAATTAACCCAAAAATGATTTTCTGTTGTGGTTTTAAAGAAATTTGTTAAATAGGCTCTCATTACCTGATGTAAATCTTTTATTACATGTATTAATTTTGGACAAGATTTCCGGGAATTTTTACCTGCTAAATCCTATTTATTATGCTTCCACTTTATTAGTACTGCGATGAAGGATTTCAAGTTTATCACTCCAAACAAAATGTATATTTTAATGTCATTTACTTCATTATAGCTCTGAGTGTCGATCAGTAAACAAGTAAAATTAATTTGTCTTTAGTGTTGTGCGTGGTATTTGATAAATAAACATTGCTTAAAAATAGGTCTAGTCGGTGTTGCAAAAACAAACCAGATGATTTCTGTTATATTTGTGGATATTTCGTCTTGAAAAAGTTTAAGAGACCAATTGGTGAATTTGTGAAAAATGCATATTATGCTTATTTCAAAATCAAATTAGGAGATCAGATTGGGTACCGCACGTTGTTTGTAAGCTACGTGAAGAAGGTTTAAGACATTGGACCAAAGGGAATACAAAAAGCCTTCCTTTTGGAGAGAAGCGCAAAATCATCATGAAGATTGCTACTTTTGTCTTTGTGATATTAAGGGGCATAATAGAAAAACTTTGAAACATATTTTGTACCCAAACAATATTAAATCAGCTATCAGACCAGTTCCTCACTGTGATCATGTACTTATACCTATACCCCCCAAAGTACTACAAGAAGATATTGAAACCTCTTCAACTTCCGGCTCCGTACAAATGGATAGTGATTTTGAACCATCAACCTCAGGTCAAAGCCAACTTCAGCTATTTTCACAAGCCGAACTGAATGATTTAGTAAGAGATTTGGGACTTTCAAAAGATCTTTCTGAAGTACTGGGGTCTAGGTTGAAACAAAAAAATTTGCTTGTCCCAGAAACTACCTTCAGATCTTTCTTTAGCTGAATATGACAGAAAAACAACCAAGCGAAGCTTTTCTGAAAAACGAAAACGTTTTTTTTAAGAAGCATAAAGAATAAATAACTATTTCTAATAGTTTCTATGTGTATATTTTTGTATTTTTTTTAATATAATATAAAACTAGCTTATAAATGAAATAAATCGTGTGTTTTCTATATTTTTTGATTTTACTGGTTTGAAAAAGAACCTTAAGTGATACAAAAAAAAATAAAAGCAGATTTGAAATCAGCGCTACCCAATTACTAGAAAACAGTTAAAATTTTTAAATCAACATTCAAAGAGTTGAAAAATGCAGGCCTGTGTTATCAATCGTTTCGAAACAAACTTTACTTTGCTCGATGAAAAGACATGCGTTTGTGCAATAATCACCCATAGCAATAATAATATCGCTGCTGTGGAAGCCAGTGTAGCCGAAAATTCGAATTTGTCGGTGTTGCGTCGTTCTCGGGCATACGGACTTTCTGCAATGACAGCGTGGCGTATTTTACGTAAGAATTTAAGACTACATGCGTACAAAATTGTTCTCACACAAGAATTGAAGCCGGCTGATCATCGCATGCGTCGTGTGTTCTCAGATTGGGTATTGGAGTAGCTGGAAAATGATGCCGATTTCTGAAAAAAAATCATGTTTAGTAATAAGGCTCATTTTCGGATGAAGGGGTTCGTTAATAAGCAAAATATGTGCTATTGGGTAGCCGAAAACCCACAAGTGATAAAAGATAAATGTCTTCATCCACAGAAAGTGACTGTTTTGTGCGGCTTGTGGCTCGAGGCATTATTGCACTATATTTCTTTCAAAATGAGGAAGGAAATACTGTCACAGTGAATGGAGAGAGATATCGAGCAATGATAAGACACTTTTTGTGTTCGGAATTGGAACAACTGGATGTGGAGGTTTTGTGGTTTCAACAGGATGGTGCCACATCCTACACTGCAAATGAAACAATCGCCTTATTGGAAGAAAAGCTAGGTGGTTCAATTATTTCACGAAATTGACCTTTCAATTGGCCAGCTCGTTCGTGTGATTTAACTCCTATTGATTTTTTCCTATGGGGTTACGTAAAATCAATGGTTTACTCCAACACACCTCAAACTATTGACGACTTGAAAACAAACATCGAACGGGAAATTCGTTAAATTTAGCCGGATTTACTGGGAAAAGTAATTGAAAATTAGTTTCAGCGATTGCTTGCTTGCACACGAGGAAAAGGTGGACATATACACGATGTCCTATTAAGAACGTAAATTGCACACTCTTAGCTTATAATATATACAAAAATTAGCATTGCACCTTACACATTAAGTTTTTTATTAAAAAATAAAGTTCTCAAGCCCCTATTGGTAGACCCTTTACTTCTATCAATAATGACAAGATTTCTACACTACACACCAAAAATATATAGTAACTTGAATGTCAGTATAGAAAATATAGGGGGCCCTTCATATTGAGCGCCTTTTTTTAAAAATAAATAAAAGCCATAATTTTTATTGATTTTCAGAAACTTTTATTGGTAATTGTAGTATTAGTTGTGGCATTTATACACAAAAAATAATATCTGACAAGTGACCACTTCTTGCTGCTTCACAGCTGTTCACACCCTCGTTATATTTTTTTATTATGTTATGCTATGTTATGTTTCGACATAATTGAAGCTCTATTTCACCAATGACACGAATAATTTCATCCTTTAGTTCAGAAATCGATTGTGGTTTACTCTTATAACCTATTTTCTTTTACGTAACCCCAAAGAAAATAGTCCAACGGTGTTAGATCACATGATCTTGGTGGGCAATTAACATCACAATTTCTTGAAATAATTCTTCCAGGAAATTATTGTCTTAATAAAGCAATTGTTTCATTAGAAAAATGAGGTGTTGCATCATCCTGTTGAAACCGTCTACCTAGATCTAGACTTCCATACTTGCTATCCAGATATTTTCATCTACCTGATCAGCCAAAATAGGGAAATCGCTGGTTAAACCTGTAATGTCCGTCTACTAGATCTAGACTTCCATACTTGCTATCCAGATATTTTCATCTACCTGATCAGCCAAAATAGGGGAATCGCTGGTTAAACCTGTAATGTCTATCTACAACGTTTATGATATAACCATTTAAAACTGCTATTTTAAAGCAAACGAAGCCAACAATATATATTACAAAGTACTTACCTCTCTAATGAATCATTAGAAGAATTATTATAATATACTTTTCTTTTACAATACATCATTTAACAATATTAACAACATTTTCTTCAGCACTTACATGATCTAGTTTCAAGCAGTCAAAGATAGGAAACTTTCATACATCTAAAGGGATATTTTAAATGTTATTCTAGTTGCCTAAATTTGTAATAGAAATCTTGTTCTGTTACTAAAATATATACATGTTTACATCGTTTACAAAACTCAATTTATTTATTATAAACGCTAGATAATTCATCAGCTCATGAACCTCCCTAAAACCTTAAAAGTCTCATGCACATTAAATTAAAGATATAAGTTATTATAAAGAATATATCCTCTTTTAGTTTTACATTTTACAACACTTATTTATATTTATTATCAAATATAAAAGCCTCGTCATATCAATATATATATATATATATATATATACACATAATATTTTCGTGACCTTGGTATGATATGGTAAACTTAATAAGTCGGCGATTAAAAGTCTAGTTTATTACTTCAAAGTATATACACCTAAAACAACCCTACATGTTTCGGCAATGCCTTTGTCAAGGATATAAAAAATATAAAATATATTTTATATTTTTTATATCCTTGACAAAGGCATCATTGCCGAAACATGTAGGGTTGTTTTAAATATATATACTTTGAAGTAATAAACCAGACCTTTAATCGCCGACTTATTAAGTTTACCATATATATATATATATATATATATACATATATAAATAATTATCGTGACCTTTGTTATGTTATGGTAAATTCAATTTGTTGGCGATTTAAGGTCTGGTTTTACTTCAAAATTATATATTTAAAACAGTCCTACATGTTTCGGCAAATGATGCCTTTTTCAAGAAATATAAAATATAAATGACATTATATTAATGTCATACTTATACATTTGTAGTTGCTATGGATAAAATTATTCAAAGATACATTCCAATTTAATAATAATAAATTATGCTTTAGTATTCTAAAATAGATAGACAACAAAAACAGGGAAACGCAAGACATGAGTTATTATTATGTATGCGCCCGTGGAGCGACTTAAAATATTAAGCTGTCGGCATTCGCCTTAAACGAGAAGAAAAACCACGAAAATCTACTCGGACAGCCAGACAAGGATCAAAACGCGGATCTGTCAGTCTGATAAGCAAATATATAGATATTTAAATAACATAAGGTATATAAATATATAACAGCAACATATATTATTATGGTAAATTGCAGATCGTTACATAATTAAGTTATAGTATATACTGCTTAAATTTTTTATATCACTTCTGTTGTTAATTGAATTTTATTCCTGTTTGATACTAATCATTTCTTTAATTTCCCTTTTCATTGTGTGTTGTTCTTTATCAATTATCTGTGTGTTTACAAAATCGAAATGGTGATGGCATTGTGGTTTGTGTGTAGATAAAGCAGTTTTGTATGTTTTAGAGTATTTGATAAAGAACGACACACAATGAAAAGAGAAATTAAAAAAATGATTAGTATTAAACAGGAAAATATTCAATTAACAACAGAAGTGATATAAAAAATTTAAGCAGTATACACTATAACTTAATTATGTAATTTACCATCATAATATATGTTGCTGTTTTATATATATATATATATATATATATATATATATATATATATATCTTATGTTATTTAAATATCTATACATTTGCTTATCATGCTGACAGCTCCGTGTTTTGATTCTTGTCTGGTTGTCCAAGTAGGTTTTCATGGTTTTCCTTCTCGTTTAAGGCGAATGCGGACAGCTTTACATCTTAAGACGCTCCACGGGCGCATACATAATAATAACTCATGTCTTGCTTTTCCCTGTTTTTGTTGTCTATCTATTTTAGGATACTAAGGCATGATTTATTATTATTATATTGGAATGTATCTTTGAATAATTTTATACATAGCAACTACGAATGTATACATATGACATTAATATACTGTCATTTATATTTTATATTCCTTGAAAAAGGCATCATTTGCCGAAACATGTAGGATTGTTTTAAATATATACATTTTGAAGTAAAACGAGACCTTAAATCGCCAACAAATTGAATTTACCATATATGTATAGGTATATATATATATATATATATATATATATATAATCAAAGAAAGAAATCCTTTAGCTTAATATAATAGGTAAAATTGGTGACTTCATATAGTAACGACCGTCTTAACATATTGGAATACTGAATTACCTAACAAAGTATTATTGATCATTAATAGACAATAATTAATACAATTTATGAAAAAAGTAATATATAGAAATACATACGTATCTATAGAATGGTATGGGTGTGTTTCAATAGACAATATTCATTTTAACATATTTACTACAAACTAGAATAATTGTTCTGTGAAACCATGTATACACTTACATTTAAATAAATGAAATTTAAGTGACCTGTTTCATAAAATGTTTACATGCATTGATATATCAATACCAGCAATTTAATTTAATAAAATTAATGTAGGTTGTTCTTACACTTTGTTGTGCCTATTCTAAAGGAGAAGTAGGTGTTCCTTTTATCACATTAGCATGTGGGCATAACATATTAACAAAACACAATAAAATAATGAATTTTGTATGTGAACAGTGTATTTAAAGTTAATAATCTTATTGTGTCCAAAGCTATACTTGACAGTAAATTCGATTCGTTCACCTGCGTTAATATTTCTTTATATGCATATTACAATAAAAAATAACAACATAAACCTATAATTAATTTGTATACATAACGATAATTATCTGTATTACATAAATTCTAGTTCATTCTATGCGGGAATATAGTCCTCTTTTTGCAAAAATTTTCTTATACTCTGTTGTCTTTACCGTTACATCAAGACAGTTATTTCATTTTTATAATTTACTCTACGTTAATAAACAAATCATTTGTTTAATGTGACTATAACTCTTTTGAATGTAATACGAGGTCTATTTGACGGTACCGTATCTTTCAATAGAGGACGCTAGGATCATTAAGATTAATACCTTTTTGACATTTGATAATTAAAAAGTCACCAAAATTGAAGTTGATATATTTAATAGTTATTATTAGAGCTGAGGATGTTTGCGGTACGGCAGGACCGTATGTAGTGCATCCCCACATTTAACTATTTATCTAAATATTCTCTGAAATGATTTGCCGGATCTCATAAATTAATAGAGTGATATTTTAGTATGCACTGGATATTGTTATTATACAAAATCATAATAGCCATTTGTATTTATGGATCATAAATAATAATACGCATGTATTTGTATTTGGTTGTGAATTCAATTTAAACTTAAAACGAATCGTAATATTTTAACGACAAGCCGTCCTTACAATACATGCATTCGAGACAAAGTGTGCAACTCTACGAATAACTTCCATAATTGATCGAAAATGGACATTTTGGAGCTGAAGTAAAGCCCCTATTCTTAGAAAATTTTATTACTGTCGTTAAGAACTATTATTATAAACAAAAAAGCCTTTTATTAGTGTTGAAGTTTTAGTTTCATTGAATTTCCATGTTGTAAGTAGTCAATTGTAAAGTGTTCATTCACAATATTCTAAAACAAGGTGTAAATTTAACTAAAATCCAGAAAAACACAAACACATAAACACATTATATATATTATATAATATATGCAAAATATGTGCTGCCAGGCTTTGAAAGGCTGTGTGACAAGATTTTAATAAATCGAGGTTTCTTTTGTTTTCGTAGCTTTTATTGCATTTGGTTATAAAAATAATATAATAAATAGTAATAAACACAGCTTCTAATCTAGTAATATATTATCAGAATGTGTTTTTCTGGATTTTAGTTAAATTTACACCTTGTTTTAGAATATTGTGAATGAACACTTTACAATTGACTACTTACAACATGGAAATTCAATGAAACTAAAACTTCAACACTAATAAAAGGCCTTTGTTGTTTATAATAATAGTTCTTAACGACAGTAATAAAATTTTCTAAGAATAGGGGCTTTACTTCAGCTCCAAAATGTCCATTTTCGATCAATTATGGAAGTTATTCGTAGAGTTGCACACTTTGTCTCGAATGCATGTATTGTAAGGACGGCTTGTCGTTAAAATATTACGATTCGTTTTAAGTTTAAATTGAATTCACAAGCAAATACAAATACATGCGTATTGTTATTTATGATCCATAAATACAAATGGCTATTATGATTTTGTATAATAACAATATCCAGTGCATACTAAAATATCACTCTATTAATTTATGAGATCCGGCAAATCATTTCAGAGAATATTTAGATAAATAGTTAAATGTGGGGATGCACTACATACGGTCCTGCCGTACCGCAAACATCCTCAGCTCTAGTTATTATTACAAGGAAATTTCCTGTCTTGATATACTGCTTTTTGTATGGAAAAAAACATTAAAAAATGAAGACAAGTTAAAAAAAGGTGATTTTGATTATTTGCATGGAATGGTTCAAAAGTGGTTCACTGCATTTCATTCTTTTCACACGAGCACGGATGACATTCACGACCCAGGATCTTCGTTTAAAGTGACTTCTGGGAAAATGATTAATAAAGCCCGTGAAAGATCGCGGATTAAAAGCGCTTGAAATCTCGGAGTTTAAATTGTAAATATCTCTATCGAACATGTGTTCCATATCTTACAATATTTGAATATGAAAAATTTATCGGTAAACTAGATGCCGCATTTATTGCCAGACCACCAAAAACGAAATCACGTGATAATTTTAACGGAATGTTTGAATATGTACAAGCGCAATTTAAGTGAGTTTTCGCGGCGTTTCATAACTATGGGTGGAATCCATCAATTCACAACAGAAATGGAAGGACAATCGAAATAACGATATTCGTTGGTGAATACACACTAAAGAAGGCAAAAGTGTTTTCATTTGCTAGAAGGGTTATGGGTACCTAAGGTGTTTTAGAATATGCGTCGCGTAATTTATACATCGAGTATTTGGAAAAGGGAAAAATGATCGCAGACTCGTATTACACTAATTTATTGCTCCATTTCAATGTTGAGTTAGAGAATAAAATTACCTAATTTGGCGAAGAAAATAGTGTTGATTAATCATCATAACATACCAGCTCATTCTGCAATCGTAACTGCCAAATTGATCGAATTACTGGCTTGTCACCAATATTTAAAATTTTCGGAATATGTTTCATCGTTTCAATACGGTACAGCAGGCGCGGCTCGTGATGACGTATTTTGGTTTGCAGTACAATGATACGAGTGCCTCGTGTGTTTTCGGTGTTTACTAAGCAAACGTTACAGTTAGTACACGAGAATACACGAAGCACTCGGATCATTGTACTGCAAACCAAAATACGTCATCACGAGCCGCGCCTGCGGTACAGCTACAGCATCTGATCAAATACCTAGAAATCAATTTAGAAAAGAATAAGATTATGTCAGAACCAACCAATAGTAACCATAGAAAGCCGTAAGAATGTATATCAATTTATATATTACATAATATAATATGGTTGATTTTGATTCTATGCGATTTTCCCTAATATCCTGTCCAACATTTTTGAGTTAGCTTGAGATTTATTTTTCTATGTTTCCAATCGTTTTACCGGTTTCTAGGTGCATAAACCTGTCCAACTGTACTATTAATAGAATCGTCTACGCATGATATAAACTGATATAAACTACTGGTTATAGATCTCTTTATAAGCAACACATTCTGTTGAAACATAATAGTAACAGCGTCCCAAATATATCAGGGATGACTTATTTTACTAATTTATTGACTAACGAACATTTATAAAATGGTTCCGAATTCTAAAACTGATTGAAGTTGTTACTTTGTGATAATTAATCATGTTAATTGACTACACATGAAAACACTACAACCACTATATTTATTAGTCTTGCGAGTATATAGGCTCGACGTCAAATATGAGGTGCTACCCAGAAATTCCCGGAATATGAAATAAAAAACAAAATAAATTGTTCTTACAACTTATTCACTACCATCCCCTTCAAAGTACTCTCCTTCCACATGAAATCACCGATCCTAGCGACTTGTCCATGACCGTAAACAGTGCTGGGTGTCTTCGCGTGTTAACGTGTTCAACACTGCCGGAGATTCGGTCTGAATCTCCTCAATCATCTCCAAACGACACCAGTTGAGCTTCAGTTTCAACTTTGGAAACAAGAAGACGTCATAAAGGGCAAGATTCGGGGGGTTGAGAGTTTGGAGTAGTACTGCTCTCTTAGTTGAGGCTTCAAGGGACGTATGCGTTGATGAATTGAAGAACAGCGTCTGTGAGCTATGGTAGGAGAAATTATTTGCGCACGATGCCATCAGCGTCAAAGAAATAAATTAACATTGATTTCAAGTTGCTTTGAATTTGTGTTTTCTTCCGTCACGGTGTTTTTCACTGCGATGACTGCTACTTTGTTTCGGGATCATACCCGTATCATGATTCATCGCCAGTAATGATTCTGGTATTGCAGTTCACATCCCTTTCGGCAGTTTCTTTTACCTCTACGCATACATGAACACGGTGCCATTTTTCTTTAATACTGAGAAAACTTGGCACAAACTTCACAGCAATACGCCGCTTGTTGAATGCGCCGGACAGAATACGCTGAAAAACACCATCCGACAAGCCGACAATTTTGCAAATGTCATTAATTGTTCTCCTTTGGTCTTGCTGGGTACGCCCTTTTTCTACATTTTCTGGTGTTTTTTCCGTTGATGGACGACTGGAACGCCCATCATCATCAATATATTCATTTTTAAAACGGTTGTACCCCTCGTAAGTTTGTGCCTGGCTTAAAGCATCGTCATCAAACGCTCGTTTAAGTATTTTCGGAGTTTCCGCTGTCGTTTTGACAAATTTGAAGTAGAATTTGATGCTTTTCTCTTTCACATCAGACACTGCAGTGTCGCAGAAAAATGTATACCAAATATAAACACAATAACTATTTGTCACAATCTAGCAAAGTACCGTTTGATAAACTGGCTCTGTATAGACATAGTTTACACCATCTAGGGCTACAGAGCTGTACTACCATCCCTTCGCGTGTCACATTAAAAATCTGGGAAGTTCTGGGTAGCGTCTCGTAGGTTCGATATCAAATGGGTCATTCTCAAACCACGATGATCTTGTTACCAAATAAAAAGGTATATACACCTACTTGTATCTTTTTGTTCTGACTTATTCTGTTTTGTCTACCGTATTGTAATGTTTTTGTTTTTCTGGGGGTTCTAAATAAAACTAACGGTAATTTAAACACACACTATATTAACAATAAAAACCGTATAAACTAAATAAACAACTTAAAACTACAACTAACTATAACGATATTTATTTACATAGAATTTATATCAATGTTTATTTATTACAATATCAACTCGACGCAGCGACTACCCGTTGAATGGTTTAAATTCCTCATGAGTGTTATTTATATTTCCGGGAAAACTTCTCGAATATTCAGGAACCTCTGTCTAGATTTTTTCCGATGCATCTACATCTTTCGAGATGATGCCAGGCCGGACGCATCGTCGGATGATTCGTCATAGTATGAAACTCTTGTGTAATTAAGTTAAATGTTTCGGCTTCTAATGCCTTCTATTATTATATTGTCTGTCATATCTAGAATTATATTTTACTGGCAACGATTTTTTAATTAGTTGATGAAGATAAAGACTTGGTTTTGTGTATTTATGTTGTTACCCATACTTAACACTGAGTTTTTCCGACGATTTTACAAAACTTGGAATAATTCACATAACAAAGGTCACTTTACAATTATGAGACCTTTTATGCTAAAAATTCAGGTTTGATTTTGCTTTTAATCCTAGAAATTTGAGCGTTTTTCTATCTCAGAGAAGCTCCAATATATCAGTACATACAGTTTGATTATTGGATTCTATATTAATTTATTACCATAAATGTATACTCAAATTGCTTCTTCTAGATTTTAATATCACTTTATTCGTCGAAAATTAATCTTTAATTTTCATGGAAAGTTCTAAATTTTTTTTTCACTTTGTTAAATACGAGGAATATTTTTTTAAATTTTAAAAGTTTTTGAATAAGCAGAAAAATACTGTAAATATCATCAAAATATGTTTATTTCCACATTATACATATTGCTATGGCTTTTTCCCCGCAACATTTAGTGAAAAACATTATTTAATATTAAATTATATTTTCCAATAACCCTGTATATTGTATGAACATTGATGTTAGTTTGACTTGATTTATTTTGAGATGTGGTTGGACGTCGGTTCCTATTTCCGTTTAGACACGTTCTGATATCTAAATAAGAGAGTCCTGTATTGGGAGATAAAATCTTTTTTACCTTTCATTTCAATTAAAGTCGGTTTTTGTTTTTTGAATTCATTGTGTTTTGTGATTGCTTTTCTCAAATTTTTAACAAATTTATACGAGTGTGTATACTTCGTATTTTGAATTTATTACTCTCTTATTTGCACGTGTTCCCCATTGATATATGAGATAAAAAACCTACGTAAGTTTTATTTCGCGGTTATATTTATTATATTAATATCTCTTTATTGTATGCATTTTATTGTATATCGATTGTATGTATTTTTCTATATTTTATATTAGTTAAATATAGATGACAAAGATATAATTTTTCGTGTCTAGTAATTTTTTTTGGGTAACGATAAAATGCTAGAACGTTTGATTTTCAAGGTTGGTTTTTATATCTGTGGTATCGCGCAGGTCTTTGTAAGATATTTCTGATTCGACAGTTTGTTTTCGGTTTACATTTTGAGTTTATTCTGGTGAGATAGAGAAAAATATCTTTGGAATTTATTAGATATTATTCTTGCTCGCGAGTTATCAGAGGATGTTTAAATTTGCTGAGCTGTAATTTTCAGCAAATTAAGTTTACCTCTATGTGTAATTGTAATACACACGTCTTTATACTTCATAAAGATTTATTTTTTTATTTTTTTTAATAAGCTTTAGTTTGGAAACTGTGACTTTATTATTACCTTTGTGTGAATTATTGATTTTGGCGCCCAGTATTTTTGTAGAAGAGAAGTACCACTTTTTCCATTGTAAACCCTGAGAGGAAAGCTGTTTTATAAAAGAAAAGTAACCGATAGAGCATTAAAGTTGGACAGTGTTCTGGTGAATAGTGGTTCAGTCAATTACGCACTAACTATTCATAGCAATATGTACTTTCATCTTCTTTTCTACATAATCTTCATTTCTGTTCAAGTATTTGTCATAACATTCAACAAGTTTTTGAATTCCGATGTCAAAGAAATCTGCCGCCTGTGAAGAAGCCCAATCCATGACTGTAGTTTCAATTCTTAGTCGTCGTTGAACCGCTGACCATCAAGGAACAAGTCTCAAAACAAGCGATAATGACTGGGTGCAAGGTCTGGACTGTAAGGTGGATGTTCCAGTTGTACCCTGTCTATCATAGCTTTCTTTAAGCTATGATAGACAGGGTGCTATTTATACAAATTGGTACAATAAACCCACAGTTTCTTTTCGATATATGAATTACCACTCAAATGCACCTACAGTATTCAATAAAATGATTATAAATAATCTCACTGATAGAGCAGTAAAACTATCACATACTCAAAACAGAAAAGATAACATCGAGACAATTAAAACGATCTTAACAGATAATAACTATCCACCACAACTTATAGACCAAACAATTAAAAAAAGAATCTACCAAATATACAACACTACAGGCTACTAATAACAATTTAAACAATGAACCAACATATATCATATATCAAACGATATATCATATGTTCCAATATTATCAGAAAAATTAAATATACTTTAAAAAAATATGATATAGCTGCAACATCTATTTTCTAAACTAAAACCCAAAATAGAAAAAAATCGACAAAACACATGTCATCTATAAAATACTATGTTGCGACTGCGATAGCTACTACATAGGCCAAACTAAACAATATTTATACAAAAAAATACAAGACTACAAATACTCTAAAACAGGCAAAACTGCTTTATTTACATACAAACTACAACGCAATCACCATTTCGATTTTGAAAACACACAGATAATCGATAAAGAACAACACGCAATGAAAAGGGAAATTAAAGAAATGATTAATATTAAACAGGAAAAAAATTCAGTTAACAACAGAAGTGATATAAGAAATCTAAGCAGTATATATTATAAGCTAATAATGTAACGATCAGCAATTTACCATTATAATATATATTGCTGTTATATGAATATATATCATATGTTATTTAATAACTGTACATTGGCTTATCTTGCTGGCAGTTCCGTGTTTGGATCCCTGACTGGCTGTCCGAGTAGGTTTTCGTGGTTTTCCTTCTCGTTTAAGGCAAATGCCGACAGCTTAACATCTTAAGCCGCTTCACGGGTGCATACATAATAATAACTCATGGCTTGCTATTCCCCCGTTTTTGTTGTCTAACTGTTTAGAGAATGCCAAGGCATTATTTATTATTATTGAACTTGAATGTATCTTTGAATAATTTTATCCATGACAACTACAGATGTATAGTATACCATTAATATACTGTCATTTAAATTTTTTATTTCTTTGAAAAAGTCATCGTATTCTGAAACATGTAAGATTGGTTTAAATATATATATATATATATATATATATATTGAAGTAAAACGAGACCTTAAATCGCCAACTAATTGAATCTACCATATATATATATATATATATATATATATATATATATATATATATATATATATACTTACAAAGTACTTAATTAAAATTTGGTGAACATATACTCTAGGAATTACTTAAGCTATTATTTTAATTGCTAAAATGCCACGTGTACGTGTACATATGTATGTATTACACTCCTATAGATAGAAATCTGTTTCACAAACAAAACGAAACAAGAATACTGAAACTCGAACGTTAAAATACAATAAAACTAGTTTATATTTCATAAGAATGCGCTTGAGTACCTCCAGTAATTATAGGTATTCGAAGAGAAATGTCCCCTTATTGAACGTTTGTCAGCGGTTGATTGCCACAATTTCTGCGCTGACGGTGATTTTCTGCGGATGATTTTCCTCGATGCCGGTACTGAACGTCAGAATGCGATGCCTTTTATTGCAAATAGTGAAAAGACACAACAGATGGGATGTAAATTTGAGTCAAGTCGTGCATTGTGAGAGTTGACGGAGGTGTGGTTGCGACCAGCCCCGATAACCAGTTCCTAATCGCCGAAGAGCGACGTGCATAATGCGACAGACGCTAGAGCTGTTCACCGTATACTAACAACAATCTGCCCGAGCACTTCACGGCGACATGGAGATGTGTCTTCGACTGTATCTACTTCAAGAGGCCCACACACACACGCGCTAGTCTCAATAAGAAAACCACCTCACGGGAAAAGGATGTATCCATACGTTTTGACTTGTCACCTATGCAGAGGAGGTGACAATAATCCAATTAGAACGATTTCTTTAAATTTGTTTCATTTTACTTTTTTAATTTTATTTTCGAGAAGGTTCTGCTCTTCGATATTGGCAAATATGGAATAATATTGTCAAAATAATTTTATAATTGCTAATATTAAATTTTAGGCCCTCGCGATATTTACTACATAATCTAAGCTTCTTTGGTATATTTCTCGATAGATGGTGCCCTGTTAATCTAGTGGTGGAAAATTTATTATGTTCGTTTGGGAATATTACAAGTAACTTTTGCGTTTGGATCATCTGTTTTACAACGAGAAAGGTGGATTAAATAAGAGTCAGAGATACTTAAAATTGACTCAAGAAAATACTATTTAAAACTGAGGTTGAAATGAATATTCTCTGGCATTATTTGTAACAGTCCAAACTCAATATTAGTCTAATGAAAAATTCGTGAAAAGTCACGAAATGCATCCACACAAAGGAATGTGTGAATGCATTTCGCTCTTATTGGAGCTTGTCAACACACAGTATCCTGGATATAGACATGACTTCCACTTCTATACTTCGCGTGTATATCTAATATAATCTTACTTTACATGTACAAACTTAGTTTGTCGAAATGTAGAAATTAACGCAACACGTCAGGCGACAATTACATGTATAGTGAGGTTTAATACTCATTAGTTCTCATTTGCATTAAGTTCAATATATTAACTATATATATGCAAGGTATAGAAGTGGAAGTCGTGTTTGTCTCCAGGATACTGTATGTTAGCAAGCTCCAATAAGAGCGAAATGCATCCACACATTCCGGGATAGATGTGACTTCTCAGGAGTTTTCCATTATCTTAACAACCAGGAAGCTGGCTTCGCGACGTGTAGCGTTCTGCAAAATTAGTTTTGCAAAATGTAGAAATTAACGCAATACATTAGGTGATATTTACATGTAAAGTGAGATTTAATACTCATTAATTCTCATTTGCAGTAAGTTTAATATATTGAATATTAGTGGATTGAAAGTTTGGTTAACATCACATCATCGACTTTTCGATTATACTTGATTTGCCGTAAATTCGTCCTTTTTCTTTTTATTCTGATCAAAGCTAATGCATCTATACTTTTCTCACTTCCTCCTCCTTCCACCTCTTATCGAATTTACATTTAAATAAATAAAACTTGAGGAAAATAGTGCGCTCATTCCTGCTAAAATTTGGTATTTTAGGTTCATTTGATTTTGGAAATTAAAATTTTATGGTAAATTCTGGACAAAATATTGTTTGACATGCATTCTCTTTAATGGAAAATTAGTTATTAAATTAATTATTTTGACACGTAAATTTTGTTTATTAATAGTCGAGTAATATTTCTAATGAATTTATTTTAATATAGGGTTTCCCAGAACTCGTGCCCCAGAGAAAAAAAGAGAAATCATCATAATAAATAATGTCAAGGAAAAAATTTCGTATCTTGAACGGCATTCAAGATAAGAACATTTTATTTAACAAATCAGAGCGTTGCAAGCCATCCAGAAGGATTTTAATAATTGTTGCTCGGTTACGTATTTTGTTAGGTTGTCAATAAATTGGTCGACTATGGATGGAACTTTTGAGAAACGTCAGTGTCAACGTTTCTTTCAAATCACTTTAGTACCGCCGTTGTGCTCAGCTCTTTTATTATGTATACTGACGCGGATTATGTGGAAATGTTGATAATTTAAGGAGAATGTAGACGGAATGCTGGTGGGACAGCAAGCATTTATACCAAACGCTTTCCTAATAGGAGTCATCCATATTACAAAATGATCTTCAGGACTATTGCACGAACAATCGAGACGGGCCAAATTTTACATATTAGAAAGAAGATTGGTGGTGGCCCCAGGACTGTTGAAAACGAAGAGGCTATTTCAAATGCCTTTGAAGAAAGTTGCAGCTAGAAGTTTACCCTGCCAGACGGGACTTCTGTACATGGCTTTGATATCAAGAAGAAAACAATCCTAATTTTTTTATCTCGGATTTTGTTTACTGATAAATCAATTTTTAGCAGAGAAGGATGCTACAATGCGCTTAATTGGTACATCTGGGCAGAAGAAAATCCACATGCTTTATTTTAAAGAGAATTTCGGAAACGATTTTCCATAAATGCCGACACGATGGCGCACCAGCACACCAGTCGAGAAATTTTAGTTCAACAGCATTCTGATCGATGGATACGTCGTGGCGGTCCACTACATTGGCCTGCGCGGTCCTCCGATTTAAATCCTCTGGATTTCTTTCATTGGAGCCACGTTAAAAATGTTGCATACAGGCACCCTATTGCTACAGCAGAACAACTCAGGGGTCGCGTTCAGGAAGCCTTTGCTAGAATTACTCCCGAAATGGTTACAAATTCTAAACAGCTTATGCTTGCAAATGAATGGTGGCCATTTAGAGCACTTGCTCTGATTGAATATATTTTTCGTTTTACGATCACTTTTGGCTATGTTGTTTCTGTTATTAGTATTATTAGGTTATATCTTTTCTTCTGTTTTTTTATGAGTTTATAAGTTTACGTATTGTTGTTCGTCCTGGTTTGAAGGAAATTTCGGAATGTGTTTGACCGAAATATATGTTTTGAATACTACACTAGTTTGAATTAATTACTAATATATTTATAAGATAATTATTAATAAATTGAATCTTGGAGTTCCATTAAACCTTAATGCAAATGTATAAATCTGGCCTTAATAGTAAAGACCGAGAAATTGGCTAATACATAAATATATTCTTGAAATGAAATCGCTGAGATATGGGTTGGAACTGATTATTGTTTTTACTTATTTTTACAGTGATAGTTTCGTCCCCGCCGGGTACGAGGGAGAGAGAAAACAACTAAAATAATTATAATGAAATTGCGATGCAAATAATTTACCCTTCTTCAAGGAAAGGTATATGATGTACTTTACCAAAGTCATAAATTGATTAAAATAAACAATATGCACATGCACCCTTAATTATAATACTGGCAAATAAAATAAATATTAAATACTAAATACAAACAATACAATTGTTACAGGTATTGAATTACCTAGTACGTATATTACAATGAACAGCAAGTGGACTAGAGATGACGAACAGTATTTGAAGAATACAGGAAAAATGCAATAAACCGAAATCTCTAAACCTTATCGTAAAAACGATGAATACATTGTAACATGCAATATAATAAATACAATAAATGAAATATAACAATAAAATTTATGCTATTATAAAGGTTTACATTTGCAAATGAACGAATTTACAGAAAGGATTATATCTGTATTGAGTAAAGAGTTTTATGACCGTAGGAAATAAGACAACAAGCAATATAATACCTAACCACTTACGATAATTAACAAATTAGATATTTGGGAAACTCCAAGACCTTTCTATACACTTTACATTTACAAATAGTATAAAATTAAAACCTATGATTTAATATGTAAAATAAATACAACTAAATCTATTTAATTATGTTTAAGTAAAACTGAAATACAAATTAAATCTATATTGGCCGAACACGTGTATTAAAATAAACAAGGTTCTTTTCAGAATCGCCATTTGTAGTTTTATTAAAAAAAATAAAAACAGGTTAATATGATGACGAGTGTAACATCTTGAATGATATCTGCCTTAACCTAATATGTTAATATTGACATTTTGGCAGGCATGTCATTCTGACAGTGTGATAATATAAATAAGCTTAGCAACCGATTTTATATACATTAAGACCTGGACTGATGTCTATGGAATTAGTAGATCTTAAACATCTCACAGCTCTGTTATGCAAACAATTAATATTTCTTTGCTTGGCTTTATGGGATCTAGATTGTCATCGGCATTTGTAATTTTTCTCTGGGACAGGCTGTATAAAGGCTTTGATACTTTGCAATTATATTTATACAATCTTTAACTCTTAAAATAACTAAAATATAATAAAAAAAATTGATAATGGACTGTCTACTCTTTCTCAGGTCATACAAAATTTATTTAGTCAAATACAACGATTTTCTCAGATCTACCAACATCTCTGTTGAGGCTGAATCTGACTCATTGCGGACCAAATGGGTGTGACTCTTGTGGATTGAATTGCTGAAATCCGTGAGTTGTTTCACCATACCCGAGTGTAAGACGGTATACACTGTTTTTTGTTTTTTACTTGCTGGTGATAATTAATAAATGCTAAATACAGTACATGCAATATAAACTTACTTCTTCTTCTTCTTTTGTTTTGGGTTGGACGCCAGCACGTCCAGGCACTTGAACACACTGCTCTTTGTACTATCCCCAATAGATCTCTCAGTTCCACTCTGTTAGTCTTGTGTCCTCGATAGAAGCCACTATCCTCCTCAGGGGAAGTTTGAGTACACTCGAAGGATCCAATACATCTCTCCCGAAATATTTCTGTCTGAGTTCTTTCAGTTCCTCACACGTGCATATTACATAAAGGCTATAAACTTATTTATTATTTGCACTATACATTTATTGTGGCGTATGCTTAGGGTAGGAACGATTACTTTGTGTTTTTTATTGTTTTATAGTATTTACATAGAAATTGTAGATGCAATACTAACTATTGTTCAATAGATGTTATTTCTAATACTCAAAATGAGAAGTTACATAAAACTGTTTTGGATTACTCCCAATAAGGATTTACATATACTTGACTTTGTTCTTCATTTTGGTTAAGATAGAAAACTATCAAATACCAACCTGTATCCATTTTCCAAATTTTGACACACTAATGGCACCGATAAACTAAACGTTAAAAATAAATGGAATAACAATGTAGTGTTAAATATGTGATGTGTGTTACAATAGTATTTGCATTTTATACCAAAGATTTAAAATAAATGTAAATGCATGGAATTTATGACGGAATAATAAAAAACTACTTTACAAATGTTAATAATAGAATTTCCTAACATTCAAATAAATTATATTCATAAACAGATGGAGAATGGTCAAAAGTATTTATGATTATCTTCGAATATTAAAATTAAATAATAAAATAAATAAATACAGAAATATATTAAATGTAGCTCCAAAATATGGGTGTAATTTATTAAGAGATATTCAGATGTCAATTTGTTTGCTGGTTTAGACCGCTCAATCTGTTTAGTTTATCGTTCGCATCTGCCGATATTTATAATAAATTTGTACCTTTTTAAACGTTGATAATGTAATTTTGTGATCTTACACTGGCAATTATATAATGTGCCTTCAAGAACTTTCCCCGTTAGAGACGGTAATGCTTTTTTAATGGTTGGTGACAGTGCACGTAATCTGTCACAAACGTATAAATTTGATAGTTTGGTTATGTCATGTAAATGTGTGTAACAATTAGTAATTTAGTTTTTAAAAAAATATTTATTACAATAGTCAAAATTAAAAGAAAATAATACTAACGCAGATGTTGGAAATGTTGACAATTATTTTGAAGGCAAAGAAATATAATTTCAAAAAATAATAGTAATGTTAGTATAGCTTACAAACCATATGTAAAAACAAGTAATTTCATTTTTAACGCAAAACCTAAAACAGATATCAATAACAAATCAGGAGTGTATAAGTTGTATTGTAATGATTGTAAAAGTGTATATATATAGGTCAGACTGGTCGAAGTTTTATTATACGGGAAAAAGAACACTTGAGGTCATACAAACTAAAGAAGACAGATTCAACATTCGCAAACCATCTTATTACAGAAAGACAAACATTTGGTCACCGTAAAATATTGCAATAATGCAATATTTTACTGCATTTGGCCGAGAAAGGTCGTAAATTAAATATTTTAGAGGCCCTAGAGGTTTTTAAAAGCCGGAACGGCACAATAGATATCGTTTTAAATGACCAGTTGGATCTTATATATACACCTCTTTTCCAATGTTGTATATAATAGCTAAGTATATAGTAGTAATTTGTAAATAACATCATAAACCACCCCCATATATTTTTTGTGTCATTTATAAGTTCTATGTAGGCCTGCAACTTTTGCAGTTTGATAATGACATTGTTTGTCGAAACCGCGGTCACAATTATATGTGAATAAAGTGGTAAAACAAAGTGATTGTTTTATTTTATTTTATTATTTTCAAAATGAATTACCACAAAGTTGCGCCTATCAGTATTAATTTTCTTAAACAAAGAATTAAACTCTACGCTTCATGCTTTCAAAGACATTTATTAGGATTTGTTGGGTTATATCAGTACAAGAATTCAGAATAGCATTACGAAGCTCCTTGGTTGTGTGATGTCTGGTCTTGAAAATGGTATTCTTTAAATATGGAAAAATAAAATAGTTTAAAATTGTCAAATCTGGAGATCTTGGAGGAAAAGTAATAATTCTTATATCGAAAAATTCTTGCAAAAAAGCTATTGTTTCTCGAGATTTGTGCACTGGTACATTATCTTGCTGGAAATATCCTTCTGTAAGTTAATCATCATGAAGTTCATTAATAAACGACTCTAATACGCCATTTTTTGTGGATGTACCGTAGCTTTCACAAATTCATGAGAGTTTTCTGCAGACCAAATTATCATATTTTGCTTGCTTAAATATCTTGAAAGATGGAACCAAGCCTTATCCGATAAGAAGCATTTGTAGAAAAAGTAATTATTATTTATGTTGTTAAAAAACCAACAATACTGCGTTCTCGTAAAAAATCTACCTGTTTGAGTCGCGAAACTGCTTGAATTTTATATGGAAACGACTTTAAGGCCTTCTTTAAAATAGTATGATATGTTTCCACCTATAAATGAATTTGTTGTGATAGTTTTGCGATTGATTTTTTGGATGAGTTATCCATTCGACATCGAATATCCTCTATGCAATTTACTGTTTGTTTTCTAGATGCTTTGCCATCAGGTTTCCCCTTTTCACCAAATTTAGTAGCGCATAGTTGAATATGTTTTTGCAGTTGTGCGTAAGTAACTGGCAGATTAGGATACTGTTTTAAAAAATACAATACAGTTGTGGTAAAACACTATGATAAAGCTGTGGTGAAAAAATATACTATGGCGTAGGAATTGTTTGCTTTCTTTGCCCGTAAAGCCTCTTGAACATTTCGATGTCGAGGAGTCGAACTCATTGAACCGGAGTGACACTTTTTCCCGGTCGAGTATCCAAGAATTTACCGTGACAAGGCCCGTTTGACTACGTCAATTGAAATACCGCTACCCGAACTACATTGCCGTACTGTGTTGTCGGAACTGAATTGCTCGTTAGCATAAGAATTTAATGCTGAAAATTTCATTACTATGAGGACAATTCATATTTGACATGTATTTTATTTTTTCTAAACAATAATTGAAGAGATATTGCATATCCGTTTTATATTCATAAAAATAGGCATGCTAGCCAATATCAGAAAATACTGCAAATTGATTGTGTCAATGCTGTCAGTTGTATTAACAATGTCGTGCAACAATGTGTCCAATTCTGTTGCGCAACATATAATTATTAAATTTCATTTCAACGAAGGTGTAAAAGTGACTGATATCATCAGAGACTTCATAAATAGTTTGAAGTAGAGTCCTTATCATTCAGAATAGTCTTTGGGTGGTGTCAATCGTATCAGGATGGTCGAACTTGTCGCATCTTGCCAGTCCAGCGCCTGTTATGGATCTTGAGAATATTCAAAATATTGGCCAGCTGATTCGGAGCATTAGGCGAATATTCGTGAAGGAAGTTGCCAGGATAGTAAACATTAGTGTTGGTAGTGTTCACACTATTGTCCACGATAAACTATATTTTACTAAAGTTAGCTAGTTGGTTTCACACAACTTTCCGCAAAACAACATTAGACACGACTTCAGGTTTGCAGAGAGCTGATGAGACTAATGTACACCATTATATTACCGTCCTGTGACAATATTGGACCAATTTACGTCGATTTCTTCGTGAGCTTCTTGGAAAAGTTAAGCTGGCAATACGAATAGAAAGACGCGGTCTCTTAAGCAAACACGTTACTCTCCTACACGATAACGCTCGCCCACATACGGCCCATCTAACTAACGAAATATTGGCTAAATTGGGTTGGAAAGTACTGCCTCACCTCCTATATAGTCCGGACGTAGTCGTGAGTGACTGTTATCTCTTTGGGCCATTCAAAAAGTTCTTTGGGGGCAAATTCTCTTTACGGAGGAAGTGAATATACAGGGTGGCCCAAAATGACCGAAGGGGTTTGAGTTCATTATAACTTCTTATTTAAGACATAATTATTAAATTTTTTTAATTTTAAATACAGTATATTAATGGAGAATATTTTTAATTTAATTATGAAAGATTATATCTCGCAAGTGGTGGCCATTTTCTGCTTCGCATATTCGTGCTCTTTCCAAAACATTTTCCATAACCTTTCGCAAAACTTCAGGTGTTATGTTGTTGATTTCGTCGCGTATATTATTTTTTAATTGCTGTATGGTTCGAGGCTTATTAACATAGGCTTTTCCTTTCAAATAACCCCAAAGCAAACAGTCTGAAGCGGTTAAATCTGGTGAACGCGGAGGCCAATTAAAATCGCTTGTACGGGAAATAATTCGTTCACCAAAGATGTCGCGTAAAAGAGCCATTGTGTCCCTCGCAGTGTGCGCTGTGGCTCCATCCTGTTGGAACCATACTTGCGGATGGTTTTCCACGGCTAGCCTTAAAAAATTTTCCAACATTGTCCGATATCTAACACCAGTGATGGAAACGGCGACACCGTGTTCATTTTCAAAAAAATATGGGCCAATTATCCTTTCCGACGAAATACCGCACCAAACGGTACACTTAAGTGGTTGTAATTCTCGCTGTTGAACTACTCTTGGATTTTCCGTAGCCCATATCCTGCAGTTTTGCCTATTAACGAACCCATTTAATTGGAAATGGGCTTCGTCGCTCATAATTAAATTATGAATAAAATCATGATTTTCTTCTGCTTTTTGACGAAAATAAATTGCATAATCAAGTCGTTGCTGCTAATCTGTCGGTTTCAATTGTTGGACAAGCTGAATTTTGTATGGAAACATTATTATTGTATGCAAAATTCTCTGCAGCTACCCTCTTGAGAGGCCAAGTTGTGTCGAACGTCTCTTGGTTGATGCTTCTCCATCTTCCCGAATACTCTCCTGTACCCGTTCAATATTGTCATCCGTGTGCACCGTTCGTCGTCTGCCGGCACCAGGAAGGTTCCTTACTGCCCCTTGTTCTCGAAAGTTTGCAACCAGACGGTTTATTGTTGACTCTGAGGGTTCAACCCGCACATTAAAATAACGACGATATGCACGCTGAGTCAAAACAATGGATCGTTGATTTGAGAAATAAAGTTCAACGATTTTGGCACGTTGTTCAATTGTGTACTGTTCCATTTTAAATTCCCGAAACCTTCTTTACAAAATACTGAAAACAAAAAAAAATATAATAAAAAAGTTATAAGGACTTAAAACCCCTTCGGTCATTTTGGGCCACCCTGTATATACGGATTTTTAAAAGAAAATTAAGCATGTTTGAAAATATTTAAGATAGGTATAGGACATACTTAACAAAAAGATGCCAAAGCATTTAATATGATTATTTAAAAAAATATATAGGGCGTTCCATTTCAAATTCACGAGATTTTTAGCGCAAATTTCCTTCACTTTATCGAACCTTTGCGAAAACCTAGTATACATTAAAAAAATTTCCGTATAGAAGTTTCTCGTAGCCCACCTTGTGCAAACGCCATATCAAGTTATTTTATTTTATGTCATGGCACTCTTGAATTATTGGCACCTAAAGACGCACATAGAAATGTCACTTTTTCTCTTTAATTGTAAATATCTCGAAAACTATTAACTCTGCTGCTAAGTATACTTAATAAGAAATATTCCAAATTTAACGTATAATCAAAAATTAGACTTATATATAAGCCGTTCAATTTAAAAAACGTATCTTTCTTCTGTCAGCGATTTACGCAACATTTTGTATAAGTCTTCACATTTTTAGAATGTGCAACAACCCTGTCAACTCCATCATATGAATTTTTTATTATATTCACCATTTATGAGCAACTGTGCTTTGATTTACCTAATATACAATTTTTTTTTCTTTGTGTTTTGACATATTTCTAACAAGTACATTTTGTTATGTTTTTAGAAATAAATCTAATCATTATTATTATACACCTAAAAAATACTATTTTGTAAATTATAGTTTCTAATTCAGCTGCAGAGGCTTCCTTAATTTATGTGGTCCATCAAGTGTTTACTATTCGTACCAGTACGACATAATTTTACACTTTTTGCTGAAAATGACAAATTTGTTGTCGAAATTCACGCATCGAATTTCAAAATATTGTTCGCTTTTATCATAATTTTACAAATATGAATATAATAAGTGTAAATATTATATAAATACATTAGAGTATATTTAAAAGAATGCAGCGGAAGCAATAAAAAGACCCACGTTAAATCTACTATGTAGATATTAAAATAGGTAAAAGAAAGTATTTTGTAAAATATATTTTGCCTTGACTATGTTTTCTCAAGTATTGTCATATAATCATTTGCTTAAATATATACACTTTTCATCAGAGCCTCAATTATCGTAATGAACTAGCTAAAGTGTACGCTAATAAGGTGCTTGTTTTTGTTAATGTAACACAAACAATCATACATATGCGTAATAAATAATAACCCGATGGTTTAGAATTTCCGCGAGGCATCTTTTATTATTAAGTAACAAAGTTCGGATTTTTCATCCCACACAGGGACATTTGAGGACACTTTTGCTCGAGTAGATTCATGCATGTTATTCGTGAAACAAGTCTTTGACCAACAATAACAGGTGATAGGACACTCCTTATATAGGTACAAGTTGGCGCCGGTACCGTCCACGCACCACGACGTCATGTGACGTCACCTCTAAATAACCAGAACCTCTATGTTGGTTTGCACGCCGTTGTTTTATACCTATATAATTTGATATACGAGATGTCGTACAACGACAACGAGTACACATACGAAACTTTTATCTCTCTGAGGATTGAAGCATATTGAGCCAACACGTTATGTGGTCACGGTTCGAGGATCGTCAAACAATTTTATATTCATAGATGTAATAACTCTGAACCCTGATGTTTCAGACTTGAACAATAAATTAATCTGCAGTTCACATCCACTGTTGAGGTAGTAGAATTAAAAGAAAAATAAATTGAAACATTCCGAACGGTGGAAGCTTTGAAGACCTATTTATTAGAAAATAATTATTCACGAATATAAAATAAGTAAATTTGGCTTAGTTTATTTCTTTTTTGCACTAAAATAACTTCACTAGTGCTACCGTATCCTATCATTTTGTTTTAATTCTAGTAAAATTTGTTTGTAGTTTAGTTTGTAAAGTTTTGTTGGGTGCCTCAAAAGATAAATAGATTATGTATATTGATAAATATAAATAGAGCACGTGGGGTGATGTAACAGTATATTTATTTGTGTTCTGACTAGCATAAAATAAATAAAGTGGCACTTAACTTTATTTAAAATGTATGTAAATAATACACAGAATACTACTTACTTGACGTAGATTTTACTCTTGCTCATTTTTGTGTAAGTAACTTCTCAGGATGAATTCAGATTCTTAAAGGTGTAATAAATATCAAAACATCCCTTTCTAATACGTTAAATACCAGTAAGCAACGTAAATGACCACGTTAAAATGGAATCTGAAACGCTCTGTTTAATAATGTAAATGACGGTAAAAAGGGTAAAATTAACATATAAACAATTTAATTTAGGAAACAAATGATATAAAATTACAAATTGATACAAACTAAATGGAGATTATTATTAAGTTAAAATATACTGTGTGGAAATTACTTATGGAATAGATTCGGTGATTCAAACTGAATGATATTTTTGTAAAACGCTAAAACAGGTCAACTTTTATTTTAAATTGCCCTGGTTTTAAATTGCCGCACTTATCAGTGACGTCATCTCCTTTAGAGCGATAACGTCATATGCATTTTTTTGAATGGAATGCCATATTTTTTTATAAATTAGAAGATAGTATTATTAAAAACATTACCCACACTAGTTGACTCTATTTTCAACAGTTCTTGAGATTTTACATTTTTACGATCCAGCCACAACAACAATTATAAAAACGTTAAAGTTTACTGATTGTTTTTAGATCAAAATTACTATTTTTCTTATATTCTACTATCGTCAAGTGTTCCGTTTTGCCATACAGTTTTTTTCGTGCATATATATATATATATATATATATATATATATATATATATATATATATATATGGTAAACTCAATCAGTCGTCGATTAAAGGTCTGGTTTATTACTTCAAAGTATATATATTTAAAATAACCCTACATGTTTCGGCAATGATGCCTTTATCAAGGATATAAAAAATATAAATGATTTATATTTTTTATATCCTTGATAAAGGCATCATTGCCGAACTGATTGAGTTTACCATATCATACCAAGGTCACGAAAATATTATATTTATATATATATGTTACTCTTGATGTTCGCGCGGCGATCTCCAGCTCTTACCAGCGACAGACCGATTAGCTCCTGAAGATGACGAGTGCGATCTCGTTGAAACGTAGAGTAAATAGTCCTTTTCAGGACAAAACTCACACGCGGCCAAAAACCCGAGAAACTACACCTTCATATAAATATATATGGAAAGGATAATAGTTTTTTGGGGAATCCAGCAAAATTAAACTCTATTACTTAAGTCAGTTCTTTATTTTTTTATCCCGATATTTCGTATCAAATTCGTATGCTTCCTCAGGGGGTCACTTTAAGAGTAGATGGATATAAATTAAGTACTTATTAACAAAAGAATGTCGTTAATGCTTACAAATGTGAACTTGTTTTTTTGAGAAATTACTCGTCTTAATATTCATATGCTTGCAATATTCTAAATTAATGAAACTAATATCAACGGACGTACACATAGTTATTTCTAAATTACATGTTAAAAGCAGGACAAACACATTTAAAAGAAAGCCACATGTGCAGTATTGACGAACAAAAGAAGTACTCGCACAAACACATGTTCTTGTCACAAAGTTAATACATGTAATGTTAGAGGATGATAGTGTAAAAGATCCGGTAAAGTTTTTTTTGGATTCCAGGTGTGTAACATCGAATTGGAAAAGTTACTATTCATAATCAAGGTCACAAATTTTATACACTGGTGTGCGAAAGTCAAGGTGGCTATTCTTTAGAATGTGTCGTCTCACAGAACTTTACATTAGAAAAGAAAAAATGTGTTATATAATTAATAAATGAGCAAAAACTGAGAAGGACCAATGTGTTAAACGGTAATAGATAAGTTATTTTGTGTGGTTTGTTGTTTAGAATTTATGTTTATTGAGATGGTTAGCAAGTAAGCATATATTGCATTTAGGTTGTTCGTATCCGACCTGAAATTCATCGAATTAGCGTTGTTATTGATCTCTACCATTTCCTAAAACTCTCTACACTTTAATTTCTTTACAGTCTGAAGGACTTTAACATTATTAAAATTAGGTGCGTGATCATTGTTAATCATATGTGAAGACAAGGCGCATCTGCTCTTACCAGTCCGAATGTCACTCTTGTGCGTGGCGAGTCTAGTTTTTAGCCAAGTGGAGGTATGGCCTATGTACACCTGACTGCATCCATTGCAAGGAATGCAATACACAACGTTGGATCGGAAGGGCAAAGGCGTCAAGTCTTTAGTTTTACTAAAAAAGTTTCGTACTGGGTTGTAATTGTAAAAACCTAATCTAATTTCCTCTGTGGAGAGCACACGAGAGAGTCGTTCTGATACACTAACAATGTAGGGAAGTCTGTATTATTTGAATGTTTTGGGTTGTTAAGCAATGGTATTGTTCGGAATTTGATTGTAGGAAGAAGGTGTGGTGAAAATTAGTTTGTTAATCAAACTGCGTGGATAACCGTTATTTGAGAAAATCCTACCCAATATGTTAAGATTTCGTTGTTTGAAGGAAGGGTGGCTTATCCTAGAAACCCTATGTTTCATGCCTAATATGAGATTTATTCTCTGGCTATTCGAGTGATTAGAGTGGTAATTTAACATTCTATCTGAATTACTGGGTTTTCTATACCAGTCAATCATTAAGTGGTTGTTGTTTCTGATTACTTTCGTATCTAGGAAAGGCACATCTTCATTTTCGCGTACGATGGTGAATTGAATGTTAGGATAGAATGAGTTAAATATTTCCAAAATGTCATCTATTGCTAGAGCAGGTAGTGCGCAAATTAAGTCATCCACATATTTATGTATGAATGCAAATTCAAATGGTAGTACTTTAAGTATGTTACCTATTTGTGCGAGTACTTCTTTTGTTCGTCAATATTGCACATGTGGCTTTCTTTTAAATGTGTTTGTCCTGCTTTTAAAATGTAATTTCGAAATAACTATGTGTACGTCCGTTGATATCAGTTGTATTAATTTAGAATATTGCAAACATATGAATATTAAGACGAGTAATTTCTCCAAAAAAAAAACAAGTTCACATTTGTAAGTATTAACGATATTCTTTTGTTAATAAGTACTTAATTTATGTCCATCTACTCTTAAAGTGACCCCCTGAGGAAGCATAAGAATTTGATGCGAATGGGATAAAAAAAATAAAGAACTGACTTAAGTAATAGAGTTTAATTTTGCTGGATTCCCCCCAAAAAGCGATTATCCTTTCCATACATGTTCTAACGGCAAAGACTCCTGGTCTAATTATATATATATATATATATATATATATATATATATATATATATATATATATGAATTGATAAATTATTAGAGTTTCTCAGCTTTTATATGAAATATTTACAAATATCAAATTAGTATGTAATTGCAGAGTAAGTGGGGATGTAAACATTGCTGTCTACAAATTACAAAGCAAATCATACGAAATTTTTAATTGAAAAATATTGTCTACGTTGGAACTTGAACCCAAGTCTACCTAGCATAGACAATATTTTTCATTTAAAAATTTCTTATGATTTGCTTTGTAATTTGTAGACAGCAATGTTTACATCCCCCCTTACTTTGCAATTACATACTAACTTGATATTTGTAAATATTTCACATAAAAGCCGAAAAACTCCAATAATTTATCAATTGTTATATATATATATATATATATATATATATATATATATAGGTATATAATATCTTCGTGACCTTGGTATGATAAGGTAAACTTAATAAGTCGGCGATTAAAGGTCTGGTTCATTACTTCAAAGTATATATATTTAAAACAACCCTACATGTTTCGGCAATATGCCTTTGTGTTAGTTACTACATAGGCCAAACTAAACAATATTTATACAAAAGAATACAAGCCCACAAATACTCTAAGACGGACAAAACTGCTTTATCTACACACAAACTACAACGCGATCACCATTTCGATTTTGAAAACACACAGATAATTGATAAAGAACAACACACAATGAAAAGGGAAATTAAAGAAATGATTAGTATTAAACAGGAAAAAAATTCAATAAACAACAGAAGTGATATATGTTGCTGTTATATAATTATATATCTTAAGTTATTTAAATATCTATACATTTGCTTATCATGGTGACAGTTCCGTGTTTTGATTCCTGTCTGGTTGTCCGAGTAGGTTTTCGTGGTTTTCCTTCTCGTTTAAGGAGAATGCCGACAGCTTTACATCTTAAGACGCTCCACGGGCGCATACATAATAATAACTCATGTCTTGCGTTTCCCTGTTTTTGTTGTCTATCTATTTTAGAATACTAAGGCATGATTTATTATTATTAAATTGGAATGGATCTTTGAATAATTTTATCTATAGCAACTCAAATGTATGACATTAATATACTGTCATTTATATTTTATATTCCTTGATAAAAGCATCACTTGCCGAAGCATGTAGGGTTGTTTTAAATATATATATATTGAAGTAAAACCAGACTTTAAATCGCCAACAAATTGAATTTACTATATATATATATATATATATATATATATATATATATATATATATATATATATATATATGTATGTATATATAACGATAATTATTTCGTGACGTTTGTATGTTATGGTAAATTCAATTTGTTGGCGATTTAAGGTCTGGTTTTACTTCAAAAAAACCGAAAAACTCCAATAATTTATCAATTGTTATATTTAATAAACGGCTAGGAAATTATCTAAACACTTATATATATATATATATATATATATATATCTATCTATATATATATACATAATATATAAATTCCTTTGAGTGTAAAATGCTGGATAAAATTTACACTAATAATTTCACTGTTAATAAAAACAGAATTTGGGTCAATGTATCAAATAAACCGATTTATTGTTACGTAACGTTTCGAAACTATATTTGTTACTGAATCAGACCTGATAAAACATTTACAGATTAGCCATACACAGTAAAATATGAAAAAGTACTTACATTAGCAATTAACAATTACAAAGCAATTTCATATAATGAAGATACCAATTAAATGCATATCTTAGTTATATTTACAGAAACAAACTATTGTAAAAAGTAGAAAGTGTGTTCCTATTAAATATGTTAAATAAAAAAAGCACAAATTTACATTGTAATGGTTCAATGTCGGAGCACTCTGTGGACACGATAATGCTTAAAACCGAAAATGCATACCTTCGAAGACGGACTCGTGAAGCGATAAGCGATACAAAAACCAGATATGCCAAAAAATATCTACATATATACTTATATATGTAATTATGTAACAGTTTGATAATAATTAAATACGAGTACTAGACTTAAAAACAGGTCACAAAATATATAAAAAAAAATTAAATCAAATTAATTTCATTTTAATGTATTTCATGAGACCATTGTAAGGATTGGTGAACGTAGATGTGCGTTCTTTGGTATCGTTAGTAATTTTTTTGATGCCTAAATTTTCTAAAGTAATTCTTTTATAAAAGTTATTTTCGCTGAATAAGAAATGTACACTATTAAAATTGACATTGTGTTTGAAAGTAGTGATATGAGATCCCTAGGTACACGTTTTTGGTTTTAGCTGCGAAGTTGGGTGCTACGTTCACGCCATTTCTGGGCTATCCGACCTATATAATATTTGAAGCATTCAAATTATGTTTTTATTAATAGTGATGTATATATTTAAAATAATCTCATACATGTTTCGGCAATTACTGCCTTTTTCAAAGAATTGTAATTTATAAATGACAGTGTATTAGTGTCATATTTATATATGTGAAGTTATCATGATAAAAATGATATTATTCAAAAATACATTCAAGTTTAATAATAATAATTTATGCCTTAGCAATCCCCAACAGCTGGGATTGCCAAGGCAAAACAGACCTTAAATCGCCGACTATCTAAATCTACTATAACATAGAAAGATCAAGAAACAATTATCTATCTATCTATCTATCTATCTATCTATCTATATATATATATATATATATATATATATATATATATATATATATAATATCTATCTATATATATATATATATATATATATATATATATATATATATAAGCGCGTGTGTCTGTGTTTAGGTGAATATTCTCGCGGAGAAATGATGGGATATCCTGGTTTTCGGGTTCCTTCCGCGTTGTGGAGGTACTTTGGTTCGGAGATGAACCGTTATTTTCCGATGTTTCAATACTTTCGCTAGCATCTTCTTCTGAAGCGTGTGTTAATTGGTCATAAGCGACATCCGTGTAACACGCTTCAGAAGATGTCAGCGAGAGCATTGAAACGTGGAAATGCTAACGATTCGTCTCCGAAACAAGGAACCTCTACAATGCGGTAAAATACCGAAGACCAGGATTTCTCGTATGTATGCTAATTCAATGGGAGATACGCTATTAGAAGTTTTTTAAAGAGTTAGATTAGAAGTTTTTGAAAGGGTTATTATATTTTTCTAGTTATATGATCCGGCACAAATCGTTTTGATTTATTTGGGTTATTTTTTTGCTGACATGTATAGAAATTTCTAAATTATATTGGAATAATACCATTTTATTCTTGCATTTAACTATTTTATTCTTTGTTTCTTTTTCTTGTCGAAATATTCTCTTATAATTAGATATTGGAAAAATTAAAAATATTTGTGTATACTGAATTACGGCTCAAGCGCTTAAAAATTTTAACAATACGTATTTCTCAGACAGCATCAGTACGAACAATATAAATATTTACTATGTATTTATATACTATTAATCAAAGATAACCTCTACTTGGAAGATCTCGCACTAGACACTTGGAGATTCTTATTCTGCTAATTGATTATATTAACGAAACTATGATTGAATGACTTTTGAGTGACTATTTTTTTGAAGAGAAGGTGATAACAAGTCGTTAAATTTCAAATTCAAGGTGCGAACATTATTTCTGAACGATAATTTGTAAGACAAATAGCTATATGAATTTATGCAGGAGAGTAGAATACTAATATTCACATTTTCTGAATTACATTCGATCGCTTTTAATACTAAAGCAGATATTTGGTAAGATATTTACTTCAAAATATCGCTGTGAAACTTTGGATTTGTATTGAATATTAATAAATTTAGAAAGATAATCAGGCTTTTATGAAACGAGAGAAATGAAGCTATCGACCGTGTGAAAAAGAACTCAAAAGAACTTAAAAATAATTTTAGTAACGGTTAATGGATAAATGATGAAATTCCAATATGACTTACTAATTTGATATATTATTATTTATTTGTTGTACTACTGTACAACTTCTACTACTGATAAAAGATGTTTGGGTGAAAGCGGTTTAATTCAACACAATATACATATTCCAACGTTTTCTAATCTTTATAGCAGTTCTGAAAGACAATTTCTGGTATATCCTTCAAAAAGTATTTCGAATTTTCTTTTATCTCTTCAGGTGAATATGGTGGTTGTGAACAATGTGTGTCAAATGCTTAACGAAATCGTCTCAAACAAGTGTGATATGGTGCATTTTTCTGATGAAAATACCACGAATTTATCGTTCCGTTTTAAACGTATGGCTTCGCATAACACTCAAATAACATTCCTTGTTACCAGTTTGGCCAGCGGCATGGAATTCATAGTGTATACCACTATGGTAATGGAAAAAGAAACATGACCTGACTTTTGATTTGATTGACTTTGTCGTATTTTTTCGGTTTTGCTTTAGGTATGGCGTTCACTGAGTTCATCGCAAAAACCATCGCTGTACAAACGTTAACACGTAGTTGTTTTGCGAAAAAAATTAGCAAAACCTTGTTCTAACATTTTGCAATCATAATTTTATACAAATTCCAAAGTTTCACAGGACAACAGAACCGTTCAGAGTGTATGCGATGTTGTTTAAAGTGCTCCATAGCGTTACTATACCTCCTCGCCATAAAAGGGTAGAAATGTTGATTTGATTTTTAGTTCCCTACATTTAAGAATAACTGAAGAGGATACTGATCTCAAAAAATTTTATTGACAGGCCGATCCTGAGATTCGAACTTGATCGAGGGGACGCCCGTTTTCCGACGCTCTTACCACTTCTGCCGTTCAACCATTAAGCAGAATAATGCTATGAAACTTTGTAAAGATATAAAAGACAATGCTACCAACTCAAGAAAAAAATATTGAATCTGATTGAATTAACCTGTTCGGTTTAAATGAACCCGTTCCGATACTTTAGTTTATATTACAGTATAAAACCAGGTGCTACCCAGAAGTTCCCGGAATTTGAATGTGGTGCGCGAAGGGATGGTAGTAGAGCTCTACATCGCTAGATGGTGTGAGTTACATCTATACTAAGTCAGTCTGTCAAACAGTACTTTGCGAGGTGGTAACAAACAGTTTTAGTGTTTATATTTTATGAGTTATTCTACGACGCTACAATGCCTGATGTGCAAGAGCAAAGAACGTGCATCAAATTTAGCTTCAAATTTGGTAAAACGGCAGTGGAAACTCTGAAAATGCTTAAACTAGCGTTTGGTGAAGATGATTTAGGCCAAACGTAAAGTTATGGTTGGTATAACTGTTTTAAGAATGGACGTGTGTCGGTTGATCATGATGAGCGTTCCGGTCGTCCATCGACGGAAACACGCCACAAAACGTAGTAAAAGTGTGTGATGCTATCCTGCAAGACCGAAGGAGAACAATCCATGACATTATCGGTTTGTCGTACGGGGTGTCGGCGTATTCTGTCCGGCGAATTCAACATGGGGCGTATTCCTGCGAAGTTTGTGCCAAAGTTACTCACTTGTTGTGCGTCAGTTTCTAGCCCTAAGGGAGACGGCAGTCCCTACCCTCCATAGTCCCAAGATCTTTCCTCTTGTGACTTTTTCTTGTTTCCGATGTTGAAACTGAAGCTCAATAAGATGCCGTTGTGAGACGATTGAGGAGATCCAAACCGAAACGTAGGCAGTGTTGAACACGTTAATACGCCAAGACTTCCAGCTCAGCTTGCGGTCATGTACAGGTTGCTAGGATCGATGTATTCATGCGGGAGGAGAGTACTTTGAAGGGGAGGTAGCGAATAAGTTGTAAAAGCAATTTATTATTCTTTTTTCACATCCCTGAATAGCACCTTGTATATAAAGCTATTAGAATGGTATATTCTTATAAAAGAATTAACATGAAATAATTTATTAGCACACTATCATCACTATTATTTGTCGAGTAGTTCGCAAAATCAGAAAATTCGGCTCTGCTAAAATTTCCTGCCAAATTGTCATGAAAATTGTTGCTCGCAATATTAATATTATTTCCAAATAATTAATTAAACACATTTTCTTTTTTAAACACCACAATCGTTTGCATACAATGTTGTCCTAAAGCGCATACTTTTAGTGAGTCGTTGTCGACACATTTAGTATTCAAAAACTTGTTGTGTAGTGTGAGGGAATGATTTTCTAATAAAGCCTTATGTTATTTCGTATGAGAAGTGATGTTATAATAGTATATTATGCAACAAGCACAAAATGATGCACATTTTGCACGAGTTTCAAAGTTTGCAACACGAGCCGAAGGCGAGTGTTGCAATTGAAACGAGTGCAAAATTGCTATTTTGCGCGCGTTGCATACTATACTTTTTCTACGACAACGACAATTATAAAAATAGATACAAATAAATATGAAAATATTTTATTTATTGCTTTGGATCCATGAAAATACGAAATTACCTATTCATTAGCGGAGCCTGGGCAGTGCCCAACCATTTAACAAGAAGAACTATGAAATAACTTCCTACATACGTATTTTATTTATTGTTAAAGTTAAATGTGCAATTATTGAAAATCATTTTTGGAGAACTTGTGGAATGCTGGCTACTAAAATTTTCTTGATATTGACAATTTTCCATTGTCGAAGTAGATGGCATTTCACGATTTCCTATTCCTGAAGTCGATGGTATATTTGAAATGCTCTGTATTGCATTTACAATTTTATTAGCTGTGTCAAATTTATTTTTCTTCGATTTATCGATATATCCCTCGGCGACTGTCGTGGACTTCCAGCCACCGTGACGCTTCAAACTAGTTATGTCACCACCAGCATCAACAAGAATTGTTGCTGAAGATCGACAAAAGCAGTGTCCGGTGTATAATTCGTAGTTTGGCAAATTTAAATATTTAGCAATCTCTTTTCCCATGCCTCCAAGCTTATTCACGCCTATTCTTTGGACGGTACATTTTCCGTTTTGATAATTAACGAAGAACCATGTACCATTTACATTTGAAGGGCGGAGGTTTGCATATTTTTTGTAAATTTCATAATAAGGACTAGTTACAGTAAAACTTCGTATAGTTTTGCTTTTAGTGTCTGGTATAGTTATTAAAACAACTGAACCCAAATCATTGAAATTAGTAATTTTCATTTGATGTAATTCATGTCTTCTACATGCACCCATTATGCCCATAATTAATGCGACCTAAAATATAGATTAAATATATATTTCATTATATGGCTATATAAAACTTACTTTTGTCGCTAAATAGATCTCATCTGGGGCTTCCTTAATAAATTTATTGATGTCATTTGATGTAAAGACTTTTTGGGTTTGTAGCCGTCGGACTGTCGCCTAAGAAATGCTTTCAGTTTTAAGTATTTTGCAATATCTATATTATTATGAATACTGAGAGTCGTTCGAAGCATTGAGTATTGTGTCCATAATGTGGAACTTTTGAATTTTTTTGCCAAGTTGCCAAAATACGCCATTAAGACGTTCTCGGAAAGCGATTTGGCGTTCCGATCTCCTTTCCACTCCAAAAATAGGTTATAAGTCCGTTTGTACATTTTCTTCGATGTTTCCGGCAATAAATTTAGTGTTGTTAAATTTGCTGCTTCTGTTATACTTGGAGGTGTTAATTCCAAGTCACTATCACTATCACTTTCCATATTAATTATCTGGTTTCTTTGAAATAACTACGAAATTATTTGTAATGCACAAACTGTAACAAACTGATGACATTTGTCGTTCGGCGTTAAATTCTCTAAGCCACCTTACTTTTTCTTATCAAAAACAGCAGACCGAACACGAAATATTTCAAATTGCATTTGTTGTCTAGCAACTTGCCTACCAACCGATGCAAAATGAAATTCAGTACAAAATGTAGCTTCTTATGATTCAATTTATACTCTTGATATGAACATTTTTCGATGTTGTCGTAAAAAAAAGAAAATTTGATATTTGTGTTATAAATCACTTTTATGACAAAAGGGTCATAAAAATAATGTATAGAGATATCAAAAATTATCTTGGTCAACGGTGGTCATGGAGCGAAAAGCGTCTGTTCTAATTTATATCATACTTTTGAGAAACTTCGGATAAAATTTTCAGGTTAAGTGTCTTTCTGACGTTAAAATTTGTCAATATATTAATCTTAATGTCAGTATGACACTTAACCTGAAAATTTTATCAGAATTTTCTAAAGGGAATGATATAAATTAAGACAGACGTTTTTCACTCCATGGCCACCGTGGACTAAGATATTTTTTGATATTTTGGTGCTAACATCTATGTTTTTCAACCAGTTCAGTTTCAACCAGTTAATCCACGTTATCACAGTCGTAGACGGCTAGTATCTGCTGGTTTACATTTATGCAGCGTTGAATTGCAACTTCCGTGGCCTGGGCGGAACCTATTTGATTAAGACCATTACGTGGGAGGGTTATACCCATCAGAGTTTCTGAAAGATTAGAAATTAAATCTCTATTCTTCAATTCAGGGTGTTGTTCGAGGAGAGTTATCCAGTCATCACTCATATTTATGGGTGCCGAACTTCCGTATCCAGCCCAATCGGTCTGCTAGATTTCAGTCGGGTCCTGGAGACGCTCTCCAAATCATCACCTATAGGAAGATCAATGTTGTTTGTAATCTTACCCCATTCCTTCTGTGCTACAGGGAGACGTCTGATATCCGGTAGGCCAATGTTGGAAGGATTCGGCGGCCAGAGATTAGATATGGATGTAACAGTACCGGTGACGATGAGTGTATCATTAGTTGTGGTTGATTCGATCACCACTAAATTCAACATTCAGCTCTCTGTTGGCTTCTTTATTACACAAATGAAAGGCACATGATTCGAGTTTTGAAGAATTAAGTAGTAAGCGCCATTTCTTATAATATTCGTCTAAGGCCGGCAGATCTTCAGCAAGTTGCAATTCTTCATCCGTTAAATTCTTGGCTTGGTGCACAAAGCCAAGTCATCTGCATATAGAAATTTTCGTGATTTTCTAGATGGGAGATGGTTCGTATAAATGTTGAACATTAGATAAGTCAGAACCCGGCCTTGAGGAAAGCCATTTTTCAAGGTTTCGCCATTGCTAATCCGTTAAATTCTTGGCTTGGGTGCACAAAGCCAAGTCATCTGCATATAGAAATTTTCGTGATTTTGTAGATGGGAGATCATTCGTGTAAATGTTGAACATTAGATGAGACAGAACCCAGCCTTGAGGAAGGCCATTCTTCAAAGTTTCGCCATCGCTAATTCGAATGTTATGTTTGCTTAATTTAGTCCATGGATGTTTTTTTGGAATTTAAATACCATTCCGATCAGCAGACTATGTAATAAGCGCTGGGGAGATCGACAGAAGCAGCGGATATTTCAAGGCCCTTCTGAAAACCTGTTGCTAACGCTAAGATTTGGTCACAGCATATAGAAGGTCGTCCTGGTTATGCAGTTTGCAACCCTAAATTTAAAGAACCACTTGCAAGTAGTTTATTATATTATTGCGCCATCACCGTTAGCACCATATATAACGCATATAAATAATACCTGTATATTGTTAAATTGCATGACTTGGCTGGTTATTGTCCTTTTCGTAGCATCAGATCACGCAAGCCTATCCTTGGATTAATGTTGTTAAGTTCTTTTAAACATATTCCTTTTAGATTTTCCGGAATTTCATTTTTATGACGTGCTTCTTATTTTAAGTATGACGTTTTTAAAATTTTTATTAATTTTTCTTATTATGTCATTTATATTAATTCATATAGGAGAGTGTCTGTAGACATGGACAGTTTAGGATTTTTTTGAATGCTGATGTGTTGTTAATAATGACTGCAAAGTGAACAATATACTTTGTATTTTTCTTATTTTGTGCTGTAGGAGTGTCTGTAGGTGCTTTCACTTTGTTTTCCTTGTCTTCGCTTCCATCAAATATAATCTCTTCACTGTCGGTTCTTTGACTGATGTCGCTAACACTGCTTACAATGGTTGTATTACTGCTACTCTTCAAACTAGTTATATTTAAAGATGAACAAACATCGGGACCATATATTGACAGATCTACGTCGCAGAGATCGTTTCTGCTACTCCCTGTGGACGATCGATACACTTCGATGCCGCTATCGCATTTAGCACAAGCTTCTTCCTCTTCTTCTAATTTCTTCTCTTCATCTGATAAAACTCTAAAACTCAACAGTGCATTTTTTACAGTTTCTACAATTTCTTTAAAATTTTCCGACTCAGGCTTCAGGAAATGTTGAAGTATCATTCGCCTTTTCATCCAACACAGAACGTATTTGATTTACATTTTCTTCGCGTAGCAATGCTTTAGAAGCGATGTTCAAGCTCTTCTGCAAAATAATATCTTCTCTTTTTTGTTCTTGGCTTATGATATCAGGGGGATTTTCCGACAAAATAGGTATTTCTATAGTCACGTCTGTGATTACATCGGGTTGTTCTTGTTTCTCTTCTGGTATATCGTCATAGATATCACTTAAAGGATTCATTACGATGTTATCATCTTCTTTATCTTGGTAGACATCGTACATGAAGTCGTCTTCCTTAAAATTATTCTCGGAGAGACTATACAATCTGTTAAGGGTTGAAGTGGAATTGACTCTGTAAAGATATTCAAAATAACATACATTAAATATCGTAAAAACTCAATATTTAAATTTAATAAAACAAAAATTTATCAGAATTTTAATATTAAAAAGTCTCCGTCATACTCGTATATCTTTCGGAAGACCGTCGTTGTTATCATCATAAAATACATACACTGCCATCAGTAAGTTTTAGGTTTATTCCTAATTATATCGTTTCCGAATCATCTAATACGTATTACTGAGTGAATTAAAAGGGAAGCAATCAGGAACGAAAGACCCACCGTTGACACTCCTATTAGTGAGTTTTGGTAAAGTTTAACCATTTCGATTACTCTAAGAATATTAAGAAAGTATAATCATAAATATACAGAAAGTACATTGTACAGAAAAAGCTTAGTCGCAAAATTTCTTTTAAATGTGGTTCTTTTACATGCTGCTTGAAAAAAGTAATCCGCGGATGGTAATGCAATTTCTTATAACGACATCTGGCAAACAACGTTCTTCTAGATAGTCTAATTACAGGTGATGTAACTGAAAATATATGCAGATGAATTTTCTCAAATTACATCTACGTCTGGTTTACAAATTAGAAAATATTGCCATTAGTGTGGTACGATTGTCAGGAAGGAAATTAAACAGTGAAATTCTTATTAATATTTCTTAGTTTCCTAATTTAACATCGTAAAATTTTTACATGTTTTTAGTTGCCACAAAATAGTTTAGATTGAAAAAAATATCTCTATCGAAGCTGTAGAAATCACTTAATAAATTCATTCTTTGGCACTCAACTTTAAATGCTGTAGATTGTGAAAGAAATGTTAATAAGAATGACAAAAATTATATATTGATTGAATAAATTATTTATAGTTAATGTATACTGATTTCCTAGAGTTTTAAGTTTGGATATATTTATAGATTTCGTATTAGCCTTTCCGTCTCGTATGTGTGAATTTACTTGCTAATTTTCAGCTTTTTATTGGTTTTAATGAGGTGTTTATTGATCTTAAGTATTAACGATAGGTTGTTTGACTCCATTAATTATTTTATATGTAGTGGCAGCGCAAATTTACAGGGTTCTTCTGTCGTTGTCATTTTTGAAATAAGCTATTTGTTTGATGATAGTTTTGTCTGCTTTAAACTGTTAATGTTACATTATCTCTGCATATGGTGCGTTAATACAGCCCCCTCAATATATCGCACGTAAAACGGCTACGAACAATTTCATGCCTTAAATGTTATGTAGAAATAGATAATTTCCAATTTAATGCTTTAATTTTGAGCTACATTAATTGATTTTGGTTTAATTCAATACTATTCACAACTAAAAATAAACTGATGAATCGTGAATGTGAATATAAATTATTTTAATTCTGATAAAAACTTGGTCGGAGAAGACTAATACATGTATTAAGAAAATAAAAACACAATTCCTACATATATTTGCTAAAAGTTCAATATATTTATTTAAAATATTAAATACGAATTACCTCACAGTAGAAATCGCAAATAGACATGTTTGCAATTTTATTTATAAAGACATTGTTATAAGAAGAAAAATACCTTCATACAAACACAAAATGTACAAAAAAAACAATCTGGAATTAATTTCCAAAGCTATAAGCCCTTTAACCACTGCTATATGGATAAATTCCAGATATCTCGTCCCTCTTCTAAGCATGTGCTGAATATTCATATTTCTCATTTATAACAAATTTATTCTAATTACTATGATTCTCTCCATCATTGTTTTGTATTTAGAAAGATATTCATTCCTACTCCATGCAAGTCATTATAGGTTATTTATTATATTTCCGATACAGCCAATACGCTTTAGAACTTAAGAAAGAAACCAGTTTTCAAAACATTTCTTCAATGTAATATATAAAATAGTCATTCCAGATAGGAAAGAGTGGAAAAAAGGGCTGTCTGCCTTGGCAGAATCTACTGATGGTCTTAAAACAGAAAAAGGTGTAGGAGTTCGAATATATTGGCTCAAAGAAAAGACAATGATCCATGTGAGTCTAAGTAGAGACATACGGTATTTCAAGCGGAAGTGGCCGCATTATATCATTGTGTTATCGTATCGTAGTCATCTTCTCAGATACCCAAGCAATGTTAAACGCACTGGATTCAATACAAGTTAAATCCAAGCTTGTGTGGGATTATGTATGTGCCCTAAGCGAGCTAAGTTATGACAAGAAAGTAACATTAGCCTGGGTTACAGGGTACAAAGGCCACAGGTCTAATGAAAAGGCGGGCAAACAGGCCCCTTCTACAGCCTTCATAGTAGCGGAGCCTTGTTTTGGACTTAATCATTAAAAGAGCCATGAAAAATTGTGCTGAAAATAGATTTAAGGCAAGGCGGAGTGTCCCAGGTCCAAAACAGGCAAAATAGAGAATATTCGTCTAAATTTATAACGAACCTACTGAATAGAGACAGAAAGTTGGTTAAGATGATAGTAAGCTTACTACCGGGGCTTATAAGCTCAGCAAGCATATGAATAGTATGGGCTTGATAGAAGAAACGGTATATAGATTCTGTCAAGAAGAAGAGGAAACCGCAATTCATGTACTATGCCAATTCGAACGATGAATGGGAGAACAATATTCTAAAGCAGAAGTATATTTAAAAGAACCGCTCTCGAAGCTAAGCTTAATTAAAAGAGCAGGGCAAGAGCAGGGCAAACTTTGATAAACAATAAAGTCGCTTACTAAATTTTATGTGTTTTATACTTTGTTTCCAGAAATATCCCCAGCAGTCCTGGTATGTGAGAAAACTTGATTTGTAAGCAAAAAAATTGAATATATATTAGTTTAAAAAGCTGATCTGAAAAGCTATTTTCCACAAACCAGCCATTAAATGTATCAACAGCATTAATTCTTGCTTCTAAATTTAAAGAAGACTTTAATAAAGTATGTATTTGCTCATAGTGCTCTTTTCAAGATTATGTAGTGAAACCGTGACATTTAACATACAAGTTCCTGTTACTAAATTTGAGATTAAGTGTGAATGGAATAAAAATGAAAAAATATAGGTTCGATAAGTAACAGTTTTTTTATGTTGCAGTGATTAATTTATTTTCTGCCCACATGCTATCCAATATTAGTTTGAAAAACTAGTATCGAGAGCCGTGTAAAAGGACAAAGTCAATATTTAGAAATAATATATTCATAGGTGAACTATAACTTAAAATTTACTTAGTCATAAGTTAAATAATGCATGTAACGAGCGACCAAATAAATCCGGAGTTGAAGTAGGTTGCGCATGAGAAACTTTTCTAACTTAAGAATTTCTTTCTAATATCAACATGCGTGCATACATATTTGTCAATGTTAACATTTGACATTTGGTTGTCGACACTGACATTTCACATAACTTTAAACGTATTTCAGAGATTGTAAAACTAAATTAATTTTTTGATATAGTTATTTAATTTTGAAATGGTTTTCACAAATAATCATAGAATTTTTATGGTTGTTGAATCATATTTGCGAAATGGACGGAAAATTGACGGCCAGTGGCAGTACTCCCTTTAACGACTGTTTGGTGGAATTTCAATTTAAATTTCCGGTTCTGTTTTTCAATTACAATGAATTTCAACACACTCTTCGGCGCTGCATTCATATCTTCAGAGAGATAGGTAGTGTGAAGCATAATAAGGAAGTGGTCGACCAAAAAAACGTACACGAGAAGTAAGTGATAACGTAAGAGAACTAATGGCTGAAACCACAGGAATTTCAATTCCGGTACTGTCACAACAAACCAACCTTTCATTTGGCACTTGTCAGAAAATATTAAAGAAGGATCTACACTTATTTCCTTATCGTCTCACTTGCTATCAAGAAATCTGTCTAGTAGTCAACCGACCGGACAACGGGGATAGTCAATCCCTGAATTTTGTAAATTGTTTTTAAGTAATTTAGACGATTACCCTCTAGACAAAACTTTCATTTCAGATGAAGCATTGTGTCATCATAATGGGTATGTTAATTCGGAGAGTACGAGAATGTGGAGTGCTGAAAAACCCAACAATTTTTATGTTGAAACTGCTGCTTATCCTAGTCTTTGGTGTGCTATAAGTAGGAGAAAGAATTATTGGTCCATTTTTGTTTAATGGAACCATAAATGCACAAAGATATCAACAAGAAATTTTGATGCCGTTTGTTGACCAACTTAATATAAATGAGGATATTTTCAGCAAGACAGAGCGAGCAAGAGGACACAGCACAAAATAAAATTATCATGTTACGTCAATTTTTTGACAATCACTTGATTAGCCACGAATTTCCTCCAAGATCTTGCGATACCACTCCAAGTGATTTCTTTTTATGGCCTACTTTAAAAAAAATTATATTTTCAACGTACCAATTCCAGATCTGGCACAAAGTTCAAATTACACGAAAAATTATTGAAATCAATGAACATCATAATATGTTAACCAGTGGTTTTGAAAGCATAAAAAGGAGATGTGCAAAATGTATTGAGTAAGGCGGTTGACAATTTCAGCATCCTTTGTAAAATGTGTTTTTAATTCTTAAAAATATCTAATTTTCTAATTTAAATAAATACCTATTGTGTAACAATATAAGCGTTTTATTTCGTTAGATGACATTGGCTTTTGAATGAACAAAATTTATAAATTGACAATTATGTATTGCAAGCGCCAAATAAGATGGTAAGAGGAGGGAAAATCGATGTAAAACTAAATACAAATCACCTCAATACTTCTAATCCTACGCGAACTTACCCCTCCGCTCGCCAACTTATCTGGCGCTTGCTATACCTATGTTGATCTTAAAAGGCTTTAGTTAGAAAATACGTTTTCTCGTGCAAAACTTACTTTGACTTCGGATTTATTTGGTCGGTCGTTAGTTAAAACGAAAGTCAATGATAAAATTACTCAAGTAATTACGTATTTATATTTT